>OY728129.1:758037169-758699659 GCA_963277665.1 Viscum album | reverse complement strand
TGATGGAACTTCAATATTATTGAATTTATTTTGATGAAATGACTTATAAATGTTTTTTACAGAATGGATAGAAGTTTGATGTATGAAACTGATCGGATCTCAAGTAATTTTCAAAACAATTTGGAGATATTTTTAGATTTTTCATTACACAATGCCTTCAGATAGTGGTCACATACACTTACCCTATTACAATTGTGTTGGAAGACCTTGGTTGAGCCATGAAGAAGTTAGCTACCACATAACCAAATATGATTTTCAAGCAAACTACTTTGTGTGGTATCACAATGGGGAGAAAATGAAATATCAAATTGTTGATGATCCAAATGAGAGGACTGGATTATAGAATTTGTCATATGACCAGTTTTCATTTATTTGTCATCATGAAAAAGAAAGGATTCTGATCCAAGAAGATTTTTATATGAGCAGACATGATGCGTCTAATGAAAATGATGATGTTTTCAGGGTGAAAAAATTGAATGATGCCGCCAAAACTCTAGTACATCGAAAATACATTAAATGAAAAAGCTAGAATTTTTAATATGATTGATTCATGGGAAAACTATGTATGGGATTTCAAATACTTCCATCGATTACATTCTTACCTTTTTGAAGGACTTACATCCAGATGATGCAGATATTCCCTCAAACAACTCTATGGCATGGAAGTTAGTTGAGGAACTTGGATTTTCAATAAACAAAATTCATTTTTGCCTGAAAGATTGTAGTTTATTCTGGGAGGAAACTATTGAACGAAATGACTGTATAAAATGTGGTACATCCCACTAGAAGCCACTAGCTAGTGGAACACCATCCCATGTGCCACAGAAAGTTATGTGGCACTTTCCATTGATCCCCAGACTCCAGAATTTTTTTATATTTGATGAAATATCAATAAAAATGAGATGGAATGATATCGAGAGAAAGAAGACTAATGATGAGTTGGTTCACCCTGCCGATGGATTTTCATGGCAGAGATTTTAATGCTCGATATCCTGATTTTTCAGCTGACGTGCGTAATATGAGGTTGTGTCTTTCATGTGATGGTTTTAATTTTTTTGGGCAGATGCTTATGTCGCACATCACATGACCAGTTTTTATACACATTTATAATCTTCCCCCATGGTTTTGTATGAAAAAACCTTTCACTTGCATGAGTATACTCATATCATGGCCTTTTAATCTCAACAATGATATAGGTGTATACATGCAACCTTTAATAAAAGATTTGAAACTTCTTTGGGATTGTGGTGTGCGCACATATGATGCAAGTTTTAAAAACCTATTTCAGATGCGTGTTGCGCTTATGTGGAAGATCACAATGATTTACTACTTATGCAATAATGTCTAGATGGAGACAAAGGGAAAACTATCATGCCCTGTTTGTTTGAAGAATACATGATTCTGGAGACTGAAACATCATTGTAGTTTCAGTTTTATGGGACATTGAGGATTCTTGACAATGGACCATCCATATAGAAATAATCGTTGAAGATTTGATAATACCATGATGACCGAAGATCCACCTGAACGTATGTATGGAACTGATGTGATTAATGAATTTAAAGATTTCAGTTTTTCATTTGGGAAGGGTCAAATGAAATCTGGAAAGAGATATAATGTTTCTAACGAAACTTGTTACAATTGAAAGAAGACAAGTATCTTCTTCGATTTTTCTTATTGGTCAACCAATTTGTTATGTTGTTGATTATATGTAATGCACATTGAAAAAAAATATGTGAAATGATTATTTTTATTCTTCTAAATGTTAAGGGAAAGAAAAAAGATGATTTACGGTCATGGCGTCACATAATGGATTGGGGAATCAGACCATAATTGCATCTTGTGTGTATCAGTGAAAATGAATGGAAAGTTCCATGTGCGTCTTATGTGATGACACCTACAGAAAAAAAGAAATTTCTAGATGTACTAGATACTATTAATGTTTCTGATGGCTATTCAAGAAACATATCTAAACTGGTCAACATAAGAGAGTTGAAGCAAAACTCTTTGAAGAATCGTGATTATCACATCATTCTGCATGAGTTGATTCCAATAGAAATTTGTCATCTTTTTTCCAATAATGTAATGGTGGATGTTATTCGGTTGTGCCATTTGTTTAGGGATCTATGTGCAAAGAAGTTGTCCAAGTCTTTATTGAAAAAAATGTTGGTAGATTCCCCATTAATTTTGTGTGAGTTAGGGAAAATATTTCATCCATCATTTTTCACATGCATGTTGCATCTGACTATCCATATTCCAACTGAAATACTTCTCAGAGGAACTATTTATTTTCATTGGATGTATCCAGTAGAAAGAAATATGTACACATTAAAGTCTTATGTCTTTAATAAGAATCATTCCAAAGGTTCTATCATGAACGGTTACTTGGCTCAAGAATTTATGGATTTCTGCTCTATGTATTTTCCTGATCTTACTCCAAGAATGTGCTGACCAATGAGAAAATAAAAAAGAATAGTATGAGAAAATTGAACCCAGCTTTCCATCGCTTTCTCAGACATGAGGAATTCCTGAATCATATACATTGAGAACATTAATCCTTGAAGAGCGGGAGATGGCACATCGCACAATTTTTTTACTGTGAACTGTTCGATGACTACATCTTGTAAGTAAATTGAATATTTATATATTATATATATATATATATATATATATATATATATTAAACTATTCTTATTTTTATCTACAGGGAATATAAAGTGATGATAAATAGAAAGCATCATTCTTTATCTTTGAGAATGAGGGAGACTTTTCATATCAAAGAGTTTTCTGCTTGGTTAAAATTTAAGGTAATAATATTATTGTTTAAAATAATTAAAACAATAATTAATTAAGTTTAATATTGAATTATATTTCTGGTATTGATTTTTCCTGCTGACTCTGTCTCTGAGGAAATAAGATCTTTGGAATTTGGTCATAATACTTTGGTTCGTGACTGTAAATCAATTGTTATCAATGGGTATAGATTTATTATCACTGAACGAGCAAAGAACATGAGAACACAACATGATGGTGTAATAGTTATTTCTACAATAAACAATTATGCTATTGCATCAGATAGTAGACCTCTATTTGAAAATGTAGGTTATTATGGAGTTGTTGAAAAAAATAATAATATTGGATTATTATTCCCATGGATGATTCACGATGATGAAATGCCAGTGGTTTGATTCGATGATGAGGCAGGGCACATTTATTGATGATTTTGGATTTCAAGTAATTAATATGACTCACACTCTTGTTACTGATGAACCATATGTATTGGCATCAATGATGAAACAAGATTTTTATGTCAAATACCATCTTTGACCTAAATTTGGTGTCATTATTGAAGTAATTCCAAAACATATTTTGGATGATGGTGATGATGGAATTGAAACCATCCCTACTACCATTGGAAACAATCCATTTATTATTTTTGATGACTTTGATAGCTCAATTGTCAGAGTTGACTGTGAACCTGAAGTTGTGGTGGGGAATATATAAAATCATTCATTCATGTTCTCAATTATTTTGGTTTACCTCGACTTGGGATGTTATGGTTGGTACTATTAAAATTGATTTAATATTTATTACAAATATGTTGTATCTGACTAGATCGTTATGTGAATTTTCAATGTTTATTGATTGCAATTTTATTTGAATTGCATTTTCTAATTTGGAATTGAACTGTATTCAAAACTACGAAACCAAAATTTCTAACTTGGTGAACATTTCAATGTTTTAACTGTGATTTGTATAAAATTTCTAAAACTCTAAGACCTATCCTTAACATTTTACCAAGTAGTGAACATGATGGTTTGTATTATTCTACAAAACATGTATTAAAATCTGCATCATCTACCTGGGCTAATGAAATTAAAATTTTCCCTAATTTTGAAAATTGCTTTACCCCTTATGAATCCGATAGAATCAATGTTCCATGATTTTAATAGACTGACAACACTTAGTAAATAACCATCCTACTAAAAATTAAATTTCTTTATTATATCTTTTACGATTTATTAACTTCATTATATATCTGTTCATGCTCACCTAAAACAATTCATAGTTAAATTATCCATAAATCCCCCTATTCCCACTCATTTATTTTGTTTTTTGGGTATCACATTACTTATCCTTTTCTATTTACTTCCCTATTTGTTTTCAAATGCAATAAATGAAACCAATTGAATAGAGGTGATGAAAATAGATTATGGACAACAATCGTCACATGACTTAGCTGGGCATTCCACCACTAGTGCCTTCAGTGAGTATTTTATGTCAAATATATATATTTAAATAATATAAAATGTCATGTGATTAATTTTTTTTAAACATTTTTTCATGATCCATATATTAGGCGATAGTTATTTGATGAGCATCCTAGTAGTGGTCCCAGTACTCAGGGTGTTCATACGAGGGGGGTGGTACGAGAGTTTGATGATCTGGTCGACGTACCTGATTAGACCTTGCCCCTCCTACTAACATACCACCCATCCCACATTCTGATCCTAGTGTGTCTTTAAGGATACACGGGATATTTAGGCCTCCCATGTTTTCACCGCCCTTTATATCTGAGCCTCCTCACCCGTCTATACCATATCTGATGATGATTTCCACTCCCCATCCAATGTTTGTCCAGCCATCCCTGTCATCTTCTTTTACATCTGCTTCCTTCTCTCCATGCTTTTATATACCATCTTCTTTGACTCCTTCTCCACCAGAGTCTGTCCTTGAGGAGCATAAATTGGGACCTGATCTATCTGTATAAGGTGTTCCTTTAGTTTCTACAGATCAAGCGGTGCACAATGATCATACTACCACAGGTATACTTATACAACTTGAACAAATTTTTACACCATTATTTATTTTCATTATAACATGTATTGATAAAATATTTGTTTTTCTTTCATAATAGATACATCTATTGATAGGAGGTGGGGGAGAGGGCATAAAAGCATGCATGTGGTGTGGAAACGCCAAACATAGTTGATGGTGGACTACAATGAAGATAGTAAAATGATTTAAAAATCTGGGCAGCAATGTTGGAGTATTTTACTGACGATTTCCAAATACTCTGACATCATTTCTATCAACCCGCTATCATGGAGACAACTGCCAAATGAAGTCAAGGGTAAAGCTTGGTCAAATATAGGGGTAAATAATATGTTGTATTCTACGCAATATATTATTTTTTTTATTTATATGAATTCATATTTTGGTGTCAGCTACAGTTTAATTTCCCCGATGGTGAGGGTTCATGGCCAGCACATCTAAAGGATTTAGCCGAGCTTTGGGGAGCTTATAAGCACGAGATATACATTGGATAGCATGATATAGTGTGTAAAGAGTTAGAGGCAGACCCTATCATGGATGATTGTCTGTTAGAATAGTATTGACAGATGATTACTCATTGGGTGACTAGCCAAATTAAGGTATTAATCAAATTTGGGGTACTTAAATGAAAATTTTCATGTTTTTCATTAATAATAATTATTGAATATTATTTAGGATTAATATGGAAGAAATAAAAAAATATTAATGCCTAAAAATACATCCACACATTGGGACGTACTACGATGCCAGATCATGAGAGGCAGCAGGTTTGACAGCTTATAATTTTTCTTCACGAATTGCACTTTCTATTGATACCTCTATAATTTATTCGATTGTTAATGTTGTTATATAATATTAGTTATGTAATTAATTATTAGTATCCTATTTTTAATTATGGTTTCCAATATTTAATGTCATTTTAGTGGCATAAATTGAATATTGAAGGACGTGTGCCTCGAGAAAAACTGTTTTTCTCGAGTAGATGGAAGAAAGATGGAAGTGCGGTTAATGAACTGACTCAGCAATAGATTGTAGCTTTTACTTTGTAGATTTAAAATTTTAGTCTCTATTTTTTAACTTAATAATCTATTTATATTTGTAACAGAATTATTTAGAGGCCCTTGATGCCCAGGAACCTGACAATTTTGGGCCAAACGATCATTTACATCAGGTGTTTGGAGATGAGCACCCTGGTAGAGTACGTTGCCGACCTGGGAAGAGTATAGTTCTGAAGAGGTATTGGCCCTCCTTAATTATGATTTTTAGTTCCATTGAGTTCTAGAAGGTTAAGTCACAGGCAGAACAGGCTGAAAAAAGGGCCACGGAGATGGCAGAACAGTCTGTTAGGGAAAACACTACATTTATGAAACTGATGGAAGTTTTACATCCAACACTTCCACCAGAGGCCAACACAGCTTGTGATAAATATATTTCATCGATTAATTATATATATTGTTCACCAGGTGGTATTTTTAGTTGTTTCAGAGACTATGGGGAGGAGGAGGTTGAGGTAGAGGAGGGGGATGAGGAGGAGGCCGAGGTTGAGTATGAGGGTGAGGAGGAGGGATAGGCGGAGGAGGAGGGCGATGAGGAGGCCGAGGCTGGGTATGAGGGTGAGGGGGATGTCATTGAGGAGGGTGGGGATGATGATGGGGATGACAATGAGGATGAGGTTGAGGCTGATGATGGCGGTGATGATAGGGATGGTGATGATGGATAGATTGATCCGTTACATTTTTGACTGATATTACTGACCTTTGATGCTTATTGATTTATTGTTCCTGAATATATGTGTGATTAGGTAGGTAACATTATCTTTATAATTTATCTATAAATAATAAAAATTGACTTAATTATTTGTTTTGACTAATTCACCCCTCCCCTGGACATCCCCCCCACCCCCGTCGATATCCCACCCACCCCCCTAGACACCCTGTACCCCCTGGACGGCCCCGCCACCCCCGTGGACAGACTACCCACCCCCTAGATGGCCCCTCCCCTTGTGGACATCCCCCACTCCTGTGGACAGCCCCCCCCCCCCCCCCCCCTCCCCCAAGGAATGCCTTCCCACCCCCTTGGACAACCCCTACCCCAATGGATAACCCGCCCACACCCATGGACAGCCCGCCCACCCCAATGGACACTTCGTACCCTTTAGACTGCCCCTACCACCCCCTGGACACCCCTAACCACCCAGGACAGCCCTCCCACCCCTGTGGACTTCTCGCCCACCCCCGTGGATAGCCTTTCCACCCCACTGGACACCCTGTAGCCCCTGGACAGCACCGCCCACCCCCTGGACAGCCCCACACCCCCATGGATAGCCCCGTACACCCCCCTAGACACCCTCTACCCCTATGGATAGCCCCCCTCACCCCACCTCCTGGAGAACCCCCCTCCCACCCCCATGGATATCCTGCCCACCCCCGTGGACAGCCTGCCCACCCCCTTGGACACCCCCTCCCCCCGTGGACAGCCCCCACCCCGTGGACAACCTCCCCCCCCCACCCCCCCTAGACACCCCCCTCCCCCCCCCCCCCGTGGATAGCCCGCCCACCCCACTGGCACCCCTTACCCCCTGGACAGCCCCACCCACCCCCTGGACACCCCCGACCCCCCTAGAGAGACCCCACCCTCGTGGATAGCCCTGCCCACCCCCCTGACCACACCCTACCCCCATGAATAACTCCCCACCCCTGTGGACATCCCCCACCCCTGTGGACAGCCCACCCACCCCCTGGAAACCCCCTCCCCTCGTGGACAGCCCCCCTGGACACCCCTACCCCTTGTGGACAGCCCACCGACCCCCCCCCCCCCCCTCGGACACCCTATACCCCCCTGGATAGCCCTTCCACCCACGTGGACAACCCGCCCACCCCATTGGACACCATGTACCCCCTGGACAGCCCCGCCCACCCCCCTCGACAGAATTGACCCCCCTAGACAGCCCCCACCCCCATGGACAGCACTGCCTACCCCATGGACACCCCTACCCCTATGGATAGCCCCCCCCCCCCACCCCTATGGATAGACCCCACCCCCTTGGGGTAGCCCACCCACCCCACTGGACACCGCGTACCCCCTGGACTGCCCCCGCCCCCGTGGATACCCCACCCGCCCTTGTGGACAGCCGTACCACCCACCTTAACACCCCATTCCCCCGTGGACAGCCCCCCACCCCCGTGGATAGCCCTACCACCCACCCACCCCCTGGACACCCCTACCCCCTGTGGAAAGCCCCCCGTGGACACCCCTACCCCCTTGAACAGCCCTGCCACCCCCCGTGGACAAGCCCTCCCACCCCACTAGACACCTCATACCCCCTGGACCGCCCCGCCCATCCCCCTAGAGACCCTCGACACCCCTAGATAGCCCCTACCCCTATGGATAGCACTTCCCCACCCCCTGGACACCCCTACCCCTATGGACAGCCCCCCAACCCCCCCCCCCCCCCAGACACCCCCACACCCTAGACACCCCACCCCCTGGACACCCCCACCACCCTGGACAACACCCCACCCCCCTGGACACCCCCGTGGACAGACCCCCCCCCCACCCTGGACACCCCCATCCTCTCGGACACCCCCATCCCCTTGGACACCCCCATCCCCCCATAGACAACCCACCCACCCCCCCCTGGACACCCCCTCCCCTTATAGATAGCCCCCCTAGAATCCCCCAACCCCCTAGATAGCCTTTCCACCCCCATGGATAGCCTACCCACCCCACTGGACACCCCGTACCCCATAGACATCCTCACCCGCTCCCCTGGACACCCCTGACCCCCTAGATAGCCCACGACCCCCATGGAAAGCCCTTCCCACCCTATGGACACCCCCTACCCCCGTGGACAGCCCCCACCTCCCATGGACAGCCCCCCACCCCCCGTGGATATCCCCCCACCACTGTGGACCCCCCCCCCCCCCACCCCCTGGACAGCCCCCACCCCTTGGATAGCCCCCCACCCCCGTGGATAGCCCGCCCACCCCTGTGAACAGCCCGCCCACCCCCTGGACACTCCATCCCCCCATGGAGATCCCCCCACCCCACCCCCATGGATTGCCCGCCCACCCCCTAGACACCCTACCCTCCCCCCTAGACACCCCTACCCCCTGAACACCCCTACCCCCTAGACAGCCCTGCCACCCCTGTGGATAGCCCGCCCACCCCACTGGACACCCCGTACCCCCCCTGGACTGCCCCGCCCACCCCCTATACACCCTCGACCACCCTAGACATCCCCCACCCCCGTGGACAGCACCTCCCACCCCCCGGACACCCCTTCCCCTGTGGATAGCCCCCCCAACCCCCGTGGACACCACCCCACCCCCTGGACACCCTCCACCCCTGGACACCCCCATCCTCTCAGAAACCCCCATCCCCCTAGACACCCCCATCCCCGCGGACACCCCCACCCCCCGGACAGCCCCTACCCCCCTTGGACAGCCAACCCAAACCCCTGAACAGCCCCCCAACCCCTAAATTCTGAATTGAATTATTTATATATTTAATTAACTTATGAATTATGTGTTAATGGTGTATGGGTATACTTATTGTATGGGTATACTTGTTTTGTGTGTATACTAGATGTAATTACCTTATGAATTATGTATTAATTCTATTAATGGTGTATATAACTCGGACTATTGTTATGTGAATATTTAAATGGGGAAAACTATGTTGTGGTACATGTCATGGTTGGAAGAGTGTGGTGTTATTATGTGCTTTTACAGGTGGTTTTTTGTTCTATTATAAGTGTTGTTTGGAGGTGTGTTTGTAGGTATATGCAATAGAGGGGTTGAGTGGCTATTGTGTTGGCTGCTGTTCTAATTTCTAGAAATATACTATACCAACGGTTTTAAAACATTGGCAAAGTGTATTTTGAGAATTTGTTTCCAACGATTTGAATAAACTATTGTTAAAACACTATACCAACGGTTTTGAACAATTGGTAATTGTATTTCTAGAATATTTCCACCAAGAGTTCTAAAGAGCCATTGGTAATAATATATACCAATGGTTTCTAAACCGTTGGTAAACTGCATGTAAACTATATATCCCAACAGTTAATAAAACATTGGTATAAATATATACTAACGGTTTCAAGAAATTTATTGGCATACTAAAGATTAAACTGCCATATACCAACAGTTAAAGATGAGCCTTTGGTATAAGTCGTTCATAGCGGCTTACTAAACAACGATATGAAAAACCATTGGTATATAGTATACCAATGGTTTTGATGCTTATACCAATAGTTTGAAACCGTTGGTATATATTGTATTTCGAATAGTGGATATCTATTATCATTAATACTGGTATTCATATAAAATTATTCATAAACCATGATATAATCCTAATTGGTGTGAACATTTAGTTTTCCATATGCTTAGTCCAAAATTTATATGTTAGATCTATTTTGTGAAAAATAAAATGTTCTTCCAACTCTTTTGGAATAAATTGTCATTATTAATAACAATGTAAACACAAAAAAAATATTTGAGAAGGGTTATATGCATGACCTATTTAAATCGATATAAACTGTTTAACTCCAAATTCATACCGTTTTTTCATACAATTAGCATGAATACATTTTCAATTCATATCTATCCTATTAGGTTCATAAAATATTTATTTTGTAAAAAAAATTAAATAAATAAATGTGAGTTATTCATAATAAAGGGAGAAAGTTATAGATAATTATAATATGGGGAACCCAACATTTGAATGTTATCAGTTATGATTCCTAACAAGTTATAATTTTACACATGGGTGATATTAAAAGAAACATCCTCGTGTAAAAATTTGGATTCTTGTATTGAATTGAACTTTTTTAATAATTTTTGTTTCCTAAATATGTGTGTTATGTTATATTATACACAACAAAACTATATCTCATTAATAATGAAGTGAGTATAGATTGAACTGTGACCATTGAGTTTTGAATGTTATATGATCGTTGTTAAATTATGATGAATGGTAAATATGACCAATGGGAACTATACTCATGATAAAAATTTTATTGTTAGTATTAGAGTTTATAAATAATATTTTGACAAAGGAAAATTTATATAAAAAAGAAGAGTTGATGGCTTCAAACAGTAGAGTCGTTCCATTTAAATCTGATCTATTAGATATTGGGATAGAGTTATCATCACTAGGTTTTACCCTTCACCAAGTCCAAGAAAAGCTTCAACAATTCAAGATTGAATGAAATCACCTTCGGGGGAAGTTCAATTTAGTAGAGATTACCACTTGGTTAGTGTTGGCCGACGCACCTTATGAAAGTACCATCATCACATAGTTTACTATTAGGGAGTACATGGGTGTAATATGGGGTTACATTTCCCAACATTAGTGTGCAATTTCTTTGTATAAATAAAATTTTTATTAAATCATTTCTATTTTAATAATACTTTTTCTTAATAAAATTGAGATTGAATTTTATAAACTGATTTTTCAGTCAGAAATTGTACTTTCCAGAAAAAATTTATTATAATGAACTAATAAATTATAAATAGTGTCTATTTCACTGAAATTTTATGATTAAAACACTCTTATTTAAATTTAAATGATAAAATAATTTTATTTTTTTCAAGATTCAATAATTTTACTATGAATTATCTATCTGCTAATAATTTAAATAAATAAGGATTTTTAATTTGAAAATCTAAATTTATGATAAGTTGAAAATTATTATGATAAAATAAACATAATTTCTGAAATAATCAAATCAAAATTAGGTTAGGATGAATTTATGATAATTTTCTAAAATAATTTTTTTGAATTGTAAAAATTTAGTTTTGAGTTTTAAGTAAGTTTAATGACTTCAAAATTATTCCATAATGATGTAATAATTAATTAGCCATAATCCACAACTCAAAAAATGTTAGTTTTTTAATATAAACTACTATAATATATTTTGATAAATTTTAAAAAAAATTATATATAATTTACTTTCTAAATTCGAAAATGGAAACTTTAACTTAAAAAATGTTATTTTTGACAACATTATTTTCAATTTCGAAAATAAATAATATAAAATTATGGTTGACACTTATGGATTAAAATAAGATAAAATTTTTCTCAAGTGTATAATACATAGGGAAACTCCATGGTTATTCATTTACCACTACCTATGTGTCCATGGAAATTAATAAACAAATCCTTCTCTTTACTATAAATACCCACCCATTTCTCCCTTATAATTCAATACCAATTCATCCTCCAGGAAGCTCTGATATTTTCACCATTTAAATATTCCTACAACCATTTTCTCAATCCCCAAAGGTCACATTCCTTATGTTTTAGTAGTTACTCTTCATGGTAAGAGAAATCTTAACTTCTCATTTCCTTTCAAGTTCCCTTTTTATATCATATGCCTTTCAAATATCCGAATTATTTTATTATTACCATTTTATTTTAACCATTTACTGTATTAATATTATTTTTTTAATTTTATTCCATTTTCCCCTCTATTTTTACCATTTTATAAAACCATGTTGAATACTCGTTATGCTGCTGAATTTTCTTCTCAAATTTTCTCTCTTTTTCTCAAAAATTTCTCTTATTTTATTTTTTGAATACCCAAACCAATTTATTTTATAGGGGTATTCACATAAATATAAAAATTATCTATTTTATTCTATGAATAACAAAAATTAAACCTTTTTATTTTTCTGTGGGATAATAATGACATAAAGATATTGTCTATAAGCACTTTTCTTTAAAAATCATTGAATTCGATAGGAAACCCATTTCTTTTATTCCCCAATGGTTATTTATGAAATGTTTTTTATGATATATATATATATCAAATTAATTAACACATATGAAGGGTATACCCTAAAATTTCTCTAATGCATTGGGTGAATAATTTAATCTCTATAGATGTCATGTTTTATAATACCTTGGTGAATAACATTGGTGATTTTTACAACACCTCCATGACAAACCTTGGTGATATGATTATGAATGTCTAAAATAATTTTTTTATCCACATTTAGAAGTTATGATTCATGTTATTTTATTTATTATATTCATAATTTTCTCTTTTTTATATTCATAATTTTCTCTTTTTTATAACATAAATATATTCATCATGTTATAATTGGTTTCCCCCTAAGATCACATGTAAACTATTTCACTTGTTTTCCCTTAAAGGGCCTTATGCTTACCCTTTCTTTTGATGTATGTAACCATGTCATGACATGTGGTAATTTTAATTAGGATGAACCTATGATTATGCCTCTAAAGTATATTCTAATAATTTTTTATGTTTTTAGGTATTATATATTGTTTTTTCAAGTAACTAAATTTTAGAAAATCATCTATTTTTGTAAAATTTAATGAAAAGTTTATATAATAAAAAGTTAGGACTCCATAGATGGTATTAAAGTAAAATTTAGTTATTTTTGGAAATTAGGATTTTAAAACATTAGTAAGAACCTTGAGGATAAGTTAAAATTTAGGAAAACATCTTGGTATTCTGGTGAAGTATTAAGTAAGTGTTTTTTGAACAACGAAATCCCTTTCCAGATACAAAAAAATGGACATTGTTTGGAACATATGTACCTAGGGGTAAAAACATTGACAAGGTGTATCAGGCTTGACTTATCGTTACATGGTACACGACAATAGTCCTTACTAGGCTCCTGGTTGGACACTCCCAGAGGATATGTTTTGTTAATCACAAGATTTTTATGAACCATTATGAAGGATTTATAGAAAATGTAATTATTGTTAAAGAACAACATATTTAAGAATTATTTTTTAAGACATAAAATTCATTTAGAATTAAAATATTATTAAATGAAATATATTCTCACTATGTTTTTCTTCTTTTGGAAAATGGTGGGAAATATGAGTAACCACGTAAATGGTGAGTGCAATGGACCAGGCAGTTACAGCCTTCCAAAGGAAGCCATGATGGAAAACATCATGAGAATGGTGAATCAACTGACTTGAGTTAGGATCAATAACTTGAATCAAGTCAAGATACAAGATTCACATTGAAGGGAACAACTTTTTATTTATTCCTTTATTCATTAACAAAAACATTCTTTCAATGGATCTACCGACCCATTGATTGATGAACATAAAATATACTCTATAGAAAAGATCATTTATATACTTTTTTGTTAGGAACAGAAGAAAATCACCCTAATTTTGTATCACATAGTGGGAGAAGCTGATCATTCATGGAAACTGGTTATAAACACCAATCTAAGAGGGGAGATTTATGATATGGAGTGGTAATAGTTCATGGGAACTTTTTCAACAAAATATTTCCACATTTAATGAAATAAAAGGATAAGGATTCCTTTAGCTGAATCAAAAATAAATGAATCAATTGTAAGATATGAGATGAAATTTATAAGACTTTTTCACTAAACCTCTATATTTTTCATGGGACTATAACGAAAATGTTGATAGATTCTTCAATACAATAAGACCACATCTATTGAAGAATATAGCCCATAAAAATTATGAAAATTATGAGTTGATAGGGAGGAGTGCTATGAAGGTTAAACAAGAGTTTTCTGAGACACAGTGGTCTCAGAATTCGAATTAAAAGAATATGTATTTGGATATAAAATTAAGGATTAATCTTGATCACTGAAGAGGAGGAAAAAGAAGTGTAACTTTCCAAATGCAACCAATGTGAAAAGAATCATTTTGGGAACTAATTAATTAGAAGAAGAAAATGTTATAAGTGTGGGAGAGATGTCCATATTACTCATAAAGGTCGTAGTGAGGTGAAGCCTCAACTTCTCAACACTAAAGAAAAAGGAAAGATGGTGTAATACTAGCCTAATTTTCAATGATTTTTGTGTGTAAAACCTCACATGTGGAAAAAACGTTTAACACATTGGAATTTTTCATGTTGGTTATATATAACCAATGTTCAAAGCTGTAAAAAGTGATTTATCACGTCGTTTATTGTATGCCAACATGATAAATAGATGAGAATCTATTTTTTACGTCGATTATTTTATAACCGACATAAAACATACTAGAATTTCTTTATCACTTCAATTATTTTATAACCGATGTGAAATGTCGAATCTGTGCGCTTTATCAAGTTGGTTATAAGATA
Source organism: Viscum album (assembly GCA_963277665.1). NCBI lineage: Eukaryota > Viridiplantae > Streptophyta > Magnoliopsida > Santalales > Viscaceae > Viscum > Viscum album. The sequence continues at coordinate 758,684,724 of OY728129.1, read as the reverse complement.
ACTGATGTGATAAAGCAAATCTCCACAATTTATCATGTCGGTTATAAAAATAACCGACATGATAAAGTGCCATTTATAATGTTGGTTATAAAATAGTTGACGTGATAAATAATTTTCTATGTCAGTTATTAAAAAACTGATGTTATAAACATAAATTTTTTTTATCATGTTAGTTATTAAATAACCAACATGATAAAGATTTTAAATGATTTATCACGCCCCATGTTCAGTCATTCTGTTTTCTTCGATCGAGTGACCTGCGACTCGTCTCTCTCACGTAGAAAACCTAGAAATAATTCTTTGATGTCATGCCACCTAGCCTTGTTTTTCCAACATCATTCATCATCTTTATTATTACTGGATCTATCAGGTCAACTCGAAACACTCAAGTAATCTCTCCCACGATCGGTTTCATTTTTTATTTTTCACGATGCCCTAAACTAAATTTTTGAGATTTTATTTTTCTATCTTTGTTCTAGCTATCATGGAATGTTTCATAGTGTTCTTTTATACCATGATAAATTATTTTGGGTAAAATAAACAATGTAAGTGATATCATTAAAGTTTACAATTTTTGCGTATTCTATCATGTCTGTGTGTGCGTGTATAGTGGGTGTCCAAGGGGGTGGGGGTCGTCCAAGTGGGAGGGGGTGTCGAGGGGGTGGGGGGCTCTCTTGGGGGTGGGGGTGTCTAGGGGGTGGGGGTTGTCCAAAGAGGTGGGGGTGTCCAAGGGGTGTCTAAGGGGGGTGGGGGGTGGTGTCCAGGGGGTGTAGGGGATATCCAAGGGGGTTAGGGGTGTCCAAGGGGGTGGGGGTGGTGTCCAGGGGGTGAGTCGGAGGTCTAAGGGTGTAGGTGTGTCCAGGGGGTGGGGATGTTCAATGGGGTGGGGGCTGTCAGGGGTGGGGGCTTTCCAGGGGTGGGGATCGTCCAGAGGGATTGGTGGTGTCCAGGGTGTGTCCAAGGAGGTGGGGGTGGTGTCCAGGGGGTGAGGGGGATTTCTAAGTGGGTAGGGGTGTCTAGGGGGTGGGGTGGTGTCTAGGGGTGAGGGATATGTCTAGGGGTGTCCGGGGGTGTTCAAGGGGGTGGGGCTGCGGCTGGTGTCTAAGGGTGTGAGGGTGGTGTCTAGAAGGTGGGGGGTTGTTATGGGGTGGAGGGCTATCTAGGGGGGCTATCTAAGGGGTGGTGGTGTCTAGGGGGTGTCCAAGGGGGTGGCGGTGGTGTCCAGGGGGTGAAGGGGATATCTAGGGGGTGGGGTGTCCAGGGGGTGTCCTAGGGGGTAGGGTGTGGCGATGTCCAGGGGGTGAGGGTGGTGTCCAGGGGGGGTGAGTGGGTTGTCCAAGGGGGTCGAAGGTGTCCAAGGGGTGGGGTTGTCCAGGGGGTGGGGGATGTCTAGAGGGGTGGGGGGGTTTCCGGAGGGGTTCGGGTTGTTCGGGGTGGGGGACTATCCAAGGGGGTGTTGGTGTCTTGGGGTGTCCAAGGGGTGGGGGTGGTGTTCAGAGGGGGTGAGGGGATTTCTAAGGGGGTAGGTGTGTCCAGGGGTGGGAGTGAGGTCCAGGGGGTGAGGGGTTTTCCAGGGGGTGGGGTGTCTAGGGGGTGTCCAAGGGGGTATGGGGTGGGGGTTTTCTAGGGGGTGGGGTGGTGTCCAGGGGGTGAGTGGGATTTTCAAGGGTGTAGGGGGTGTCTAGGGGTGGGGATGTCCATGGGTCTTCCAGGGGGTGTCTAGGGGGTGTCCAAGGGGGTGGGGGTGGCCAATGCATAGGGTGTTGGACAGCCCCCTCACCCCTAGACACCACTCCCCCACTCCTCTAGACATACCCACCCCCATGGAAACCCCCACCTCCTAGACAGCCCCCACCCCCTGGACACCCCCTACCCCCCTTGAACGCCCTAGATAGCCCCCTACCCCCTTGGACACCCCTACCCCCTTGGTCATCCCCCACCACCCCCTCTCGACATTACACTACCCCCTTGGACACCCCCTTGGTATATATATATATATCCAAATAGTTTTATTGAAACGGTTGGAATATATTTAACTTCAGGCAGTCTATACCAACGGTTCCCGTAGAACTATTGGTATAGGGATATTGCAATGACCATCATGCCAATGGTGTGTTAAACTATTGGGATATTCTACCCAATGGTTTCAAGGGATGTCCCAATGGTTTCAAATCGTTGGGATATGTGTAATTTTCAGTAGTGAATGTATACGTATTTTAATATTTATACTTTATATTTCTTATTTACGGAAGGGTAAATTTGGTATCCAATTTCATCAGGATGTATTCTTTGTGTACCTAAAGAAGAAAGGATCAAAGATGAATTTAAAACTGTTATATCTAATAATATTTTCTTTTTAAAATAATTTTCATGCATATATTTTTCAAATACGCATAGATTTGTTTTATATTTCAAAATTTTTTTACTTTCAAATATGATATTTTTCATATAAATATAAAATTTTCTTATCATAAGAAGATGTATAATTTTTATATTTTTTTAGGTATTAATGAGTCGAAGTTGGATTATAGAACATTGAATGTGTAATGAATATGAGGAAGGTTTTGATTCCTTTTTGTAATTTTCTAAACAAAATGTTCTAATAAGCGACATGTTTTTCTATCCATGCCTGAAATGTTTAATATGAAGAAGCTGAAAATTAGTGATTAAAAGATCATCTGATTTGTCATTGTTTTAATCCGAATTATAGCCCTTGGATTTGGCATGGTGAAACTAGACAAAATGTCAAATCTACTAATGATGATGATTTACAAGATGGTAACTTTGATGGAATTGAAGAAATGATTCGTGATATTGCAGCAGAACAAATTGAGATAGAACAGATAGTTTCACATCTATATGGTGATGCTTAAAAACCATTATATCCTGGTTTTATGGATTTTACGGTTTTTTAAGCAATGTTAAGATTTATTAACTTGAAGGCGAAACATGGATGAAGTGACAAAAGTTATACCAAGCCGCTTCAATTGTTGGAAATACTTCTTCCAAAAGACAACGATCTTCCAGATTCACATTATAATGCCAAGAAAATATTATTCCAGATTGTATTGGGATACAAGAAAATACATGTCTATCCAAATGACTGTATGATACATAGGAATAATATGAATTTCTGTTAGAGTTTCATAAATTTAGGTCGTCATGGTATAATTTGAAAGAAAAATCACAGCTGATGTAGAGATTACAAAGATCCCTTCCAATGTATTTTGGTATCTTCCTATAACTCATTATTTGAAACATTTATTTTCTAAATCACATGATGAAAAAAGATAAATTTAGCATGCTGATGAGAGGATATGTGACAGAAAAATACGACATCCAACAGATTTTCTACAATGAAGAAAATTGATGAGGAGTATCCTACATTTAGAAATGAAGTTAGAAATTTCAGACTTGGGCTGTTCACATATGGAATGAATCCATACTGACCCTTATTAGCACGCATAGTTCATGGCCTGCTTTATTGGTAATTTACAACCTATCACCTAAATTTTGTATGAAGTGAAAATATTTCATGTTGGAGTATAATGATCTCTGGTCTGAAGCAACCAGAAATGATATTAATGTTTTTTGTCACCATTGTTTGCTGATTTGAAACTTTTATGGGAGGATGGTATAAGGGTGTATGATTCTTATAAAATGGAATATTTTCAACTGCATGTAGAACTTATGTTCACTATAAATGAATTCCCAGCATATGTAAGTTTGTCTGGATACAGTGTTAAGGGGCATAATGCATGTCCAATTTGTGAACAACAGACTACATATTGTCAATTTCATCATGGGAGGAAACAGTATACATGGGTCATCAAAAGTTGTTTCCTATAGATCACTCTTATAGAAGACTAAAAAATGATTTCAATTGCTCAAAATAATTTGATATTTCTCCAAAACCTTTATCCCATGATGTGTATTTGAGAGGGTAAAAAACCTTGGTGTGTCATTTGGAAAGACACATAAATCTGGTAATGATGGACATATTTGGAAGAAAAGTTCAATATTTTTTTAGCAACCATATAGGAGATATCATGAAGTGAAACATAGTATTGATGTCATGCACGTGGAGAAGAATATATGTGATAGTTTGATTGGGACATTGTTAGATATAAATGGAAATAGTAAAGATTGGTTGAATGCAATATTAGACTTACAATCAATGGGAATACGTTTGGAGTTAGCTCCCACTCCAAATGGAAGACAAACATTTCTTCCCCAGACTTGTCATACGTTATTTAAGAGGGATAAAATTAGTTTTTTCGGTGTTTTCATGATATCAAAGTGCCTCAAGTTTATTATTAAAATTAAATTTTTCTCTTTGAATGATTTTTAAGTATGATAGGTAGACATATCATGATTTTCATGTCATGATGCAACAATTCTACCAGTTTCATTGTGTGGAATATTTCCCATCTATGTCAGAAAGACTATATTGAAATTGTGTTATTGTTTTCAATTAATTTGTAATAAGGTGATTGATGTGAATGCTTTGGAAAATTTGGAAAAGTATGCAATTTATATAATTTGTAAATTTATTTTCCTCCATCTTTTTTGATATAATGGGGCATTTAATGGTTCATCTGGTTCAAGAAATAAGCTTTGTAGACCAGTTTATCTTTGTTGGATGTATCCTTTTGAAATATATATAATAATATTGAAGGGGTATGTTAAGAATACATATCGGCCTAAAGAATCCATTTTTGAAAAGTATATTTCTAAGGTGGTGAGGAGTTTTGTACAAGCTACTTTGTTGTGGAGGGAGCACATAGGGTTTTCCTCTATCTCACCATGAGCGAGTTAGTAATGAGGGTAGCAGGATTCGTGGAATGAAAGTCAAATTGTTTTCTGCTAAATAGATAAAGAAGGTAGAATTATACATATTCAATAACATAGCTGATGCTCATACTATATCACATTTCATATTAATGAGTTGAAACAATGTCATCTAAAGAAGAAAGAAATGTGGATTTTGAATGATCAAAACAAATCATTTTTTCCAAGGTTTAAAAAGACCGGTACTCGGTAGATCAGATGTATCAGAGACATTAAGATGGTTAGTTGGTGCTCCAAGATTTAAATGTGATAACATGTTCTGGGTTTTACATTAATGGCTATACATTTCATACGAAAGCTCAGGACAACAGAAGTGCAGTTCCAAATAGTGGTGTATTGGTGTTGGCATAAGCATGTATTTCTCGAGTTCTAAGACAAAAACCCAATTTCGGCATCAAGTTCCGATTATGGAGTCATTGAAGAAATAAGAGAGGTTGATTACATTAAAATTAATGTTCACATTTTTTAATACAAATGGTTTATTAGTAACAATAGTTGTCAGACATGATGAATTTGGAATGATAGTTGTTAATCTGAATAGATTGGAAGACACATCAAGTTATTTTATAATTGCAGCATATGAAAAAACAGATTTTCTATATAGTTGATCAATCAAGTATGCAGTGGTCTATTTTTTTACATGGGAAGAACAATATATTGGTGAGGTTCAACATGATGAAGATTATGATTTATGCGAGATCCCTACTTCTATGGAAATATTAGTAGAAAATAATGATGAGCATGTTTAGGACATGGATTGTGCCATAAGGAACTATCATGACGAAGGAATTTGGGAAAACAATACATTAGTAAATTCCTAATTTTATAGATAACATATGTTTATTTCTTGTTTACACTTATTATTTTCATAAAATGTTATATTTTTTTATTTTTTTATTTTTTAAATTGTATATTAAAACAAATAAGTAGAAATTTTTGTTCATTTTAATTTTGTTTAGTTTAGTTTATCATGTTTTCCATTACGTAACTTATATATCTATTGATTTTTTTGATTGAAAATTACTTTACTATGTTTACCATGTTTACCATAGTTTACCATATTTTACCTTTATGTAACTTATATATTTATTGATTTCATTGAATGAAAATTACACTACTATGTTTATTATCGTTGCCATATTTACCATTGTTTAACTTGCTTACCAAATTTACCATGTTTACTATTATATAACTTGTTTAGTTTTCCATTTTCTATTTACATCAGTATTGTAATATTTGAATTTTTATATTTGTGAACTAATATTTTCTTTTTTATTTGAAAGATAATAACAGGTCAATCAGTTGATCAACCATATGATTCTGGAGATGAGCTTCATGACCATACCTCTGGGGAGGAACATTCACATGCTCCTCTTGATGTTCCCCAAACTTTCTCATGTGCTCCTATAACAACAAAGAAGAGTTCAAGAGTTGTTAAATGTGGCTGCACATGTTTACCAAAATTATCACTTGAACGTATAAAGGACCAGAGAATACTGGTTGAGTTTGATGAAAATCATATTCCTAGAGGTCCAAATGCAAAATAATTTAATAGTTTTGTATCAACTCAGGGTAAAATAAAAGTAATAATTTTTTATAATGATTGGAGAAGTATGGAAAAAGAAATAATATCTCTGTTGTGGGAGACGATATTGGTAAGATTGTTTCCTATTGTTTCACTAATCTTTAAATGTTTCAAGTATAATATGTTTTACCTCTTCTTTAAAAAATGACATTTGATATTCCTGACACTAGAGGAGTTATGAAGAAATTATTATCGATGGATGATAGGAGATGGAGGGATTTCAAATCAACCCTCACATCTGATTTCATTTTTGGTCATATGAATCATGAAAATCCCTATCATATATATCCTTTCATAGATTAATACACATGGAGAAAAATTTGTTGAAAGTAGAAGAAAAGATTCATTTTTGGTAAGGGAAATGTAAACTTTTATATGCTTTCTTATATAAATGATCTTATTAATGTTTTGATAATGATTTCTTATTCTTAATTTATAGTAAACAAGGACATATCATTAGGCGATCCAATCTAAAAATGTATACCCTTATAGTTTATCTCGAGGAGGGTATACATTATTGGAAGAACAAATGATGGTGGAAAATTAAATTAACTAAGAGCTGAGTCTTCATGCTCTGGAGAAGTTTCCCCTCCATACCCTCCATCTAGAAATAAAAATAGAAGAGAGATCGAATGATCAAAAGTGGACAATATCTTTCGGAAGAATCAAGAATCATAGTTAAGGGGATTATAAGATATTTATTTTATTTACTTAAGTTAATTGTTTTATTTATTAAATTTGAATCATTGCAGAAATTTTCAACTAATTAATACAATACTCTCTTAAGGAGTAGATCATACAGGGGGTATTTATAGCTACTGGGAGGCATGATATTTTATTTGTAGTATTGGGAAATCCCGAACACCCCGGTCGTGTACGAGGATATCTGACGGATGTATCAGTCAGAAAAGTGTTTCCACGTTCTTAAACTTCTTCCATTGAGGGTGTTTATAAAAAAATAGAATCCTTGGAGGCTGAATTTCTTAATATTAATGTGACGATGGAGGAAAATATTAGAGTGTCGGTACAGTATTTGTTTGCAGACATGAAAAGTCAATTTCAGACTGTAGCTCCCACTCCCCCACCTCCCCCTGTAGACCCCATTATTTATCCTCCACCTCCACCAGTAGGTCCCACTCCCCCACCTTAGCCTATGAACCCGATTTTTTATCCTACTCATCCACCATATCTTCCTACTTACTGTGATTTGTATGTTGATGATCCTCACAATCATATAGTTGCATATGAGCTGGTATATTGTATTGGAGATACAGTTCATCATCAACAGTTAGAGGTAGAGCATCATAGGGTCACCGTACAAGATATTATAGATATATCATCTCGACTAGCATTACCTACAGATGAGGTGATGACAGTTGGACATTGTACCGATAACTTTTTAGTTTGGCCATCCAGACTTCTGTGACTCAATACCATAAAGGTATGTATGTTATATCTTTTATTTTATTTTTTTTTAAAATTTTAACATTTGAAAAATAATATATTTTTCTATTTATTTTTAAAGAAATACTTCAAAGGTAAATAAATATTGTATAGACAACAACAAAGACAAATGTCTATGACATCAGATACATATTCTAGTAGTCTTAACAGATTGTCATGATATTCAAATTTTTTGGTGGATCATTATGAGTTTCCAATGAAAGCTCATGTTTGTGGACGTGCAATCAATGTGGGGATTGTGAAAAATGATATCACGAATCTTGTTACTAGAGATAAGTTGGGCATCAATGTGGTAAATATTTTTTCCATATAAGTCTTAAAACCTTTCCCTATGTTATATTTATTGAAAATGTATAATTATATTTGTTTTGTATTAGGTATATTTATAACATGTGTGAGAAGAATGAGTGGACAGATGTATATGGATTCATGGACCCGCAATTGACTTCCCCTAAAGGGCATGCATTGGATGAGGAACAAAGAACACTTTATATTACTAAAAGATTTAAACATAATGTAATCACGAAGTGTTGGATGATGCCTTTTTGTGAGGGGTATGAAACATATATCTAGAAAAGTTTTCATTATCTTTTAACAAAAAAACCACTAACCTTAAATTTTCTTTTATATCAGTGATCATTGGGTGTTGGGTGTTTTTTGTCCAAAAGAAAAAACACTTTATTAGATATGGTATGTCCATGGAGATGTGTAGAAATGTTTTCAGAATATGTTCTAAAAGTAAGTTTCAATTTCATTATAGTTGTTTATATTATAATGAGTTTTTAAGTTATCATATTCGTATTATTTTCTAACAGGGGATGGGTCTACTTTCAAAAAAAAGGAAAAAGAGTGCAAAGATCAAATATTTAAAAGTAAAGGTAAATATCCATTTATAATTTTTACTTTTTGATGTATTACATAAAAATGATATTTTTAATTGACACTCAATTAAACAGAATTTTCATGAACAGCAAGGCATTGTCGAATGTGAATATTATATGTTAAGATTTATGTATGAAATAATAACAACTCGAACACTTTTGAAGTTTGACTGGTAATATTTCCTTATAAACCTTTCCATAATATTTCATTTGATTTGTTCATTATACAAGTTAACTACTATTCTTTTAATATGTAGTTATTTTATGACCCTCAACACTATAGTGCTCAAGAGTTCAAACACTTACAAGTAAAATGGTCAAATTATTTTACAGGTTTGATTGGATTTTAGTTTTTTTGTAATGTAAAATGTAATTTTGAATATTGTAATTATAATTCTATATTTTGTAGTTATTTTGGTTGGATTTAAGTTTTTTTATTTTACATTGTATGTTTTGAATGTTATATATGTATATGTTTAATTTTTCTCGGGTTCTTCTTGTTTTGGTCTAGTTCTGTTTTTTTTGGATTCTGGTCTGGTTTTGGTCTTCTTTTGGTCCGGTTTTTTCTTGTTTCATACTTTTGCAGAGCATAGTAATGGTTTCATGGGGGTGGGGTGTCTGGGGGGTTGTCCAAGGGGTAGGGGTTGTCCATGGGGGTGGTAGGGTCTAGGGGTGGGGTTTTTCTAGGGGGTGGGGTGTCCGGGGATGGGGGGGGGGCTATCCAATGGTGGTAGGGGTGTCCAGCAAGGGTGGGGGGTTATCCAGTGGGTGGGAGGGTGTCCAGGGGGTGGGAGGTTTCTAGGGTTGGGGGTGTCCAGGGGGCTGGGAGGGGCTATCCTTGGGGTGGGGGTGTCCATGGGGTGTTTTCGGGGGTGGTCGGGGGTGTCCATGGGTGGGGAGTGTCTAATGGGTGGGAAGGTGTCCAGGGGGGTGGGGGTTCTGGGGGGTGGGGGGTGTCCAGTGGGTGGGAGGTTTCCAGGGGTGGGGGTCTAGAGGGGTGGGAGGGGCTGTCCAGGGGGTGGGGGTTTCCAGGTGTGGTGGTGTCTAGGGGGTGGGGGTTGTCCAAGGGTGTAGGGTGTCCAGGGGTGGGGTGGGGGCTATCTAGAGCATTGGAGGGTGTACATGGGGTTGGGGGTTTCCAGGGGTGGGGGTGACCTGTCACGAACTGAATCTGGTCACCACAAATACCAGCACCAAACCCAGCCCATGACAAGGCCTGAAGGGTGTTCACTATCCCCACATGCTGGCACAAGTTCCCGGGTATCATTAATTTAGGTTTGGGAACTATTTACTCTAGTATGAAAGCATAAAACATTAAAAACATTCCATAATATAAATCTGAAATTTTCAAGCCAAAATAGTCTTAAGAAAAAACCATAACTGAATACATTGGTTTAAATATAATAAAAGTTGTCCAAATACAAATAAATACAATAGCAATACAGAACCAAGAACTCCACACGACAAGGGGTCATCACCCCCAAGCCATCTCCATAACTGCGCACCAAGGATGTGAACAAACACCCTGAACCACCATCACCCATAGCTTTCCCTTTACCTGAGTCAAGCATAATAAAGTATACTTACACCCATGGGGTGTAAGTAGGGTGTGGGTCTAATCCCAAAAGGATACCACCAAATTATTCCAAATAGTATTCAATACAATGTGAAAAAATCAAGCACTTTTAATATGCAAAGAAAAGAAGTTATAAAATCCAAGAAATGCAACATTCAATTGAAAATAGTTTGCAAGCAAAATTTTTTAGAATGTTCACACATTTAAATAGAAATATTAGATACTGTAAATTACATCCAAAAACACCCCAATAAAAGGCCAAATAACACAAACACAATGAGCAACAAAGTCCGGAACACCCCTGGGCACTAGATAGTGTTAGGCCCCATGTACCTCATACCTCGGTGTAAAGTAACCATAGTAAAATATGTTCTCATGCACGAGCCACTAGTAAGGAACATACCCATAACCTAGTGGTCCCCAATCATCATCCACATAGTTTATTTAGGGTTGTCTTTATCCAAATTCTTGGTGAAACATGATCAAAACCCATCCGGTCCACTAGCTGTAATAGTACAAATCTACCACTCCTAGTTACCCGAGCTTCCCCCTTTGTGATCAAAAAATTTCATCATTCAACAAATATCCATTTTAATGTAAAACACCACTAATATTCACATACACCCAGTATGGTATCTACACACATTTTATACCATTTATAACACACATCAAAACTCTTTTAGTTTCAGTAAAAACAACTTCTCCAAATCATTCCTTGTTTTTAACCCAAAACTCTTTGAAACCCCCACTTTAACACCATGTGAATACTCAAATTAACCAAAAGGAAATTTCCAACACCATAAAATTTTCTCCAAACCCATTAAATGAGTGATAAAACAACCCCAAATAAGCATCACATAGAATAGCCCTATAAAGAACCTAATTCAACACCAAATTGCGACTCAAAAATCATTTTCTTAACAAACGTGACCCAAAACCAATTTCGTAGAAACAAACAATGAATAATAACATTGAGAAAATTATTTTCATCCCTAATACAGTTCAATAAAATCAACTAAATAATTATAGGGCAGCCATTAATGAACCAACAAAAGATTTATATGAAAACGCCCTAAATTTCACATGAAATTGGCATTAAACTTTCAGTTGCAATACAAACACCACTAAAACTCATTTTTGCAGAATTAATCAAATTAAATAGTTATGAAAATATCATAAATACACCATGATAATCATATAGATTTCATAAACATTGGAATCACCTACCAAATTAATAAAAACCCTTGAATCACCGTGCGAAAATCAAGTCGCACCACCACTACACCAAGAGGGACTTGGAACAAACCTAAAACCACAATAATTGACCTATAAAACCCATGGTTAAACCATAGGTTTTAAACCCTACCCCATGGTAATTTGTTACTTCACAGAAAAGGGAGTAAGCCCTAATCAAGTTGAATGAAACCCTAAACAATTTTAAAGAGGAATGAAATGGACTAACTTACTTGAAGGATCTGGAAGGAATCTCCGAAAATACTCTAGTAGATGAAATTTAAAATATCCACAATTTGGGGGTGGTTCGAACAAGGATGAGGAGGTAATTTAGGAACTGTAATGGAGGAAAAAATAGTAATAATTGAGAGAGTTGTGATGGAAAGAACTTACCACCTCAAATCTGGACGATTTTAGAAACCCTATGATGTTTATCACTCAATCGAGATGGATATGGGCTCCAAAGTGGGTGAAACGATACTGGGGACATGACGGGGTTCAATGGAATTGGGTGAGGCTTGAAATCACTAAAAAAGACTTAACATTGAATAAGTTATTAATTAAAAAACTTTGATTTTCAAAACTGTAATTGGGATTCCTGGCAGGCCCAATCCCTTAAATAAAAACCCATATACACCTTGGTTATGGATTTTTAAAGGCTCCAACTTTCAATGGTGGTATTAATATGTCAGGGTAGGCCATTTAGGAATTGTAATGGGTGAAAAATATTAAAAAATTAAAAATTTATAAAAGAAACAAAATTTATTTTTAAATCTGAAATTGGGATCATGATTTGGCCTAATTCATGAAAACTCACCCATTCCTCCATAAAAACTTGGGAAACCCCAAAAACAAAGCATTAATGGAAATTAAATTACAAAAACATTAAAATATTTCATATATGTGACAATTATCTCCACCATGAAATTTTTCCATCCCCGGAAATCCATAGTAAGTCCAGATACAAAACCCAAACTCAACCGATAAACCAAGATGTACTTTTTTGCCAAGCTTCACCCCCAAGGTCCAAAACACCTCCAGTGATAAATTAAGGAAGGATTGATATCACAACCTAAAATTTCCCACATTCTATAAATGATCAATCACATTCATATTTTATCCTAAAATAAAACTCCTCAAACACTATCTAAACAAGACTCATGCAATTCACCCAAAAGAACAACAACTTTGAACAAGGTTACACTTACCTTACTTTAACTAAACCATTGGAAGCTATCCAATACCAATGTTTACTCATGGAAGATGTTGGTAGCTAGATAGTTTCAAACGAGACTACCTACCACCATTACAATACCATGGATATATCTGAGCTATTAGTGGGTGGGGAACAAATAGGCACCCCACCATAACAGGCAACCTATATTTTTTTTCTGAGACAAAATCAAGACACTAATAGGGGGAGGCATGAACGAACTCCCTAGTACAAAGGGTAAAATTCTATTCAAAGATTACGAAGGAACGTACATGAGAATCATAGTGGATCTCCCCACCATAAGAATCACCCATCTTAATCGACCAGCATTGGATGACATAAAAAGACCCTTTTTTTAAATATTTGGGAAGGGTGCAAGGTCAGTCCACATAGTTTGGGAAACTGTGCACTAACTGTGAAGATCATTCTTTCCACATGGCTTCCTGGCACAAAGTCACTATTAATCATGCACAAAATGTGTCCTTAGCACATCTATCCAAATTTCTAACCATTCTCTAATGACTCAATGGAAACAAAAGGGGGAGGGAATGACATTAGGTGATGACATGGGTAAAAGGACCTCAACCTATTTCCACCGAATAGGAAAAACGGAAGAAAGATGATGACACTAGAGGCTTAAAATCTTCCTATCTTTTATACTGAGGATAAGAAATTTTACAAGGGTTTAAATGACCCTGGGATTTCCTCTGACTATGAGTCAGCCTCTCTCTGAGACCTATGGCTGGAGCTCAAATTATTGAAGCGTCTTTGACCTCGCAGTTAGGCTTTGGAAACCCCTTGAATGAGAATTATTCTTTTGGTGCCACCAACAACTATAATGAAATCCCCAGTAAGATTTCAAAGACATAACACATTCTAAACTCACTTTACCCTAACTCGATATTTCACTAAAACAAGGGATTAGAAAATGCATGCACATCACACCTTATTTATTCAAGTGAGAAACTATAGAAGTAAATAACAACTATAATCACCTTCCTCTAAAATGGAAGATTTCCAATTTTTTTCAAGGGAGACATTCTCCTAACATAAAGAGACTCTCAAATGATTGCACGACTTTCACCTTTATAGTAAATCAAGTGCATGAAATCACAAGGTGTCATCAAACATGACCATTGCGACTAATATAAACAATTAATGGAGTGAGACCTTATACAACATCCCCAAACAACACAAAATTCTAGAAAGTGGCCACAATATCATCTCGTGACCAGATTTCTCACACTGGAAGTTTAATGTGAACTCCTTCTTCAAAGAGACTACGAAGTACTGAGGGGACCTCTTAGACACCATCCAGATACTCATCCATGCAAACAACCCCAGACCACTTCCACCTTCAGCAAATTAGGAAACTTAAGAGGATAAGGTCTCTTTCAACCTTCCATGATCACTCTCCCACTACAAGAGGATACACAAAACCAAGAAAAGAAAGGTTGTAGACTAAATCCAAAAAGCTCAAGAAAAATATTCCTTATATTGATCAACTAGAGGGTCTTCAAAAGGTGAAACAATCCGGGTTGCACTTCAGTTTTACACCAAACCTTAATGGGGCGTACCTTATCCAACAGTTTAACCCAAGGACCCAACCAAGATGGTGCATTGGTCAAGATATACCACAAACCAGATCCAAACACATGAAAGGAGCCACCATAAAAGCATCCCAAAACATTTCTTAGAAGTGACCACTAACCGGCCCTTCAACACCGCTTACCGACCAAACACAAACCCAAAACACAATACAAACAGGAGGTGTTCTTGGACTCAAAACATCCCACAAAATCAACATTAAAAAAACACATAATACACACCATCCCAAACTTGTCATAAAGATATAAAGTTTCTCATTTAAAATCATCTTTTTTTAAAAAATGATTTAGCGGTTAGCGTATCCACCAATGGTACCCCATGGGACTCACACATGAATGTTTCTGTGCCACACTGGGCACCCTCCTCATATCCATCTCGGAACCCATCCAGCCATGCCATCAACCATTCATCATCCCATATAACCCCATTAATGTGGTTGCTCACAGAAATACCAAAGGTTAAAATAAAAAAAAATCTTTCCACTTTTCAAAACCAAAAAAGTCAACCAATACCTCCTTTTTCTCAAAACTGATAACCACGAAATCAAACCCAAATTACGTCTTACCAAGATTTTATTAAAGGAACAATCATTTAAATGAAAACTCACTTCCAAGTCATACACATTAATTTAAAAACATCTCATCCCATTAAAACACCTTTCAATAGTTTAGATTACTCTATTGGAAACACTTTTTCAAAACCAACCTTGATATAGTTCATGCTTTCAAAATAGGTACAAACACACTATTTTCCATCCCAATAAAATTCAGAAAATTCAGTTCTCCATTTTCAAAAATCTAACCATTCCCACTTTATTATATAATCATTTCACAAAAAAAATACGCTTCTTGAAACCATGTCACTTGAAATCCAAAGTTCCAAGATTTCAAAACTAAAGAACACAAGACAATGCTAGAAGAAACTAGTTTCAATGGCTGACTTAGAAATATGGTTGGCGTCCATATTCCAATCAAATCACTATCACAGGGAGTATTCTAGTGAATATCCCCAGCTCTACATGGCTAGCCAAACCCTATGATCTCACCGATAACATTAACCCAAATCTCTTTTCATTTCCCCTAATCATCATCAATCCTAGAAATCCAAAGGACTCATATAAATCCCAACATCCCCTGGCGACTCAAATCCTGTCATGAGGTGTGGTGATCATGCACACTACCCATAAATAAAATACCAAGTCCCAATAATCCTAACTCTAGACTATCCCGACTATTCCCCAAATAACGTGACCAAAAGAGTTAACCAGAACCTCCTCTGATACCATTTTGTCATGAACCGAATCAAGTTCCCACCAATACCGGCACCAAACCCAGACCGTGACTAGGCCTGAAGGGCGTTCCCTATCCCCATGGGCTGGCACAAGTTCTCGGGTATCATTAAATTAGGTTTGGGAATGATTTACCTGAGTATTAAGTCATAAAACATTAAAAACATTCCAGAATATAAATCTGAAATTTTCGAGCCAAACAAGTCTTAAAAAAACAAGAACTGAATACATTGGTATAAAGACAATTAAAGTGGTCCAAATACAAATAAAGAGAATATAAATACATACCCAAGTACTCCACACAACAAGGGGTCCTCACCCACAAGCTATCTCTACAACTCTGCCCCAAGGATGAGAACTAACACCCTGAAACGCCATTACCCATAGCCTTCCCTTTAACTGAGTCAAGCATAATAAAGTATAATTACACCCATGGGGTGTAATTAGGGTGTGATCCTAATCCCAATAGTATAAAACCCAATGATTCCAAATATCATGCAATACAATGTGAAAAGGCAATCACTTTAAATATGCAAAGAAAAGTAGTTAAAAATCCAAGAAATGCAACTTTCAATTGAAAACAGTTTTCAAGCTAAATTTTCGGAATGTTAACCCATTTAAATACACATATTAGATACTATAAAGTACTTCCAAAAACACCCCAATACAAGGTCAAATACTGTAACCACAATGAGCAACAAAATCGGGAACACCCCTAGGCACTAGATAGTCTCGGGCCCCATGTACCTTATACCTCGGTGTAAAGTTACCATAGTAAAATACGTTATCATGCATGATCCAATAGTAGGGAACATAAACATAACCTAGTGATCCTCAACCATCATCCACATATTTTAGTTAGTGTTTTTGTTATCCAAATGCTAGGTGAAACAGGGACAAAACCCATCTGGTCCACTAGTCGTACTAGTACACATCCGCCACACCTAGGTACCCGGGCTTCCCTCTTTGTGCTCAAACAATTTAATCATTCAACACATATCCATTTTAATTTAAAACACCAATAATGGTCACATACACACAATACAGTAGCTACACACATTTTATACCATTTAGAACACACATCAAAACAATTTGAGTTTCAATAAAAACAACTTCTCCAAATCTTTCCTTGTTTTGCACCCAAAACTCTTTGAAAACCCCACTTTAACACCATGTGAATATTCAAATTAACAAAAACAGAATTGAAATCACCTCAATCATTTCTTTAAACCCATTAAATGAGTTATAAAGCAACCCCTAATAAGAATCACATAGAATAGCCATGTAAAGAACCTAATTCAACACTAAATTGCTACTCAAAAATCATTTTCTTAACAAACGTGACCCAAAAACAATTTCATAGAAACAACCAAAGAATAATAACATTGAAAAAATTATTTTCATCCCCAATAAAGTTCAATAAAATCAACTAAATAATTATAGGGCGTCCCTTAATGATCCAACAAATGATTTATATGAAAAACCCCCCAAATTTCACAAGAAATTGGAATTTAAATTTCACTTGCAAGACAAACACCACTAAAACTCATTTTTTGCATCATTAATCAAATTACGTAGGCATGAAAATATCATAAATACACCATGCTAATCATATATAGTTCATAAACATTGTAATCACCTACCAAAGTAATGAAAACCCTTAAATCACCGTGTGAAAATCAAGTCGCACCACTGCCGCACCAAGAGGGACTTAGAACTAACCTAAAACCACAGTAATTTACCATGAAAACCCATGGTTTAACCCTAGGTTTTAAACCCTACCCCTTAGTAACTTGTTACTTCAAGAAAAATGGATCAATCCAAAATCAAATTTAATGAAACACTAAGAAATTTGAAAGAGGAATGAAATGGACTAACATACTTAAGTGATCTTGAAGGAATATACCGAAATACACCAGTAGATGAAGTTGAAAATATCCAAAATTCAAGGGTGGTTCTAAAAATGATGAGGAGGTCATTTAGGAAATGTAATGGAGGGAAAAGAGTAGGAATTGAGAGAGTTGTGATGGAAAGAACTTACCTCCTCAAATATGGATGATTTTAGAAACCCTAATATGTTATGTACTTAATCGAGATGGATATGAGCTCCAAAGGGGGTGGGAAGAAACGGGGAAGGCGGCTGGGTTCAATGGGATTGGTAGAGGCTTAAAATCACCTAAAAAGACTTAAAATTTAATAAGTTATTAATTAAACAAATTTGATTTTCAAAACTGGAATTGGGATTCCGGGCAGGCCCAATACCTTAAATAAAAACCCATATACACCTTGGTTATAGATTTATAAAGGCTCCAAATTGAAATGGTGGTGTAAATATGTCAGGGTATGCCATTTAGGAATTTTAATGGGAGAAAAATATTAAAAAATGAAAAAGGTATAAAAGAAACAAAATTTATTTTTAAATATGAAATTGGGCTCACGGTTTGGCCTAATTCATAAAACCCAACACATTCCTCCATAAAAACATGGGAAAGCCCAAAAACAAAGAATGCATGGAAATTGAATAAAAAAACCTATGAAATTTTTCATGTATGTGACATGTCCAGGGGTGGGGGCTGTCCAAGGGGGTTGGGGGTGTCCAGGGGTGGGGGTTGTCCAGGGGGGTGGGGGCTGTCCAGTTGGGTAGGGTGGTGTCCAGTGGGTGGGAGGGTGTCCAGTGGGTGGGAGGGTGTCCAGGGGGTGGGGGATTCCAGGGGTGGGGGTGTCTAGGGGGGTTGGAGGGGTTTTCCAGGGGGTGGGGTGTCCAGGGGGTGGGGGTTGTCCAAGGATGTCAAGGGTGTCCAGGGTTGGGGGCTATCCTGTGGGGGTGGTGTCTAGTGGGTAGGGGCTATCCAGGGGGTGGGAGGGTGTCCAGGGGGTGGGGGTGTCCAGTGGGGTGGGGTGGTGTCCAGTGGGTGGGAGGGTGTCCAGGGGGTGGGGTGATGTCCAGAGGGTGGGGTCTGTCCAAGGGGGTAGGGGGTGTCCAAGGGGTGGGGGTTGTCCAGTGGGTGGGAGGGTGTCCAAGGGTGGGGGGTTTCTAGAGGTGGGAGTGTCCAGGGGGTGGGAGGGGTTGTTCAGGGGGGGTGGGGGTGTCCAGGGGGTGGGCTATCCAAGGGGGTAGTGGGTGTCTAGGGGGTGGGTGTATCCTGGTGGGTTGGGGGGTTCTAGGGTGGTGGGAGGGTGTCCAGGGGGTAGGGGTTTCCAGGGGTGGGGGATGTCCAAGGGGGTAGGGGGTGTTCAGGGGGTGGGGGATTTTCCAGTTGTTTTGTTCTATTTTCTACTTGTTTCAGGTCCTCTTTGGTAGTGCATTTTAATGGTTGAACTATATTATTTAAAAAAAATTGTTTTTAAATCGGTTATTTTATAACCGACATAATAAATGCATGGGGTGGTTTTTGACATTGGTTATTTAATAACCGATGTAGTATATATGTTTTCACGTCGGTTATTTTTTAACCGACATGAAAAACCAATTTACAGACTGGTTTATCATGTCGGTTATTTTCAAAAACGACCTAATAACCTTGTTTTCACATCGGTTTTCAAATAACAGACATGAAAAACGCATCAGAGGGGTGGTTTATTACATCAGTTATTTAATAACCAACTAAATAAACAACATATTACAGCAGTTATTTAAAAAACAACGTAATAAATCACGACTACGAACTGTTCTCCATTTCGGTTTTTTAGGAACCGACATGAAAATTGATTCGGATTTCTGTTTTTTACGTTGGTTTTAAAAAAAACCAACATAAAAGACAATATTTATAATGTCCCCTATAATAACTTTGGCCAAAAACAGACGTAAAAATAAATAATAACCAACGTAAAATTTTTTTTTCACTAATGAATTGGGCACCACACTAATCACTATCCAAATATGAACTAAATAGAGGGGAATCACCATCATCCACAACATAGTCCAAGGGATCAAGGTCATTATTTTTCTATCACAATAGATAAATTTTACACACTAAATGATGTGGTGATAGGTACTCTCGTTGTTCTCTCAATGCTATCAAGTACTTTGTTTGATTCTGGTTCTACAAATTCCTTTATTTTCTCAAAGTTTGTAATGAATATCGATTCAATCCCTATACTTGTATAAGTATAGTTATCTATCAAGACTCATGGATGGTTTATCCAAGCATCAAAAATATATAAAAACTCTAGTATTGAATTTCATGAGCATGATATCATCTAAAATCTAGTTGTCATTACGATGTTGGAATTCGACATTATACTAGGTATGGAATAGCTCTCAAAGTATAATGCTAAGATCAACTGTAGAATCTAGTAAATCTCAGTAGTCATGAATGGAAAATTAAAAGGTGTGTTCAAAGGAGAGATATTGTGACCTAATATTTTTCTATAAGCACCACTCATATACTTCCTTATGGAGGTGATCGATGAATACGTATAAGTAAATGAAAGTATATGAATAGAAAGTGTCCCCATAATTCAAAAATACATTGAAGTATTTCCGGTGGATTTACCTAGACCTTCCCCATAAATAGATATAGAGTTCTCAATTAAACTCATTCTTGCTTCCAAGCCAATTTCAAATACCCCTTATAAAATGGAACATGTGGAGCTAGAATAATTAAAGAAACAACTCCAAGGTCTTATGGAGAAGGGGTTTATCCACATAAGTGTGTCTCATTGGGGATAACATATTCTATTTATTAAGAATTATGGGTCAAGGAGGCTATGCATTTATTATAGAGAAATTAATGGCATCAAGGGGAAGAAAAAGTACCATCTTCCAAGGATTGATGATTTATTGTACAAGCTTCATATGGATCAATTCTTATTTAATATTGATCTTTGATCTGGTTATTATCAATTGTGGGTGAAGAATGAATATGTACAAAGAATACCTTCTGATTAAGATATGGTTATTATGAGTTTTTTATGCCATTTATCTTGACTAATGCTCTTGTTTTTTATGGATTTGATGAATAAATTCTTTAAGAACAACCATGATAACTTTTTGGTTGTTTTTATTAATGATATTCTAATATATTATGAAATTTGTTAGGATCATACGGATCATCTAAGGGTCATATTTTAAACTCTAAATAAGAAGAGGTTAGTAGGAATGTTCATAAAATGTGAATTTTGGTTCCAATAGGTTACTTTTATAGGGAACATTGTAACTAATGAAGGAATATCAGTTTACCCTACCAAGACAAATGTTATAGAGGATTGTCCTCAACCTAAAATTGTAACTATGATTCGTAATTTCCTTGGTTTAGCAGGATATTATAAAAGGTTTGTGAAAAAAATTCATGACTTTCTAATCCACTAACCATGGTAACTCAAAAAGGGGACAAGTTCATCTTGACAAAGGAGTGTGAAGAATGTTTCCATGGGCTAAAGAAGACATCAGTTAATTCACCCTTGTTAAATATACCATTTATCAGAGAAGGATTCATTATTTTTAGTGATACATATCTAAATGTTATTTTATGAATCCTCATGAAAAATGAAAAGGTGGTTTCTTATTCATCTTTATAGTTGAATACTTATGGGAAGAATTATCCTACGCATTATCTAGAGCTAGCTGCGATTATTTTTTCTCTAAAAATATGGATGCACTAACTTTGGGGGTAGAAACATAATATATACATAGACTATAAAAGATTGAAGTGTATTTTAAAAAAATGAATCGAACACAAGACAGAGGAGATGGTTGGAACTTCTTAAAGACTATAATTGGCTAATTTATTATCATCTAGGAAGAGAAAAAAAATTCTGATGAATTAAGTAGGAAATACCATGTTGTTCTAACTATGATGAGGATTCAAGGAGATCATTTGATCAAAAACCTAGTAAAACAGTACATGGTAATTTTAAGGGATGTGAAATCATCAACCCTATCTCAAATTATTTCTCAACCATCATTACTAGATAAGATCAATAAATCTCAAAGAGATGATCCTTTCTTGAAAAATAAGATAGAGGTTGTGATGGATGGGAAGTCTCCTAAGTTCAATATGGATTAAAAGGTGTATTAAAATTTTGTACAAGATTATGTCTTCCATCTATTCTATAAACAATGAAATAAATGACTGATGAAGCTCATAGCTCTACATTCTCCATACATCTCAAAAGAACTAATATTTATAGTTTCCTTCATGATCATTATTGGTGGGATAACATGGAAATGGAGATTGATGACTAAACTAAAAGGTCTCTAGTGTGTCGACAAGTGAAGTCATAGTGACAACTTTCTAAAGGGGTATTACAACCACTACCCATACCAGCATAGAAGTGGGATAATATCTCAAAGGATATTGTCACTGGTCTCTAAAGAATGTCCAAAGGAAATAATGTGACATGATTTATAGTGAATGGTCTCACTAAGACTGCCCATTTAACCGCTATTTGGGAGGATTTATCTCTTGAACAACTTTTCGATATATACGTGAAGGAATTGGTATGGCTACATGGGATACCAGTCTCTATCATATCTAATCATGATCCAAGGTCCACATACAAATTATGGATAAGTCTTCAACATGTTTGGATTACCAAATTCAATTTCTGTATGACCTATCACCCCCAAACTTATGGTCAATTTGAAAAGACTATTCAGACCCTCGAGCAAATACTGAGAACATGCTCAATGGAATTTAAAGGTGGAAGGGATCAACATCTCCCATTAGTTGAGTTCTCATGAAATAATAGCTTCTATTTAAGTATTTAAATGGAACCCTATAAATCTTTATATGTTAAGTGATGTAGAAATCCTACTTTTTGGGATAAAGCTAGTGAGAGAATGTTTTGTGGGCCCAATATTGTGCAATAGATGATAGAAGAGGTTCATGTTATCCAACAACACAAAAAGGCTGCTCAGAGTCAGAAGAAGTGTTATGCCAAAAACCTTAAAAGGGATATGGATTTTTGTGTTGGAGAAAAATAGTTCTATTGAATACCACCTCAGAAGAGAGTCATGTGGTTTGGAAAGAAAGGGAAGCTTAGACATAGGTACATTAGCCCCTATGAAATCCTTGATCACATAGGAGCATCATCCTATTGTCTTTCACTTCCACAAAATATAGCTCAACGTTATAATGTATTAAACATGTCTCTCCTGAGGAATTACATATCTGACCCTTAATATGTACTAAATCTTGAGGTGATACAATTGGAAAATGACCTCTCTTATGAGGAGAATCTTGTAGAGATCTTGGACCATGGATACAATTTTTTATGCAATAAGACTACCCACCTCATTAAACTTTTGTGTAGGAACCACAAATATGAAGAAAAAATGTGGGAACCAGAGGAGAAAATGAGTCATAAGTACTCACACTTTTTATCAATTGGGATAATGTGTTGAAATTTTTGGGATGAAATTTCTTGTGGGTAAAAAATGTAATGACCCAAACTTCTTTAATAAATTTTGTTTCCTGAAAATGTGTGTTATATTATATTCTACAAAAAAACAACATCTCATTAATAATGAAGTGAGTATAAAGTGAAATGTGACCACTAAGTTTCAACCACTATATGATCGTTGGTTACATATGACCATTGGTTAAAATGACTATTGGGAACTATACACTTGATAATAATTTTAACATTATCATTAGAGTTTATAAGTAATATTTTGACAAAGAAAATTTGATGTAGAATGAAGAGTCGATGGCCTCAACAAGTAGAGTCGTGTCATTTGAATACCATCTATTTTAGCTTGGCAAGGAGGTATCATCAATGGGTTTCTCCCTTGACCATGTCCAGTATGATCTTCAACAAGTGAACCTTGAATGAAATTTACTTTATGAGAAGTTCAATTTAGTGAAGATTACCACTCAGCCAATATTAGTTGAGGCACCCCATGAATGTACAACCATCGCCCACATTACTCTTAGGGAATACATGGGTGTAATAAGGGGTTATGTGTCCCGATATTAGTGTGTTAATTCTATTGTAAAAATAAAATCATTATTCAATTATTTCCATTTTATGATAATTTTTATTAATAAAATTGTTATACCATGTGATAAACTAATTTTTCTATTAGAAATTTTACATTCTAGATAATAAATAATAATTATAATTGAATAATATATTATGAATAATATTTATTTTAATGATTTTTTTTGATTAAAACACACATATTTATATTTAAATGATAAGATATATTTTTTTTTTCAGGTGTCAGAAATTTTACTGTGCATTTTTTATCCGTTATTAATTTTAATAAATAAGGTTTTTCTATTTTTCAACGTTAAATTTATCATAAATTGAGAATTATTATGATAAAATAAACATAATTTTTAAAATTATTACATCTAAATTAGTTTAGGGTGAATTTATGATAATTTTCTATAATATTTTGTTTTTCGGTGAACATTGAAAATGCAATTTTGAGTTTTCAGTAAGTTTAATGACTTCATAATTATGTCATAATGATTTAATAATTAATTAACCCTAATAAATAACTCAAAAGATTTTATTTTATTAATATCAACTATTATAATATATTTTAATCAATTTTTAAAAAATATAATTTACTTTAAAAATTCAAAAATGGAAAATTTAACTTTAAAAATTTTATTTTATGAAAACAATATTTTACCTTTCCAAAATAAGTAATATAAAATTATGGGTGACTATTTTGGATTAAAATATGATATATGGTGCCCCATGTGTATATTATCATGGTCTAATGCCATGGGAAATCCCATGTTTTTTTAGTTCCCCTACCTAGGTGTCTGAGTAAATTAATAAAAAAATCCTCCTCTTTTGTTGTAACTAACCACCCATTTCTCCATTATATTTCATTAATAGTTCATCTTCCATGAATCTATGATATTTTTACCTCCTAGGGAGTCCTCCAAAGGTGTCCTCAAGCCACCAAGGTCCCAATCCTTGTGTTTTACGAGTTACACTTCAAGGTAGGGGAAATATAAACTTTTCATTTCCTTTCAAGTTCCCTTTTTATGTGGTATGTCTTTAAAATTTCTAAAAAATGTTCTTATATCAATTTTATTATATCAATTTATTATATTAAGATTATTTTATTACTTATATAAACTATCCCCCTATATTTTTACAATTTTCCAAAATCATTTTTGTACTTGTTATGCTGCTTAATTTTCATCTCAATATTTCTCTTTTTCTCAATAAATATTGATCACGTTGTCGAGCCCGTCAAATTAGTTGTTTAATTTTGACTAGAATTTCTGCAGAATAGCAGCAACCCTAGGTCGTCTCTTGATGGATCCTTAGATCATTAATTTAAAAAGAGGGTTTTGATAATGAATGTAGAAGATGAATGAAGTTTTGTAAAACTTTGGGGTTTGATGATTAAATATGAAAATAGAAAATGAAAGCGATAAAACAATGTAGAGATTAACAGAATTAATTAAGCGTGATCAACCCGGGGTACTCTCATGATGTTTATCCTTCATCGGTTCATGATATAGGGTTATGATCTTTTAATACCTAGTTTTTAACACCTAGAACCATAATGTTACTGAGTTTATACTTGGATACCTCCTAGGGTTCAGTAGAAAACACACAATGATTCACCGGACACCGCCGATGATTGGGTAAATTCTGTTTGACTTCATAACCGAAACTCACCAAGGCAACACACGAAGAAATCAATGTGCTTTACAGGTTTGTATGTTATTTATTTGAGATACCATGACATAAATTTACATGGCCTTGACAGTGCTTATGTGAGTTCAATTGACCAATATTAACCACACAAACACTGCAATTGAAAGGGGGAAAAGAAAGTGGTGAACAGTGTGTGAAACATCACATGAATGGGTACCCCCAAACATGATCATATGATTTTAGCATGACATACCAGTACATAACTCAATAAAATTAGAATATAGGATGATGAAAAACAAAACAACAACCTGGAATTCAAAATATCATTCAAATATTACAAACATGAAGCTTGGGATTTACATCACGTTCCTCCCCGGGTGATCACAAGGGGTTTAGAAACCCATGGGAGAGGAGGAAGAGAAAGTTTTTGGGGTAGAACATACCATAGCCTCCAGAAATGCTAGAGATGTTTAGAAGACTCCTTGGGGACTCTAAAATTGCAGCACCTTTCCTCCTGGAAGAACTTGCAAATGGGGTGCCCAAGGTGTCTTTTTATAGCCAAAATGAGAAGTGGTTTTGGGCACCCAGATTTTGATAATCCACTTGGAAAAGGGTTTTGTGCTATTAGACAGTCGAATATCCCTTTTGAAAAAACTGTGAAGTTTTATCCCCACGTCTTATCTATCACCACCGAAATTTTGGCACCATTTGGATAAATGATTCTCAATATATTGATAAAATACATAACTCCGTTTTGACGTTGTGTATATTCGGTGTCTTGGAAAGATAAGTTTTGATGGGCCCCATAGAAGCCGAATCAGGATTGGGTTTCTTGATATGTAATTTATCTTATTAAATTTTTGATCTTCCTACAAAATATCAGCTCATTTGGTTTCACGGATTTCGTGTACTATTCATGACAGTGGACAGATGTTGATGGATCAATGCAATTTTGGCCCATTTTTCTTCCACTTCATCAAGGGCCTCTCCAAATCATCTCCACCTACATTGAAATAATAATAAAAATTAACATTACCCATTCTAATGTTGATTAAAATTAATTAATTGATTCAAACATAAAGTGCATTTTATTATTATATTTGTAATATTCATTACAAAACTAGTTTAAAACAGCTGTGTAAGGGTGGAATAAAACAGTGAATCGTGGTACGATCACACCCCCACACCTAAACATTTGCAATCCTGGGAAAATTCACATATCCAAATAAAAAAAATTCATATATATATATTTCCAAAAACATGAAGATTTAACATTTGAAGAAATTTTAATTCACCAAAGTAATGTGATCAATGCATGAACCGCACCAAGGAGTTATTCCCAGTGAAAATGGAAAAAGATGTCTCCTAAATCATATCACAATAAAATTCAAAAATATTCATAACACCAATATGAGCAGGGCATTAAAAATTCAACCATTCCACTAACTCTCCATATGTGTGTGTGAAAAACATTCCATGATATTCTTTCCACTTTCTATCAAATAAATATAGGTTATTTAACATTATTCATCTTTAACTGATTTTTCACTGAACCTGTCTTACATTCTTTGTAATCATATTTCAAGACCCACTCACTTAAGCATTCCTAGAAGTCAAACCATAAGCTCCCGACCTAGATATCCCCATATGTTTCACATTTCATCGCTCCCCAAATTTATTTATTTTTTTAGAAGTGCATTTGGAACAAATCTCACACTCATCTCTCAACCCCTATTTGATCTCCTCATGACACTAATTGCAATAGTTATAACAAGATCAAAGGTTGAGGAGAAGTGGTTTTTTACCTGCCCATGACACACAAAAAAATTTATTTTGAGGACGTACAACAGTCAGACATTAGGTACACACGCATAGGTCAATATGGTACAGTAATGAAACAGATTGGATAAAGAACGAACGTATGGAAATATCATTTAAAGCTGAAAAATATTAACCCAACATATATTTACCTTATATTAAGTAAGAAATAAACACACTTTGTGGTTTGGTGCAAATATTTGTGCAGATATTAGTGACACAGTTTTCCCAAAACTACTCACACAAGGGGCATCAATCATCTCAAAGGTTTCACATAGATATGACCATTTATATCATTGATAGAAAACTAATTCACTAAAAAATCACTCATTGATGTTAAATTCATACAATTATTATTTTTATCCTTTCTTATGGTATTTTTACATTCCCCCCTTTATGGTCACCAAATCATCGAACTTCGAAATTATTGATGGGGAAAAATGAAAATACCATAAATAAGGCTAAAAAGAGAAGAAAGCAGAAAATGATGAAAATTCCTAACTAACTGAGGAATGTATCCACCCCCCACACCTAGAATGTGCAGTGTCCTCACTGAAATAATTGAGAATGTGAGAAGGAAGGATAAAACCTGGTGTGTTTTATTGGTATGATGCGTTGAGAAGGTGTATTTCCTCCACCGTATTCTTTGGAAAATCCTCATAGAAGTGTTTAAGTCGCTACCCTTTGATGGTAAGACTTCATCGACTCTGATCATGCAAAATATATATTGCACCAAAAGGGTAAACATTAGTAACAGTATCAGGATCAAGCCATCGGAAACGAAGCTTACCTGGGTTGAGCTTAATCCTGGAATTGTACATGAGGACCTTCTCACCAATATGGAACTTCCGATGGTGAATCATGCTATCATGAATAGCCTTTGTCTTCTCTTTATAGATCCAGGAGTTTTCATATGCATCACGTTGAATTTCTTCCAACTCTTGAATCTGCAGCTTTCTTTGGTCACCTGCATATGAAAGGTTCATATTACTTGTTTTAACAGTCCAATATGCATGGTGTTCTACCTCCACTGGGAGGTGACAAGCCTTTCGAGACACAATTCTGTATGGTGAAATTCTGATTGGGGTTTTAAAAGTTGTATGGTATGCCCAAAGTGCATCATCCAAGTGAAAACTCCAATCTTTCCTATTGGGTTGTACCGTCTTTTCCAAGATTTTTTTAACTTCCTGATTTGATATTTCTTCTTGTCCATTAGTTTGGGGGTGATATACAGTGGAGACTTTATGATCAACCCCATACTTACGAAGAAAATTTTTCATGTTGCGATTGTAAAAATGTGAACACTGGTCACTAATGATGAGTCTTGGTAAACCAAACCTACTGAAAATTTGGGACCTCACAAAATCAACAACCACTCGAGAGTCATCGAACCTGGTGGCCTTTTCTTCCACCCATATAGATACATAGTCAATATCCAATAAGATGTATACAAAGCCAAATGAATTTAGAAAAGGCTCAATGAATTCAATTCCCCATGCATCAAAAATTTCATAGAATAACATGGGTTGCTGGGGCATTTCATTCCTCTTGGTGATATTCCCTGTGAATTGACAATGACTTCATGACTTACAAAATCTATGGGCATAACTATACAATTTTTGCCACTAAAGTCCCGATTCAAGGACCTTTTGATCTGTACGTTGAGATCCAAAGTGGCCTCCACATGCCAAAGTGTGGCAGAAGGTCAAAACAGAGGTGAACTCATGGTTAGGGACACACCGACGAACTACTTGGTCACTACAAATTCTCCACAAGTATGGGTCATCCCAAATGTACCAACAAGACTCATTCTTAAGTCTATGAGATTGTGCAATGCTAAAATCAGTGGGTACCCTAGATGTTTCTAGAAAATTTACAATGTCCGCATACCAGGGGGTAAGGTCCACAACATCACAAAGTTTCTCAAGAGGGAAGAATTCTCCAATGGGTAGGGGTGAGTCAACATGATGGTCCAATGGTGGGAAAATCCTACTAATGTGGTCAGCTACCACATTCTCCACCCCCCTCTTATATCTAATCTCAAGGTCAAACACTTGGAGGAGGAGCATCCACCGTATGGGACGGGGTTTGGTTTCAGGTTTCTTTATAAGAAATTGAAGGGTAGCATTGTCATAAAACACAATCACTTTTGACCCAAGAAGATATGAATGGAATTTTTCTAAGGAAAACACAATAGAAAGGGGTTCTTTTTCTGTGGTTGTGTAGTTTACCTAGGTAGGGTCAAGGGTACATGAGGCATAAACAATGACATGAGGAGACTTCTCAACCCTTTGTGATAAAACTGCCCCAACTGCAAAGTTAGAGGCATCACACATAAGTTCGAACGGCAGATCCCACCTTGGTGGTTGGATGATGGGAGGTGATGTGAGACTCGTTTTTAGTGAATTGAAATCATCCTCACAATTTTTATAAAAAAAATTAGAATCATTTTTTAATAACTGATATAAGGGAAGTACGATCTTACAAAAGTCTTTAATGAATCGGTAGTAAAAACCAGCATGACCCAAGAAAGAGCACACCTCACGAATACATTTTGGATATGGAAGGGTTGAAATTAATTCAATTTTAGATTTATCAACTTGAATTCCCTTATTTGAAATGACTTTCCCAAGAATTATCCCCTGATCAACCATGAAATGACATTTTGCATAATTTAAAACAAGATCTTTCTCAATGCAGCAGCGGAGGATAGAAACTAGGTTTTCCAAACAATCGTCAAAAGAAGAACCATAAACCGTGAAATCATCAATAAATACTTCTATACAACACTCAAGGTACTCAGAAAAAATACTCAACATACATCGCTGAAAAGTACCAGGAGCATTACATAGGCCAAAAGGCATTATTCTGTATGAAAATGTGCCGAATGGACAGGTAAATGTGGTCTTTTCTTGATCCTCAAGGGCTATATGGATTTTGAAATAACCTGAATAGCCATCAAGGAAAAAATAATGTGACTTACCATCCAATCATTCTAACATTTGGTCAATGAAAGGTAATAAAAAGTGGTCATTCTGCGTGGCTTGATTCAATCGATGGTAGTCAATACAGACTCGCCAACTGTTTTGCACTCTCATTGGAACCAATTCATTACTTTCATTTGACACAACTGTTATTCTTGTTTTTTTAGGAACAATTTGAACTGGGCTTACCCATTTACTATAAGATATAGGATAAATGATCCCACCAGTAAGTAATTTACTGACTTCCAATTTTACCACTTTAAAGAAAGTGGGATTCAACTGGCGTTGATCCTGCCTTACAGGTTTAGCCTCATCATCCAAAAGTATATCGTGCATAAAAATAGATGGGCTAATCCCAGGAATATCATCCAATGTCCATCCTATTTCTTTTTTACACTCTCTCAAAAGTTTGAACAATTTTGATTCCTGTTGTGGAGAGGGGTTACTGGCAATAATGATGGGCAATTGGTCAATACCCTCAAGATATGAATATTTTAAATTTTATGGAAGTGGTTTTAATTCCAATTTCGGGGGTTTTTGTATTGAGGGAGTGGATTTAGGGGGAGTGAGGTCCATGAAACTATCTATCTACACATGTTTATTCTCACAGGAAAGGGAATCTATTGAAATGATATTTGCAGGATAATTGATAGTCATGGGTATCTCAGAATGAACACACTCATCAATTAAAGCACAAAATTTACACTTTTTAGAACCCACACAACACTCAAAACATGAATCAAAACTCAAATCATCCAAGGGTGAAGAAAACAAAAATGAATCAGAGTTTGGGTTGAGGATAGAATTGTGTGTGTGTTCATTGTTTGAGAGAACTTCCATCGAATAGAGAGGAATAGTGGAGTTCTCTTCAATGAGTTGTTTTATAGCCTCAAGGATGTTAAAAATTACATTTTCTCCTCTGAATTCCATGGACAGTGTACCAATGTGAATGTTGATGATCGTCATTGCTGTTTTGAGGAATGGCCTCCCAAGTATAAGAGGTGTGTGACCATGGGTTTGGGTATCTTCTATATCAAGAATGTAGAAATCAGCGGAGAATATGAGATTCTTCACTCTAACAAGGACATCCTCAATCACTCCTTTTGGAAGCGTTGTACTCTGGTTGTCAAGTTGCACGACAATTCCTATTGGTTGAAGCTCTCCAACCTGTAGAGAAGTGTACACGGAGTGAGGCATTACATTACTGGAATCATATAAATCTAGCATAGCATCAGAAAATAAGGTCTCTCCTATGGTACATAGTATCGTGAATGTGCTCGGATCCTTTCATTTGGTTGGAATTACTAGTTGAATCAAGGTCTATAAATTCCTACCCAAGTTGACTCTCTCATTCCCCTTCATCCTTCATCTATGGGTGCAAATTTCTTTAAGAAACATGGCATAACGGGGGATTTTTTTGACTGCATCCCATAAAGGAATATTAACTTGAACTTTTTTAAATGTATCCATTATCTCATTATCAATATCATTATCAAAAATTTTCTTAGATTTAGAGATTCATTGTGGGAAAGGGAGAGGAATGGATTTTTCATTTGAATCATCAATGATAATTTTATTTCCCTTTTTATTTTGATTTTCATTACATAAAATTTTTGAGGGTTGGGGGGGAGTGTTTTCAAGAGGGGGACATACCTATTTCATAGAATCGGTAGAAGGAGAAGCTTCATTACCACTACTAAGTGTGATTTCACATACATTACCTTTGTCCTTCGGATTTTCAATGGGTTGGGATGGTAGTTATCCATACCCTTGCATCTTAATCTCACCGATGGTGTTCTCCAATTTTCCCACTTGATTTCGTAGGTCATGAATTGTCGATTGTGTGGTCTGTTGGAAGTGAAGGTTTTGGGTTTCCATTTTCTTCACCATATCCTTGAGGCTTGGTTCATATTTGGGAGGAGAAGGATTGTCTTGAGATGTTGATGGATAAGAAGGTTGCATACCTTGTCCTTCTTGATACCAATTCTGCTTGGGGTAGCTTGAGTTTCCTCATTGCCGGTATTGGGGTTGTGCTTGCCACCCAGGGTTTGGATTTGGCAGGAATTGTTCTTGATTGAAGGGAGGTTCTTGTTGGAATGGATGCCCTGGGAACATAGCTGCCCAAGACTCATATGAATCTTGAAGTTGTGGTCACTGGTCAGAAAAATGAGTGTTATCAGAACAAATACCACAATGTAATGGAATAGAAGTAGAGTTCGAGTTACCTTGTGCTTGAGATAATTGCCTTATAAGGGTATTCATCTCATCAAGTTTAGTATCTAACTTTTGTTCTAGGGCTGAATGACCTACCTCATGAACTCCTCTGGTTGGTGTAATTGCTCGTGTACCAAATTGTTGTGCATTTTGAGCCATGTTGGCTATTAATTCACGAGTAGTGGAAGGAGTTTTATCAACTAGGGCACCAACAGCTGCAGCATCAATCATTCCACGATCCATGGGAATAAGTCCCTCATAGAAGTTTTGAATTAAATTTTTTTCACTAATCTGGTAGTGGGGGCAGCTTGAGCAAATTCTTTTGAATCTCTCCCAATATTCATGAAGGGTATCTCCTTGTGATTGACTAATTCCACAAATTTCTTTCCTAATTGATGCAGTTCGGGAGGTAGGGAAAAACTTCTATAGAAT
Source organism: Viscum album (assembly GCA_963277665.1). Taxonomy (NCBI): domain Eukaryota; kingdom Viridiplantae; phylum Streptophyta; class Magnoliopsida; order Santalales; family Viscaceae; genus Viscum; species Viscum album. Next base: position 758,651,998 of record OY728129.1, on the reverse strand, counting down.
GAGTCTTTTTAGGTCATTCCAGCCCCCAATTGTGGTAGGCAAATAGTATAACCAATCTTTGGCTACACCATCAAGGTAGAAAGGGAAGGCCCTAAACTTAATTAGGTCCTGAGACACATTTTGGGGTTTCATGGTAGATCACACTATGTGAAACTCATTGAGATGTTTGTGAGGGTCCTCACTAGGAAGACCATGTAATTTAGGAAGAAGGTGGATGAGACCTGATCTCAGCTCAAAGATGGCTGCTTCCTTGGGATATTGGATGTACGCAGGTTGGTACTCCACATCATGGGTGGTCATTTATTTTAAAGTTCGATTATTTGTAGCTATGTTTTCGTAGGATTGATTGGGTTAAATTTTGGATTGGTTTATTAACAATTGAGGTTCCAAAAGGGGTTCCTCAATGTTACTTGACTGACCTTCTCTAGATGCCTTGATTTGTGTGTGAAGTGACTTTTCAATTTCAGGGTCAAATTCAAGTAGTGTTTCTTTACCAGATCGGGTCATGCAAATAATTTGTGAGGTTTGTTTTTTTAATAAAGATAATATCACTTAAGATGGATGAAAATAGAATATAATGTTATAATACAGAATTATAGAGAGAGATGGAGAAGAAGAGAGAGATAGAGAGAGAGGGAGAGAGAGAGCACACAAAAAACAACAACCAAAATTGAAGCAAAAAACCCAAAACAAGAACACTCAAATGGGGTTGGGGTATTGAAAGGAGTACTAATTAAGAAATAAAATAAATAAATAAAAGTAAATAAGGAAAAAAATTATCTTGGATCCCTGGAAACGGTGCCAAAATTTGATCGCGTTGTCGAGCGCGTCAAATTAGTTGTTTAATTTTGACTAGAATTTCTGCAGTATAGCAGCAACCCTAGGTCATCTCTCGACGGAGCCTATGATCATTAATTTTAAAAGAGGGTTTTTATAATGAAATTATAAGATTAATGAAGTTTTTTAAAACTTGGGGGTTTGATGATTAAAGATGAAACTAAAAAATGAAAGCGATAAAATAATGTAGAGATTAACAGAATTAATTAGAGTGATCAACCTGGGGTACTCTCATGATGTTTATCCTTCATCGCTTCATGATATAGGGTTATGATCTTTTAATCCCTGGTTTGTAACACCTATAACCATAATTTTACTGATTTTATACTAGGATACCTCCTAGGGTTCAGTCGAAAACACACAATGATTCACCGTACACCGCCGATGATTGGAAAAATTGTGTTTGACTTCATAACCGAAACTCACCAAGGAAACACACGAAGAACTCGATGCGCTGTCCAGGTTTGTATGTTATTTCTTTGTGATACCATGAAATAAATTTAAATGGCCTTGACAATGCTTATGTGAGTTCAATTGACCAATATGAACCACACATACACTGCAATTGAAAGGGGGAAAAGAAATTGGTGAACGGTGTGTGAAACATGACATGAATGGGTACCCCCAAACATGATCATATGAGTTGAGAATGACATACCAGTACATAACTCAATAAAATAATAATATAGGATGATGAAAAACAACACAAAAACATAGAATTCAAAAGATCATTCAAATATTACAAACATGAAGCTTGGGATTTACATCACGTTCCTCCCCGGGTGATCACAACGGGTTTAGAAACCCCTGGGAGAGGAGGAAGAGAAAGATGTTGGGGTATAACTTCCCATATCCTCCAGAACTGCTAGATATGTTGCGAAGACTCCTTGGGGCCTCCAAAATGGCAGTACCTTGCCTCCTGGATGAACTTGCAAATGGGGTTCCCAAGGTGTCTTTTTATAGCCAAAATGAGAAGTGGTTTTGGGCACCCAGATTTCGATAAACCAATTGGATAAAGGTTTTCAGATATTATACCATTGAATATCCATTTTTCCAAAACTGTAAAGTTGTATACCCACGTTTTATCTATCACCACCGAATGTTTGGCACCATTTTAACAAATACATCTCGATATATTGATAAAATACAGAACGCCACTTTTGACTTTGCCCATATTCATTGGCTTGGACAGATCAGTTCGGGTGGGCCCTTTAGAATCCGAATCAGGATTTGGTTCCTTGATATGAAATGTATCCTATTAATGTTTGGATCGGCCCACAAAATATCAGCCCATTTGGTATCAAATATTTTGTGTAATTTTAAAAATAGTGGATAGATGTCCATGGATCCATGCAATTTTGGCCCATTTTTCTTCCACTTCATCAAGGGCCTCTCCAAATCATCTCCACCTACATTGAAATAATAAAAACAAGTATCATTTACCATTATAATATTGATTAAAATTAATTAATTGATTCAAATATAAAGTGCATTTTATTATTATATTTGTAATATTCATTACACAACTAGTTTAAAATAGCGGTGTAAGGGTGGAATAAAACTGTGAATCCTGGTACGATCAATTATCTTATTTTATTTTTTGAATACAAAAATAATTTTCTTAGGAGTATTCACCTAGATTAAAAAATGATCTATTTTATTCTAGATTAAAATACATGAAACCTGCCTTACTTTTTCATGGGGTAATAAAGACATAAAGATATTGTCTTTAAGAACTTTTCTTTAAAATCTATGATTTTGATATGAATCTAGTTTATTTTATTCTCCCTGAGAAATTTATGAAAATTTTTATTATGATATATGAGGCTCAAATTAATTAATACATATGAAGGGTGCACCCTAATTTCTCTCCAATTCATTGGGTAAATAATTTAATATCTAAATATGATATGTTTTATGATACCTTGGTGAATAACCTTGGTACTTTTTATGACACCTTGGTAAAAAACCTTGGTGATATGATTTTGAATGTCTAAAATAAATTTTGTCACCATATTTTCAAGTTATGATCCATTTTATTTTATTTATTATATTCTTTATGTTCTATTTTTCATTCCATAATGACATTCTTCAAGTTCGTATTGATTTTTCCATCAAGATCACATGTATAATGTTTCTCTTATTTTCCCTTACTTAGCCTTATGCTCACCCTTTCATTTGATATATGTCCCAAGGTAATGAGATTTAGTAATTGTACTTAGGATGAACCTATAATGAATCCATTTAAGTGGATTATAATAATGTTATAATTTTTTTTATTATGTACCTTTTATCTAAGAAACTAAACTTTAAAAGAACCTCTATTTTTGTACAATTTAATGAAAAGTTTATGTAATAAAAAGGAAGGATGTAATACTATTGTTTTAGGTTCTCAATATGATATTGTGTTGGACAAAAAGATGGTATTTCTAGGATATTTTTTGTAACATTTCTAGGTGGGAGTCCAACAAGTTAGGGGAGTTTATGTTTATTCATTTATTCACTTGGTTTATGGTGGGCCAAGTAGTGTTTCATGGAAAGTATGAGTAGAGATTTAATGTAGTGGGAAATTTCAAGTGAACAACACCTCTCAGTGGAAAATTTTCATGTATGATTAATTTTGAGATCCATAAAATGTAGTGAGTAATTAAAATCATAGGGACATTTGATCACTAACAAGCATCGATCGATGCTTGATCCTTCTTTCCTTTAATTATTATATCTTTACAATAATAGATATAAATTTGAGACACAAATATGTACACTCTCATTTATTCCCATTTACCATATTCTAATACACTTTACATCATAAATCAAGGACTTTTAAATCATTATTTCATGTAAAATTATAAATTATCTTATAAAAAATGTTAATAAAATGAAGTTATTACTCAACTGAATCATTTGAAAATATATATTAATCTAATCCTCATTAATAAATATATTAGAAAACTAAATTTATTTAGCATTGTGTGGAATACATCCCTTGGATATTATTTTATCTTTATTTCCATTTAATTGTGTCTTAGTTTTCTAAATTTGTGTATAAATGTCCTTCCTAAAAACATACATGGTAATGTAATCACAAGATTTTGAAACAGTGTCTGGGAGATTGGAATTTCATGAAAAAATTGAATGAAACTATTATTGGTGAGAGAAGTGAATTTGGATTCCATGTTACTCTATTTTTATATATATTATTTTAGACCATGTATTATAAAACTACCAACAAATATATTTATACTATAACCCACTAACTTCTAGTTCGTTATTATAGTATATATATTCATATAATTATTGAACACAATGTTTTTGTTTCTATTCATATCCTTTTAAAATGTTGGCATATATCATATTAACTATTACTTTCCTAATATTAATGATATTTACTTTTTCATTAACCATAACATTTCTACGAAGATAAAATTTTTCATTCCATTCAGACATTAGTCAACCATTTTATAAATTTATAATGTTGATATTTTCATAAATATGATCACAGTCATCACTAAATTTGTCTTTTTTATAATGAATGATCTACATAGACTAGTTAATTTATTATAGATATTCATTTATCATTTTCATATATATTTTTTTATTATATTCCATATATATTACACTATATTTATGTACCTTTTTCTATGCATAGATGTTCTATACCATTCTAAAATCATTATATTACTATGATGGGACTGGTGTGGTTATATATATCTTAAAATACAATAAACTCTACAAAATATTTTTATTTATAATTTTCAGACCAAACCTATAAATAAAAAAATCATCTCCTCACTAGTTCTATTTCTCTATACACACCTACAATTTTCATGTTGCCTATTTTTATAGATAAATTTCTAAACATTATATAGTAAATAAAATTATGTTCATATATCCCATTAAAGGTGCACCATTCCTTTAAAGGTTAAAAATATGTTAATATATCCCATTAAAGGGATATTATTCCTTTCAAGGTTGAGAAATATATATTTTCTTTTAATTTTACCTATGAAATTTTTCTATCCATGAATTCTTATCTTATTAAAAGGATAATTTATTAGTATTTTACTATACAACCCTTAATATTTATTCCAATTATTTATTGTATTTAATCAATAAATATTGTTTAATTCAATATCATTTATTTTATATATTGTCCTCTTTCAAATTTTTCTTTAAATATCTAAAAAAATTAATGGTAACCCATAGTGTATTTTAAAAAGTTTCGCTACCCAAAATGGTAGTTATATCCTCAAAATTATTAGATAAAACCCATGTTCACATAGTCTATTATAATCACTATATAGATTAAAAATGAGAAGTGATTATCCATTAACACTTATAAAATAAAATATTTAATAACCAATGTAATTTTTCCCTCAAAACACTGATATATATTTTAAACTTTAACAAACGCGAGTCTTCACCAAGAATAACCCTAAATAATGATATTTTCATGACTTCTCCTACTCTTCCTAATCTTATTCTACATATAAATCCTCTTCATTAAATCCTTTGTCTATGATTATATACTATTTAACTTCTAAAATTGTAACCCTACACTATCATATAAAAAGGATCAAGTGGGGGAGTGAATTGAGTGATTTAAAATGTTTTTAAAAAAATAATAACACCCCTTTTAATATTTTTTTGGTTTCATCATTTATCTTTTATTTAGATTATAAAAGAAATAAAATGAAAATAAATATTTTGAAACAAGTGGTTTTATAGTAGTTAATTTCTATAAATAATATCCCCTAGTGAACTCCATAAATACCAAATTTAGTCTTGATGGTGTTTATTTAGATCATTTTCTATGTGATACCACAACTTAGTGTAAGAAGTTGAAACTATATACAAATAATCTCCCTTGAATGTTATAAAATCTAGTGAATTCAACTTGAAAATAAATTTTTAGATTCTCAAATATATTTTTTGTTTAGAGTTTCAGAGAATTAGTTCATAACATATACATAGTAACACATATATTATAAATTATATAGATCTAGGAAAGATCCATTTTTTACAATATGAGTATTTTAAAAACAAATAATGCTTTCTTTTAGAAACAAACTTCATGAATTTGAAATTGAAATATTTCTTTCATTTAAGCATCCATAAACCCTGTGAAAACATTTTAAAACATATGATGAGCACCAAAAACTTAGTAAGGTACATAAAAAACCATTATTCCATGAATAGTTACAAAAACATGAAGGATAAACTTCTCACCCTTAAAAGTAAAATATACTTTCTTTGTGAAAATATTAGGATTCCATAAAACATATAAAATAAAAATAAACCATTTTTGTAACTTGCATAATAATTTAATTTTGATAATTACTTATGATTTTAACCTTCATGGCTACCATATTTTTTCTAACCCTCATGGTTACCTTAAAATGTTACTCCTGTGGCTACCTTATGATGTAACAATCGTAGTTACACTTGGAATAACCAAAACGGTCAACTTCTAACATACCCAATGAATTAGAGAGCTGTAATAGAACTTCATGTACTTTTTTTAATGGAACCATGTATCATCATAAAAAATTTATAATAACTAGAACATAAACATAAAACATGAATACTTTCATCATAAAAACATTCCTTTATGAAACTCACTTATTTTAAAAGAATACATCATACATAAAAAGGAAAAAATTTAATTTTAAAATAACCATTAAATTTTGTAAATAATTATTCAATACATATTTATTCATGAAAGTGAAATAATACCCTCATGCATTATAAGTTTAGAATAAAAATTCAATTTTAATTCTTTAAAAAGAGACATTAAACAGGATTTTAACAGGAAATCCCTTTACCTTGGGTTTTACTTCCTTCAAACATCTTCAAACCACTAGTATAATGGTTAAAAGAGAGTTACTAATTTATTAAATAACTATATTAATATTTATTAAACCTTTTAATAAATTTTTATAAAATCCTCCTACCCATATATTGATAATATTTCATTATTTTAATTATTTTGGGAGCGTTTATTTCGTGGTTTCCATGGTTGGTTCATTATGGATTTTCTTTTAAATTGGAAAGAAAACTCCATAAGTGGAAAGAAATGGTATTAATATGATTCAATAATTTTAAATTATAACATATATTATTTTGTTTTCTGATATGATTATGATTCATTAGATAAAACATTGATGATTAAAAAATTTATTTTTTGAAGGTTTTTCCAACCATCACAAAAAAAATTAATTAATTATATTTCTACAAATTAGTTATGGAACATCAAAAAAATTAAAATATAAAAATTAAAATATTTTTTAACCATAATAATGGTTTTATGACCGGCCTTGAATGTGGTAAAAGAAAATTAAAATTTGACATCTACGAAGGTGGTGACTCAACATGTCAAGAATGATACTATCATTTTTTAGAATAAGAGGAGAAGATAAGAGGTTTGATGATGGATATTCCATTAACAAAATCACATTAAAGTATATATAAGATAATATATTTATCATTTCACCTTGATTAGTGGAGGTGAGGAGAGAATAATAAAAGAAAAGTAATTAAAAAGAAAATAAATGAAAAAGAAATAGGATTTTACCTCTTGAATTATTCTCCTTTAGAACATCCTTCAGAATATTGGATTAGGTATATTTTTTTGAAAAAAGGATCATGGAAATGGGGGAGAGGCTTGGTAAGAGTATTTGGTAGAATTTGGACTATCTTCAAGTATTTTGAGGTGTGAGTAAATATGTGGTAAAAGGTGGTATTTATATTAGAAGAGATGATTTTTTTATTCATTAGGTTGTTATTTTTAGCCATGAATATGAATAGTTTTTATTACCAAGTATAAATATAGTAAATATAGAAGGATATTTTTAGATTATGGGTCTTATAGAAATAATGACTCAAGAAATAGTGTATTTAACTTAGAATGTTATATACCGTAAATTACTGTATTTCACCATTCATCAAAAAATTCAACTATTTGAGAAAAATACAAAAAAATTAAACCTAACCATTTTTTGAAAAGTATAATTAAAAAATGAAATCTATTTTATTAAAATAATTTTCTAAATATGAGAAATTTAATATTTAATTAAATCATCATTTGTTAGAAAAATATTAATCTTTAACTTATAACTAATTTTTTTACACATTCAAAAATTAATAAAGGTCTCATAAAATTATCTCATAATCATAATAAAATATAATATTAATTTATAAATCTATTTTATGAAGATAAATTTTAATTTAAATCATTATATAAAATATAAAATTATAAATAAACATTTATGTTTCATAAAAATACCAATAATTAATTTATCATTTTCAAAATATTTATTTACATATTCCATGAAATAAATATATCATATTTTCACTTATAATATACATTAATTTTATTTATAATTTCATAGGTGAGATTTATATTCTATTAGTATAAATTCTTTAATTTATATAAATACCACATATTTCATTATATATTTATAATGAATTTATCTATTTAATTTTATAGTTAAAACAAGTTATTTTATAAGTATCGGGTTGTTACACCCTCCCCCTTCTGAAAATTGAGTACCCACAATTTTTATTTACTTATTAAATGAGTGAGGATACCTTTCTCTCATAAATGTTTCAGATTCCCATGTTCCTTCTTCAACCATGTGGTTTCTCTACAAAACCTTAACCTGGTGAATTACCTTATTTTGAAATACTTTCTCTCTACAATCAGGAATCTATACATTCTTTTCCTCATATGAAATGTTATCTTCAAATTGAAAAATATTGAGGATCATAACATGATATGAATCTGGAACTTTCTTTCTTATCAGAAAAATAAGAAAAACATTATGTACTTGTGACAAACTCAGAGGTCATGCTAATCAGTAGGCAAATGGTCCAACTTTCTCTTAGATTTCATAGGGTCTAATAAATCATGGACTTAGCTTCCCTTTATTACCAAAATGCATTTCACTTTTCCATGGAGAAAAATTGAGAAATACATGATCACTTACCTCAAAATAAATATCCCTCCTCTGGTTATCTATATAACTTTTCTTCCTTTTATAAGCTATCCTCATATGTTGTTGGATCGTATTTACCTTATCAAACACGTACTCTACTAATTCAAGTCCCATTAAATTAATTTCCCCAACTTCATCCCAAAATGATGAAGTTTGATATTTCTTTCAATATAATGCCTCAAAATTTCCATCTATATATTGGAATGGAAACTATTATTATAAGAAAAATAAACAAAATAATGATATTGATCCCAACTTCACTAGTAGTCTATTAAAAAATAAAGCAACATGTATTCCAATTTCTGAATTATTTTCTCAGATTGTCCATCGGATTAGGGGTGAAACGTGGTGAAGAAATTACATTTTTTTCCCAATGAATTATGAAGGCCTTTCAAAAAGATAGAAGTGATCATATGATCACAGTCAGATACAATAGAGAAACTTAATGAAACCTAACTATATCTTTGAGGTACAATCAAGAAGGATAATCCAAATACATAGTATCTCGAATAGGAAGAAAATGTGAAGACTTATTAAATCAATAAACCAAAACCCAAATAACACAATTACCTTGAGAAGTCTTTTGTATTCCTACCAAAAAATCCATGGATATATTTTACCATTTCCACTCTAGAAACGGAAAAGGGAAAAAAGAATCCATTTGGTAGTTGTTGCTATGCTTTAACCTATTGAAAAGTCAAATATTTCATGGTAAAATAAGCAATCTCTCATTTCATTCCATCCCACTGGTAATACTTCTGAATGTCTCTGTACATCTTAGTGCTGCCTGGATATACTTTAAATGGATAATTATGATCTTCACTTAATAACTCTTTCTTCAATTTTGAATCACAAGGAACACATCCTTCAAAATCTCAAAAAGCATTCATTGTTAATGTTAAATTCTAGAAACTTACCTTGTTTAACCAATTCTACCTTTTTTGAAACTCATGGTCTTATTTATACACATTATTAATTATGTATGACAGAGAAGATTTCACTAACACCTAAAAAAGAGTGGAATTTATTTCACCAAAAACATATAATACAAAATTCATCAAATAATTAACCAAGGGATCATGTTCTAAACATAAAATTGTATATGTATCATGATGTTTTCAACTCATGGAATCCTCCACTTTGTTTTATTTTCCAGGATGGTAATTGATCATGCAGTCATAACCCTTTATCAATTAAATACATCTTCTCCGCCTCATGTTCAATTTTTTTTGTGTAAATATATACTTTAAAATTTTATGGTCAGTATATATTTCACATTTGGATCTATATAAATTATGTCTCTAAATTTTTAAAGTGAAAACCATCACTGCTAGTTTTAGATCATGTGTGGGATAAATTATCTCATGAGGTTTTAGTTTTCTTGAAGAATAAAAAACTTCCTAATCATTATGCATCAGAACACAACCAAGTACCTTCAATAAAGAATCATTATAGATTATAAAATATCTATTTCAAAATTGAAGATCCAAAACTGGAGTATTCACCTATATTTTTTCAGTGTATAAAAACAAACAACACAGTCTTCTTTCCAAATAAATTTAACCCATTTTCAAGTTAACCATGTTAGTGGGATAGATAACCATGAAATGTTTTTAAAAACCCTCGGTAATAGCCTTATAATCTAAAGAAATCTGAAAATATCAGTAACATTTTTAGGTATTTCTTATTCATCAACCCCTTTTTTGTTATGATCAACTATTATGGATCCTTATTTAAAATTTTTCCAAGAGAATAAATATTTTGAAACCAAAAATCGAAATTTTTAAATTTCCCATATAATTTATTTTATTTAAGGGTTTGTAGATATATTCTTATATATTCATAATGATCTTCATAAATTTTTGAATAAAAAAATTTCATCAATAAAAACAGTAAGAAACTTATCAGAATATTCATGGAAGATTATACTCATAAGATCCATCAATACAACAGGGGAATTTTTTTAATGAAAGGTTATAACAACAAACTCATATTACCCACATCTAGTACAGAATTATATTTTTGGGATTTAATCCTCCTTCACCTTTACCTGATGGTACCCATATCTCAATTCAATCTTGTAAAAATACTAAGCTCCCTTGAGATGATCAAACAAGTAATCTATTTGAGGTAATGGATAATTATCCTTAACAGTAATGTAATTTAATGGTCTATAATCAATGAAAAGTATCATGAAACCATATTTATTTTTAATAAAAAAATAGATGAACCCCTTGGTGAAGTTCTATGATGAATGGAGCCTTTATTAAGAAACTACTATAATTTTATTTTTAATTCTAGAATTTTTATTTGATCTATTCGATAATGGCTTTTTGAAATTGTATTTGCATTAATAACTAAGTAAATAGTAAATTCAACTTTGTGGTCAGCTATAACACCAAGAAACTCATTTTGGAAAAACATCCAGGTATTCATTTACCACTATAACATTTTTAATCTGAATAGTTCCCTTGTTTTCAATAATAAATTATAGATAACTTTCATTTCCATACATAAAAAAATTATCAGCTTCCTGATATGTTATCAATGGTTTGGGTTCATTATTGTATAAGAATTGAAATTCTTTAGGAAAAAAAACGTCTTTATCTCAATAATAAATATTTTCATGATAAACAGAAATCTAATCCATACCCAGAATAACATCTAACTCTAATAAGGGAAAAATAAAAAGATTTACAAGTAATGAATTTTTATAGACAATAATAGGAATATTCTTATAAACCCTTTTTCCTTAATATTTTCCCCTGGTTTTTTTACTATGTACTCTAATTTAATTTCATGAGATTAAATTTTCAATTTAAAAAAAACTCTTAAAAATAAATGAATGTGTAGACCCCATATCAAATAATACATTATAAAAATTTAAGCAAAAAAATAATATACCTGATACCACTTCATTGGATGGCCCTGAATATGCTAAAAGTAATCAAAAAGGATTTCACTACACCTTTATACTTCTAGTTTGGATCCCTCCCATCATTCATATCCTTCTTTGGGAAGGTATGTGTATAATTCCCCATCTCACCACATTTAAAACACTTTATAGTTTTCTTATCAAAATTAAAAACTCCAGCACTATAATCGTTTTCATTGCAATGTCTATCCATGTGTCCAAACATAACACATGAGAAACACTTACCAGATTTGTTTAGGCATTCTAGAGTATTCTTTTTACAACACTTTCCATAAACTAGAAACTATAATTTCATACCTTTAGATTTATTTGATTGATTCTTTCCCATTTCATTCCCTCAAGGAATTTTATTATTCTCGTTTTCAAAGTACATTTTATCATCATTAAAATCCATCTCTAATCTATCACCACATCAATAAAGTTCTTCCTAACTTTTTAACTCATGGTAATCAAATTAAATTTTATATCTTGGATTCAATCCTGTGTAAAAATGATTGATTTTACTATCAAGATCTTGAGTAAAATTTGGAGCGTACTATGCCAATTGAGTGACATTTTATTCATACATGACCATTGAATATTCATCCTTTTTTCAATTCATGTAATTTCTTTTCTATCCTAAGTATAACCACATTAGGAAAATAATTTTTAAGGAAAATATTCTTAAATTCATCCCATTCTAAGGCATCAATCACTTCTATTTCTCTGATATTTTGGACTGTTGACCACCATTTATCTACTTCATATTCAAAATGATAAATGGAAAGACTAACCTTTTGATTATATAAAATACCCATGACATAAAATATCTTTTAAATGGATTAAATCCACCCTTCATCCACCACTAGGTCTGAAGATCCATTGAACATGGATGGTGTTTCCTCATAAAATGTTCCACTATCATTATATTCCTTTGTGGTAGCTCTAGATAATATCTTTCATGGATTCCACTACTATTTATGGCCTACTTCAACTAATCCATTACTATAAAAAACTTCTCAATTCCAATTCCCACCATTCTTGGTTTCGGATTGGGAAATATATCATTCTCTTGGTGCCTTCCTACTTTAGATTCCTTGTTTTTTTTATGGAAAACCATTCTGAAGAGAAATAATTTAGATGAATAAGCATGGTAATATTCAAATGTTATAATATTTCAACATAACCATAAGGTAAAAAATAATTTATAGAGTTCTATTAACATCATCCTAACCCCTAAAGTTACTTATACTCTATACTAATACCAACTATAAAGACACGCCCTTAAAAATTAAATAATTTATTAAATTCATCTCAAAAAACACTTTTTTACATTACTAAAGATATTTTTGGTTTAGAGTTGTAGATAATTATTTCATAACAAATACATAAGAACTCATTTATTACAAAGTAGAAAACTGTATTAAATATCCATTGTTTTACCATATGAGACTTAAAAACAAAACATGTTTTCCTTCTAAAACAAACTCCATGACTTTAAACTTGAAATCTTCCTTTAAACATTCATAAACCCAATGAAAATTAATTTAAAACTTGTTATGAGCATAAAAATATAATTAAGGTATATAAAAGAAGGAAATGAAATCATTAGTCCATGAATACTTATAAACACATGATGGATAAAATTCCCACCCTTAAAAGTAACATATACTTACATTTTGAAAACATGAGATTTCCATAAAATATAGAAAACATAAATAAACCATTCAGGTAAACTAGGGAATCACTATCATACCATAATTACTTAATATATTAACCCTCATAGATAAATTATGATTTTTAAATGTCGTGGCTACCTTACAATGTAACCCTCACTACTACCTTATGATGTAACTATCACAGTTACACATGGAATAAGAATTATGGTTAACTTCCAATATACCCGATACATTGGAGGGATATCATGGACCAACCCATATTTTGTTTAAAATTGAACCAAACATCATCAGAAAAATTTCCCAAGAACTAGAACATAAACATAAAACATGTATACTTGTACCATTGCAACATTCCTTGAGGAAAATAACTTATTTTAAAATATTACATCGCACATAAAATGAAAAAAAAAATATTTAAAAATAACTATGAAATTTTATAAATAAGACTTCAAAACAATAAGGAGTCTTAAAAATTGGATAAACCACTCATGTCATATATGTTAAGAAGAAACATTCTTTTTGAATTTTTTAAAAAGATACATCAAAGATGATTTTAGAAGGAAAGTCTCTTAAATTGGGTTTGACTTTATTGAAACATGTTCAACCATATTGTATAATGCTTCAAAGAGTGATATTAATTTATTAAAAAACTATATTCATATTTATAATACCTTATATGATATTTTTATAGAATATTCCCACTCATTAATTGATAATATTTTGTTATTTGTATTGTTTCAGTTGTGTTTATTTCATGGTTTCCATGGTTAGTTCATTATGGATTTTCATATAAAATGGAAGAAAAAAGCTATAAATGGAAAGAAATATAATTTAAATATTTCAAAAAAAATTAAATGATACCATTTTTTCTAATTTTAGGATGATTCGTTAGATAGAACATTGAGGATAAAATTTTGGTTTATTTTTGGTGGGTTTTTTCTGACGCTCTAAAATTAGTTTTATTTTATTTAATTTTATATCTATAAATTAGTTCTATAACATTAAAAAATTATAATATACATATTAAAATATTATTTAACCATAATAACAATTTTATGACCATCCTTGAATGCAGTAAATTAAATGAAAATTCGACATCCACGAAGGTGGTGATTTGACAAATCACAGATGATGCTTTTATTTTCTAGAATAAGAGGAAAAGAGGAGAGGATTAATGATGGATATTACATTCACAAAAGAAAATTATAGTATATATAATACACTGGAGTTCTCATTTCACTTGTATGAGGTGAGGTGAGGACATAATAATAAAAGAAAATAAATTTAAAAGAAATTAAAATAAAAATAATGAATATTTTACCTCTTGAATTATTCTTCTTAAGAACCTCCTTAAGAATATTAGATTGGGACTTTTTTACACCAAATGATATTGGACATGGGGGATGGTATTTTAAAGAGTTTTGGAATGAATTAGGATAAGATTCAAGGATTTGGAGGTGTGAGGAGAAGAGGTGGTGAGAGGTGGTATTTATAATGGAAGAGATAGACATTTTTTTATTATTTTAATCATTAATTTATTATTTTGGCCCAAGAATTTGAAATTTTTTTTTTACCAAGAATGAATATAGTAAATAGTGAATTATATATCTTTATTATGGTTATTACATCATTAATGATTCAAAAAATAGTGTATTCAACTTATAATGTTATATAACGTAAATTGTCGTATTTCACTATTCATCAAAAACCTCAACTATTTTAAAAAATCCCAAAATAAACTCCACACCATTTATTGTTGTGTATAATTTAAATATGAATTTAATTTTATTAAAATAATTTTTTAAATATGAGAAATTTAATTTTTAATTAAAATAATAATTTTTTAGAAAATTTTTTATTTTAAAATTATAATTAATTTTTTTACACTTTAAAATTTTAATTGAGGTCTCATATAATTATCCTATAATCATAAGAAAAAAATATTAATTTATGAATATATTATTTGAATATAAATTATATTTAAAATTATTATATTAAATATAAAATTGTAAATAAACAGTTATGATTCACAAAAATACCAACACTTAATTTATTATTTTCAAAACATTTATTTAATTATTCCATGATATACATATATCATATTTTTACTTATAGTATACATAAATTTTATTTATAATTTAATAGGTGAGTTTACTATTCTATTAATATAGATTTCTTAATTTATATAAATACAACTAATTTAATTATTCATTTTTAGTTAATTTAACTATTTAGTTCAGAATTAGAACACATTTTTTTCTGAGTACTTGGGTTATTTCACTATATACAAGGTTCCAATACATTTTACCATGATATCAATTATAATAATTATATGTGCCCTTTAGATACTTTTCAAAGGGATCTAAAAGCTGATTAGAAGTAACTGAAACACTATCTCTTACACATTGTACTAGAAGTAAACACGTAAAATATAAATAAAAAATATTTAGAAAGTTTAATACATTCAGAATCACATAGTGGAATCCATAATTTTTATATTATGATTCTTCATAAAGAGAATATGTATTTCTTAATAGTGAATGTCTCAAAAATCCATTAATATAATCATCAAAGTTTCACAATATTAACAACATTATTTATTATTTATGCCCCATTCTCATTAAGTTGGAATGTTATATTGAATTTTAGTGGTTTGAAAATAATTATGATATCATAATTTTTCAATCCATTTTAACTTTTATCAAACTACCCAAAATTCATATATATAACTCAAAAATAATTCTAACCATTACAGTCTCTCTTAATTAAAAATGAATTAAGTCAATGTAATCCATGATTTTATCCTCAAAGGTAGGAAATCCCAAAATTAATGAACTTTATGATTTATCCAAATAAAATTAATTTCATATATATATATATATATATATTAAAATTTTATTCTAAAAATAAAACTCAACACAATCTAAGAAAAATACATTTTTTAAATCTAAAACCATCTTTTTAAAATTTACCATCTATAATTTCTCATAACAGTTGCAAGAGGATTTGGAATTCTATAAAATTAGAAACTCAATCAGCCTAGTCATACTTATTTAAAATATCTTAAATATTTATAATATTCAATATCAAAAAAATCATCTCATATAAATCTACAACATCAAAAAAAACTTGATTTTAAAATACATAACTCTATTCAATATATAATTTGTAATAGTAAAAATGTTCAACTTGGAGGATAGATAAAAGTATCATCTCTAAATATGTAAAGGTAGATTATATTCTTTAACTATTAGTAGATAATAATAAACACTTTAGTTAAATGTTTTCTACGATATAATATATGAAATATTTATTAAAATATATTCCAACCTTAAGAAATCCATAGAAGATATGCTCTTCCACCATGAGGCTGTGACCATGCTCTACTATAGAAAGTCTCAGAAGTGGAGAAGTGGATGAGAACCTATATGGGGTAGTTCTAGGGTTCTCCAAGAACAGGGTGACACTAAGACCAAGAGGAAATCAATGGTCGTGGATTGGGTTGGCAATAGAAAAACCAAAACACAACACATGAACCGAGTAGGACCTATGTGTTTCATGTCAGGGTAAAATCAGGAACACAAAGATCCATAAACAAGGAACTAGCAACAGAGGAAGAACGATGGTGGGGACTACATCCATAGAGCTCCTAAACATGAAACCATGTGAAAAATAAGCCTAGATAATGTTTCATTATCGCACATTGTTGAACCCAACCCAGAAAACAATAAGAGAGGAGAATAAAAAAACAACATACCTCATATTTGAGGCTTGATTCATCCCAAAGAAGGTTGAGGGGGATTTGTGGTGGCACTAGAATTCCACAAGATAATGAACAGTGTAACTAGAAAATAGTTTAGTTAGGGTTATTTTTAAAAGATCGAGGAGGATTCTGTAAGCACTTCCAAAAAATCACTGATAAATAAGGGTTTTATCATCGCTAAAATAATAATCACTGATAAAGATATCTTTTATCAGTTCATTTTTATTACTGATAAAGATATATCTTCATCAGTTCTAAAACATTAGCATTGATAAATATGGCTTTTTTCAGTTCTAGTTTAGCACTGACAAACATTTATAATTATAATTATAAATGAAATTAATTGAAAAATTATTTATAAGTATTTGTATATAATTATAAATATATTTATATCACTATATATATTTATTTATGAAAGTATTGATATATTTAATAAATACATATTAATATAAATATAAATATATTAAAAAAGTGCGGTTAGGGTTATTTTTAAAAGATCATGGAGGGTTTTATGAGCACTTCCAAAAAAGTGCTGATAAAAATAGGTTTTATCTATGCTAAAATAATAAGCACTGATAAAATACATCCACATCAGTACATGTTTAGACCTGATGAAGATAAATCTTTATCAATGCTGAAGAAGCACTGATCAAAACCATATTTATCAGCGCTAAAGTTTTAGCACTTATAAATATGTTTTCTATCAGTTCTTTTTTTTTTGCACTGTTAAAGATATATCTTCATCAGTGCTAAAACTTTAGCACCGATAAAGATTTAATTTGTTTGTATTTTTTTAGAGGTAACAAAGATTTATAATTATAATTATAAATAAATATTTTTGTAAATATTTTTATAAATATTTTTATTTAATTATAAATGTATTTATTTCATTATAAATATTTTTTTAATTATTGATATATTTAATAAATATATATAAATTTAAATTATTTAAATATATATATTATATTTTTATAATTATTTAAAAATACAATTATATATTTATAATTATATTAATACTTTTTAATATATATATATATATATTTATAATTATAAATATTGTAAATATACATTTATAAATAAATATATTTGTAAATAAATTTGTAAATATATTTATAACTATTTATTTATAATTATAAATATATTTATATCATTATGTATATTTATATCATTTTGTATATCTAATATATAAATATAAATATAAATATAAATATAAATATAAATATAAATATAGAAAATATATTCATTATTTACATATATTTATTATAATTTTATAATTATAAATATATTTAAATCATTATATATATATATATTTATTTATTTATATAAGTAGTTGGGGGCTTACCGGAGTGGTAAAGACTCTTCCTAATGATGTATCAGAATCGAGTTCAAATATGGGTGGGAGAGAATTTCCACTAGTAAGCGGTAACACAAACATAACACGGGCCGGCGGTGAAGTTGCCGGTGATGTAGGCATGACGCAGGCATGACGTAGGCAAGACGCAGGCATGATGAAGGCATGTTGTTGTGCTGGGCCTTTGGGCAATGTAATATGCTTCATGCCCATTGGGTATTCAGGTCATGTACTGAATAAATAAGGCTTCATGGGTGGGAAATCACTTAGGAGGGATATATCCTGTCTTTTCGACCTTTGTGTGTGGTGTGTGTATGTTTAATGTAATTGTACCCCCAAACACCTAATATTTATTATATTTATATAATTATATACATATATATAAAAAATATATATAAATATAACTATAACTATAAATATATAAAATGTATTCATTATTTAAATATATTTATTATAATTTTATGATCATTTAAATATATAACTATATATTTAAAATTATTTAGATAGGTTTTTGAAAAATGATATTAATTTATTTATAATTATAGATATATAATTTTATAAATATAGTAAATATACATTTATAAATAATTTTTTTTAAATATAATTAAAATTATTTATATATAAATATAAATATTATAATTTTATTCATTATTTAAATATATTTATTTGAATTTTATAATTATAATTATATATATATATATATATATCATTTTATATATTTATATCATTATATATATTTATATCATTATAAATATATATAAAATAATTATAATTATAGAAACTATATTCATTATTTAAATATTTTTAGTATAATTTTATAATTATTTAAATATGTAATTATTTATTTATAATTATATAAATACATTTTTTTTTAAATATATTTATTTATTTATAATTATAAATATATAATTTTATAAAAAAATTTAATATACATTTATAAATAAATATATTTGTAAATAAATTTATTATTATTTATTATTGTTATTATTTATTATTATTTATTTATAATTATTTATTTAAAATTTGTAATATATTTATATCATTCTATATATTTGATAAATAAATATGAAAAATATATATCAAAAATATTAATTATTTAAATATATTTATTATATTTTTATAATTATGAATATATTTATATCATTATATATATTTAAATAATTGTAATTGTACCCCAAAGAACCTAATACATAGATATATATATTTACATAATTATATATATATATATTATAAATAAATATAAATATAGTAAATATATTTCTTCATTTAAAAATATTTATTATTATTTTATAATTATTGAAATATATAATTATTTATTTATAATTAAGTAAATTTTTTTAAAAAAAATTATTTATTTATTTTTATTTATAACTATAAATTTTATAAATATAGTAAATATACATTTATAGATACATTTATTTATAAATATTTGTTTACAAATATATTTATAATATTATTAATGAATATATAATATTAAATTAATGAATGTTAAATATGTGTTAAATTGAAAAATTAAAATGAATAGACTAACAATTTTGAAAACATTGATAAGTTTTATTAATTATACAAATAATGAAAAAAAATAAAACATTGATATATATTTAAATGAAGATGAATACATATTGAAAATATTAAAACATTTTAAATAAATATGTATAAATAAATATTGGAAAATTATTCAATTCCACAAAATAAATAAATAAAATTTTCCAATTAAAACATAATATATTAAATATATTCTTTTTACTAAATGAAATTATAAAATGAGTATTAAAATTCAAATAAATTGTGCAAATAATATGTGTATATGTGTTGTATATAAAAATGCATTAATTACATATCTGTATGTGTGAAATAGATGCAACACGATTTTGATATATGTTAAATTGAAAAATCAAATGACATTCAATTAAGTGTCCATTACTCGATACTATTAGTCAATATTTTTTAGTTAATATTATTTTTTAACTATAAACCTTTTTCACTAAATATACGACTTATTTAATGTAAGCATAAGCAGTTGGGGTTTTCCTTAGTGTTAGAGGACCCCATGATACTGCCTCCAAAGGTGCTTCATTCCATTCCTAGTTGTCTTATATTGACTCCAATTTAATTGGGGGTCAGTTTACAGGCTTGTATCACGCTGGCAGTTTGATGGGGTGGCCCCTCGTGGGTTGTGTTGATGGTGGTGGGGTTTAATTACAAGCAGGAGTGGTCTAGGAGTTACTCCAACCTAGATGACTCACAGTGGTGTATATGCTTCGACAGT
The DNA here is from genome assembly GCA_963277665.1 of Viscum album. Lineage (NCBI taxonomy): Eukaryota > Viridiplantae > Streptophyta > Magnoliopsida > Santalales > Viscaceae > Viscum > Viscum album. The sequence goes on along the minus strand of OY728129.1, from coordinate 758,631,188 downwards.
TCGATTGCAGGAAGATGAATAATCTTGCAGTCACTCCGGTTTCGATGGCTCACAGTAGTGGATTGGCTTTGACAGTACGTCTGTGACGCATAGTGATGGCGATTTATTTCGTAGTGCAGGTGGGTGACCTCTATTGCTGGTGTGTGCAGCTAGGGATGAGGGGAGGCCTTCGACGTGGCTGGTGTGTAGAAGTTCTCTGATTCAGATGGGAACAATGAAGGGGTAGTGTCATTTATCCATGGAGAAGGGATGGTCATGGATTCGCAAAATGGCGACAACTGACACTCAGAGTCAAGGGTGGTGGAGGCATACGAGATATATTGATGACGATACACAATCGTCATGGGTAGAACTCCAGCTTTTATTTGAAGACAAAAGTGGTGCCTATGGTGCAAGAGGGTGATCTAGTGGCGTTAGTGATGGTGGTTGGTGTGACCTCAGGGTCTACTCTGTCATTGACTTTTGAGAGGCTTCTCTACAGTTTTCTTTCCCCGATGTAGGCCTTGGATGTGGGCATGCATGGTTGAATTCCACCAAAGGTGGTGATGGTGCGGAAACATTGAAGGAGGATGATTAATATGGTGGATGTCAGTCAAGGGATAACTTCAGATGGGGGAAAATGTGAGGTTTCTGCTAGCGGTGGCAATTAATGAAGGGTCGGTGACATGATAATGGGTGAACGGATGGCTAAAGGTGTTGGTCCAAGCAAAGCATGCCATCAAAAAATGTGTCTACAAGCCTAATAATCAGAATGTCTTTTCAAGGCTTTGAATCATGAGGGGTCTATGGGCCTTTGTATAATAACAAATAATGAGGCTTGATCGGTGCATTATCAATGGGGGTCTATAACATTCCTTTCCAAGACCTGTGGGTGTGTTTGTATATTTCATTGTAATTGTACCCCCATCTACCTAATATATATAATATAAGAATAAATATTTTGTATTATATAAATCATATTTTAGGAAATTTTATTTATATTCATATATATATATATATATTGAAATATATATACATATATTTCAATATTAAAAATATTATTAAATAATTATTTATAAAAACCATTAAAAATGAAGAAGAAGTTAATATATTTTAATTAAATTTTTTTAAAAATTTTATATATTTATATTTAATATATATTATTTGGTCCTATTTATAATTAATATATATATATGTATTAAAATTTTTCATTTTTATTAATAATTTTTTCATTAATAAAATTTTAAAAAAATTATAATTTATTCTTTTTATATATCTATATGTAATATATACTATTTATTAATATTTATAATATATATATATTAAAGTTATTAATAATTATGTAATTAATATTTTTTTAATATTTTTAAATTTATTAATTTATTAATTTTTATTTGTTTAATTTTTCCAATTTTTTAATATTTTTAGCACTTGTATTTTTTTTTATTGGTTTATTTTTATTAGTATATAATTAATAATTAGGCTATGGGTGGGTCAGTCCGTGTAAAGGCCTGAATGAGGGGATATTGATGGGGTGCATCACGTAGGACACAACCCATGTATGAGGGTGGACTAAAGCCTAAAGGAATCATGGGATAGACCAAGACCCAGGTGGGCCCGTGGGCCCATATAGATGTGTTTGCAGAGTGAATTCAGGGGCCCATCCCCGCATCTGGATTTTGAGCATGGGATGCAGTAGAATCATATATAAAAAATTATCCATTCATTGGCCATTTCGATGTGGGACTCACGCGCGTGATTGGTACTTTTATCAGTGCTATAAAAAAACATTGATAATGGGTAGTGTTGTATATTGCATATTTTTTAGTAGTGTTTTGAATATTTCATTTTTTTCTAAACACTCTAAAGTATTTAAGAGTTGTATTTATTTCATGATGCATCTCATATGGTGTTATTTTTTTACCAGGACTTAATGTAGCCCTATTTTGTATATAAATATCCACTTGCACTGCCTCTTTCCAATAGTAAAATGAGATACCACCCTTAATGAGTAGTTTATTCGACATATTGTACACCAAACTACTTCTTCTATAGAATTTTAATCAACAAAACTTCATGTTTAATTCCATGATTTTCATGGTATTTCTCAACCTCAATTGAAGGGTATTTTGTAATATTTTCTACTCATAGAATCTTAATTGTTCTCTTTATCTCACTTTAAAACATCCATGTTTGAAAGAATATAAATTTTAAGCTCTTCACATCTTGAAACTAATATGACATAATAATGTTCATTATGGAATAATTAATGTTGTTTTAATATCATTTTAAAAATCAGGGCCACATCCATATCAGAACTCAAATAATTTTTATATGGATAAATCTATAAAATAAAAATGTAATATAAATTGCAGCATAATAAATCATATAACAAAGAAATGAAAATTTCATATATTCCATTTTAGTGTCATCAAAAAGTCATAATTAATAGGTTTACATATATTTTTTATGAAAATTAGACATCAAAAACCCATGGGATCCTATTGTCACGTGATCATCTTCTCACAATATGTAATGTTTCATCCATTCTTCATAATTCAACCAAACCTGAAAAACCATGGAATAATAAATATCTCTTATAGTATAATATTTAACATTGATTTCAACTAAAATTACTCCGTAAAATAGAAACTATGTACACATTATAACTATTAAGTAATCAATAAGTCCTAACAAATAACACTAAAATAAATATATTACAGTGTAATATAAACGATATTGTCATGTGTTTTTTTCTTCACTATCCAAAACCTTTTCAACTTTCATTGAACTTTATAAAACCCCAAAAATAAGTTTCCATTATTATTTAGAGTGAATTTTAACAATTTATGTCTATCTTTATCAACAAACATAACCAAATTATATTTGCAAAAAAAATTATTAATAATTAATAAATATTAACATTACATATTAAATTTCATTATATAAAAGTTTACATGAAGAAGTTTTTCCCACAAATAAAATTTAGTAAAGTTGAATAATTTATATAAAAAAATATTTTATATAATTAAATAAACTGAAAATGTATAAAAAATAATCATGGATAGGATGATACATCACATCATCCATACATATTCATATAAAATATATGGAACATGTTTCATTTTACATAATAAGTTGTAAAAAATTCAATTACATTTGAAATGTTTTTTTGGAAGTGTGTTGTAATTCATATAATGTTTTATCATGATTGTCAATATAATCAATTATGATATAATTAACAATATTCACCGAAATAAAATGTAACCTTTGAAAATAGTGAAATATGGACAGATATCTAATGATATATATATATATATAATATTATTCATGGATCATTACACTATATATAAATAGTTAAAATACACTTAGATTATCACATGGATTCCTATAAATTCTATTTTTATTATAGAATATTAATAGGATGTAAATATAGACCATTATTTAGTATCTATATCATTTTTGTGCTCCCAATATTCTTCAGGGTTTATCCTCTAAACAATGATTTATAGATTATCAAATTTTTTCCATTTTATTTAAAATTAATTACATTTTCAAATAAAGTACAACAAAATTAGTTAGAAAGATTTATACATCATTAAAAAATAACATCATGTAATAAATTGACGTAACTTTTCTATAGGTACATTTGAAACAACACATAATGTTTTATTTTTATAATTTACTTTTTATAATGAATTTTAGGTATTTGTTCCATGTGTTGAGGATGAATATTGATATTATAATAAACAACTCATATTTTTATAAATGAAGTATTAGTATTAAAGGAATCCAATATACTTCCACTGAATTTTTAGTGACATACACCAAAGTTATGGTATATCAGGCAACATTTTGTCAATACAATGCTAACATTAAAAGTCTAGTAGTAGCTCCCAGAGTTCTGTTGGATTGGATAGTGATTCATTAAAAATATTATAACTAATATACTATTTATGGTATTCCACTAGTGTTTTGGTGGAATAACATGAGTTATTGAGGTATAAGAAAAAATTCATTTTTATAGTTTCATTTTGGTCACTGTATAAGGTTAAAACATTAAAACCAAAAAGGCGTGTTTAGGCATAGGTTGTGGAAGTATAGGGGCTCCCCTTTTATCTCTTCTTATTATACCTTCTTTATTCTGGTTTTTTAAATGGGAATTGAATTAATTGACAGTAATTGGTAGTGTTTTTTTGGTGTTGATATTAATGTTAAACCCTTATTGACTTTATTCTTCTATTCCACTTTAGGTTTGGTGGTTAAATGGATGGGATTTTGTATTTTGTTCTATATTCATCAGATTGGGCTTAATAAAATGGATGCTTTTAATTATCTTGGATGTACACACTATAATTAATGAAATATGTTGGTATCCCTAGATATGTTTTCATTTTTTCTTGTTTTGTATGTGTTTGTTCATGGAATATGTAATATCTAACCTCATAATGGTCATTCCACTAAGGTAAAATTCCAAATGACCTTAAGTGCACTACCCAATCAGTATTGGTAAGTGAATAGATAGGTGGGTTTAAAGATATATCTTGGGGGACAATTTACCCTCTAATGATCCATCAAAATAAAATAAAAAAATGATAAGTATAACAAGAATAAGTAGAGTGAAATAGAATAAAATGGATTAACATTTCAGGTGAGAATCACATAAAATTCCATATATGTCACACATCCAAACAATAATCTATTGTAAAACTCAAGTACTAGAGTATAAATAATAAAATTTTAATATAAAATTTAAAAAAAATTGCATAAAATCCTCTATATGACTCCAAATGTGACCTCATACTACTTTAGATTATCTCCTTGAATAATATCCCATTCTACTAATACCTATTTAATTTACCAACAATATCAGACATATAGTTTTTATGCAAATGAGGTGTGTACTTGAAGGGAGTGAGAATAAATCCTCATTAGAAACCATTTTAACCCTAGGTGAGCCATGGATTTTAAAATATGATAATATATAAGTAGCATAAAACATAAAATTATTTAATAAAATAATTTTCAGTAATTCAAATAATGTATTATGTATCACCTTGAATTCCTGAATAATCATTTAACTACTTTAGGAAATAATTTCATATAATTTTTTAACATTAGTAAAATAAGTTACCCAATTTAATGGATCATGCAGTAAATCATATGTTAGAAACATGGAATACCAAGTATCCTAACTTAAATAAAGGCTTATCCTAAAATTCCATTTTTTCACTTTCAAAAAAATATATCTGAAACTCACCAAAACTCTAGTGGTAGTTTTTTGTACCACTTGATGGTCCACCATACTTCTTATGGTTTCCACTAAAACTCATGTGGAATAATGCTACTTCCCCCACTTTGAATTTTGTCTTCTAAACACCATTAAATCCTCTCTAAATCTTCTAAACCTCCTATTCAAATTTAAACCACACCAAAAAATACCCTAAATTCTATCCTAAAACCTCATATTAAATTCCCAAAACCAAAAATAAAAAATTATCCATAAAAAATAGGAAAAAAACGTCCAACTAGCTCATGATTTGACAACCCAACATTCCCACTTAAGACATTAATAAAATTTTAATTCTTTTAATTTGGACATGATTCGTTATTAGCTCCCCGCCACATGACTTATCATCCCTATGAAGTCTGGTGAAATTCTCACCCAAGGTCTAATTCTTTTATTAAATCTCTAAAGTCATCTAATCCTTTATCTCACATTATCACATCTTGACCATATCACCTATAAAGCACATGAAAAATATCTCAATACATTTAACTCATTTCCAACTCATGTAAAAAAATTTGATCCACATCACCAAATGCCATTGAATGCTCGTATAAATAACTATCATACCAATGTATATCCCAATCACTCATTACGATTTTGATGTGTGACCCCTATATCCAACAAAAATCACCTATAATTGAAAGGCGTTAACATCAAAGGAATTACTAACAACTTGATAATCACATAAATACTAACAACTAGTTATGATTTCAGCTAAGTTTCTCCCCTCTATATGGTTCTAATAGGTTATTCTTATTCCTAATTTAACAGTAAATTCTAATTTATCAAAAAGATTCATTTATCAAAATGTTTTTAGAAACCCATTATTCATTTCAGAAATATCATATCCAATATTTCCAAATATACACTATTTTATATAGTCATCCCATTATAAAAATATGGATAAATAAAATGCATTAGATTTCCCTTCAAGAAATATAAAATTATTTTTATGAGATAGGTTATAAAATAGCCACACATATAATTCCATTTCAATTGAAAATTAAAACTAGATTACTTTTAAAAACTACATTTACAATAAATTTTCAAAATTAACCATTATATATGAAAAACCTTATCCCATCTAAAATAAAGGAAATAGTATAACAGATTTCACCATAAACTCTCTCTTCCCAAAACCTAAATTAAAATTCCATTTCAAAAAAAATTAATTTTTCTCAATACCAATGATATTTAAAAATAATTTTAAAGGAACATAACACCTTTTAAAAATATTCCTCGATTTTAAATAAATTTATTTAATTCATTTCAATAATTTTTTTAAAACATAAACTTATAAATTATTTCCATTTACAATGAGACACAATCATAATTCTTATATTTACTCACACTAAGAAATACATGTTCCATATATAAATGAATAAATCAAGGGAATGCCCAAATATGCACACAAGTAATCCTTAGGAGAGTGAAATAGTGCTCTAGTGGGGGTATTCCTCAAATATTGGGTGATCCAAATCCCAAACGGGGATCTTTTTTAGGGTTTGGAAGGAGTTTCACTCAATTTGGACATTTCTTGAGGGTTTTATTAGAGTGTTACCCAAATTGACTATTATAATATTGGGTAAAGTGACAATAAATTGGGGATTCTATTCAAAGACTGGGTGAACTAACACCCTATTGGGACTCTTCCTAAAATTCGGAGTATGTAAATGACCATTTGGGTATCTTCTATGATTCCTAGGCATGATGACATGCAAGTGGGTACGTTTAGAGAGATTCATTAACCCTAATCCTTTTAAGTCATGGGTGAAGTGGTAATTTTTTAAGGATATGGGTGTTAAAGAATTTGGATTACATAAATAACCTTAGTTCTTATTATTTACCTTAGTTTATGACTTATAAAGTCACCTAAATTGGAAACTAGGGACCTTGGTAATGAAATCTCAAGATTTAGGCATTAGTCAGTCTTTGAGGGATCAAATACTTGGAAATTAAGAACTTTCTATTTTTCAAAAATGGGATTCAAAGAAGTAATTTTTATAAATAAAGTTGAGGTTGGTTCTTAGGATGTCATGATAACGACTCTAACCACTCTAGGTTCTTAGTTAACTAAGTAGAAACATGTGAAAGTGGGTGTGGAGTTGCAGGCACTATTGAGGAGAGGATAGGGTTATTGGTTTCATTGAGATGGGTGTGGTCCATGGGAACCATTAAAGAGGTAATAGTCCATGATTACTAAAGGAAATACTTAAGAATGTAATTCCCAAAGGAAGGTCATGGGGGACTTATTGGGGTGGAAGGAGCCATGAATGCCAAATATTATTTCCTTTTAAAATTCTCAAACCCCATATTCACATTCATCCTTAATAAAATTTAACTACCAATAATTCCCTACCTACACTCAAAATTGAATTCAATTAGAATTTATATGATTGAATTTTTATAAATATGAGGTTTCTTCATTAAGGTATCTTGATGAAGGGTGTACATGAATGTTATAGGAGTTGTGTTCTCATGTTTATGGACATGTTTTGGTCATGCACAGCCGGTTCTAAGAGAAGTTGCTTATCTAGTGATAAGGGAACACTGAGGTGGTGTGTCCCCCATTTATAAATAAGGGTTGACCACCCTAGTCAATGAATTCCTCTTCACTTGGTTGATTCCTAAATATTTAATCTCTATCTTCTCACCTAGGTGACCTCATCACATTCCTTACTCTTGGTATGTCTCGGTGCCATTGATTTTATATAGCCTTGGTGAGTAAATCTAGGATTATAGTCCAGGCACACTCATATGGGCACACCACGTTGGTAAAATTGATTATTAGTGAGGAAACTTTAGTGAAGTGATTTATTCAATGTTCTATAAGTGAAATTTTATAATTTGAAAAAAATTCACCCGTTCATTTTCATTTTTAGTTAATTCCCAAAAATCATTTTACCTACATTAAATTTAAAAAAAAATTAAACTATTACTCTATTTAATTCCTTTTATTTTGTAGTAAATTTTTCACCCTTCTAATATTGTTCTAGTTGTGTAATAAGCTAACCATACTAACCTACTAATCGATGATATTGAACTCGGTTCATGGTTCCCTATCATACCATGTCATCAAAAATTTTCAATATTTCATATACCAAATTTTCTTAATTACCCACTATCATATAGTCTTACATTTTATATAATTGGTCTCCATGATAATTCACCGATTTTATAATTATATAGAGGTCTTCCTTTCATGAAGGATTCATTATCATGAGGTGTAACTCAGAAAAACATCTCCTTGGACAAATTGATCACAGTGGGAAAACAAAATAATACTACCTAGTAAAATACCCATTGAAAATGAATAAAAGGCTAAAAATACATTAATATCTCATTATAGAATAATCAACTTGTAAAATCCCTTGTTTTTATGGACTGAAATTTTGAGAAAAAAATTAAAATTTTACTTTCAGATGCATGTAAGGTGTAAAATGGTATTTTCCCTTAGAATATGATCTCAAATAATTTTTATGACCAATAATTAGGTCTCAAAATAGTATTTTTATCCAATGAAATGAGTTTGGTGGAAATTTGAGATGTTTTAATTTTAGGAAAATATTTAATATTTAAAATTTAATAAATTAAATATTAATTTATTTGTGTCGGTTTGTTCGGACTTAACATTTGAAAGGATCATCAGATTTAGATTCTTTCTCCACTATTGAGTCCAGAATGAGGATTTTTCTTAATAAAGGCATAAACTTGAGTTGGGTGATGGGGATGGTTCGAGCCCCCTTTTCTTTTTTCTTTTTTTTTCTTTTTTTTCTTTTCCTTTTCTATTTTCCTTTTCTTCTTTTCCTTTGGGATTCTTGCATACTACCCTGATGGATCTCATTCACCTTGTCCTAAGGGATAAAGGGATATGGGAGAGTGAGGGGGTAGAAGGTGGTACCACCGTGGAGCTCGGGACACATAGGATGGTCATGCGACAACCGTGGACTGCGTAAACCAACGAAGATTTGGCGGATTCCGCCCAAAGATAGTCCATTTTTTATTTGGCCCTAAATCCATATAGTTTAATCTTTTTATAGTTTTAAACCCAATATATTCTTAATTATGTCCCCTTGAGGCCCAATATGCTACTTTTATGGTGAAATTAGTGGTTTTAGGGAGATTAAAGGGTTTTCCATTTGGGAAAACCAATCTACAATGAATGTTGTTCAGGGAGACACATTATGTGTTTTTCTTGTTTAGGGAAGATAAAGTTTTCAAAGTAAAAATTGTGTACTATAGTGTAAATTCCATGTACTGTGACTTGGATGTGTAGTTGATTACCCAGACAACAACCCATGTAGGGGTACGTAGCCTTTTAGAATACGTGGCCAGACCCTGTATGGGTTTCACGCTGTGTAGAAGTACACGGTCAGGCTAGATACTAGGCTAGGCCATTCAAGGGACAAGGGAGGGTACCCCATGTATGTTAAACACCATGTACCCATCTTAGACATCATGTACATGGGAATATAAAAACCATGTATCGGCTGAATTATAGGCCCATGTGAGACCTTGAGGATACAATATGTGTACACCTCCCTTGCTACCATTTGAGGATTTTTCATATCTTTTGGGCCAATAGTCCGAATTGGACCCTATAGTAGTGAATTTTGAGTATCATTTCTTATGGATCATTATGTTAGGAAATGTGATGTGTTTTGAGGACTCCTATGTGGTATTTCATGACTTTTCCAGAATTTAGAGGTTCTTCCTATTGTATTTGAATTTATTAATCACCTGAAAGTGAGACTTGATCAGAGATGATCCATGAGATATAATTTGTGATTAATGCCTTGTAGATATTCTTTTAAGGAGATATACCTTGAATGGTGTTCCCTTCTATCCTAGTAGGCCAAGAGACTGGTTATTTCTGAGGATTCCCTATAGGATTCATCTACTTACATTTTACCCAGACGATCCCTTGTAGGATGCCTTTATCTTCATATCAGTTTATCGAGGATCCACTAGGGGATTCCTTTATTTTCGAGTTGATATAATGAATCCAATGTAGGATCCCTTTAATTTTGTACCATTCTGAGTATCCCATGTAGGATACCTCTTCCTTCTCATATGGTTATAGAGGGTCCCCTATAGAAATCTCTCACCAATGAGTTGATTTGAGGATCCCCTATAGGATGCCTTAGTCTTGCTTACTATTTGAGGATACCTTGTAGGATTACTCCTTTATCTTATCTATTGAGGATCCCAAGTATGATTCCTCTTAAATGTTTTGACTTGACGAGCCCAGTGTGTACCTATTGTTTGACATAACCTAGGATAGTACATCAAGTTTTTGTAGAGATGGTAGTGGGTGTCATCTTAGAACCCATGTTGAACATGTAATCCCATGAGGTTGTGGAATAAGTGTTGGGTTTAGGTGTTCAAACACCCTCATTCTCTTTTTTATTCTTCCACATGTTTATTATTGATGCAGGTATGATTACGAGAAGTGATTATTTGTTGGTGGTTGTTGATCCTAATGTGTGGTGAATTTCGTTCTCTTTGTGATTATCAAATGTTCTTCATTGGTTCCATCTTTTGAGCCATTTTATTTATGATATTTACTTTTATACCCATAGGTACTACCTGTGGTCTGGATATTGATCCTATATATTTTGATCATTATATTATTGGAATGTCCATAGGTGTTTTCTAGAATATGATTATTCAGCCTACTATTATGATATACTGGTATAGAATCCATAGTAATGATACTCGTGGATGATTACACTTTCCCAAGTAATGAGGATGATTCCATGCCCCTTGGATAATGGGATAAATGAGGATGATTATTCTCTCCTCAACCTTCTTTTTTAGTGAATTATTATGCTCTCCTCAACTTGTGGTCTATAGAGGAAGATTATGTTGTCTTCAACCTATTTCTTATTGAGGATGACTATGCCTTCTTCAATTTTTCATATAATGATGATCTCCAAACATGCTCTCTAGGATCATAATTATGATACTTTACTTTTTTAGGGTGGTTGAACATGGTGTCTCAAAACTATGTTTGACATTCATATTTGGATCTCAAGATGTGGGCATGGAATCTGACTTGTGAATTATCTTATAGATCACCTAAGGGTCAGACCCTTAGGGTTTATCTGAGTCATAAGGTCGTGAATACCTATAGACTGGGACATAGGGCTCATATGTAAGACTAGATTTACATGGAATGAGTAGCATGGATTCTGTCACGACCCGTCCTCAGGGTCCGTGCCGTGACTACCCCAAGCCCGCCTTCCATAGGCCAGGGGCTGGCGACTAGCACCAAGGCATAAATCCCAGTAAAAAGGGAAGGCATTGCCTTTGTAAAGTAAACAAACACCACAGAGTAAGCAATAGAAGAAGTAAACACTAAGTAAAACTGAGTACAATAGTAAGTGCGGAAAAAGTAAGTGGGCCAGTATACAAACCCAAACTGAAAGTAAAGTACAACTGGAAAGGGAAAACAACAACTGAAAAGTAAAGCCGCAACGCCGAGCTGTCCACTGGAAATCCCACCTGAAGGGTGGGTACAGATAGCTCCATTGCTCCTCGGGTCCCGCCGTCCGCTTTGAGTATGTTCTGCCCTGTGGTCCACCTCTAGGTACCGTCCTGCTCTGCAAGCCTCAACCACAATCAATGTTGTCCGTCGTCTGCAACCAACACAACGTAGTGCGGGCATAGCCCGTGCAGGGGTGAGTATAAGCTACTCTGTAGGGACCCTGAGACCCCCAATGGTCTCCCAGTATCCACAAAGGATAAACCACAAAGGAAAGGTAAATCACCAAGTAACATCCGACACTGCTTAGGTATATGCCCATACATATACCTAAGTCATCAATTCTCGTTCGGCTCCAACATCCGAGCCCAAGTACAACCCAATCCACACAGGAAAGAAAAACGTAAATCCACATAGGATAGCACAACACAATCCACATAGGAAAGTAAAACAGGATTCAGCTCACACAGGTATACTTCTTTGTATGACGATAGAGATGATCAGATGTTACCACTGATTCATCTAAGTCGTCGGACCCACAAAGGATCGATAGGTACTAACCCCAGCAATGACCCACAAAGGATCTAACCCACAAAAGATCGATAGGTAACTAACCCCCGCAAAGACCCGCACAGGATCGGACCCACACAGGATCTGTAGGCGCTGGATCACACAGAACCGCTGAGCACTGACCCACACAGGATCGGACCCACACAGGATCGGTAGAACTGATCCACACAGGATCGCTGAGTGTTATAGTCATCGTCGTCGAATCCACTGAGGATCTCTGTACAGTCGTCTTAGTAGTAGTGGTCGCAGCCAGCTCTAGGGTTCCCTCACACAGCAAGCTCGTTCGGGAGGGTCCGCTCCACGAGCCGAGAGGCTGATACATCAACTGACACATATTCTCGAGTTGATGTATCCAAAAGTTCTGTATCATCAACATGAACTCAACGTCACAGACGGCGCGTCAATCAGACGCCCGGACTGAGAGTTATTGGCATTTTCGTTCTAGGGGCCCGGTTGGTTTTTAAGGCAAAACCAACCCTACCGTACTCTACCTAATTCCAAACCTCGGGCGAGGTAAGCCAAAAGATCCGTCTCACTTAGAGGAATCCAACAAAGTCGACGGCACGTCATTCGAACGTCTGGAGCTTATGATATGAGCGTTTCCGCTCCGAGGGCCCGGTTGGTTTCGTGTACGAACCAACCCGTCCAAATCCGAAGTATTCCGAAACCTTGTGTGCGATATACCGAAACGACCGACTCGATTCAAGGATCATATCTCAACTGACGATTCATCGATCGGAGGTCCGTAGCCCATGTTATGAGAAAAAGACCATAGATGTTCCGAAAATGGGGGTTTCGGGCCCAGACCGACCCGGCCCGAGACCCCCAGGTTGGCCCGAACCGGGTCGACCCGACCCAGGTCCGGGTAGGCCCGGCGCGGCCCGACCTGGCCGGTGACCCGGCGCACTGGCGCCAGCTGGCTCGGCCAAGTGGCCGAGCCGTTCCGGCTCGCAGGTGGGGGGGGGGCCCTGCCCCCCCCCCCCCCAGTTTCCCTGTAACCGCGGCCCCATTAATGGGGCCGCTTGCTTGGCCGGCCGGGGGAATTAATTCCCCCGGTTTTCCCTTTGTCCGGCCGGCCGGTTCTGCCAACAAGGACCAGCGACGGCCGGTCCTTCCTCCTTCGTCGACACCGGCGGCCCGGAACCGGCTGCCGGTCACCCTGCTCCGCCGCGGCCCGGAACCGGCCGCGACCTGGTTCATCCGGCGCGGTGCGACGACACCGCGCCCCTCCTCCGCGGTCCTGCTCCGGCAGTGGTGTCTTCGGTTTTCTTCAACGCGGCGCGATGGCGGCGCGTCCTTGTTCAACTTCATGGCGCGGCGCGACGGCGCCGCACAATACTTGTCGTACGATCTTGCGTGGTGCGACGACACCACGCCATTCCGTCCCAACCAAATTAGAAACAACATTCAAATTGGAGGAGGGTCGGCCTTGTTTGTGCGGTCCGACCCCCTCTCGTTAATTGATAGCAACTGGTCTTAAATTCATGAAGTAAGACAAAGTAGAATTCATGAAGGAAATAATTAAATATCCCCTACCTTGAGCGTACCTAGAATGCGGGTTCGCCGCGGAAAACGACGTCGCGAGGTGAAGCTTTGTAAGTTGACGGAGAACGCCCGAGGAGGAAGTGGTGTCTCCTTTTTGTTGACACGGGAAGAAGATCAAAAGAGGGTGCGTCGTCGATCTTCGGAAACACACCAACTGCGAAGAGGAGAAGAGACGGCACACCGCTCTCTTCTTACGGTGACGGCGTTCTTCGTTGAAGTCTTGGTGTTCTTCGTCGAAGTCTTAGTGTTCTTCGTGATGAATATTAAGACACTCAAGAGTTCTCTCCTCCAATGTCCACACACAACAACCAACCAAAATAAAATAAGGCTCATCCTTATTTTATTAACTCAAGCCACAATTCAAAAATTCAAAACTTAAATTAATTAATTGAATTGGGTGTTGGCATACTTAATGAGAGGAGAGGTAAAGTCAAAAAGGGTTACACAACTTAAGTGGGGGGTTAAGAGGAGTTAGGGAGTTAAGGGAATTGAAAAGGTGGGGGCTCGTGTGGCCCCCACCTCACCTTTAATCCACTCAAGAGAACCTAACAAACAGTGGGTCGCACACTAACTCCTACACTTTGGTTCTAACTCATGGAGAAGTGAAATAAAATTCTTAATGAAAATTTTATTTCACTAACACTTAATCCACAAATTTAAACAACTCAAAACGAGCAAACGCAACTCCAGAAAAGGCGTTCCTAAGAAATTACCCGTGTTGCGGTTCCATCGGTGCCCTCGGAATTCGATTCCAAGCACCGGTTCAAAAGATAGGAATTCCCGCTCGTTCGTTCACTGAACGTACCTGAGCTAAACTTCGGATAGAAATTCCGGGCACACCAGGCCTCAGAATCAAGTTCTGTCTGAAATTGCATTCTTGTAAAATCCCAAAGAAAATTAAGAAAAAATTTCCCTTGAATTTTACGAGTCTTTACATTACTCCCACCTCAGGGATTTACGTCCCCATAAAGATACATCGAAAACTAGGCAGAAAAATGTGGGTACTGAGAACGCATCTGAGCCTCCCACTCCCAAGTTCTCTCCTGGAGGTTCATGTGCTGCCATCTGATGCACACTAGAGGAATCGACCGTCCACGTAGGACCCACTCCGGTCGATCCTCGATCTCCACTAGGACCTCCACAAAAGTTGCCCCATTATCAATATCAAGCTCCCCATGGTCAATGATATGCGTCGGGTCGTGCACGTATCTCCTCAGCTGAGATACGTGGAAGACGTCGTGCACCCGGTGCAACTGAGGTGGTAGAGCCAGGCAATAAGCCACCTCGCCAATCCTGCTGAGGACTTGGAAGGGTCTAATGAAGCGTGGAGACAACATTCTGCCTCGGCCAAATCTCTGTATTCCACGTCGTGGTGAGACACGCAAGAAGACGTGGTTGCCATCCACGAACTCTAGTGGCGTCTGCCTCCTGTCCGCATATGACTTCTATCAGCTCTGAGTTATCCTCATCCGCTCCTGGATGACCTAGACCTTCTCTATCGTGGCCTGGACCATCTCCGGTCCCACAAGTGCTGACTCCCCTGGGTCTGTCCAGCACAAAGGAGATCTACAAGGTCGACCATACAACGCCTCGTATGGTGCCATCCCGATGGTGGAGTGGTAGCTGTTGTTGTACGTTAACTCCACCAAGGGTAGGTGGTCCTCCCAGCTGTGACCAAAGTCGAGGACACATGCGCGGAGCATGTCCTCGAGAGTCTGAATGGTCTTCTCTGTCTGACCATCCGTCTGAGAGTGAAAGGCTGTGCTCAGACGTAGCTGTGTCACGAACACCTCCAGCAACCCCTTCCAAAGCCAAGAAGTAAAGCGAGCATCTCGATCGGAGACGATAGATGATGGCACACCATGAAGCCGCACAATCTCCTGAACGTAAAGTCGTCCCAAGCTCTCCACTGAGCCCTGCTCTCTGATGGGTAAGAAGTGATCCGACTTGGTGAGTCGGTCGACAATCACCCAAATGGAGTCATGACCTCTGGAAGTGCGTGGAAGTCCAGTCACGAAGTCCATAGATATCCCGTCCCACTTCCACTCCGGGACCTCTAATGGTTATACCAAGCCTGCTGGTACCTGGTGCTCAGCCTTCACCTGCTGGAAGGTGAGGCATCGAGAAACAAACTCTGCCACAACCTTCTTCATGCCCGGCCACCAGTGTTGTCATCTGAGATCCTGGTACATCTTCGCCACTCCGGGATGTACCGCCAAGGGAGAGGTGTGAAACTCTCTCAGCACCTCCTCCCGTAAAGCGACTGGTACCAAGGTACATCCTATGAAAAGGATGTTGTGCTCTGCTCCAAAGGAGAAACCATCAGGTGCCTGTCCTGAGGATATCTATGCACGTCGCGTCTCACAGTCAGCGTCCCCATGTTGTGCCTCTCTAACCCGTTGTAGTAGTGGAGGGGTGACTGTGAGAGACTGAAGGAAGTATGTTCCATCTCTATCCATGAAGGATATCTGCAAAGAGGCTAGCTGCTATGTCACCTCCTCAAGTAGTTGAATGCCCGTCCTCCTACTGAGAGCATCGGCTACCACGTTCCCCTTCCCATGAGTATAGACTATCTCAAAGTCATAGTCCTGGAGGAACTCGAGCCATCACCGCAGTCTCAAATTCAGTTCCTTCTAAGAGAAGATGTATCTGAGACTCTGATGGTCAAAAAAGACTGTAAAGCGCTCTCCCATCTGATAGTGTCGCCATGTCTTCAGAGCGAAGTCCACTACTGCTAACTCCAGGTCATGGGTAGTGTAGTTTTGCTCATGCGGCCTCAACTGACATGATCCATAGGCATTCACTGCCCGCTCCTGCATCAGGACACATCCGAGTCCGGTCCCTGATACATCGTAGTAGACTACGTACCCTACACCCTCCTCAGGCAACCTCAAGATAGGTGCGCTGGTTAATCTCTGTCTCAGCTCTTGGAAGCTCTTCTGACATCTTTCTGACCACACGAAGGGTTTCCCCTTCTTAGTCAAAGCTGAGAGTGGTTACACAACTCTGGAGAAATCCGGCACGAATCTCCGGTAGTATCCAGCTAGTCCCAAGAAACTCAGCACCTTCGTCATGCTCCTAGGTGGCTCCCAAGATAGCGCTACCTCGATCTTAACAGGATCCACTGCAACTCCTGCCTCAGAGATGACGTGTCCCAAGAAGTGGACCTCACGTATCCAGAACTGGCACTTTGAGAGCTTACCATAAAGCTGGTGCTCTCGGAGTGTGTCTAGTACAACCCGTAAGTGGTAGGCATGCTCCTCCTCAGTCGTCGAGTAAATCAAAATGACGTCGATGAAGACTACGACAAATCGATAGAGGTACAGCTGAAAGATCCTATTCATGAGGGCCATAAACACTTCTGGAGCATTGGTTACACCTAATGGCATAACCAAGAACTCATAGTGGCCATACCGACATCTGAAGGCCGTCTTCTGCACGTCCTCGTCTCAAACTCTGAGCTGATGATAGCCTGACCTGAGGTCTATCTTCGAGAACCACCGTGCTCCCTTAAGCTGATCGAAGAGGTCAAAAATCCTCGTTAGCGGATAATTGTTCCTCACGGTCACCTGGTTCAGGCGACGATAGTAGACACAAAGTTTCAAGCTCTCGTCCGCCTTCTTGGCGAACAATATCGGGGAACCCAGGGTGAAACACTGGGTCAGATGAACCCCTTGCCCTGCAAGTCCTCCAACTGTACCCGTAGCTCTCGAAGCTCAGCAGGGGCCATCCGATATACTGGAGTCAATATTGGGGCTGTCCCGGGGTACAGTTCAATATAAAAGTCTACCTCTCTACGAGGAGGTAGCCCTAGAACGTCATCGGGAAAGACGTTCGCAAACTGATCCACCACTGCACGAAAACTAAGACTCTGCACATCAACAAATCCTAGGATGAGGCTAGCCAACGGGTGAGTGATGGGCTGTCCTCTCCTCCATGTAAGTCCATCCTATGCTGCAAAGGATCCCTTTTCGCCGGTGAAGGTGAACCTGCTCTCGTCAGTGCGTACACATCGCACCATGCACCTAATACAGTCAATCTATGCATGGACCGTAGACAACCAATCCATTCCCAAGATGACGTCGTAAGGCCTCGATTCCGCTACAAGAAGATCCCAGCCGAAGCTCTCGCCTCCTAGAGTAAGCTGACACTTCCGGAAACAGTGCGTAATCGTCGAGTCTGCTCCCGTAGGAGTCTCTAGCCGTAAGGATTGAGCCAACGGCTCTGTCGGAATCTCCGAGCTCCGAACAAGGTCAGTGGCTATGAAAGAGTGACTCGCTACTGTGTCTATAAGAACTGCAGAAAGGGTGGAATAGACACAGATAGTACCTTGAATCATCTCGGGTGCACCGTGGTCGTAGGCCTCCGCAGCCTGGAGCTGTGCCTGTCTCTGTCCGCCAGCTCCCTTTGGTTGGGGTGGACCTCCAGGTGGTGGTGGTGGTAGAGCCTCAAAGTGTCACCCACCACCTACTGCTCGGCCAGCTCCTCTGCCTCGTCCGCCTCCTCCTAGCGGACCGCCACAGTCGACCCTCTGCCTCTGCCTCGGTTGTCCCTCAACCGTCTGCTGCTCCTCGGCACGGCGGGTCGGGCAGTCATGAACCATGTGGCCCTGCCCGCCGCATGAGTAGCACTGCCTGCGTCTCGAAAGACTGGCTTCGCGCTGTGTTCCCCACACTACTGAGCCAGTGTCCTGAGTTCGTCTGCCTGAGGGTCTGGTCTTCCTGGACCCAAGAGTCATCTGTTGACTGCCTGCTGCAGAAGACTCTGCTACGTGCCGCCCTGCGGTGGGTCTCGGCGCTAGTGTAGACTCAGCAAGAAATCTCTCTATCAAAAGGGTCCACTCCAGTACTCCTGTCTGAGTCAGAATGTTGAGGGAGATCAGTGATGCCCTGATCTCGTGTCTCAATCCCTTCTCAAATGTCTGGGCCTGGAAGAATGGGTCTCGTACCATGTCTGTAGAGTAGCGCGAGAGATCGGTAAATCTCGCCGAGTACTGGGCGACGGTCATGCTGCCCTGCCGCAGCTGAAGAAGCTCCTAAATGTGCACCGCACCGAGGGTGGCTGGGACGAACTCCGAGCGGAAGAGGATCTCAAAGTCTGTCCAGAGAAGAGATGCCTCATCGTGCACCTGGAGCATCAAGCTCCACCATCTGCCTACTGCTGCGTGTAGTAGGCTCGCTACGAGGATCACCATGAGGTCTGTTGGTGTCCTCACTAACCTGAAAATTCTCCCCACTGCCTCCAGCCAGTCCTCGGCTGCCTGGGGGTCCGTCTCCCCGCGGAACCTGGGTGGTCGCTGGTGCTGGAACTCATGCAGTGCACTGAGGCGACGTGCATCGTCAGTGGCTGGGGCTGGAAGCATCGGTGGCTCGGCGGGTAGAGCTACCGCCGGTTCCACTGCTGATAAAGGGCCCTGCACCGAGGCCTCGTCGCTCGGTGGGCTGTCGTCACGCTTAACTCTCGGAACCCTAGATGGCTGCCGTCGTGGGTCCATCCTGAAAAGAAAATAGGTGTGCCACGGTCAGAACAGTATACCTGGTGAGCTGATACAAGTAATCACGAAGAAAACTTGAAACACACATGCAATCAATGTTTTCGTGCATTAAGTCGGAAATCAGAAGTCAGGGTCCTAGTGTACGGATACGTCGGCCGCCGCACCAACACTGGACTCCATGGACTGATAACCACACCCAATACACTAAACACTATTGCTTCACATAGAAAAATATCGGAGTCCCAAGTTCTGCGGTAGAACCGAACTCCTATGATACCAATTTGTCACGACCCGTCCTCGGGGCCCGTGCTGTGACTACCCCAAGCCCGCCTTCCATAGGCCAGGGGCTGGCGACTAGCACCAAGGCATAAATACCTGTAAAAAGGGAAGGCATTGCCTTTGTAAAGTAAACAAACACCATAGAGTAAGCAACAGAAGAAGTAAACACTAAGTAAAACTGATTACAACAGTAAGTGCGGAAAAAGTAAGTGGGCCAGTATACAAACCCAAACTGAAAGTAAAGTACAACTGGAAAGGGAAAACAACAACTGAAAAGTAAAGCCGCAACGCCGAGCTGTCCACTGGAAATCCCACCTGAAGGGTGGGTACAGATAGCTCCACTGCTCCTCGGGTCCCACCGTCCGCTCCGAGTATGTTCCGCCCAGTGGTCCACCTCCAGGTACCGTCATGCTATACAAGCCTCAACCAAGATCAACGCTGTCCGTCGTCTGCAACCAACACAATGTAGTGTGGGAATATCCCGTGCAGGGGTGTGTATAAGCTACTCAGTAGGGACCCCGATACCCCCTAAGGTCTCCCAGTATCCACAAAGGATAAACCACAAAGGAAAGGTAAATCACCAAGTAACATCCGACACTGCTTAGGTATATGCCCATACATATACCTAAGTCATCAATTCTCGTTCGGCTCCAACATCTGAGCCCAAGTACAACCCAATCCACACAGTATAACACAACACAATCCACATAGGAAAGTAAGACAGGATTCAGCACACACTGGTATACTTCTTCGTATGACGATAGAGATGATCAGATGTTACCACTGATTCATCTAAGCCGTCGGACCCACAAAGGATTGATAGGTACTAACCCCCGCAATGACCCACAAAGGATCTAACCCACAAATGATCGATAGGTAACTAACCCCCGTAAAGACCCACACAGGATCGGACCCACACAGGATTTGTAGGCGCTGGCTCACACAGAACCGCTGAGCGCTGACCCACAAAAGATTGAACCCACACAAGATCGGTAGCACTGATCCACACAGGATCGATGAGTGTTGTAGTCGTTGTCGTCGAATCCACTGAGGATCTCTATACAGTCGTAGTAGTAGTAGTAGTCGCAGCCAGCTCTAGGGTTCCCGCACACAGAAAACTCGTTCGGGAGGGTCCGCTCCACGAGCCGAGAGGCTGATACATCAACTGACACATAGTCCAGAGTTGATGTATCCAAAAGTTCCGTATCATCAACAGCAACTCAACGTCGTAGACGGCGCGTCAATCGGACGCCCGGTCTGAGAGTTATTGGTGTTTTCATTCCCGGGGCCTAGTTGGTTTTTAAGGAAAAACCAACCCGTCCGTACTCCACCTGCGTCCAAAGCTCAGGCGGGGTAAGCCAAAAGATCCGTCTCACTTAGAGGAATCCGACAAAGTTGATAGCACATCATTCGGACGTCCGGAGCTTAAGATATGAGCGTTTCCGCTCCGAGGGCTCGGTTGGTTTCGTGTACGAACCAACCCAGCCAAACCCAAATTATTCCAAAACCTTGAGTGCGATATACCGAAACGACCGCCTCGATTCAAGGATCACATCGCAACTGACGGTGTTTCAATCGGAGGTTCGTAGCCCATGTTATAGGAAAAAGACCATAGACGGTCCGAAAACGGGGGTTTCGGGCCCGGACCAACCCAGCCCGAGACCCCCCGGTCGGCCCGAACCGGGTCGACCCGACCCGGGCCCGGGTCGGCCCGGCTCGGCCAAGCGTCCGAGCCATTCCGGCATGCAGGGGGGGGCGCTGCCCCCCCAGTTTCCCTGTAACCGCGGCTCCATTAATGAGGCCGCTTGCTTGGCCGGCCGGGGGAATTAATTCCCCCGGTATTCCCTTTGTCCGGCTGGCTGGTTCTGCCAACAAGGACTGGCGATGGTCGGTCCTTCCTCCTTCTCCGACACCGGCGGCCCGGAACCGGCCGCCGATCACCCTGCTCTGCCGCGGCCCAGAACCGGCCGTGGCCTGGTTCATCCGGCGCGGTGCGACAATACCGCGCCACTCCGCTGCGACCCCGCTCTGGCCGCGGTGTCTTCGGTTTTCTTCGATGTGGCGCGATGGCGCCGCGTCCTTGTTCAACTTCACGGTGCGGCGTGACGGCGCCGCGCATTACTTGTTGTATGATCTCGCGTGGTGCGATGGCACCACGCCATTCCATCCCAACCAAATTAGAAACAACATTCAAATTGGAGGAGGGTCGGCCGTGTTTGTGTGGTCCGGACCCCTCTCGTTAATTGATAGCAACTGGTCGTAAATTCACGGAGGACGACAAAGTAGAATTCATGAATGAAATAATTAAATAACCCCTACCTTGAGCATAGCTAGAATGGGGGTTCGCCGTGGAAAACGACATCGCGAGGTGAAGCTTTGTAAGTTGACGGAGAAAGCCCGAGGAGGAAGTGGTGTCTCCTTTTCGTTGACACGGGAAGAAGATTGAAAGAGGGTGCATCGTCGATCTTCGGAAACACACCGGCTGTGAAGAGGAGAAGAGATGGAACGCCGCTCTCTTCTTACGGTGACGGCGTTCATCGTTGAAGTCTTGGTGTTCTTTGTCGAAGTCTTGGTGTTCTTCATGATGAAGATGAAGACACCCAAGAGTTCTCTCCTCCAACGTCCACACACAACAACCAACCAAAATAAAATAAGGATCATCCTTATTTTATTAACTCAAGCCACAATTCAAAAATTCAAAACATAAATTAATTAATTGAATTGGGTGTTGGCATACTTAATGAGAGGAGAGGTAAAGTCAAAAAGGGTTACACAACTTAAGTGGGGGGTTAAGAGGGGTTAGGGAGTTAAGGGAATTGAAAAGGTGGGGGCTCGTGTGGCCCCCACCTCACCTTCAATCCACTCAAGAGAACCTAACAAACAGTGGGTGCCACCCTAACTCCTACACTTAGGTTCTAACTCATAGAGAAGTGAAATAAAATTCTTAACGAAAATTTTATTTCACTAACACTTAATCCACGAATTTAAACAACTCAAAATGAGAAAACGCAACTCCAAAAAAGGCGTTCCTAAGCAATTACCGGCGCTGCGGTTCCATCGGTGCCCTCAGAATTTGATTCCGACCACCGGTTCAAATGATAGGAATTCCCGCTTGTTCGTTCACTGAACGTACCCAAGCTAAACTTCAGATAAAAATTCCGGGCATACTAGGCCTCGGAATCAAGTTCCGTCTGAAACTGCATTCTTGTAAAATCCCAAAGAAAATTAAGAAAAAATTTCCATTGAATTTTACGAGTCTTTACAGATTCTATCTCTTTGGAATTTACAGGATGTCCAGATTTACTTCACTAGAATATTTTTTACAGTGATTGTAGGTGAGTACATGTGAACCCAGGTGTAGGATGAGTATACCCCTATGGTGATTTAGCTTGCTAAGATATATTTATGGTCTCATCTGAAGAAGGAATATATCAATTGGGATTTTGGAACTAGAGATGGACTTAATGATACACTGATTGGGTGGCATGATGTCCATCTTAATTTCCTTGATTAAGATGTCTAGTCGATTGGGATTACAGACACAAGGATCTACTTTTGTTTGTTTTTATGTTATTTCATTCACCTTACCCCTGAATATTTATATTTATG
Organism: Viscum album; assembly: GCA_963277665.1. Classification (NCBI taxonomy): domain Eukaryota; kingdom Viridiplantae; phylum Streptophyta; class Magnoliopsida; order Santalales; family Viscaceae; genus Viscum; species Viscum album. The sequence goes on along the minus strand of OY728129.1, from coordinate 758,607,935 downwards.
TATATATATAGGTATGGTACTATACATCTATACACATATAGATATGTACAACCATGGTTGAACTTTCCTAGTTGGTTAGGATCGTAGAGCTGGGGTTCTCCTGTGGTTTCATTTTTATTGGTTTTACGTATCTTTTCAGTTGAGTCTTAGCTAGGCTGAGCTAATAACTTTTGAATGCAATAATAGTAGAGTATTTAGAGGTTCATCATTGGGGTGGCCTACTGAGAGTATTTCCCACCCCTATACGTGCCCCTCAATATATGTGTAGACCTTATGTATGATTTTCAGGTTTATCATAGTTTCATGGTGAATAGGGTTGAGGCCCTGTGTTGTATGTTCGAGTAGAGCTACTCGTGTGGGTTCTTCTAATTGGGCTGGTGTATTTTGATACTATCTAGATATCAGGTATTTGGTATGGCCTCGGGTTAGAAGTAGAGACCAATACTTTTATTTCAGTTTCATTTTTAATTTAGTATCTGTATGGTCAACATAGTGGATGAAACATGTTTCCTATATTACAAAGTTGTTCGGCCTTTATAACATTTTAATTTACTATTATTTCATGTTTTATTTCTGTTTATTTACTGCTTCACACTCTGTTTATTTACAATTTCGTATTATACTTAGCTATTTTTAATTTTTTATTACTCTAATATAACCGAATAGTCTCCCCACTATCACACCCTAGGCCCTTGCTTCTATTCAAAAACCTCTGGCATATAGGGAGTTGCGCTTGAGGCCTCATAATCAACCATCTCGGGGCATGATTTTAGTGTCATGTGGGCCGAGAAGCTACAATGTGGTATCAAAGATGTTCTTTTCCTAGTATTGTATTATTTAGGATATGGTAGACATAAGAATTAGAAATGTCTCAGAACCTATGATGGATATCTGACAGGTGCATCGAGAACACTTGTTCTGGTAAGAAGTCTGGGTTACTAAGGGTATGGGATTGTTGTTTGGATTTTCACTATTATAGTTATATATGATTTTCACCATGATATATTCCTATGTTGTGTGGATGTTATGATTTATTGTGGATTTTTTGATCTTGGACCGTTATTAAGAAGCTATAGATGGATTTTAACTCATGGCCAACAAAGGTAATAGACATCTCCTAAATAATATTTGGCATGTAGGATTCAAATCATATAGGCCATCTAGTGTGTGATTTTACTCATTAATAAGGCCTATTCAATTGGTCCTATATATATATAAATATATATATCATTTTTATTGAAGGTTATGTGGATCTATGTTGGGGCATTGGGGTTGAGGTTGAAGACTCATCCCTTAGGCAAAGGTGGTGCAGCGACCCTAGTTGCTCGATATGGAAGGTGATTCTCTTATGTTGTACCCCTTATAGGATGTTGTTTCTCATGTCATGGTTATTTAGTCATATCATAGTGTACGATGATGACAGGTACCGAGATTTTTCTTGTCAGCAAGAAATCTAGGGGTATTACCATATACGGATGCCCAATGAGTGTCAGTTCAGACTCTTACATTGGGATCTTTACCTCTAAGGAGTAGTTCCTTGTGAGGATTTTTGATGAGGATCGGGCCCTTGAAGGCTATGTTTTTAGTTTTGACCCATGTAGGTCGTTTTGATCTTTAGCTTCTCTAGATAGGTTTGATCTTCTTGGTTAGTTGGTTAGAAATTTGGACCTAGTTGTGAGGCAAGACTAGTGATTCTATGTGAGAGACCTATGGACCCTTAGTTTTGAATTAGACCCTTGTAGCACGACATTCATTTTGTTTGAGATCAAGTTATGTAAGAGAGGTTAGCCCATGTTTTAATATTCCTTTTTAAGAATTGATCTTGGTTTTGAGATAATTTTGAGATTGAGGCATAATAGATGATTGAGTACTATGTTATATGCATGTTGATTCCTTGATATTAAGACAAGAACCTAGGGTGATTTGGTTCCATGAATATATTTGATGGGAAGGACTGTTTGGGTACCTTGATCAATGGAGAAGTGTTACCATTGTTGCTAACATATTCAGAGCATGGGTAGATGCTTGTGATTGGCATGATGATTTGTGATGGGAGGCCGTGGAATAAATCATGGCATATCTGAGGTGCCTGATTTGAAGAGGAGTTATTAGGGAGCTTCTGGATTGTGAAACTGATGTGTTGTGTATAATGGTCAACTTATCCTTATGATGGACGACTCATGGGAGTATGAGTTTAGTGATAAGGTATACACTGGTTGCATGTTGTTCCATTAAATCATAAATTAGTGACTGGATGGGTACGTGATGAGGACCTATGGTGTAAAGTCTATACATAGAAATGGTTTCATGGAATTTTTACTTTTGTGATAGATATCTCTAAGTGGTATTGGTGACAAAGAAAATGATCGGGTAGCAAAAGATGGATGACCCATGGCTAGACCAAGACACACACTGTTGGGAGAAGTGGTGTCAGGTGTTGGCTAAAGGAAAGTTAGCATGTTTGTTGTAAGCATGGCTTGGATGGATAGTTGTACATGGTTTTTGAAAGAATCTTAGTATAATCCTTGTTAGGTATGATCATACTCTATCTTGAATTAATTCTGAGTATGATGATAGAGTGTAGGCCTTACACCAAGATTCTTTTATTTTAAATGTTCTTCCCTTATTGAGGAAGGAAACCAGTAGAGGTTACACTCGATGATTGGTATAAGTTAATCCATATGGTGGGGAGAAAACTATTGGCCTCTTGAGGGTGGTGGATCTCATTTTTTATTTTAATCCAGTGTTTTCCATGATCCATTGTTCTCGATGTCAGTTTTGAGACAACGATAAGGGTATTCCTCTAGTGGGGAGTACTAGATCATTCATATTTGAATGTCTTTAATATATGATACAGTTCTTTATGTTATGAGGTTAGTCATTGGATAACCAAGATATCTTTGTTTTGAATATGATCTTGTTGAGATACTAACTACTAGTCTTAGCACCAATATTCTCATAGATGAGAAGGTTTATGTTTGGGAGTTTTTAAGGTCTCATGTTTTTCCAGAATGCAATCTTGAGTAGAAATTTGAATTTTTGGTTTCAGATTATTGTAAGGGAAAAAATTATATTTTCCCCTATAATATGATCTTATATAACTTTTCTAACCACTTATTTGGTCCTGGAATAGGGTTTTTTCCATAGTATAGAAGTTTTTTAGAAATCTAAGTCGTTCTATTTTTAGCAGAATAATTAATATTTAATATTTAATAAATTAAATATAATTTTATTTACACAGGTTTTTATATTAATAAATTTTGAATTGAGAATTGGATTAAGATTATTTATCCATCATTGATTCCATAATGGGTATTTTTTCCTAGGTGAGGCATAAAATTGAGTTGGGTGTTGGGGCCAGCCTGACCCCCTTTTTCTTTATCTTTTTTCTTTTCTTTTTCTTCATTTTTATTTTTCTCTTTTACTTTTCGTTTTTTCTTCCTAGCTTCTCATGTATGTCCCCCAGTTCTCTCCTTCACCGAAACCTATGGATGAAAGGTAGAGGGTGAAAACGAGAGAGATAGAGAGGGAGGGAAAAGGTGGTACCACCGCGGAGCTCGGGATGTGTCATATCGTCAGGCGGCAACCATGGACCTTGAAAATGGGAGAAGCTTCAGTGAATTCTTCCCAAGGATAGGCCTTTTTTACAATAAATCCTCATATTTTAATTTTTATTTTCTAGTTTTTAACCACTTATATGCTTTCTTATGAACACTTGTGGTCCGATCTGCTTATGTTTTGGTGAAAATGGGGGTTTGGGGGTGATTCAAGGGTTTTCCTTTGGGGAAAACCCATCTACAGGACCTGTGGTTTAAGGAAACATGTAGTGTGTTATTCCTATTTGTGAATATAATTTTTATAAGTAAAAATCATTTAAAAGGGTATAAAGGTTATTTACTAGGGATCGTCCATGTAGCTGAGTACCTAGACAGACTACCCATGTATTGGGTACATGGCCATGTAGAGTACAAAGGCATACACTGTGTGGGTATCATGTCATGTGTAAGTACGCAATCAGGGAACATGAGCCTCAGCCCAGTTGTTGAGGACTCCTTAAGTGAATCCAGGAGACTCGGGATCAAATCCAGGTGGTGGTTAGTTTCTGGGGGTACTGTAACAGGTACTGCAGTAGTATTGTAGCAGGTACTGTAGCAGGTACTGTGTAGTACTGTAGCAGGTACTGTAGTGGGAATTGTAGTAGTAACTATTTTTCACTGTAGCATCCATAAATATTCCCCCATTTGGGCATTCGGGTCATTGATTTGGTCCTCGAGTCCTTTAAGGCCTTTCATCCAATGACGCCTTCAGGCCAGGAAGGCCTTCAAGCCACATTAAGTGCAGATGAAAACCAGAAAACCTACAAAGGAACAAGCTTCAGAAAGAGGATGTGCAAGGAACATTCACCATAGAAAATCTAAACAATTACAAGAATGGGAGGGTATATCACCTACCATCGAGACAAGAATGTGCATGCACGGGAAGGCCTAGCCGAACAACCATGCGAAGGTGGAGAGCTGATTTCACGATGAAGATGCTGGGGAGGAGCAGTTCTAAGTAGTTAGTCTGGGTTGTATGTAATGCTTGAAGACTACATGAAATGAATTCATATACATCCTAAGGACCATGTAATAGTTACTCCTATGGGCCTTGTAAGGGTTCCACCTCACCCCTTGAAAGGAAGATTATCAAAATCAATAAAAATGAAGGCTTTTGGGCCATTGGATGAAGTACGTAGTCGGTCCAAAAACGTGACTAGGCCATTTGAGAGACATGGGAAAGTACCCCATGTAGGGTACACATCATGTACTTATCTTACATGTTGTGTACATGGTTATTTACATTCCATGTATAGGCTCAAGTACACAACCATATGGGGAATTGAGGGTACATGACGTGGACCATAGTAACACACCGTGTACTTTTACCTTACCACCCATTGAGGATTTTTCAAATCTTTTCTCCCATGAGTCAGAATTGGATTTAGATTAGTTCATTCGATATATAATTTCATGTGGGTCATGATTGTAAGACTCGTGAGGTTTTTTTGGGAAACCTATATGGAATTTCAGGCCTTTTCTTCACCATATACGTTATTCCTCTAGTATTTGAATTTTGTAATGTCATGAGAGTGAGACTTGATCAAAGATTATCCATGAGATATCTCTCATAAATAATGCCCTATATCTATTCCATTTCAGTACATATCCATTGTGAGATGTTCCCATTTATTCCTGAAGGCCAAGATACTATTGTTTTCTGAGGATCCCATGTATGATTCCTATGATTACATGCCAACCTAGATGATCTTATGTAGGATGCCTCTATCTTCATATCAACTTAATGAGGATATCCCAATTGATGTCTTTGCTTATGAGCTGATCTAGGGAGTCCCATGTAGGATCTCTTTACCTATGTACCATTTTTAGGATCCCATGTAGGTGCCTCTACCATCTCATACGGTTATAGAGGTCCCCCTGAAGGATGCCTACACCAAGGCGTTGTTTCAATGATCCCCTATAGGATTCCTTAGTCTTTATTATCATTTGAGGATCCCTTATAGGATTCCTTTATTACTTTATCGAATGAGGATCCCAAGTAAGATGCCTCTTTAGTGTTTTGATTTTAGGGACCCAGTGGGTTCTCGTTGTTTGACTGATCCTAAGAAAGTACATTGGGTTTGGGTGGAGATGGTAATGGGGGTCACCTTAGAACTCATTCCAAACTTGTAATTCCACGGGCCTATGACAGTAGTGTTGGTTTTAGGCATTCAACCACCCTCACTCTTTTGTTTATGTTTTCACATGTTTATTTCGGATGCAGAGATGATTGCAAGAGCTAATTCCCAATTGGTGGGTATTTATCCTAACATGAGGCATCTTTATTTCTTTTTGGGATGCCCAAATGTTCTTCTTTGGATCCAACTTTTGATCCATGTTATTTCAGATATTTATTTGTATACCCAAAGGTACTACTTGGGATCTGGCTATTGAGCATATATATTTTGATCATTATATTGTAGGGATGTCCAGAAGTGTTTCCTAGAAACTTCCTATTGAGACTACTATTATGATATACGGGCATAGCGTCCCTAGTAATGATACTCTTGGAAGATTACGCTCTCCTAAGTGGTGATGATAATTCTTCTCTCCTATAATTATGGTTTAAATGGGGAAGAATATTCTACCTTCATCCCAGGGTTGTTGGTGGATGATTAGGATCTCTTTGGATTATGATCTGTAGAGGAAGATTATTCTCTCCTTGACCTATGGCTTATGGAGGATGACTACTCTATACAAGATTTTTTATATGATGATGATCACTATATGTACTATTTGTGATTAGTATTATGATCCTTTACTTTGTTAGGGTGGTTTAGCATGGAATCTCATACATATGTTTTATATTCATATTTGGATCTCAAGGGGTGAGAATACCATCTCACTGGTGATCTCTGTTATAGATTTTCTAAGGGTGATAACCTTATGGTTCATCTGAGTCGTAATGTTGTGAATGAATATGGATTGGGAATAAGGACTCAGATATTGAACTAGACTTGTATGTCCTGAGTAGCATGGCTTCTAGCTCTTTTCCATTTATAGAATTTTTTGAGATACCTCCCTATAATCCTTACTAACATTTATTCGAGTTGAGTATGGGTGAACTGAGGTATAGGATGAGTATCCCCTTATGTTGATGTAGCATGCTCATAAATATTTTTCGCATATTATGAAGTAGGTATATATATATTTGGATTATAGACCTGTAGATCGACTTAATGATACACGGATTGAGTGGTATGATGTCCTGCTCAATTCCCTTGCACAGAATGTCTAGGAAATCAGGATTACAAATCCAAGGATCGAATGTTGTGGGTTTTATGTTATTTCATTCAACTTACTCATGAATATTCATATTTATGTATATATGTATAGGTATGGGACTATACATTTATATACATATAGATATGGAAATCCATGATGTAACCTTCCCATTTGATCAAGATCACAGACCTAGGGTTCGATTGTGGTTTCACGTTTATTAGATTTACATATTTCTCTAGTTGAGTCTCATCTAGGCTGAGCTTATTTCATTTTCATGCACTTATAATAGATTATTTATAGGTTAATCATTAGGGTGGCCTACTTAGATTATTTTTCAACCCTACATGTGCACCTCAATGTACATGAAGAACTTATGTATTCTATTTTAGGTTGAGAATAGTTTCATGGTGTATAGGGTTGAGGCTCTGAGTTGCATGTTTAAGCAGAGATACTTGTGTGGGTTCTTATGATCAGGCTGGTGATATTTGATAGTGTTTGGAGACTGGGTATGTGTTATGGATCCGGGTTTTTAGTAAAGCCTTGTACTTTTATTTCAGTTTATTTTGTACTCTTGTATCTATATGTTCGGCCTAGTGGGTGACCATTGTTGTTTATATGACATAGTTGTTTAGGATTTTATAGTATTATCATTTAATATTATAGCATGTTTTATTTCAGTTTATTTATTGCTTCTACATTGTGTTTAATTACTACTATGTATGATGCTTATCTATTTATTTTGTTTTCTCACTCTGATATATAGGGATAGTCTCTCCACTAACAAACCCTATTCCCTCACTGCTAGTTGATGGGATTTGGTGTATACAGATCGGTTCTTGAGGCCTCATAACCAACCATCTCGGGGACCATTTTAGTGGCATCCAAGTCGGTACATTACACAACTACCGAAGGATCTTCTATATAGGTCCAATAGTAAGGGTGAAGTCTCCAATGTGATCTTTATCCTAAAGAAATTTTCAATGAATAATGGTTATATAAATACTTATAAAATCAAATTTGGAAAATTTTGAATACCATCTGATAGTTATTGAATTTTTTTAGGAAATTTGGTCATCACAGTTCTATACCATCATCCTAACCCCATCCATCAGTTGGTTATATAGTTGTGTTTAGAAACAAATAACATTAACTTGTTATAAGGTGAAGTTTTAATAATTCTTTGGGACATCTAAAAAATTAGAGGAATACTCATCCTTGTATAATGGTATGATGAGTTCCTCCCTATGTATAACACGGGGAATAATGTTGAACAGACTCTCATTCTAGGAAGCGATCTATTAATTCTGGCTAAAAGTAAGAAAAAGAAATAAATTAACCTACTTCTCAATTTCCATTTCATCACATGGATCAAGATATTTCAATGGACTCATGGGTCAAAGACCAAAGATGAAGATACTATGGAGCTTTCCAACCCAACACACAAGTGGGGCATAGAATATTTAATCGTCAATTTTAAAGGATGGTTAATATTGCATGAGGTTATCATATTGTGCTTTAGTTAAATAGAGTCCTTCTACTCACTGAACTTTTAGTGATGTTCCTTAGTGGATGGTTATTAATTGAAAAAGATTCTATCATAGGGGTAAGGTTCAACACCCTTATCATGGTTATACACCTAGAATCAGGTAAATGGGTAAACCTCGGTATAAAATCCTTTGAGGAAATCTAGAAAATTATAGTTCAATTCCAATGAGATGAGAAACCTATATGACATGTAATATAATACAATTCTTTCATGGTTGTTGATTGGTGCATCTTGGTGGATATTTTCTTAAGAGTTATATTTTGGATCTCTAGATTATGAAAACTCATATATTTGGCACACTTTATTTCATGAATTATTACATAAAGTCGCACTAAATATGGTATCAAAAGATCAATATGCCTAGTGTATTTGTAAAATTATATACATATCACAGTAATATAAAATAGGGAAATAATGAAATTATTTAAAACTCTTTAACATTTTTTAAAATATTTACTAAAACTGCACGGGATAACCTAGGGATGTACATAAGAAAGGGTCCACATATAAATCTTGGAAAGGGAATAATCAATGTATAACATGATGAAAGTAATACATGTGAGTCAATAAGAATATCAAGGTTTTATAATTGGGGTGAGAATAAAAAACATGAAAATTGAATCATATTATAATATAGTAACATCAAGGAAACATAGGAATGTAAAAATGACATAAAACATGATACCATAAATATAATTCAAGGATAACCACCAAGAAATCATAACATCATGTGATTAAAATAACCTACCATGCACTATAAATGGTATATCGTAATATAAAAACATTACCCAATCCATTAAAGGGCTATATAATTTCGGGCCCATCTATCACATTCATATCATGTACATGTATTTGTGTGCCACATAGATCATATAGATTAAGAACACATTTCATCACATTTAGCCCCATGATAAAAGAGTGTGGGTTATATACATGTAATTCCCTATTCAATTAAGAATATTAAAATATATTTTAATATCCTTAAGTTTAAATAGGGATGGGTTTTCACTAAACAAATTTTTCACATGTAAAATCACAGGAAAATTTTAGCAGCATTACCGGTGCATATAAATATTCATGGAAGGGTTTAATGAGATTTAAAAGAGGTATCTAATTACTTTTAAATCATAATTATAATAATATTTATGTTCAAAAACATATTATAATATGAATAATTTGGGATAATAAGTCATAATACAAAGAAAATTCTTGAATGAAGATGTTGAGGATAGAATTCATTACATTGTGAGGGCGCTTCTAAAATATTGGGAAGAGATAATCAAGAGATTAGGAACACCTTTGGAGGGATTTAGAGTGGAATAATTAGAGTAACTATACTATAAATGGGTTTTTATTTATTAGGAGTGGGATTATGGGTGTGTATTTATAGAAAAAGAGGGGAATTATTTATTAATTTCTAAACATAGGTTTTTGACTCCATATGTTAAAATAATCAAAACCACAAACCTTACATTGGTTTTTTACCATGGTTTCTACCAGGTAGTATTTTTTTAAAATATTTTATAATTCTAAAAATATAAATCATTAAAATAATACCATTGGTGATGTAGAAGTGAGTTATGTTCATAAAAAATAGATTTTAGAACCTAAAAATATAATATATGTTTTATAGGATTCATTAAGGTTTTATAAAAATAATAAATAACTTAAAATATTATTTTAAATAAGAAACTTATATATTTTATTTTACCTCTTATATATTATTTATTACATCACTTTTTTCTATTATGATGTCATAATATCTACCATATATTTTTTCCATATTTAATTTTTACCTAAAAATCGACTATCTTAGAAAATTATTACAAATTTACCATTGTATAATTTTGAAGTTCTATATTCAAAAATTATATTTATTTTATCCAAATAATTATTTTAAGTTTTATAAATTACACTTTCAAATAAAAATTATCTTTTATTGAAAAATACTAGTTTTTAAGACAATAACAGTTTTATAACCATTATGATGATTATATTGAACTTTATTAAATTAAATTATCATCTGTACATAAATAAATATTATTTACTAAATATATTATATAAAAAAATATTTATCTAAAAAATCATTAATTTATCAAAAAAATTGTTTTAATTAAACACGTATATTTTCCAAAAATAGATTTTTTGTTTATTCATTTCAAAATCTAATTTCCATTAATGCATATATATATATATATATATATAGTAATGGGAAAAAAGATAAATACAATAATTATTTTACTAAAAAATAAAAAATACACATTCATACTACTATGGTCTAGATACATAACCCCTTATTAAACTAGTATACTCTCTAAGGGTATGGTGTGAAATAGTGACACTTTCTTAGGGTGGTTCAGTGAACTTGGTTTTTGTTGTGATCTTTATAAAATTTATCTTCTCTCATAAATGGATTTTATCATGATTTAGTTTTTCAATCACATATTAGGGTTGGTTAGGGTAAAATCCCTTTCATATCCCTCATAATCATTAATAAATGGGCTATATAGGGTGTGACCCTCCCGGTTGAGGGTATCACTTCTTTCACCCAAGTCAAATGTATTTTATCATAACCCTTGATATATATTAATATTCATATAACTATCCAGTTCCTATATAATTAATGGTTATGATGATAAAATAACTTTTAAATATACAATTAGTTAATGATCTAGATTAATAAAATTAGTGCATGTTTTTTCTATAACTACACTGCATAACAAGTTATTTATTCTTTTGAAAGGGGAAATTCATTTAAAAGTTCAGGTCATGACATTCTTCACCCTTCAAAAATGTCACACTAAAAATTTCATTTTATACATTAAAATGGATGAGGTTACATATATTTCATATCGTCTAATGGTTCCCAAGTTTATTCCTCAAACTTTTGGTTCTACCACAATTCTCTGACCTGGTAATTTGTGTTGTTTTTTTGAAGTTTTTCTCTATGATCTAAGATCTTCAAAGTTTAATCCTTATATAAATGATCATTATCCAATGGTACCACCCCTGGATTCAAAATATTTGAGGGTATCGTATGTACTTATTTGAGATTTTTACATGGAACACATCATGTACTTGTGATAGGTTAGGTGGGAGTGATAGTCGATAGGCTAATGCTTCAATGCGAACAAGGATATCAAAGGGTATGATGTATCTAGGACTAAGTTTTCCCTTATTCCAAAACCTCATGAATTTATTCCATACTGATATAAAAGTGAACAATTTATCTTCAAACTCAAACATTAGGTTGTATTAATGATATTCTTCATATATTTTCTATAAAATTTATGCAGATTTCATATAAAGCTTAATGGTTTGAGCCTTCTCTATCATCTCTCTAATAAGATTTGGTCTCATTAGATTTCTCCCTCCAAAATCATCCTCTCATGGTGATGTCTGGTACTTCTTCCCATAAAAATCCTCATAAGATTTTGTTTGAATTCTAACGTGGAAACTATTATAATATTAGAACTCCATTGGGGGAAGGTGTTGACCCCACCATCCTTGTAAATCCATTGAACAATATCTCATCATTTCCTTTAGAGTTTGAATGGTTTGTTGAAAATTTACACCCAAATGAAGGTGATAAGAAGTACTGAAACTAATCTATGTATCTAACTCTTACTGAATTATTCTTCAAAATAATGAGGTAAGCTTCAAATCTTGAATAGACACAATGGAGAGTGAAACTTAATATATTCTTACTACTTATATTTTATATATTAGTGAGTTAGTTAAGAGATAAATCTTCATTGATAGTAATAAAATGTGTTTTATTTGTAGTTTTATTGACTACCACCTAGGTTCCATTATTGACTTTAGGTGTCTTGGGGTGTCCTATGATGAAATCCATGGCTATGTTTTCCCATTTCCATACTGGTATGGGAAATTGTTACATAATACATGTAGGCTTATTTCGTTAATCCTAAACTTATTATCAAACTAAGCTTCGAGATACAAATTCTACAATCTCCCTCTTCATGTTACCCCGCAATAAGTTTTTCATCAGAACTCTATACATAATATTGTATCCTCAATGAAAATAGAATTATGAGATATACATATCATCCGAATTATCCCTCTCAAACTATAGTTTTTATGGGATGCATATTGGGGTTCCAAACCTTATAACTCCATCTTTAGAAATAATGAACTCCATAATATTTTCTACCTTTCTTTGTAGCTCCCCCGTTGTATTTCTAGGCCTCATTAATTCTATCAAGAATGTATCGTTAAGAAGTATTTGATAAAGGTAGGATTAAGATCCTTTCATTATTATCATTTCATCCTTTTCATTTTCCAAAAGATTAGATCTCTTTGAATTCTCATATTGATAGGGTTGTAGGATCCTTTCTACTCAGAGCATCTACCATATTGTTCACATTCCTAGGATGGTAAAGTATTGAATAATCATAATCCTTAATCAGCTACAAACACCACATTTGGCACATATTTAGATTTTTTTGAGTAAATATATGCTTTAGGATTTTATGATCCATATATATATCACATTTCTCCCCATAGACATAATGTCACCAAATATTCCATGCGAAGATCACTATAGAAAATTCTATATCATGTCTTGGGTAGTAATACACATGGATATTTAATATTTTGTATGCATATGATACCAGATTTTAATCTTCTATGAGTATACAACCCTATCCCTTTTTGGATTCATCATTGTATATCACAAATCCTTCCCCACTAGTGCGTAATGTGAGCACATTTCCAATATTTTGCCACTTTTTTTAACTCTTTATCTCTTTAAATCTCTTCTCACATTCATTAGTATAGACATACATTACTCTATTACAAGTTATCTTAGATAGAGGAATTGAAAATTGGGAGAATTTTTAAAAAAATTAACACTAGTACTCAATTCATCTAGAAAAACTATAGATCTTTTTCATAGATATTGGTTTCAGCCATCCTATAATTCCATCTATTTTTGAAGGATCAATAGATATCACATTTCTAGTGACAACATGACATAGGAATGTCACTTAATCCATCTAAAACTCATATTTACTAAACATCTCTTAAAAATATTCATTTCATAAGGTTTGAAATAATACATTGAAATTCTCCTCATGTTCCTCTTTAATTTGAGAGTAGATAAGAATATCATCTACAAATACTACCTTAAATTTGTCAAGGTAATCCCTAAATACTCTATTCATTATGTCCAAAAAGATATTTGGGGAATTAATGAGTCCAAATGGAATCACTATGAACTCGTAGTGCTCATATCTTATATGGAACTAAATATTTATAATATCCTCCTTTTTAACATTTATATGATAGTATCCTTACAAAAGATCTCCATTGGAGATGTACTAGGATCAATGTAGCTAGTTGAAAAATTCATTGATCTATGATAACAGATTCAAATTCTTTATCATGATCTTATTAAGATCATGATAATCAATACATAGGTGCATTGAACCATGCTTCTTCTTGACAAAAAGGACCAGTGCACACCACAGTAAATCACTTGGATGTATAAACCCTTTATCCAAATTCATCTATAATTCCATATTTATATTTTTAAATTAAATAAGCGACATGCTATATGGATTCATGGATATTGGAAAATATTTGGGTATAAGTTCGATTCAGAGCTCAATCTATTGGCTAGAAGGAGGACCAAGAAATTCTTCAGAAAAGAATTCAATGAATTCCCTCATAGTATAAGTTTCATCAATGATTATCTTTTCTTTAATCATAATCATTTGATCTAGATACGCTTTCTTATAAGAATGTAATATCAAAGTTGAAGATGATGATTCCAATGGATATTCATCTTCCTCCTTGAACCTGTATAGAATCTAAGGGAAATTTGTGATAGAGAGGGTGATTTCCTTATCTCATCAATTTATGTTGGATCTATACATAGAAATAAAATACATACCCATAATATCATAAAATTATACTAAAGGGAGTATCATAAGGTTCAATGGAAAATTCATCCAACAAATATGGACCAAGTAGAAGTTATATACATGGTATGAAATAATTTTCGCATTTAATGTTCATACAGATAGCTTCACTTCCATGTTTTTAGGTGGGGTTTGAAAAGTTCTTCTAAAATTGCCTGATATGAAATAATGCATAGAACCATAATCACATAAGACATTTAAAGATCATGAATGGATGATAAACCTTCCTTTCACTATTTGATACTATTTATAATCATTTACATCATCCATAATATACTAATGGGTGATAATTTTAAAATTATTAATCATATAAAAGGGAAACCATAATCATCACATGGATAACTAAAAAATAACATATAATCTAACAAATGAATTTATAGGTTTCAATCTAAGTTATTAATTGTCTATTTCCTAAGATAATTTTTTTTGTAATTTATGTTCCCTTCATAATGGTTTGTAAAGAGCTTGTGGATTTACCAAATCATATCCCTCAATAGTGTCAATCCAAGTGTAAACAAATTCATATTTTTCATACACCATGTTACAATTGGGTTAATATTAAATACATTCTTTGGGGTTATTAACCCAAGGTAAAAAAATTCCAAAGACATGTCCACTTGTAATGTCTAGACAGGGATTTTGTTGCTTTGAATCCAATCACCCTATACTTAACTAAAATTTTAGGCTTGTTTTCCTATGTTTAGTATTATACCTAAGGATTTCAATAAGGTTTTATAATCATAATCCCCAAAAATAACTGGACATTCCATTGATACCAACTATGACAAGACATTTTTTTCATACATTATCTCATGATTTATTACATAAAGTCGCACTTAATGCAATCCCAAATGATAAATATGCCTAATTTATTTAGGAAATTATAATTATATCATAATAAATTAAAATACGGTTATATTGAAATTATTTAAAACTCTTTAATGTGCTTTGGGTGGTTCGGTGAACATAGTTTATTCATGATCTTAATATTATTACTCTTATCTCATAAAATGGTTTTTCTCATTCTTTAGTTATTGAATATATTCTTGGGATTTATTAAGATACAAGTCCAATAATTCTATATCCCCAGGAAGCTCTGATAAATGGGATTCATATGGTATGATTCCACTGGTCGAGGCCATAACTTATTTCACCTACAATAATGGGATCTTTTCTATAACCCTTAATATAAACTAATATTAATGGTCACAATAAAATAGATATATAATAAATTGATATGATTCTTAATGGTATTTTAAATATGATAGGATTTAATGATCCAAAATTACCAAAGTAGAGCATGTGCTTTCTATAACTACACTACTTAAATATGCATTTATTAATTCAAAATAAGAAATTCGTTAATAAAAGTTTTTTTCATTACTCGGTTTTTATTTAGTCATATGTTGTTGACATTGAAGGCATGTTTTAGATAACTGTGGATGTTTAAAACTTGGATAACGTTGTATTAAATCATTCACAATTTATATTCACTCCTTAAAAATCTCTCTTCAGAATGGTGAATACTTTTCCACAGGTATGATATACAACCACTCATACATAATCTCAATCCAAGATATAGTTCTCATAGCATTAGTTTATGGAGTCTCTATTTTTAATAATTATGCATTGAATCTATTTGGACATCAATTCTGATGTGTACAGATGTTAAGATTATCTCTCTATTATAGGGTTCATTAAGAGTAATATCCTATGTTTTTGGGGTATTTTTTCTTGATGATCATTTATGAGGTCATCAGTACTCTAAAAAATCTACCACTAGTGGGTTCTCTAATTGTTTTATCCTTGTAATATTCTCAGTTATGGAATAAATCTTATAAAGTTTTAACATTTAGAGGATTCCTTCCATGAACAAAAAGTCCTCCCTTCATATCCAAGAAGGAATTCCATGGGAAAATAGAGTATAAAGGTGATTTCACTGAGATAGATATGATAACTTATTATCGAGCTACACTCATTATTAATTATAACCAATAGTCCAAAGATGTCACATCAGTTATCATATTGAATTCATTTATTTACAAATTAATTTTTATGATTAAAAATTCCCCCATTTCATTATGGCAATATAATCTGTGAATATCCAAAATAGGAATTCAACATGACACCACCAAGGGTGTATTCTATCCAATATGTTCATGATAAACATGTCTATAATCTTATTTAAAGTAGGACCCTCCTTATATGATGATTTGGGATTCATTTCTGATCACATATTCATCAATAACTCTGAGGACCTCTTCAATGAACACCTTTATCCCATAGTATATTATATTTTTATAAGATGAAGTAGGCACTGGTGTTGAATTAATCATTATGAGTAAAATAAAATTTTAATGGGTATGAAAAAATGTACAAGCCTTAATCACTCAAAATTATATAGTTAAGATGGATAATAAAGAAGATTTAATTTTTTGTTCTTTAGGGGTCTAAAAGTGATCATCATCATCTATTGATGATTTTATATTTTCATCTAGAAAACTATACCTTCTTAATAATAAATATAAATTCAATAAATAAAACATCATGCATTTAAAACTATATATAGAAAAACAGAATCAATATAGAGGGATATTCATGATCTGAATCAAATAATAATTGATAAATTGTGACTTTGTGACTGCATTAATACTCAAAAAATAGAATTAGATAATCACACATCTCATAGAAACAAAGAAATCATAATTTTTAGAAATAATTTCTATAATTGAGATTGGTGGGAGGAAAAGTTATGAACTAGTTATAAAAATTAAATAGTTACATCTATCATCTAAGTTTGAGGCTGATTAGTAAGTGGATGTCCAATGATTAATTAATTCTTCCTATAAAATGATTCTAGACTTACGATAATCATAAATATATATCTTATTATAGTTTTCTTTTAATGGTCAATTTATATCTTGTAAATATTTTATAGGAAGACTCTACAATTTGTATTTTATCCCTAATTAATTTTTATGATCAGTGGTAGTAGTATTTTCTATTAGTGAAATCCTAAATTCAATTAAAATAACTTGAGATATTTTTCATATTGAAATTTCACTTATGATAACTTATCAAAACTTTACAATTAATAATTAAGAAAGTAATTAGACCCATATGAATATTGAATAGAGATGGATTTCTAGAAATCAAAATTTTAAAATACTTGAGTTAATAATGAAAGAATTAATCATTGAATTATAATTTGAAGTTTGTGCTCTTGGAATGATATTGATGGTTTGGATACATAGTACAAGTACCATAATTGTAAGTCCATGTTAACCTATTGGATAAAAGATATAAATGGTTTCAATCTCCTCCTGGACTTTTACTCTTGGATGAAAATGTGCTAGATGGATATGAAACACATGTACTGGCACCATAATCTAAGGATAATATATTTTAAAAAGATATGATTAGTTAATCTGTAAAATTTATATCATTTAGTTGGTTTTATGGGATGATTTAATGAAAAATAAGTGTTCAAATATCCAAAAATTGCATCATTGTGAATTTTTAACAAATATCTATTTAGTTGGGAAGATTCACTAAATATTTCTTAGATCCATAGATTCAACAACTAAATACAAATTTTTACTAGGTTTAGGTTTTGGTCCCTATAGTATTTCTGTATTTTCCTTTATAATGCTTTTTTGTTTACCCAATATGTAAAAACGGAAGTCTTAGTGAGAAAAAACGTATCTTTTTCTTAGATCTCACATTGTAGGTTTTCAACCTAGATATATGTATTCTTATTTTTATTGTTTTATGCTATAAATATTTTATGATACATGAATTAAAATTATAAGCAATCAAAGACTTTACTTTTTCCCATGCTATCCTCTATGGGTTTTCAACCTAACAAGTGTGATGTCTCATTCCTTTGGTTGTTTAATTTCTTTCAATTGGGACCTGTAGAGGTTGATATTTAAGGTCATATAGATTTTAAAAAATTTGAGTCTATCTATAATTAAATGGTTGAAAGATTAACCCAACTTGAATGAAGGGGTTGGTTCCATTATAGAAACTTTCATAGCTAAAGCACATGTAGTTTATAGTTATAGTGTTTGGAGAAATCTGGGGAATATAACAATAAAAATGGGGGTTTTAGGGATAATATCATTTAGGAATCTTAAATTATTGGATGAAACTAATATAAATTGAAAAATAAATTGTTTTAATTAGGTAATTATTAAATTAAAATAGATAGTTTAAGAAAACTGCTAACCATTTTTGGATGATAGGTCAATTACCGTATCATCAAATATGCATACTAAGGATAGCCATAGACTGCATTCAAATTATGTGTGACACTAAAATTCCATTGAAGGAATATGAGATTATATGATCATATCCCTAAGATAATGAGATTTTGTTAATTAGTTATAAGTTGGCTGGATATACAACATATATGTTTTCACTAAACAAAGTGGTCTTTTGGGATTAGATATACTCCTTACCTATACCCATGAAAATTTTATTTTCATTCAAATTCTTAAGCTACAAAGTATGGTATATGTTAAGAGAAGGTTCAAAAATTAATTATAATAGTTTATCTTAGAACTAAAAAAAATTATTATCATAGAGTATTGGAAGGGAATGGATATGTGTAAGGAAATGGGGTTGGGTCCAAGTTAGGTTGTCCATACATCAATACATATACTTTAATAGTAGGAATAAAGTGGTACATAACTCTATGATAATAGGTTTTTAGTTTCATAGAAAAAATAATTAAAATGATCTAACATGTATAAGGAGACCCTAGTCTGTGAATAGTTGTTGGATGGTGATAAAATTGATATCATGGACTCTGATAAGAGGTTTGAGAATCACTACATATCCTATAATAATGAGAATCAATCCAAATGTAACACTTAGAATATATAAACTCATAGATTTGACTCATGTTCTAGAAAGAAGTGATGAAATGTATGGGTTTCCTGGTTATATAAGGAAGAATGATACCTAAGACTAATTGTAAAGGGTTTCAGCACTAAGCTAAAATGGTTAGTTAAATAGAATGGAGTTTTTGATTGGTCCTGGGATAAGGAACTTTGGAATCACTAAGTATCTTGTGATAACATGAATTGGGCCTCGTGTAGTTCATGAATAAAGGGGGGTATTTCATCATAGTGTGGGATTTTTAAATGAATCCCTATATATATGGGTAAAACCATAAACTAGGAGATCTTACATGGATCTGGATCTCATATAAGTAGATTATGTCACATATAAAAAATCACTCCAAGTAGTTTAAAGGCTATTAATGGTGGACCATGTTTCATGTAGTTTAGATTCGTGTGAAATGGAATCTAGTTTATTATAGTTTAACTCCATATCACTAGGTTTTGGTTCCATGTACTTTAACTTCATGTGATAAAGATTCTATACTAAGCTGTTTAAAATCATGAATTGATAACTTTACACACAAAATGTACTGTAATATTAATAATTTATTAGGAAACCATTCATTAGTGAAAGTCATGATATTCTCTCTATATATTTTAATTAAGATATATGACCTATTAGAGTGGACCTTCTGTATAGTATATGTTTACATATATTTCTATTCTAGTATTGGAGGATTCTTCCCTAGAATCTATGGTGTTCTCAGGAACAACACCAATTCTCCTTGAATGAAACAGTGAAGGAGGATCCTATTATTGAATTTTTTTCCAAAAAGCTGTTATATACTTCATGGTTTTTGAAATTTGCATAAACATTTCTCATTAAGTCACTTAAGCTCATCAATCTAGTTTTGGTGTTGTTTATCTTCAGTTGTCTTATCACAATTTTCTATATAGAGTGATGAAAAATGACCTTCAATAGGAATTTTTACCTTTGTCCTATAAATTGGTGAATATGGGGTCATTTTCATGGAAGTATGGATAGTGGTATGATATTACCACAAAAAAATGAAGAATTTATTCAGGAAAATAATTAATTTCCTTCTATACCATTTTCTAGAGGATATTGGATATAGTCATATGGAATTTATATAACTATTTTTTGTCACTTTATGATATTAGGATGAATTATTGGACTGAATGTTATACTTTAGATATAACTTCTTCATCTCAATGGAACAAAATTTTGTTCTATTATCTATTTAAATTGTATGATAGACTCTAAATATAGTAATGATAATAGAATTAAAAAATTTGATCAAATCCTTTTTCACAACCTCCTTTTGGGGTGCAGATTCATCCCATTTAGAGAAGAATTTGGTAGTGGTAAGGATGAATTTGAATTTCGTAACTATGGATGGAGGGTACGTTCACATAACATTGATCCCCTAAACAGTAAGCATCTAGAAGTATTAACTAGTATGAAACAACTCTAGTGTTTTATTGATGTAGTTGGCATGTATCTGACATTCATGACACCTTTTGGATAATTATATACAATCATTCATTATCAATGACCTGAAATATCCAAGTCTCTTGATCTGGTAAAAGAGTTTGGTCCCTATTTAATGAGCACCATAGGTTTTAGCATGGACATATTTTATGTGGATGAGAGTCTCTCCTCCTTTAATTAATTTAAGTAGGACCCCATTAATGACTCATTGGTAGAGGAATTTTTCAGAATTTGGAATATCATAAAGGAAAAAATTATTCACTTTTCAACATATTAGATCCTTATATTGATCATGTGGAAGATACTTCCCTCCTCCAATGACCCGAAGGCCTTCATTTTTTTATTGATTGATAATCCACCTTTCAAGGGATGAGGTGGAACCCTATTACATGCCCGTAGGCCATATAGGAACCAATGCCCGTAGGCACAAACATACCATACAACCCAGACTAACAACTTGGAACTGCTCCTCCCCAGCATCTTCATCTTTGAAATCAGCTCTTCACCTCCGCATGGCTGTTCGGCTAGGCATTCCCGTGCATGCACAGGCTTGTCCCGATGGCAGGTGACATACCCTCTCATTCTTGCAATCCGTTTAGCTCCTGCTGTGATGAAAGCTCCTTTGCTCATCCTCCTTGTAGAGTTTGTTCCTTGTAGTTTGGTCTGGTTTTTGTATCTGCAGGTGACCCGAAGGCCATATGGATAGCCCGAAGGCCCAACTGACCCGAAGCCCTGGGTGCCCGAAGGACAATGAAGGACTCGAGGACCAAATCTGATGCCCGAAGGCCCAAACGGGGGTATATTCCCAGCTACTACAGTGACAAACAGTGCCTGCTACAGTGCCTGCTACAGTACTGATATAGTGCCTGCTACAGTACTGATAAAGTAACCCAGAAATCCTACCTCCGCCTGGTTTTGATCCCTGGTCGCTTGGATGCACCATCAGAGACCTTTCATGGGATATAGGTAATCCAACATAGTATCTACATTAGTGAATTCATTAGATCAATAATTTTCAAAGCATGGGATATAGGAAAACAAAAAATCTGAATGGAACTATGAAAACAAAACTCTCATACATAATCAAGTAAGTGTACCAATTACTATTTCTTAATGAAATAGTGTATATCGCACTACCTAATTACCAATTATGAGTCTCCCTTAATTTTCAATTAGGAAATTTGTATCTGAAGATCTAATTTCAAACCTATAATGAGGATATCAAATTATACCTCATTTTTTGTTCACCCCTCTCTATGGAGGAAAGAGTAATTCAAGAGTTATTTAATTGGATAAATAAAATAAATCTCTAAACCAACTTATTTGAGCTTTGGTTCATCCATCCTTATCCCATTTGGAATTAAATAATTGCCATAAAAGTACATTTTTAATGCCTGGGAAGCTTCAAAGATAAAGAAAACTTCTTCATTGGGGATATTCATTTTCATCATTCATTCTTTAGGGGTGGTTTTTTCTTCCAAGAAATCTATCAGTTCTTGTCCTTTGATTTCATTCATGGACATAAAATGGATACCAAATTACTTCAAAATGATATCACACCTTTCTAGTTTCCCCATTAACATACGTTCAATAAGGATTTATTTGAGTGGATCCACATAGAAAACAATGTGAACCTCAAAATATTTTATAAAATGTAAAACTTCTTCACTATATATATTAGTTCAAGGAATTTATTTTTGAGGTCAATGTATCGACCTTCAAATCTTATTATTGTTTTACCGAGATAATATAAGTTTTAATCCTTATCTATATCATTTTTTTATCAAGTGTGGAACCAAGTGACTTCTCTATAGTCTCAACATAGAGGATAAAGGGTTTTACTTCTATATGTTGCATTAAAATAGGATGGTGAAAAAGATATTTTCTTAGGTCATAAAAATTTATTTGAAAATATATATCCCACTGATTTATTTCTCCTTTTTCATCAATTTTTATAGGGGATATATTTTCTAGTGAGGTTTACTATAAATCAAAAGGTGTGGGAATGGATCCCTTGGAGTTATCTCAATTCTAAATGATCTTAATGAGGATGTATATCAAGTAATATTTAGGTTTTATATGGGTTTCCCTCTAGACCATGAAGAAAATCCATGAAGCTAATGAATTCCCATAAATTAACCTTTGAAATGAATTTTAGTAGGTATATCTTCATATTATGTTCTCATAGTTTGGAAAACATTGTCTCAAGATTTGTATGGTGATCGTATCACTAGTGGGATATAAATTCCAGATCATCCATTAAACATTCCATTATTTCCCCATTAAGGACATGAAAATGTGGTGCATGGAACATTGTTAAGTAACACTAACATGTTTCAAACCAAATGGAATTACACTATATTAGTATACCTCTTGAGATTCAAAAAATGTAGTGGATGGTTCATCTTCCAGATCCATTCAGATCTCATTATAGCTGGAGTGCCCATCCATAAATGAGAGGTCCCAAAATCGTTCATTTGATCAATCTATAGCTTCATGATTAAGGCTGAGAAGCCATCCTCTGTATATTGATGATTAAAATCCAGGATGTCAAGGAATAATTTGATTTTATCATTCTTATTTTCAACTAGGAAAACATTTCCAATCCACCTAGGATATTATACCCTTGATAAAAAGTTCACATTGACTAATTTATCATCCTCATATTTCACATCGATGGAATGAGTTAGATTCATTTTCCTTGCTACCTTTTTATAATCACGGTGAGTTTCTAATAAACCAAGTTGGTAAATATATACTTGGCGTTCCAAATTGTTTATTTTAATGCAATTATATTAAAACTCTTCTCAATTTTGGTTTGATTAATGTAAATTATTTCTCCTATTCTTTGGTTAGAATCAATTTAATTATAAATAAATGTTTTGGGTCCCCTTCAATGCCTAGATTCGCCTACCTGATTTCATCTTTAGTGATTGAAACACCTTCCTCAATGGTCTGTGGAATATCATTGGTCTCTTACTCTTATTTCTTATTTGGAGTGGAATATGGAGTTACTCTTTTATATTTGGGAGATGATAGAGAAGTTACATCATCCTCATCTAGGTCACACTTAATTTTGTTGTAAAAGTGGGTTACCAAGACCCAAATTTATTTGTACTTTTGATAACCATATCATGTATAATGTGATTTATGGATGATGTACACTTACCATTAAAGTGTATATATTTCTACATCCACTATTTAAATGGTAATTTTCATAGAATATTTTTCATATCAAATGGTTATAGCAGATCCTAGGATATAGTGAGAACCTTGAGATGCAATGACATTAATATTAAATATATATCCTATGGTCTATATACTTTATATTGATTGGACACAGTTTATGTCTGACTGTCAGGTGATGGGGGATCAAAAGCATTAAGACTTCTTCTCATGAAGTTTTCACTTAGTGGTCTCTTGTAGGTGGGATAATGAGGATAAACCCAGCAATAGGTACCCCAAATGTTTTGGGTTTCATTGGTTTTTATTATCTATGGACAAGTGTAATAGTCTCCTGACTTGATATCATTATCAATGTGTTCCATTTTATCGTGTACATTGATACAAGGAGAAAACCAATACAATAAAGTCATGGTGAGGAAGTTATTATTGGATGCATCATTGGTGATATGATGTTGTTTGAATGATCAAGATAGAATTTTTCACTTCTGAGTTGAGAAAGTGATATCTCTAGCATGGTTGATCTCGATAGTAGTGCCTTCATTAAATCCATGGCCATTCCAATTGAAGGTAAACCCTTCTAGTTAGATCAAAAAATAATAAATCAAGGATAGGATGGTGACAAAAGTGTGTGTCCCCATATATGAGATATCATATGACCAAGAGATTATATGACACAATGCATGTATATAGGTTGTTTTTCATTGTTATGGTTACCACTTGTCTCTTTAGGGGCCATGATGGGTTTCTAGTTCTGCTCATGGTATGTGAATATTATTCGCTTCTATTGAGATAAGGAGCTAGAGGGTCACACATAATAGGACATTCCATATTGTACCATATTCTGGTGAATATGTATATTGAACATGGTGGGCCCCACCATGGAGTCTGAGAGTTCTCCAAGATTCTTTTATCATCAATAAATAAATAAATTCATTATAATTCAAGTATAGAATAATTGATTTGAATTTATTTATTAAAATTATTTATAAGTGTAAATGTAAACACATGGGATGATATTATATGAATGAATATTATTTTAATATTCATGGTTCTTTTAATATTAGATGGATTTATGAGATAAGTTGATTAATCAGGTTTATCATGTAATATATATAATATATATTAAGTGTATATAATTAAATATAAATAATATTTCTAATGCAGTTAGTTCATCATAATTGTTTATTTATTACTTATTTACTGGATGACAGATTTACAGAGGTCTGGAACCCTAAAAGGGTATTTTCAACTCCCTTATATACGTAGATGAGGATCTCATTTATAGTGTATAATAAATTCATCATTCAATGGATTGAAAGAACCTCTCTCCTCTCGCACCCTTGAGAAATATAGACACCATCCAAGAAATTGATCCAAGTACATATTCATGGATCATAAGAATGGAGTAAAGATGATTGTATTGACATAGAAGGAATCATCAAAGCTCCACGCTAGCACCTAGAATTAGATGATCAATGTTCACATAGATTCTGAAATCATGTGTGGATGATCTATAGGGTTTTTAATTTTGATCAATCATTAAACGAACACCAATGATAAGATGTAGTTGAGTATGCCTCCATATCAAACAAGGTAGCCATTTTTTAATTTTTTTCTTTGAATTACTCACATGAGATCCTAACCACTATCAGGGATCAGATCATCAAAGACGATATATTTTCATCACTCTAGTGATGAAAATTTTAAAATCCTCATCCCATCAGATTCTCAACATTCCCCAGTATCTTCAATTGGTATCAAAGAAAAAATGATATTTTTATGAGGTATGAATAATTTATTTTTCATTAAATTAAGTAGAGAGTTTTAAATTAGTCCCAATGGAAAAGACTTCACATTGATCCAATTTCGGATGACCAAGTTATGGTCATTTTAATTTCTTGGTATAGATCGAGAACACAACTATTACTGGTTAAAAATTTATGAATAGTATAAATTAATATCTATTCATTTTCATGATTCTGGGTGATTCATTTTTGACTGAATTTCAATAGAAATATGAGGACCAACACCACACCGACTGACATTTTTGTCGATAAGGGTTTTCTTTCCTTGAAAGATTCAACAACAAAAAATATCTTCCCGTGAAATATTTTTCCAAAAAAAAAGTATATATTGTTACCAAACCCTACATGATAGAAATTTTGATTTGAGGCTTAAGTAATCTTATCTTGGAGTTTATTTATTACAAATAAAATAAAAATACATATTTTGTTTATTAAAGGGTATATGGTAGCCTTTTTTATTACAAACGAGCTGAGGTCCTGCACCCGAACGCCAATGCCTACTCCCACTGCCCGGCCAAGCGTGTGGCCAAGATCCCATCATCTGCCATGGCCAAACACCACCCTCGGGAGAGCCGATTCCCACCCCATCTCTAGTTTTCACCTCCTTCCCCGGTGGTCTCCCACTATTCGCAGCTGCCGCGAGATCCCCTTCTTCTCATACTTGACTGAAGTTGACCACCACAGGGTCCCTTGTCGGAACAAGATCTCGACCATCTGACCTAAATGGTATGAAGTAGGTGCCTCCTCATCATGCCCATGGCCATCAGCCTCTTCCACCCTACTGGGCGCTCGCCCTCGCCTTGAAACACCCTAAGGATAATTTGGCCACCAGGGTTTTTAAATTTTTTTATTTTATTTTAATGGGTTTAGGGTGAAAAAATTTAGGGAAATGGGTCATTTGAGCCCCACATGAAGTGGCGCTTTGCCACCATTTTTTGTTTTGTTTTTTTGCACCCAATCCCTTTTTAAATAAATAATTACAAAATAAATAATTAAAATTTTAAAAATATAATTATAAATATGTATTTAAAAATGTTTACTTATTTATAATTATATTTATAAATATATATATAATTATATAATAATAAATTTATATTTATATAGTTATAAACCATATTTAATTATATAATAAAATAATGAAATAAACCTTATATATAATTATTTATATAAATTTATAAATTTATATATAATTTTGTAAATAAAAAATATGTATTAAATTAAAAATATATGGTTTATTTATATTTATATAGTTATATTATATAAAATATAAGGGTTTTTTTCCGATTTGTGTGTTTTATTTATATATTTACATATAAATATTATAATTATTATAATTATAAATATCTATATATATGTGTGTGTAAATATAATTATGTATATATATAATTATAAATAAATATTTATAAATATATATATATATATATATATATATATATTTTAAATAAAAAATATATTTGTAATTATATAATTATAAACTAATCTTTATAAATAAATATTTATAATGATATAAATATGAATATATTTATAAATATATAATTATGAAAATATTGTTACATATATATTTAAAATTTATTTATAAATATATTTAATATTCATATATAAATATATATATATATATATATAATTATATTTAGAATTATATTGTAATTATAGTTATACTAATATATTTATAATTATATATTTGTACATATATATATATATAATTTTAAATCTATAATTACAAATCTATGTTTATATAGTTATAAGTAATTATTTATAAATATATTTGAAATATTGTTAAACATATAATACATTGGTAATAATAATGGTATTATTATTGACTATAGAATTTAAATTATATGACCAATATAAATGAAACCTAAAACATGGATTAAACAAATACTAAATAGATGGAATTAAAAAAATTACGTAAACAATGTCGATAAAAAATATTTTATAGTCTTCCAAAACCACCTAGTTGAAACTTAAAAATGTTTCAAGTATGTGACTTTGAAAGCCTATAAAATTTAATCTATATGACCAATATTAATGAAACTTAAAAAATGGATTAAACACATACTAAATAGATGAAAATAAAAAAAATTCATAAAAAATGTCGATAAAAATTAATTTATAGTCCTTCAAAACAACCTAGTTGATACTTAAAAATGTTTCAAGTATGTGACTTTGAAAGCCTATAAAATATAATCTATATGACCAATATGAATGAAACTTAAAACAAGGATTAAACATATACCAAATAGATGAAACTAAAAAAATTATGTAAAAAATGTCGATAAAAAATATTTTATAGTCTTTCAAAACCACCTAGTTGAAACTTAAAAATGTTTCAAGTATGTGACTTTGAAAGGCTATAAAATATAATCTATATGAACAATATTAATGAAACATAAAACATGGATTAAACATACACAAAATAGATGAAAATAAAAATATTACATAAAAAATATCGATAAAAAATAATTTATAGTCTTTCAAAACTACCTAGTTGAAACTTAAAAATGTTTCAAGTATGTGACTTTGAAAGCCTATAAAATATAATCTATATGACCAATATGAATGAAACATAAAACATGGATTAAACATATACTAAATAGATGAAAATAATAAAATTACATAAAAAATGTTGATAAAAAATATTTTATAGTCTTTCAAAACCACCTAGTTTATAAAAATGCTTCAACTATTTGAATTTGAAAGCCTATAAAATATAATTATTAAATATACAATAATTAATTAATTAGTAATATAATTATTAATTATCATTCATCATTATAATTATTAATTATTAATGGTTAATTATTAATTAATTAATTACTAATTAGTAATTTAGATTTATAAATATATTTATTATTATATAATTATAAATGTAATGTTTTTAAATATTTAAGTAGTCATGTAAAATATTTTTTGTTTACTATATGTTAGTTTTTATTTTCATTTTTCAAGAAATTATCAGATGTTTAGTCTGTGTGAAAAATTTTGTTTATATTGTACTTGTACTTTATAATTTAATAGTTAATTTAAATCTTATTGTATTTACTATATTTTTGATTTTCTTGTTATTTGTCTTAAACAACAATTACTTATCATTGTAAATAAGTTTTTTAATATATACAACATGATATCCAAAAACATCAATGATGATGCCCCCCCCCCCCCCGGTACTACAACATGGCATCTGAATCTCACGTCCTCTCCACGTCCGACGTCCATGTCGCTCCGGTATCCTATCTGTGGGTTCCTCTTCTTCTGATGCTTCTGGTGCTTCCCCATGGTGCTGTGTAGATGACTGACCAAAACCATGTGAGGAGGATGCTCCAAAATCATATGGGGTGTCATATGGCTCCAACGCTCTTATAATTGGTAGAAATGGGGTATTGAAGAAGGCCTCATCGGGATGAGTGGGGGCCGCCATAAGCTGTGTGACTTCACCCAAATAGAAGTCCATAGTAGTCTGCGGAGACGCCATATGTGGTATATATGTGTCTCCCTACTGTGCAAAATCATCAGTCGGCTGGGCCGGATCGTCTCTCTGTGGTGCGGTGACATCTGCAGGAGCCGCTCTCGGATGTCGATGTCGTCGCCTCTACCCCTCTATATGTGCTCGTCTCTATCCTTCAGTTGGTGGTGGCGGTGGTGGTGCATCCTCCTCAGCAGGCATTGTAGGGACATCTTCATCCTCAAGTGCTTCAGCCTAAAGATATGGATCAGGATATATCTGTGGCTCCTCATCAAAAAAACTGTCACGTATCAAACGGAGATGATCGAATAGAGCCACCACATCCTGATGAACTACATCCCACATAATATATGCATGCTCCTGAGGCTGTGTGGAATGTGCAAGATGACCAATGGAGTCTAGCTGAAATGAAATAACATTCAAATTAATATAAAAAATGAGTTAAACAAAAATAATAAATCTTAGTAAACATACCAACTGCTGAATGTCAATATCCTGACGTGTAAGGTGCATGATGGTGTGACATCGATACCAGTGTACATAATCCCCCTAATCAGATAACTGAGAGTGCGCTATGGTATATCCATGTGAAAAGATACTGAATCAGGATCGCCTTTCCCAAAGCTCGATATAAGATGCATGATGATGCTGCTAGTCTGTCGTCTGTCTACCTATAAGCACAATCTAATGTAACTCGGTAGACTGTCATGGTTTCATGGGGATATGATGTATAAAACTGAACTGGTGCATGAACCGGTATGGATGGTACCACTAAATGATGTGGAAGTGAATGAGTGTCACCACTACAGAACGATCTCCAACCATAGCTGTGTAGTATAGTGGAAGTGATGTATAGACATAACCTATATAAAGAGTCCATGAAACCTGAAATGAAAACTCAAAAAATAATTCATATAGTGGCATGATAATGATACTGAGATTTTATTGAAATTACATAAAATAGTGATAACAAAACAAATTTGCCTACAAAAAAGTATTGTTTAACTTACATCAGATGGAACTATGGTGTCGAATATATTTCGGAAGCTGTGCACCCTATGTCTCGGAGTATGTGCAAACTTCTGAGACTAACTCCATCGGGTGAAAAAAAAATATTCTAATGTAATTTTATAAAAAACAATAACAAAAGTACTAAATAACTGAAAGTAATGACTTAGACATACCATCGTCCCCAAGGACAGTCCTGAAGTAGCTCCTGTGCAAGCGGTGCGACAACTCGAGGAGTGATGCGTGGAAAATGCTCCCAGGGCCACATCTGTATTAACACCATGAATCCTGAAATCTGATGTGAATCGGCCTGACAACTGGTGCAGAGAGATATGTACATATGTGCTAATACAGTGGACCCCCAACTATATATAGCTATCTGATCTAGATCCTCAAGTAATGGGAGGTACATCATGTGTACCAAAGTGGTGGAGTTGTCGATGCACAACATGCCTCCGAGCAGCTGCAAAATGTTTGCACGTGTGTGCTGAATAAGTGTCTCCTCATCTGAATCATCAGGAATGACGTTGAAATGTTGATCAAGCCACCTCATGTGCAAGCGCGAACTCTGGAGGACACCTCATGCGTTGATGAAGTCAATGCCTAGTAGCCTCTATATGACTGAAGCCCAATCGCCAGTACTGGCACATGTAACTGCATGTCCATGGATAGGTAACCCCAGCATGTAGGTGGCGTCCTCTGATGTAATAGTCATATCCCCCTCTGGGAGATAAAATGTGTGTGTCTCTGGCCGCCATCTCTCATCCAACACTGCTATCAAATGATGGTCAATGGTCTTGAAGTCACACATAGCGACTCCATAAAATCCCACACATCTAAGGTATGGAAAAATAGCTGTCGGTGGTTCCTCATGATGAAAACGATGCGCTCTCTGAACATGAAGATGTCTAAAAGGTTGTCACGCCAACACATCACGCGACACGTGCATCTCCTAGCTAGATAAACGTGGTTGCTCCATCTGAATTTGCAATCAGTAAAAGATTAATTTCATGAAAGATATGACATTTATCATGTAAGATATGAAATTTATAATTTAATGATTGAAAGAAGCATAAACACATTGGGTCAGTTTTTTTCTCCCATGTTGGGGTGTTGGGGTGAAGACGTTTGGAGTTTCATTATTTTTGTTTTGTGGCCATTGTAAGTTCATCTTTCATTATAAAAGACTGATGAATGAAGCCAAATAAACATCAGTATTCTTCCAACACACTATGTTAAGCGATAGTTAACCGCTAGTAGTGAAATGAATAGAGAATTTGTTGTTTGTTTATTAAATTTGGGAGTGATGCACAACCAATCCATGTTTTCAATTCATTAATCAATGAATCCAAAAAAACTTCAATATTCTTCCAACACACTATATCAATAGAAACAACAACACAAATAACCATAATACATCATTTCAATGAACCCACACACGATGTATTAATGTTTTCTTATACAGGTACATTCCTTTTTTTTTCGAGTTGGTGTTGTCTGTTTAAGGCTACTCATGTAATGTTGACAGTTCAACAAAGAATGTCAAGTGAAATCATGGTAAATTTCCCAAAAGTTACCCTATATACAAGTAAGACAAATATGATTAAAAATGGTGATAATGATAAAAATGGTTACATGTACAATGTTTTGCAGTAACTGATAGAGTACAAGTTTCATTTTAACTATTAGATGATTTCCTTATGTGTCTAGGGCAACGTGTCTTCGTATGACCTTCCTGGAGGCATATGCTGCACCGCCGTCCAGCTGGATGTTCACTAGGCCAATCCATCTCATTCTTAATACGAGTTGACTTTGGTCTCCCTTTAGGTAGAAGTCTATTGTTATTCGGTAGAAGCGTGGGTGTGCCATCAGGCAGCTGAATATTCTAATATTCCCTGATTGGCATCGACGGAGTACTGTAGCAGGAGTTGATGCTCTCGAGTTGATAAGTAGGATCAACGAACTGCTCTCAAGATACATGTACGTAAGCACATGCTACAATCACATTACCGTAGGGATATCTCAATGCTTTAAAGTTTCCACATTCACAATAATTACCTAATTAGAATTAATTAATTACCTAATAATAATTAATTAATTACCAAATTAGAATTAATTAATTACCTGATTATAATTAATTATTAACCTAATTAAAAATAATTATTAACCTAATTATAATTAATTAATTACCTAATTATAATTTTTTAATTACCTAATTAGAATTATTTAATAACCTAATTAGAACTAATTAATTACCCAATTAGAATTAATTAATTACCTAATTATAATTAATTATTAACCTAATTATAATTAATTCTTAAAATAATTATAAATAATTATTAACCTAATTATAATTAATTATTATCCTAATTACAATTAATTATTAACTTAATTACAATTAATTAATTACCTAATTAGAAGTAATTATTAACCGAATTTGAATTAATTATTAACCTAATTAGAATTAATTATTAACCTAGTTAGAATTAATTAACTAGATAATTATTGTAAAGACAAGTAAATTTCAAGGAATTTTTTTTAATAAATTCTTTGGGATTTTACGAGTACGCAGTTTCTGACAGCACTTGATTTCGATGCCCGGTGTGCCCGGAATCAATTTCAGAAGTTTCGCTCGGATACGTTCAGTGAACAAACGAGCGGGTTTTTCTATCTTTTGAACCAAAGCTCGGAATTGAAATATGAGGGCACCGATGAAACCACAACTCTGGTAATTGCTTAAGAAGGCCCTTACCAAAGATGTGTTTGATTTGGAGGAGGAGTTTTAAAATGTGGTTTAAAGAAAAAGTGAATAAAATTGTGTACAATTTTATTTATAATTCTTAGGTAGTTTTACCCTACATGGACGAGTTAGGGTGGGACCCACTAACATCCTAACTACCCATGTGAGGATAAATGTGATGTGGGGCCCGCACGATCCCCAACCCTTCACATTCCTTAAACCCCCCCATTAAACCATTTTATTTAATTGGGTAACTCCCCACTCTCCCACATTAATACATGCCAACATACACTTAATCAATTAATTGAATTAATTGTTTAAATTTTGTAATTTGAATGCACGTCATGTTTTAATAAAATAAGAGAAGTCTTATTTTATTTCGGGGTTTGGCTTGTTAGGGGAGGATTTTGGGAGTGAGCCTTTGTGTGAAGAAAGACAGAAGCTTCTCCTTCGTGAAGAACTTCATCCTCCCACGAAGAACGTCACCACTTCGACGAAGAACGTCATCACCACAAGGAGAGACGACATGCCTTTCCTTCTTCTCTCCGCAACTAGTGTGGAGACTCCGTTCCCACTTTGGACGCACACCAACGCCATCTTCCGCGATGCCCAACAAACGTCATCGATTGTCGAGGTAGGGGTTAAGTTCAATTTTAATGAATTGAAATTGTGCTTTGTTTTTTCATTAAGTATCTCGTATACTTTGGCTGAATGTTATCGTCGTAACGGGAGGAGATCAGACCGCACAAACACGGTTTATTTCTCCTCCCCTTTTTCTTGTTGATATTCGTTGATGATTGTGGAGAAGGCGGCGTGGTGACGTTGCACAGCGCGAGGACGAAGAGGACAACGATCGGAGCAGGCCGCAGAGGTGGTGCGCGGCGCCGTCGCGTCGCGCCGGTGAGGCCAAAGGAGGCTGTGGCCAAGAACGGGTTGCAGTGCCGTTGAGCCGCGCCGGAGGTTCAAGGGGCCGTGGCTGGGGCGGTTCGTGGCGGTGGGGCGGGGCGCCGTCGTGCCGCACCGGTCGAACCTTAGGCCGCGGCGGACTTCCGAGGGGCGGCCGGCTGTGCCGGCCGCCGGCACCACCTGTAGGCGGGACCCGAGGGGGTCCTGCGGTTACACAGCCATCCGGCCATAAATTTCGGTCGTTTGAAGAAAATGGGGGGTCGTAACCCCCCGATCGGCTCTTAGGGAGGACCCCACAGGGTCCTCCGTTTCCACAAACAGGGTTCAGTGCCCCCCTTTGCGCCCCGCTCGGCCAGCGCCAAGCCGCGGCTGGCTTCTGAGCCGGGCCGCAGGCTGCACGGGCTAGGCCAGCCGCCCCCATCCACGGGCCGAGCCACGCCCAATCGGTCCGGACCCGGACCCGGGTCGGGTCGCCCCGTTTCAGGCCGACCCACGGGGGTATTGTGACGGGTCAGACCGGGCCCAAACCCCCTATTTTCGGGCCAGGTTTGTTCAAACGCCCATATATTGGGCTACAGACCTTCGATCGATGCATCGTCTGTTGCGTAGGAATCCTGGGATCGATACGGTCTTTTTGATATATTACACATGAGGTTTTGGAAAATTTTGTGTATGGCCGGTTTGGTTCGAACCCGAAACCAATCGGGCCCTTGGAGCGAAAACGCTTATAACTTAAGGACTGGACGTCCGAATGACGTGCCGTCGAATACAATGAATTTTTCTTGGTGAGATAGTTATTTTGGATTAATCCAATCAAGGATTGGATGACTATAGATATAAGTAGGGTTAGAAACGAGCGTATTTCTAACCGGGCCCATGGAACGGAAAAGCCATTATCTCTCAGACCGGGCGTCTGATTGACGCGTCGTCTGTCGTGTTGAGTTCCTATTGACGATACGGAACTTTGTGATACATAAAATATGGACTTTATGAAAGTTTATGTATCAACCCTCTTGGCTCGTGGAGCAGACCCTCCCGGAATCGAGCGTGCTGTGTGCGGGAACCCAAGACCTGGCTGCGACTGCGACGATGAGGGTGACTGTACTTGGATCCTCCGTGGGTTCGGCAGTGAGGACGACTGTACTTGGATACTCCGTGGATTCTGCAGCGATGATGACTGTAGTTGGATCCTACGTGGGTTTGGAAGCGAGGGTTATTGTACTAGGATCCTACGTGGGTTCGGCTGCGACGACTTCTATACTTGGATCCTACGTGGGTTCGGCAGAGGAGATGATTCAGAGGCTACATCTAATCATCTCCACCCCTCTTCATGAGTAGTATACATGTGTGAGATGAGTCTTGAATTCCAATCAATACCATCAATATGATTGAATTGCTTTCCTGTGTGGATAGGGTTGTTCCTTCTTGTGTGGACTGGGTTGTACTTGGGCTGGACATCGATGACAGGGCATCATTTGCAGAGGTCCCGGTGGAGATCGAGGATCGATAGGAGCGGGTCCTACGTGGATGGTTGATTCCTCTAGTGTGCATCAGGTGGTAGAACAGGAACCTCCAGGAGAGCACATGGGAGCGGGAGGCTCAGATGCTTGCATAGTACCCTCATTTGTTTCCGTAGTTTATGTTGAAGCTTTACAGGGATGTAAATCCCTGAGTTGGGAGTAATGTAAAGACCCGTAAATTTCATGAAAATTTTTTCTTAAATTATTTGGGATTTTATGAGTACGTAGTTTCTGACAGCACTTGATTCCGAGGCCCGATGTGCCTGGAATCAATTTCCGAAGTTTAGCTCGGGTACATTGAGTGAAAAAACGAGCAGGTTTTTCTATCATTTGAATCGGTGCTCAGAATTGAAATCTGAGGGCACTGATGAAACCGCAATGCCGGTAATTTCTTAAGAGGACCTTTACCGAAGATGCGTTTGCTTTGGTGGAATTGTTAAAAAATGTGGTTTAAATAAAAAGTGAATAAAATTGTGTACAATTTTATTTATAATTCTAAGGTTGTTTTATCCTATATAGAGGAGTTGGGGTGGGACCCACTAACATCCTAACTAACCATGTGAGGATAAATATGAGGTGGGGCCCACACAAGCCCCAACCCTTCACATTCCTTAAACCCTCCCCCCCATTAAACCCTTGTATTTAATTGGGTAATTCCCCACTCTCCCACATTAATTCAAGCCAACACACACTAAATCAATTAATTGAATTAAGTGTTTAAATTTTGCAATTTGAATGCATAGCATATTTTAATAAAATAAGAGAAGTCTTATTTTATTTCGGGGGTTGGCTTGTTGTGGGAGGATTTTGGGAGAGAGCCATTGTATGAAGAAAGATGGAAGCTCCTCCTTCGTGAAGAACTTCATCCTCCCGTGAAGAACGTCACCTCTTCGACGAAGAACGCCTTCACCATAAGGAGAGACTACATGCCTTTCCTTATTCTTTCTTCAAATAGTGTGGAGACTTCATTCCCTCTTTGGATGCACGCCAACGACGTCTTCTGCGACGCCCAGTGAACGTCATCGATTGTCGAGTTAGGGGTTAAGTTCAATTTTAATGAATTAAAATTGTGCTTTGTTTTTTTGTTGAGTATCTCATATACTTTGACCGAATGTAATCGTTGTAATGGGAGAAGATCAGACCGCACAAACACGGCTGATTTCTCCTCCCCTTTTTCTTGTTGATCTTCATTGATGATTGTGGTGAAGGCAGCGCGGTGCCATTGCACCACGCGGGGACGAAGAGGACTGCGGCTGGAGCGGGCCACAGTGGTGGTGCGCGGCACCGTCGCGCCGCATAGTGCCGGTGAGGCCAAAGGAGGCCGCAGTCAAGAGAGGGCCACGATGTCGTTGTGCCACGCAAGTCGAACCAGAGCCGCGACCTAAGGCTGCAGCGGACTTCCGAGGGGCGGCCGGTTGTGCCGGCTACCAGCGCCACCTCGAGGCAGGACCCGAGGGGGTCTCGCGGTTACACAACCAGCCGGCCATAAAGGTCAGACGTTCGAAGAAAACAGGGGGTCGTAACCCCCCGACCGGCTCATAGGGCAGACCCCATAGGGTCCGCCGTTTCCACAAATAGGGGGTAGTGCCCCCCTTTGCGCCCCACTCGGCCAGTGCCGAGTTGCGACCGGCTTCCAAGCCGGGCCACAGGCCGCACGGGCTGGGCCGGTCGCACCCCACCGGGCAGGACCCGGACCCCGGTTGGGTCGACCTGGTTCGGGCCGACCCAGGGGGTATTAGGCCGGGACGGACCGGGCCCAGACCCCCTATTTTTGGGCCAAGTTCTTTCAAACGCCCATATCTTGGGCTATAGACCTCCGATCGACACACAGTCAGTTTCTTAGGTATCCTTGGATCGATACGGTTATTTTGGTACATTACACTAGATGTTTCGAGGAAGTTTGGGTACGGCCGGGTTGGTTCGAACTCAAAACCAACCGGGCCCTTGGAGTAGAAACGCTTATAACTTAAAAACCAGACGTCTGAATGACATGCCGTTGAATACGATGAATTCCTCTTAGTGAGACGGTTATTTTGGATTACTCCACTCGAGGTTTGGATGACTATGGATATCAGCCAGGTTAGAAACGAGCGTATTTCTAACTGGGCCCCTAGAACGGAAAAGCCATTATCTCTCAGACCGGGCGTCTGATTGACTCGCCGTCTGGCGCGTTGAGTTAATATTGACGAGACAAGAACTTTGTGATAAATAAACTCTAGAATTCATGATAGTTGATGTATCGAAACTCTTGGCTCGTGGAGTGAAATCTCTTGGAATCGAGCGTGCTGTGTGCGGGAACCCTAGAGCTGGCTGCGACTGCGACGATGATAGCGACTGTACTTGGATCCTCCATGGGTTCGGCAGTGAGGAAGACTGTACATGGATCCTCCATGGGTTCGGAAGTGATGAAGAATGTACTTGGATCCTACCTGGGTTCGGCAGCGATGGTTACTGTACTAGGATCCTACGTGGGATAGGCAGCGACGACTTCTGTACTTGGATCCTACGTGGGTTCGGCGGAGGAGATGATTCAGAGGCTACATCTAGTCATCTCCACCCCTCTTCGTGAGTATTATACATGTGTGAGATGATTCTTTAATTCCAATCAATACCATCGATATGATTGACTTTCTTTCCTGTGTGGATTCGTTTGTGCTTTCCTGTGTGGACTGGTTTGTACTTGGGCTCGTGAGTTGGAGCAGAACTAGAATTGATGACTTAGGTATATGTATGGGAATATACCTAAGTAGAGTTGGTTGATACTTATTGTTTGTATATTTCCTTTTTGGTTTATCCTTTTTGGATTCTGGGAGACCCACGGGGGTCTTGGGGTCCCTACTGAGTATCTTATACTCACCCCTACACGGGCTATGCCTGCACTACATTGTGTTTGTTGCAGTCGACGGACAGCGCTGAGCGTGGTTTAGTCTTGTGGAGCGGAACGGTATCCGGAGGTGGACTATTAGGAGGGATGTACATGGAGCAGACGACCAGACCCGAGGAGCTAAAGAGACCATCTATACCCACCCTTCAGGTGGGATAGCCGGAGTAAGACTCAGTGGTTGCTGATTTACTTTACTACTACTGTACTTTCTTTTCAGTTGTACTATACTTTCAGTTGGGTTTGTATTCTGGCCCATTTACTTTTCAGCACTTACTTTTGCACTCTGTTTACATGGTGTTTACTTGAGCTTGTGTACTCTGTTGGGTTTGTTTTCTAATATAAAGGCAATGCCTTCCATTTTATCAAGATTTACGCCTTTGTTGGTAGTCGCCAGCCCCTGCCCTATGGAAGGAGGGCTTGGGGTAGTCACGGCACGGTCCCCGATGATGGTTCGTGAGAAATTGGTATCAGAGGAGTCGGTTCTACCGCAGAACTTAGGACTCTGATAATTTCTTCTATGTGAAGAAATAGTGTTAAGGGTATTGAGTGTGGTTATCATTCCAGGGAGTCCAGTGTTAGTGCGGCAGCCAACATATCCATACACTAGGACCCTGACATATGATTTCCAAATCAGTGCACGAAAACATTGATTGCATGGGTGTTTTAAAAGTTTTCTTTATGATTACTTTGTGTCAGCTCACCAGGTATACTATATTAACCGTGGAACACCTGTTTCTTTTCAGGATGACCCCACGATGGGTGGCAGCTAGGTTTCTGAGCTTTGTGCGAGATGGCATCCCACCGAGCGACGAGGTCTCAGTGCAAGGCCCCATTATAGTGGAGGCACTGACGGTACCTCTACCTGCCGAGCCACCGATTCCACCAGCCCCAGCAGTTGAGAGTGGACATCACCTAAGTGCACTGCACGAGTTTCAGCGTCAGAGGCTGCCTAGGTTCTGTGGAGATATGGACCCTCAAGCAGCCGAGGATTGGATGGAGGCTATCATCCAAGTCTTCAGATTAGTAGGGACACAAGCTGACCTCATGGTGATCCTTGTGGCGAGTCTCCTGCACGCAGAAGAAGGTAGATGGTGGAGCATGATGCTCCAGGTTTACGATGAGGCATCTCTAATTTGGAAGGACTTCAAGAGCCTCTTCTGCTCAGATTTCGTTCCAGCCACCATCCGTGTAGTGCGCATTCAGGAGCTACTACAGCTGCAACAGGGCAGCATGACAGTAGCCCAGTACTCGGTGAGATTTATTGATCTCTCACTCTACACCACGGACATGGTTCGGGACCCATTCTTTCGGGCCTAGACCATTGAGCAGGAACTGAGGCATGATATCAGAGCTTCTATGATCTCCCTTAGCATTCTGACGCAGACAGGAGTACTAGAGTGAGCCCTTCTTGTAGAGAGCTTTCTTGCCGAGCCTACACTAGTAGCGAGACCTACCGCAGGGCGACACGTAGCGGAGTCTTCTGCGGCCGACAGTAGACAGTTGTCGTAGAGGTCCAAGAGGACTAGACCATCAGGTGGGAAACCTTAGGATACTGGTTCGGAGGTGCGGGGAACACGCAGTAGAGCCAGTCATACGAGAGGCAGATAGTGCTATGCATGCGGTGGGCAGTGCCACATGGATCTTGACAGCCTGACCCGCCATGCAGAGGAGCAGCAGACAGTTGAGGGACCACCCAGGTAGTGGAAGAGGTTCAACCGTGGCGGTTTGTAGGGAGAAGGTGGACAAGGTAGAGGATCTAGCCAAGTAGTAGGTGGTGGATGACGCTTCAGGGCTCTACCACCACCACCACCAAGAGGTCCACCCCGACCATAGGGAGCTGGCAGACAGAGGCAGGCTCAGCTTTAGGTAGTGGAGGTTTATGACCATGGCGCACCTGAGATGATTCGAGGTACTATCTGTGTCTACTCCACCCTTTCTGGAGTTCTTATAGACATATGAGGGAGTCATTATTTCATTACCGCTTCCCTTATTCAGAGCTTGGAGATTCCAACAGAGTCGTTGGCTAGATCCTTACGGCTAGAGACTCCTACGGGAGCAGACTCGACGATTAAGAACTGGTGTCGGCAGTGAGAGCTTACTTTAATAGGTGAGAGCTTCAGCTGGGATCTTCTTGTAGTGGCATCGAGGCCTTACGACGTCAGCTTAGGCATGGATTGGTTATCTACAGTCCATGCTCAGATCGACTGTATTAGGTGCAAGGTGCAGTGTGTCCGCACAGGTGGGTGCAGGTTCACCTTCACCGGTGAGAAGGGAGCCTTTGCAGCATATGATGGACTCGCACAGAGGAGAGGACAACCAATCACCCATCAGTTGGCTAGTATCATCCTAGGAGCAGTTGATGTGCGGAGTCTGAGTTTTCCTGTTGTGGCGGATCAGTATGCGGACGTTTTTCCTGACGACGTTCCAGGACTACCTCCTCACAGAGAGGTAGACTTCTATATTGACATGTACCCTGGTACAACCCTGATATCTACTCCAGCATATCGGATGGCTCCTGCTGAGCTTCGTGATCTAGAGGTACAGTTGGAGGACTTGCAGGTCAAGGGATTCATCCGACCTAGTGTTTCACCCGGGGATTCTCCAATCTTGTTCACCAAGAAGGCGGATGGGAGCTTACGATAATGTGTCGACTACCGTCGCCTAAATCAGGTGACTGTAAAGAACAAGTATCTACTTATGAGGATCGACAACCTCTTTGATCAGCTCAAGGGAGCATGATGGTTCTTGAAGATAGACCTCAGGTCAGGCTATCATTAGCTCAGTGTTCGAGACGAGGATGTGCAGAAGACGGTCTTCAGGTGTCGGTATGGCCACTATGAGTTCTTGGTTATGCCTTTCAACGTAACCAACGCTTTAGCATTGTTCATGAGTCTAATTAACAGGATCTTCTAGCCTTAGCTCGATTGATTTTCCATAGTCTTCATCGATGACATATTGATTTACTCGACCACTGAGAAGGAGCACGCCTACCACTTGCGGGTTGTACTGGACACACTTCGAGAGAACTAGATTTATGGTAAGCTCTTGAAGTGTTAGTTCTGGATTCAAGAGGTCTACTTATTTGGGTATGTCATCTCTGAGGTGGGAGATGCAGTAGATCATGTGAAGATCGAGGCAGTACTAGCTTGGGAGCCACCCAGGAGCGTGACTCAGGTGCGGAGTTTCCTAGTTCTGGCTGGATACTATCTGAGATTTGTGCCAAACTTCTACAGATTTGTAGCACCACTTTCAGCCATGAAAAATAAGTGGAAACCCTTCGTGTGGTAAGATAGATGTCAGCGGAGCTTCCAAGACCTGAGACAGATATTGAATAGTGCACCCATCTTGAGCCTACCCGAGGAGGGTGTAGGGTATATAGTTTACTATGATACATTAGGGACCGGACTCGAGTGTGTTTTGATGCATGAACGGGCAGTGATCACCTATGGTTCACGACAGTTGAGGCAGCACGAGCAAAACTACGCTAACCATGAACTGGAGTTAGCAGTAGTGGTCTTCGCCTTGAAGATGTGGAGGCACTATCTGATGGGTGAGCACTTTAGAGTCTACTCTGACCACCAGAGTCTCAAGTACATATTCTCGCAGAAAGACCTGAACCTGAGACAACGAATATGGCTCGAGTTCCTCTAGGACTATTAATTTGAGATAGTCTATACTCCTGGGAAGGGAAACATAGTAGCTGATGCTCTCAGCAGGAGGTCGGGCATTCATCTACTTGGAGAGGCGACAGAGCAGCTAGCCGCGTTGTAGATATACTTTGTGGATAGATATGGGGCAGCCTTTCTTCAGTCACTCACAGTCACTCCTCCACTACTTCAGCGGGTCAGAGAGGCACATCGTGGGGATGTTGAATATGAGACGCGACGTGTACAGATATCCACAGGGCAGACACCTGATGGATTTTCTATAGGAGGAGAGCATGTCATCCTTTTGAGAGGACGTACCATGGTACCAGTTGCGTTACAGGAGGAGGTGATGAGGGAGTTTCACACTTCCCCATTGGCAGTACATCTAGGAGTAGCGAATATGTACTAGGATTTCAGATGACAGCACTGGTGGTTGGGTATGAAGAAGGTTGTGGAATTGTTCGTTTCACGATTCCTCACCTACCAGCAGGTGAAGGTGGAGCACCAGGTACCAGCAGACTTGGTACAACCCTTAGAGGTCCCGGAGTGGAAGTGGGACGGGATAT
The DNA here is from genome assembly GCA_963277665.1 of Viscum album. Taxonomy (NCBI): domain Eukaryota; kingdom Viridiplantae; phylum Streptophyta; class Magnoliopsida; order Santalales; family Viscaceae; genus Viscum; species Viscum album. The sequence goes on along the minus strand of OY728129.1, from coordinate 758,565,535 downwards.
CTATGGATTTCGTGATGGGACTTCTACGTACTTCCAGAGGACACGACTCCATCTGGGTGATTATTAACCGACTCACCAAGTCGGCAAACTTCTTACCTATGAGAGAGCAGGGCTCAGTGGAGATCTTGAGACACCTCTACATTTAGGAGATCGTACGACATCATGGTGTGCCATCATCTATCATCTCCGATTGAGATGCTCGCTTTACTTCCCAGCTTTGGAAGGGTTACATGAGGTATTTGGGACCCAGCTACGCCTGAGCACTGACTTTCACCCCCAGACGGATGGCCAGACAGAGAGGACTATTCAGACACTCGAGGACATGCTCCGTGCATGTTTCCTTGACTTTGGTCGCAGCTGGGAGGATCACCTACCCTTGGTAGATTTTGAGTACAACAACAGTTATCACTCCACCATCGGGATGGCACCATACGATGCATTGTACGGCCGACCTTGCAGATCACCTCTTTGCTGGATAGACCCTGGGGAGTCAGCACTCGTAGGACTAGAGATGGTCCAGGATATGACATAGAAGGTATATATCATCCAGGAGCGGATGAGGACTGCATAGAGCTGACAGAAGTCCTATGCTGATAGGAGGCGGAGACCACTAGAGTTTGAGGATGGCGACCACGTTTTCTTACGGGTCTCACCTCGACGTGGATTATGAAGATTTGGCCGGGGTAACAAGTTATCTCCATGCTTCATCGGACCATTCCAGGTTCTCAGCAGGATAGGCGATGTTGCTTATCGCCTGGCTCTTCCACCTCAGTTGCACCGGGTGCACGACGTCTTCCACGTATCTCAGCTGAGAAGATACGTGCACGACCCGACGCATATCATTAAACATAGGGAGCTGGACATCGATGACCGGGAGAAATTTGCGGGGGTCCCGGTGGAGATTGAGGATTGACAGGAGCGGGTCCTACGTGGACAGTTGATTCCTCTAGTGTGCATCAGGTGCCAGCATGGGAACCACCAGGAGAGCATATGGGAGAGGGAGGCTCAGATGTGTGCATAGTACCCTGATTTGTTTCCCTAGTTTATCTTGTAGCTTTACAGGGACGTAAAACCCTGAGGTGGGAGTAATTTAAAGACCCGTAAATTTTAGGGAAATTTGTTTCTTAAATTCTTTGGGATTTTATTAGTACGCAGTTTCTGACAGCACTTGATTCTGATGCCCGGTGTGCTTAGAATCGATTTCCTAAGTTTATATCGGGTACGTTCAGTGAACAAATGAGAGGGTTTTTCTATCTTTTGAATCGGTGCTCAGAATTGAAATCTGAGGGCACCGATGAAACCCCAGCGCCGGTAATTTCTTAAGAGGACCTTTACCAAAGATGAGTTTTCATTGGAGGAGTTGTTAAAAAATGTGATTTAAATAAAAAGTGAATAAAATTGTGTACAATTTTATTTATAATTTTAAGGTGGTTTTATCCTATATGGGGGAGTTAGGGTGGGACCCACTAACATCCTAACTACCCATGTGAGGATAAATGTGAGGTTGGGCCCGCACGATCCCCAACCCTTCACATTCCTTAAACCCCCCATTAAACCCTTGTATTTAATTGGGTAATTTCCCACTCTCCCACATTAATTCATGCCAACACACACTAAATCAATTAATTGAATTAAGTGTTTAAATTTTGTAATTTGAATGCATGGAATATTTTAATAAAATAAGAGAAGTCTTATTTTATTTCGGGGGTTGGCTTGTTGTGTGAGGATTTTGGGAGAGAGCCTTTGTATGAAGAAAGACAGAAGCTCCTCCTTCGTGAAGAACTTCATCCTCCCGCGAAGAACGTCACCTCTTTGATTAAGAACGTCGTCACCACAAGGAGAGATGACATGCCTTTCCTTCTTCTTTCCGCAACTTATGTGGAGACTTCGTTCCCTCTTTAGATGCATGCCAATTCCATCTTCTGCGATGCTCGGTGAATGTCATCGATTTTCGAGGTAGGGGTTAAGTTCAATTTTAATGAATTAAAATTGTGCTTTGTTTTTTTGTTGAGTATCTCGTATACTTTGGACAAATGTTATCGTCATAATGGGAGAAGATCAGACCGCACAAACATGGCCGATTTCTCCTCCCCTTTTTCTTGTTGATCTTAGTTGATGATTGTGGCGAAGGCGGCGCGGTGCCATTGCACCGTGCGGGGATGAAGAGGACCGCGGCCGGAGCGGGCCACAGCGGTGGTGCGTAGTGCCATCACGCCACGCCGTGCCGGTGAGGCCAAAGGAGGTAGTATCCAGGAGCGGGCCGTGGCACCATCGCGCCGCGCCGGTTGAACTAGAGTTGCGACCTAAGGCTGCGGTGGACTTCCGAGTGGCGGCCGGATGTGCCGGCTGCCAGCGCAACCAGAAGGCGGGACCCGAGGGGGTCCCACGGTTACACAACCGGCCGGCCATAAAGGTCAGCCGTTCGAAGAAAACAGGGGGCCGTAACCCCCCGACCGGCTCCTAGGGCGGACCCCATATGGTCCACCATTTCCGCAAACAGGTGGTGTCGCCCCCCATTGCACCCCGCTCGGCCAGCACCGAGCCGCGACCGGCTTCCGAGCCGGGCCAGAGGCCGCACGGGCTGGGCCGGTCGCGCCCTGCCGGGCCGAGCCACGCCAGCCAGGCTGGTCTGTGCCCAATCGGGCCGGACCCGGACCCGAGTCGGGTCTCTCCTGTTCGGGCCGACCCAGGGGGTATTAGGCCGGGTCGGACCGGGCCCAGACCCCCTATTTTCGGTCCACGTTCGTTCAAACTCCCATATCTTGGGCTACAGACCTCCGATAGATGCACCTTCAGTTGAGTAGGGATCCTTGGATCGATACGGCCGTTTCGGTATATTAGACTATATGTTTCGAGGAAGTTTGGGTATGGCTGGGTTGGTTCGAATTCGAAACCAATAGGGCCCTTGGAGTGGAAACACTTATAACTTAAGGACCGGACGTCCGAATGACGTGCTGTCAAATACAATGAATTCCTCATGGTGAGACGGTTCTTTTGTATTACTCCACTCAAGATTTGGACAACTATGGATATCAGCTGGGTTAGAAACGATTGTATTTCTAACCGGGCCCCTAGAACGGAAAAGCCATTATCTCTCAGACCGGGCGTCCAATTGACGCGCTGTCTGTCGCGTTGAGTTACTATTGACGAGACAATAACTTTGTAATACATCAAATCTAGACTTCATGACAGTTGATGTATTGAACCTCTTGGCTCGTGGATTAGACTCTTTTGGAATCGAGCGTGCTGTGTGCGGGAACCCTAGAGCTGGTTGTGACTGCGATGACGACTGTACATGGATCCTCCGTGGGTTCAGCAGTGAGGATGATTGTACTTGGATCCTCCGTGGATTAGACAATGATGAATAATGTACTTGGATCTTACATGGGTTCGGTAGTGATGGTTACTATACTAGGATCCTACGTGGGTTCGGCAGCGACGACTTATGTACTTGGATCCTACGTGGGTTCGGCGGAGGAGATGATTTAGAGGCTAAATATAGTCTTCTCCACCCCTCTTCGTGAGTAGTATACATGTGTGAGCTGAGTCTTGAATTCTAATTAATACCATCGATATGATTGACTTGCTTTCTTATGTGGATTGGGTTGTTCTTTCCTGTGTGGACTGGTTTGTACATGGGCTCGTGAGTTGGAGCAGAACTAGAATTGATGACTTAGGTATATGTATGGGAATATACCCTAGTAGATTTGGTTGATACTTCATGTTTGTATCTTTTCATTGTGTTTTATCCTTTGTGGATTCTGGGAGACCCACGGGGGTCTCGGGGTCCCTACTGAGTATCGTATACTCACCCCTGCACGGGCTATGCCCGCACTACGTTGTGTTGGTTGCAGACGACGGACAGCGCTGAGCGTGGTTGAGGATTGTGGTGCAGAATGGTATCTGGAGGTGGACTATCAGGGGGGATGTACATTGAGCAGACGGCCAGACCCGAGGAGCTAAGGAGACCATCTGTACCCACCCTTCAGGTGGGATAGCCAGAGGATGACTTGGTGGTTGCTGATTTAATTTACTATTGCTGTACTTTCTTTTCAGTTGTACTATACATTCAGTTGGGTTTGTATTCTGGCCCATTTACTTTTCAGCACTTACTTTTGTACTCAGTTTACTTAATGTTTACTTGATCTTGTGTACTCTATTGTGTTTGTTTTCTTATATAAAGGGAATTCCTTCCATTTTATAAGGATTTATGACTTTGGTGCTAGTCGCCAGCCCCTGGCCTATGGAAGGCGGGCTTGCGGTAGTCATGGCACTGTCCCCGAGGATGGGTTGTGACAAATTGGTATCAGAGGAGTAAGTTCTACTGCAGAACTTAGGACTATGATAATTTCTTCTATGTGAAGCAATAATGTTAAGGGTATTGAGTGTGGTTATCTGTCCAGGGAGTCCAGTGTTAGTGCGACGACCAATGTATCCATACACTAGGACCCTGACTTCTGATTTTCGACTCAGTGCATGAAAACATTGATTGCATGGGTGTTTTAAAAGTTTTCTTTGTGATTACTTTGTGTCATCTCACCAGGTATAATGTATTAACCGTGGCGCACCTGTTTCTTTTCAGGATGACCCCACGATGGCTGGCAGCTAGGGTTCTAAGCTTTGTGCGAGATGGCAGCCCACCGAGTGACGAGGTCTCAGTGTAGGGCCCCATTACAGTGGAGGCACTGATGGTACCTCTACCCGCTGAGCCACTAATTCCACCAACCCCAACAGTTGAGAGTGCATGTCGCCTGAGTGCACTGCACGAGTTTCAGCATCAGAGGCTGACCAGGTTCCATGGAGAGATGGACCCTCAGGCAGCCGAGGATTGGCTAGAGGTTATCGTCCAAGTCTTTATATTAGTAGGGACACCAGCTGACCTCATGGTGATCCTTTCAGCGAGTCTCCTGCATGTAGCAGTAGGTAGATGGTGGAGCCTGATGCTCCGGGTGCACGACGAGGCATCTTTACTTTGGAAGGACTTCGAGAGCCTCTTCTTCTTGTAGTTCGTTCCAGCCACCATCTGTGCGGTGTGCATTCAGGAGCTACTACAGCTGCGATAGGTAGCATGACAGTAGCCCAGTACTCGGTGAGATTTACTGATCTCTCATGCTACTCCACGAACACGGTACGGGACCCATTCTTTCAGGCCTGGACCTTCGAGCAGGGACTGAGGCATGAGATTAGAGCTTCGATGATCTCCCTCAGCATTCCGACGAAGGAGGGAGTACTAGAGCGAGCCCTTCTTGTGGAGAGCTTTCTTGATAAGCCTACACCATCAGTGAGACCTACTGCAGGGTGACACATAGCGGAGTCTTCTGCAGCCACCAGTAGACAGTTGTCGCAGAGGTCCAAGTGGACCAGACCATCAGGTGGGTGACCTCAAGATACTGGTTTAGAGGTGTGGTGAACACGCAGCAGAGTCGGTCATATGAGAGGCAGACAGTGCTATGCATGCGGCGGGTAGCTCCACATGGCTCATGACTGCCCGACCCACCATGCAGAGGAGCAGTAGACAGTTGAGGGACCACCCAGGCAGTGGCAGAGGTTGGACCATGGTAGTCCGTAGGGAGCAGGTGGATGAGGTAGAGGAGCTGGCCGAGTAGTAGATGGTGGACGACGCTTCAGGGCTCTACCACCACCCCCACCAAGAGGTCCACCCCGACCACAGGGAGCTTGCGGACAGAGGCAGGCTCAGCTTCAGGTAGTGGAGGCTTACAAGCACAGTGCACCTAAGATGATTCAAGGTACTATCTGTGTCTACTCCACCCTTTCTGAAGTACTTATATACATAGGAGGGAGTCATTCTTTCATTACCGCTGCCCTTATTCGGAGCTCGGAGATTCCGACAGAGCCGTTGGCTCGATCCTTATGGCTAGAGACTCCTACGGGAGCATACTCGACGATTACGCTCTGGTGCCGGCAGTGTGATCTTACTCTAGGAGGCGAGATCTTAGGCTGGGATCTTCTTGTAGTGGCGTCGAGGCCTTACGACGTCATCTTAGGCATGGATTGGTTATCTACAGTCCATGCTCAGATCAACTGTATTAGGTGCAAGGTGTGGTGTGTCCGCATAGGTGGGAGCAGGTTTACCTTCACTGGTGATAAGGGAGCCTTTGCAGCACAGGATAGACTCACACATAGGAGAGGACAAACAATCAACCATCAGTTGGCTAGTCTCATCCTAGGAGTAGTTGATGTGCGGAGTCTGAGTTTTCCTATTGTGGTGGATTAGTATGGGGATGTTTTTCCTGACGACGTTCCCAGACTACCTCCTCGCAGAGAGGTAGACTTATATATTGGCCTATACCCCGAGATAACCACGATATCTACTCCAGCATATCGGATGGCTCCTGCTGAGCTTCGTGAGCTACAGGTACAGTTGGAGGACTTGCAGGGCAAGGGATTCATCCGACCGAGTGTTTCACCCTGGGCTTCTCCAATTTTGTTCGCCAAGAAGGCGGACGGGAGCTTACGACTATGTGTTGACTAAAGTCGCCTAAATCATGTGACTGTAAAGAACAAGTATCCACTTCTGAGGATTGACAACCTCTTTGATCAGCACAAGGGAGCATGATGGTTCTCGAAGATAGACCTCGGGTCAGGCTATCATCAGCTTAGAGTTCGAGATGAGGATGTGCAGAAGACGGCCTTCAGGTGTCGGTATAGCCACTATGAGTTCTTGGTTATTCCTTTCAGCATAACCAACTTTCCAACAGTGTTCATGAGTCTCATGAACAGGATATTCTAGCCTTACCTCAATTGATTTGTCATAGTCTTCATTGATGACATATTGATTTACTCAACCATTGAGGAGGAGCACGCCTACCACTTGTAGGTTGTACTAGACACACTTCGAGAGCACCATCTTTATGGTAAGCTCTCAAAGTGTCAGTTCTGGATTCAATAGGTCCACTTCTTTGGGAACACCATCTCTTTGGTGGGAGATGCAGTGGATTCTGTGAAGATCGAGGCAGTACTAGCTTGAGAGCCACCCAGGAGCGTAACTGAGGTGCGAAGTTTCCTAGGTCTAGCTGGATACTATCGGAGATTTGTGCTAGACTTCTACAGATTTGAAGCACCACTTTCAGCTTTGACAAAGCAGGGGAAACCTTCGTGTGGTCAGATATATGTCAGTAGAGCTTCCAGGACCTGAGACAGAGATTGACCAGTGCACCCATCTTGATGCTACTGGAGGAGGGTGTAGGGTACGTAGTTTACTACGATACATCAAGGATTGGACTCGGGTGTGTCCTGATGCAGGAATGGGTAGTGATCGCCTATGGTTCACGATAGTTGAGGCAGCACGAGAAGAACTACGCTAACCATGACCTGGAGTTAGCAGCAGTGGTCTTCGTCTTGAAGATGTGGCGACACTATCTGATGGGCGGGCACTTTACAGTCTAATCTGACCACCAGAGTCTCAGGTACATCTTCTCGTAGAAAGACCTGAACCTGAGACAACGGAGATGTCTCGAGTTCCTCCAGGACTATTAATTTGAGATAGTCTATACTCCTGGGAAGGGAAACGTAGTAGCTGATGCTCTCAGCAAGAGGTCGGGCATTAATCTACTTGGAGAGGCGACAGATCAGCTAGCTGCATTGTAGATATCCTTCGTGGATAGATATGGGGTAGCCTTTCTTCAGTCACTCACAGTCACTCCTCCACTACTTCAGTGGGTCAGAGAGGCACAACGTGGGGACGTTGACTATGAGACGCGATGTGCATAGATATCCACAGGGTAGACACCTGATTGATTTTCTATAGGAGGAGAGCACGTCATCCTTTTCAGAGGACGTACCATGGTACCAGTTCCATTACAGGAGGAGGTGCTAAGGGAGTTTCACACCTACCCATTGGCGGTATATCCAAGAGTAGCGAAGATGTACCAGGATCTCAGACGACAGCACTGGTGGTTGGGTATGAAGAAGGTTGTGGCAGAGTTTATTTCACGATGCCTCACCTTCCAGTAGGTGAAGGTGGAGCACTAGGTACCAGCAGGATTGGTATAGCCCTTAGAGGTCCCAAAGTAGAAGTGTGATGGGATATCTATGGATTTCGTGATGGGACTTCCACGTACTTTTAGAGGACACGACTCCATCTGGGTGATTGTCAACTGACTCACCAAGTCGGCCAACTTCTTACCTATCAGAGAGAAGGGCTCAGTGGAGAGCTTGGGAGGCCTCTACATTTAGGAGATCATACAGAATCATGTTGTTCCCTCGTCTATCATCTTCGATCAAGATGCTCGCTTTACTTCTTAGCTTTGGAAGGGGTTGCAGGAGTCATTTGGGACACATCTACGCCTGAGCACCACCTTACACCCTCAAACGGATGTACAGACAGAGAGAACTATTCAGACACTCGAGGACATGCTCCGTGCATGATTCCTTGACTTTGGTCATAGCTGGGAGTATCACAAACCCTTGGCAGAGTTTGCGTACAACAATAGATACCACTCCACCATCGGGATGGCACCATACGATGCATTGTACGACCGACCTTGCAGATCACCTCTGTGCTGGACAGACCCTGGGGAGTCAGTACTCGTAAGACCAGAGATGGTCCAAGCTACAACATAGAAGGTACAGATCATCCAGGAGCAGATGAGGACTGCACAGAGCTGACAGAAGTCCTATGCTGATAGGAGGCGGAGACCACTAGAGTTTGAGGATGGCGACCACGTTTTCTTACAGGTCTCACCTCGACGTGGATTACAAAGATTTGGCCGGGGCGGCAAGTTATCTCCGCGCTTCATCAGACCATTCCAGGTTCTTAGCAGGATAGGTGATGTGGCTTATCGCCTGGCTCTTCCACCTCAGTTGCACCGGGTGCACGACGTCTTCCACGTATCTCAGCTGAGGAGATACGTGCATGACCCGATGCATATCATTAAACATACGCAGCTGGAAATCGATGACAGGGCGACATTTGTTGAGGTCCCGATGGAGATAGAGGATCGACAAGAGTAGGTCCAATGTGGACGGTCGATTCCTCTAGTGTGCATCAGGTGGTAGCACGGGAACCTCCATGAGAGCACATGGGAGCGGGAGGCTCAGATGCATGCACAATACCCTCATTTGTTTCCCTAGTTTATGGTGTAGCTTTACAGGGACGTAATGCCCTAATGTGGGAGTAATGTAAAGACCCATAAATTTTATGGAAATTTTTTTCTTAAATTCTTTGGGATTTTATGAGTACGCGGTTTCTGGCAGCACTTGATTTCGAGGCCCGGTGTGCCCGGAATCAATTTCCAAAGTTTATCTCAGGTATGTTCAGTGAACAAAAGTGCGGGTTTTTATATATTTTGAATCGGTGCTCAGAATCGAAATCTGAGGGCACCAATGAAACCACAGCGCCGGTAATTTCTTAAGAGGACCTTTACTAAAGATGCGTTTGCTTTGGAGGAGTTGTTAAAAAATGTGGTTTAAATAAAAAGTGAATAAAATTGTGTGCAATTTTATTTATAATTATAAGGTGGTTTTATCCTATATGGGGGAGTTAGGGTGGGACCCACTAACATCTTAACTACCCATGTGAGGATAAATGTGAGGTGGGGCCCACACGAGCCCCAACGCTTCACATTCCTTGAACCCCCCCATTAAACCCTTGTATTTAATTGGGTAATTCCCCACTCTCACACATTAATTCATGCCAACACACACTAAATCAATTAATTGAATTAAGTGTTTAAATTTTGTAATTTTAATGCATGGCATATTTTAATAAAATAAGAGAAGTCTTATTTTATTTCGGGGGTTGGCTTGTTGTTGGAGGATTTTGGGAGAGAGCCTTTGTGTGAAGAAAGACGGAAGCTCCTCCTTCGTGAAGAACATCATCCTCCCGCGAAGAACATCACCTCTTAAACGAAGAACACCATCACCACAGGGAGAGATGACATGCCTTTCCTTCAACTCTCCGCAACTAGTGTGGAGACTTCGTTCCCTCTTTGGATGCATGCCAACGCTGTCTTCCGTGATGCCCGACGAACGTCAACGATTGTCTAGGTAGGGGTTAAGTGCAATTTTAATGAATTAAAATTGTGTTTTGTCTTGTCGTTGATTATCTCGTATACTTTGAACGAATGTTACCGTCGTAATGGGTGATGATAAAACCGCACAAACACAGCCAATTTCTCCCCCCATTTTTCTTGTTGATCTTCGTTGATGATTATGGCAAAGGCAGTGCGATGCCATTGCACTGTGCGGGGACAAAGAGGACCGCGGCCGGAGCGGGCCACGGCGGTGGTGTGTGGCGCCGTTGCACCACGCCACGCCATTGAGGCCAAAGTAGGCCACGGCCAAGAGCGGGCCGCGGCTTCATCGTGTCGTGCCAGTCGAACAAGAGCCGCGACCTAAGGCTACGACAGACTTCCGAGGGGCGGCCGGTTATGCTGCCTGCCAGCGCCACCTGGAGACGGGACCCGAGGGGGTCCCGCAGTTACACAAACGGCCGGCCATAAATGCGGGCCGTTCGAAGAAAACAGGGGGTCCTAACCCCCCGATCGACTCCTAGGGCAGACCCCATAGGGTCCGCTGTTTCCGCAAACAGGGGGCAGCACCCCCCTTTGCGCCCCGCTCGGCCAGCGCCGAGCCGCGACCGGCATCCGAGCCGGGCCACAAGCCACACGGGCTGGGTTGGTCGCGCCCATCTGGGACGAGCTGCGCCCAATCGGGCCGGACCCGGACCTGGGTCGGGTCGACCCAGTTTGGGCCGACCCAGGGGGTATTAGGTCGGGTCAGACCGGGCCCAAACACCCAATTTTTGGGCCAGGTTCGTTAAAATGCCCATATCATGGGCTAAAGACCTCCAATCGACGCACTGTCCATTGCGTAGGGATCCTTGGATCGATACGGTCGTTTCGGTATATTACACTGAATGTTTCGGGGAAGTTTGGGTATGGTCGGGTTGGTTTGAACTCGAAACCAACCGGGCCCTTGGAGCGGAAACGCTTATAACTTAAGGACCGGACGTCCGACTGACGTGCCGTCGAATATGATGAATTCCTCTTGGTGAGACAGTTATTTTGGTTTACTCCACTCGAGGTTTGGACAACTATGGATATCTTCTAGGTTAGAAACGAGCGTATTTCTAACTGGGCCCCTAGAACGGAAAAACCATTATCTCTTAGACCGGGCGTCCGATTGACGCGCCATCTTTTGCATTGAGTTCCTATTGACGAGACAAGAACTTTGTGATACATAAACTATGGACTTCGTGACAGATTATGTATCAAACCTCTTGGATTGTGGAGTGGACTCCCTTGGAATCGAGCATGCTGTGTGCAGGAACCCTAGAGCTGGCTGCGACTGCGACGACGATGGCGACTGTACTTGGATCCTCTGTGGGTTCGGAAGTGAGGACGACTGTACTTGGATCCTATGTGGGTTCGGCAGTGATGACGAATTTAAATGGATCCTACATGGGTTCGACAGTGATGGTTACTGTACTAGGATCCTACGTGGGTTCGGCAGCGACGTCTTCCGTACTTGGGTCCAATGTGGGTTCGGCGGAGGAGATGATTCTGAGGCTATATCTAGTCATATCCACCCCTCTTGGTGAGTAGTATACATGTGTGAGCTGAGTCTTGAATTCCAATCAATACCATCGATATGATTGACTTTCTTTCCTGTGTGGATTAGGTTGTTCTTTCCTGTGTGGACTGGTTTGAACTTGGGCTCGTGAGTTGGAGAAAAACTAGAATTGATGACTTAGTTATATGTATGGGAATATACCTATGTAGAGTTGGTTGATACTTAGTGTTTGTATATTTCCTTTGTGGTTTATCCTTTGTGGATTCTGGGAGACCTATGGGGGTCTCAGGGTCCCTATTGAGTATCGTATACTCACCCCTGCATGGGCTATGCCCACACTACGTTGTGTTGGTTGCAGACAACGGACAGCGCTGAGCGTGGTTGAGGCTTGTGGAGCGGAACAGTATCTGTAGGTGGACTATCAGGCAGGACGTACACGGATCGGACAGCCGAACCCGAGGAGATGAGGAGACCATCTATACCCACCCTTCAGGTGGGATAGCCGCAAGATGACTCGGTGGTTACTGATTTACTTTACTGCTAATGTACTTTATTTTCGGTTGTATTTCACTTTCAGTTGGGTTTGTATTCTGGCCTATTTACTTTTTAGCACTTACTTTTGTACTCAGTTTACTTAGTGTTTACTTCAGCTTATGTACTCTGTTGTGTTCGTTTTCTTATATAAAGGGAATACCTTCTTTTTTATTGGGATTTACGCCTTTGGTGCTAGTCGCCAGCCCCTGGTCTATGGAAGGCTGGTTTGGGGTAGTCACGGCATGGGCCGCGAGGACGGGTTGTGACAATTATAATAGTTAATAAACTAATTATAATTAATTAATAACTTAACTATAATTAATTAATTACCTAATTATAATTAATTAGAAACCTATTTATAATTAATTAATTACCTAATTAGAATTAATTAATTACCTAATTAGAATTAATTAATTACCTAATTAGAATTAATTAATTACCTAATTAGAATTAATTAATTACCTAGTTAGAATTAATTAATTACCTAATTAGAATTAATTAATTACCTAATTAGAATTAAATAATTACCTAATTAGAATTTATTAATTACCTAATTAGAATTTATTAATTACCTAATTAGAATTAATTAACTACTTAATTAGAATTAATTAATTACCTAATTAGAATTAATTAATTAACTAATTAGAATTAATTATTAACATAATTAGATTTAATTATTAACCTAATTAAAAATAATTATTAACCTAATTATAATTAATTAATTATCTAATTAGAATTAATTAATTACCTAATTATAATTACTTAATTAATTAACTAACTATAATCATTTCATTACCTAATTACATTTAAAAAGACTCTACTATTTATATAATACAAATATTATAAACTAATTCTATAAATTAAACAACTAAAGTATTAAATCAAAATATTAAATAAATTTAAAGAAATATTTACCTCAAATTTGTGGAGACGTTGCTATGCAGCCAGAGCAATCGAAGAGGCAAAGTGTAGAGAAACCTGAGATTTGTAGAGAGATAATAACTTTGAGAGAGAGGGGGGGAAGTGAGGAGGTGGGAAATGGGGAGGGTGAGCGGCCTTATTTATGGGCTGGGGGAAGGTTTCAGCGCCACTTCAAGTAGCACCGAATAGATACGGAACAAAGGAGTAGTGCCACTTCAAGTGGTGCTGAAGAATTGGTTGATCGAAATGGTCGAGCGCCACATGAAGTGGCGCTCAAGTACCCCATTTCCCTAATTTTTTTCACCCTAAACCCATTAAAATAAAAAACCCTCATGCCAAATTATCCCACACCCTAAAATGTCATCCCCAGGTGTGAGCCTCTCTCATGAACCCCTTCCCAATGGTCATCCGGTGGGGAATCAGGGATTGGCTCATGTTGGACCCGACATTCCATGCAACGTGTTTTGGAAGATCTGTCTGAACCAAAACATGTTAAGGCGGGTTAGTCCGACCAAAATTCACCCTTAACATGGTCTTCTCAACCCTTGAAGTCCCTAGGTGGGATCTTTCCTACCTAGAACGGGACTACATGAGTTCAGTCTAACTCTCAATGGGTCTGGGCATGATATTTTAGCCCAACGTAATTTTATTTAATCAAAATTAATTTGGATGACTAATTTAATTATAATATGAAATTAATTAATTAAAAGTTAGTTTATTTGTTTAAAATAATTATATTTTTATTATTTTAAATAATTAATTTAATTTTGTTATTAAATTAAATAAATTGATTAATTTAATTTTTCTAGTAAAAATAAAATTAATCTGTGGACTAAATAAGGTAAATTATTTGAATTGTATAATTCATTTAATTTACATTTAAGTCCTTGAATTTATGTTTATTGAAATGTAATTTTATCACCCATTTAATTTTCATACAGACTGGTCTTGATCAATTGACTGACCATGTGTATGTATGAGTTTATTTTTTTAGTTATTTATTATTGTTTGCGATGTTTATAATAAGTAGTTAATTTAAGACAGTATGAGAATCATCATTTTTAAGTAAATATGTATAAGGGAATGGGTTTAAAATTTAACAGTTTTATTGTTTACTCGTTAGACCCCCTCACCTGTACGCGAGTATACTTGTATTATTTGATGATGATGAAGCAAGATGTGAACCATGCCAGGATCAGGTGAAATCTAGATGATTAGTGGATGCACTAGATGGTGAAAAGATGCATTTAGAGTAAAGACTCGACTCATGTATGATACCCCTAGGTCATGGTGTATCCATTGAGTTTAAATGGATCAACCATTATTCAATGATCGGTACTAGTCATGTAAAAGTATTTCTTTTATTCTTTGTTTATTATTTTCTTCATATGCATTTTTTTACTATGAGAGCATATAAAATAATAAATAGATAAATGTATAAATACATGATGAATTTTTTTCAATTAATGTTTAGTTGTGGCCATGAAAACATTTTATGAACATATTAATAGAAATGGATCACATTTGTAGAAAAAAATAAAACCCTCAATGAATTATTAAGTCTAAAACACCTTCTATTGTTTAAATTTGAATACAATCGGGTGGATGAGGTGTTTAATCATCCAAATTTGAGGGTGTATACTATTATCGGGAAGTTATTATGAGAATTATGGGTGGTGTTATTAATATTTTCACAACTTATTGTATACTCCCTTTATGTATTTTATATGAAATGTGCATAATTTGTGTGAAATATTAATGTTTAAATATTAAATATTATTTTAGATCACTTTTTGAATTCATCCATATTCAAATATGTTTAATTTTTTAAAAATAAATCTCACCCTAATTATCCAAATTGAATTATTATTGTTTTTAGGGTTCCTTAATCAAATTAAAACATTTCATTAGAAGGAACCTTTGGCGAAATAGTTCATTTGGAGGGTCATATGGTACACATTAGAAGACCCAAAGAATCTGTAATGAAACTGGACCAGCCATGATTATTGAGTTACTGGTCTAAATCATGAAGCCCAAATTTTATTAAACTACCAAATATTTTCTTGATTATCCAAAGCAATCATGTATAAAAATTTTACAGTCCAACTACAATAACAAGGAGCCCAACTTATGATTTGAAGTCCAACCCACCATTCTAGCCAGGAATTAAAATCTGGAAACTATTCAATACATTTCTCATTATCTATTTATAAAATCAAGCTGGAATTTTGTAGTGTTAAATATAATATATATGCATCTAACTTTATAGAATAAACTATTTTTATATGAGTGTATATTCTTATTCAAAAACCCATTCACATTTCGACCTTCTGAAAAGTCTGGATTGAAATGGACATATTACAATTGTTTACTCCAACCAACATAAATTTGGTACCATAAGTTCAAATGGATCCCAATTTTTAGAGTTTTCGTCCAACATTATTATTAACAACTTTTAATAATAATATATCTCGAGATTCAACTGTCTTTATGGGAAAACATGTAAGACAAGTGGATGGATAGATTTGGAATGGAAACAGTCCAACTCCATGGGCTATAAATACACCCCCTCATTTCCTTAAAAATACTAGGTATCTTAGAAGAGAGTAGAATATTTTGGCACAAACAAATACTTTGCAATGCCTTGGGAGGACCTTTAATACTCATGTTTTTAATTTATAGACATTTCCTCCCCTCTTTGTTTTCATTTACTTTTGTGTTCTTCATTGTTGTAATCTTGTAAGTCTTTTTTTTTGTAATTCTATTTTAATGCATGTTTCTTCTTCAATATATCTTCTTCTCATCCAACTTCTGTAGATTAATATTAATTTACTTAAAATGTTTTTAATCAAGTTATAACCCCTTCCATTCGTTTTCTTCCTCATTTAATCGAATGTTTTTTTAACTCTCTTCAACAATCAGGTGTGTGTTCAACGCACTACGCTTTTCTTATCTCGTTCTTTTCATTTTCTTTATAATTAATCCATTTAAAAATATTTAACATGATTAATAATCATTTCAATTAATGAGTAAATCAACCATTGTGGTGAGTTATAATTTTTTTAAATTATGTGATTGATATCTTTTGCTCGATGAGTATTCTTTGAATTAATATTGTCTATGTTGAACTTTTTATGTCATGGATTAATGACATGTTTTGTTTAATATATGGATTACATGGATTATTGGAACCACAAATACACTGTCATAAACAATTAATGGTAATGATTATTACCCTAGGTTACGTTACAGTTTGGATTAATGTTTTAACACATGATAATTCCGATCAAAGTCATCTTGTGAATTGCGTATTAATTTAGTGCAATATAAAGCAAATCTCAAGGATATCATAAGCTTAAATACCCAATAATAAACTCACCCCAATATTTTTCAATTTGTTAAAAATAACATCATCCATAAATTATTTGATAATCTCTACAAAAAAACACCCAATTAAAATACGATCAACTAAAAACTACCGACTATTAAAAAGTATCATCACCGAGAATTCAACCCAAGTGTTGCTATACACATTAGTAGAGCATCGGAACCTTGAACGGTCGATAGGTGATAATCGGTCTCATTTTCAAATGGAATAGTTGTTGGTGATGGTGCAATTAAGTAGTCGTTAGTTTCTAGTTATTGTAAAAAAATTATTTTTTTAAAAAAACACAAAGAAAAACCCACCTTCTCATAAAAATCATAACCAAAAAAAGCACAATGAAAAAATCATATTCATCTTTCTTAGAAAAATCTCTTTGATTACTTTGTATCCTTCCAAACAATCCATCCGATTTGTTTGACCCTAAAATTGAGTGAATACTTCTCCAACTTAGGAGGAACATAAGAGATAAGAAACTCATTAAAGAACGTTTCCTTGTATAACCAATTGAATTAGATATGGCCAATCCTAGGGAACAAACACTTAAAGAACTTGTTTCCCCTGATATGAACTAACAACCTCTTGGTATTCAATATCCCAACATAGATGCTGACTTTGAACTCAAATCAGGTTTGATTCATATTCTCCCTCATTTCCATGGGCTAGTCGGTGAGGATCCATATCTCCACCATAAAGAGTTCCAAGTGGTGTGTTCTAACATGAAGCCTCAAGGGGTTTCTGAGGTACAAATCAAACTCTGAGCATTCCCTTTCTCCTTAGCTAACACTAATAAGTCATTGATTTACTACCTCCCTCTCGGTTACATAACCACATGGAATGACACGAAGCATCTCTTTTTAGAGAAATTCTTTCCTTCTTCTTGTACTGATTCTATCCAAAAGGAAATAAGTTGTATTCGTCAAGTCCTAAATGAATCACTTAGGTTCAAAAAGATTGTTTCAACCTACCCACACCACCAAATCCCTAACTAACTCTTGATCCAACAATTCTATGATGGGTTATTGTCTATGTAGAGAACTCTCATTGATTCTGTAATTGGCGGTGCTCTTGTTGATAAAACTCATGCAACTGTAAGAGATCTTATAAGTAACATGGCTGCAAACACACAAAAAATTACATACTCGAGCACATGATCAAGTCAAAAAAATTCAAGATAATCAATCGTTAGAGCTGAACAAGATGACAAAGTGGATGAGTGAACTTACAGGTCTTATGCGATAACTAGTTGTGGAAACCAATGCCCCAACCTCATCTTCTCCACAATCTCTATTCCCTAGACCTATCAAGAATTTTGGAATCATTATCTCCCCATCTCATCCAACACACACATGTCCAAAAATTCAAGAGGATCAATCTGATTCATCCCGACCAATGAATCTCAATGAAACATATTCTCAGTAGAACACCAACCCTCAACAATTAGGTCAGTTTGTTAGAAACATCAACCAACCCCATCTTGATCCCTTCAATTCTACCTTCAACCAAGGCTTGAGGTATGGTAATCCCATTTTTCATCCCCCTCAATACCCTCATCAAAACCAAATCCAATTCCAATATGGTCAAGGTGTTGGTAACTTCCATCAACCTTATCCTTTTGTTCTTAAACCTTAAAGGAACAATCCTCCTCCTATATTCCACTATCCAAGTGATCCTTCCCAATTCCAAAACAAATACAATCTCTTTCCCAATAAAAAAAATCAAGGCAATACCAATTTCGGATGATCCCCTTCTTCCAAGCAACCATGGGAAATTGCAGTTTAATATCTTTCCTCCTTCACCTGTTCTAGCCTCAAAAATATAGAAACCCAAATTTGTCAACTTTTTTCCCACATAAGCTAGAAACAATAATCAAATTCTTACTAACTCCCTGCTCAACCACTACCCAACCCAAGGGTAATGTAAGTGCAATTTTACTTAGATTGGGAAAGAAAATTGCTATGCCTCAAGATAATTCCTCCACCCCCCTTTGAATGTTGACCTAGAAAATGAAAAGAAAAAGAAACATGAAAAGGAATCTGAAGTCATTCCCTCACCTCCTTCCATTCCACTTAAGAACCCAATTCCTTTTCCTCAAGCCATTTCAAATCCAAATATGTCCTTTGAACCCGATCCTGAAATTCTTGACATGTTTAGATGCGTTGAAGTCAAAATTCCCCTCTTAGATGCCATAAAACAAACCCCTTAGTATACCAAGTTTCTTAAGGAATTGTGAACCCATAATAGGAAACTTAGGACCTTCTAAAATGTTTCCACACATCCGTCTATTCTCATAAAGTGTAAAGATCTAGGGACCTTTACGATTCCATGCCAAATTGGAAGTTCCAACTTCGATGGTGCATTCCTAGACCTAGGGGCCTTAATTAATGTCATGCCCAAATCCATCTTCTCCAAACCTGGTCTTGGTCCCTTAAATACAATAGGTGTTGTCATTCAATTGGCTAATTGAATCACTTCTTATCTTGAGGGTATAATCGAGGATATCCTTGTTAGTTTGAATGATCTTATCTTCCCTACTTATTTCTATGTCCTTGACATGGAAGGTGATAATAACTCTTCTTGATTTCCCCTAATTCTGGGAAGAACTTTCCTAATGACAGTGACAACCAAGATTAATGTCCATTTAGGAATCTTATCCATGGAATTTGCTGACCAACTAGACAAGTTCAACATTTTCTAAGCCATGTGATACCCATATGAGGATCCCACTGCATTCTCAATCCATGCTTACAAGGACACATCAAAGAGTCAATTGAACCACAATCCATCATGTTCTTCATGTTCTATTGATAAAGGATCTTGTGAAATCAACACCATGATTAACCAAGTCATAAATGGTGAAGTTGATGTAGACCTTTCACTCATAGACTCCATCAATCTTGAGGAAATTGAAAACTCTCTTGAATCCCACATAAACTATGATCTCTACTACTCCACCTTGGATAGTATTAAGGAAAATGAATCTGAAGAAATAGAAAGCCCTTCCTCCATTCTTGAGTTGTCTAACCCACAAATAAGAGATGATACTAATCTGAAACCTCTTCCTAAAAAACTGAAATATGCATTCCTTTTCCATGATAACTCATATCATGTCATTATCTCTGCTACACTTACTATAACTAAAGAGTCCAAACTTGTTCAGGTGTTAGAGGAAAACAAAAAGGCCTTAGGTTGGAACCTAGATTACATCCCAGGAATCAACCGTGCTCTTCGCATCCATCACATCCATCTTGAGGAATCATCCAAACAAATTAGACAACCACAAAGAAGACTCAATCCACTCATACTTGAGGTAGTTAGGGAAGAGACCACCAAGCTTCTTCAAGCTGGTATTATCTACCCAATTTCTCATAGTGAATGGGTTATTCCAATTAAATTTTTACCTAATAAGGGTGGGATAACTGTTGTCACACATGAACATGGGGAGTTAGTCACAACTTGAGTGAAGAACAAATGGCGTGTGTGCATTGATTACCGAAAATTGAATGTTGAAACAAGAAAAGATCACTACCCTCTTTCATTCCTTGATCAAATTCTAGAAGGATTAGCTAGAATGTAACACTATTTCCTTTTTTATGGATATATTGGCTGCTTCCACATAACAATCACACCTTAGGACCAAGAAAAGTCTACTTTCACAAGCCCATTTGGAAATTATGCATATAAAAGAATTCCTTTTTACCATTGTAATTATCCTACAACATTCCGGAGGTGTATGATGAGTATCTTTTCTGAATTCATTGAATACTGAATAGAAGTCTTCATGGATGACTTCACCATTTATGGTGAGTCATTTGAATCTTGCTTGAATTCACTCTCTATATTCCTTCAAAAGTGTTTCGAGTGTAACCTTGTGTTAAATTTTAAAAAATGTCACTTCATGGTTGCAAATGGTATTGTTATAGGGCACATAGTTTCACAAGATTCTATGGAAGTTGATTCTACCAAAATTGAAGTGATCAAATCCCTTCTTAAGCCCACTTCTATTCCAGACATCTGTTCATTCCTTGTTCATTTCAGTTTCTATCAGTGATTCATCCATAAATTTAGTAGGATTTCCCTCTTAATCACTTGGATGATCCAAAATGATGTAACTTTCCATTTTTATGAGGTTTGCAAGAGATAATTCATTGAACTCAAAACTAATCTTATATCTACCCCAATAATCCAACCCCTAGATCGTTCTTTACCCTTTGAGTTCATGTGTGATGCTTCTGATAGAGCTGTGAGGGTTGTTCTTGGTAAAAGAATATAAAAAAATATGCATGTCATCTATTATGCCTCAAAAACATTGTATAAAACTCAATCTCACTACACTATCACTGAAAAGGAACTTTTAGCAGTGGTTTTCATCTTAGATAAATTCCGGACCTATCTCTTAGGTTCCAAAATCATCATATTCACAGACCATTCTTCTATAAAGTTCGTACTTAAGAATATTGATTCCAAACTGAGGATAATAAGATGGATCATAATTCTCCAAGTTTTTGACCTTGAAATCAAAGATAGACCAGGAAAAAAACCCTAGGACTGATCACTTGAGTAGAATTTATAATTCTTCTAATTTAGAAATTATTGATCCAGAATTCCCCACTGAGCACCTTTAATCTCTCACTCCAAAAATACAATGGTATGCCCCAATTTTAAATTACTTGGTTTATGGTGTTTTTCCTGAAAATTTTTCAGAAGAAAAAAAAATAAAATTGGAAAGTGATTCAAAATACTATTTTTGGGAAGAAAATAAACATTGGAAAACTACAGAAGACATGGTAATTAGAAGATGTGTTGATGAAAATAAATATTCTTCCATCTTAGAATTTTGTCACTCAGTTCCCGGAGGTGGCCACTTTGGACCACAAAGGACCTACTGAAAGGTCCTAGACTCCAGATTGTTCTGGACATCACTCTTTAAGGACACACATGAGTTATTTCAATCATGTCTCACTTTCCAAAAGTTTATCACAATTTCAAAGAGAAATTAAATGACTGAAAATCCTTTAATTTTCTATGAGATCTTTGATGTTTATAGTATAAATTTCATGGGAACACTCCCCCTTTCCAATGGATTCTCATAAATTCTTCTTGCGATTTATTATGTTCTTAGGTGTGTCGAGGCCAAACCCACTAGAATCGATGATTCACATATTTTTAGTGAGTTCCTAAATACATACATCTTTCACCGATTTGGCACACCATGTGCCTTGATAAGTGACTTATGAACTCATTTTTGTAATAAAACCATGAAATATATTTTGAAAAATAATTGGGTTGTACATAAAACATCAACTACATATCACCCACAAAAAAATGGCATGTTTGAACTTTATAATATAGAATCCAAAAGAGTGCTTGAGAGAATTGTTAAGCCCACTAGAAAATATTGGCCTGAAAGACTTGGAGAAGCACTTCGGGCTTATCGAACTGCCTATAGAACACCCATTGGGATGTCTCATTTTAGGCTATATTTTGGTAAATCAGGTAATTTACCAGTTGAAATAAAACATAAGTCTTTATGGGATGTGAAAACTTGTAATTTTGATTGTGAAAAATCTGGTAAAGAAAGATTGGTTCAATTGGATGGATTAGAGGAACTTCTACTTGATTATTATGATAATTATAATCTCTACAAATAAATATCCAAGGCACTCCATGATAAATGAATCCTTAGAAAGGTATTTCCTAAAGGTGAAAAGGTAATTCTATTCAATTCTTGATTTCTACTTCACCTAGGTAATCTTAATTCTCGTTGGGAAGGTCCTTTTGTTATTACTAATGTTTACCCATTTGGTGTAGTGCAAGTCCAAGACCCATCTTCAAAAAGGACATTCACAGTTAATGGACATCAATTAAAGCATCATCATGAGAGGACACAAAATCCTAGAACCACATCAACTTCCATCAGATCCCTAACTTCTATAATTGACCCACAACTGAATTGAGATGGAAACCCACCAAATCCAAACTAGGGGGAACCTCTTTCCCATTAACTCCTCTTCTATCTCTCTATCTATCTCTATTTATTCTTCATCATCCCTAATTCTCATTTTTTTTACCACTTTCCTCATCACACTTTTTTATTTACTCTTTCTATTTTGTGTGGGTGTGTCTTTATAAAAAACTAAAAAAAACCTAAAAAACATAAAAACATAAAAAATTTATTTAAAAAAAATATGAAAAATCAAGAGTCATACTCACCTTATAATTTTAAAATTTTTTCCAACCATTTTTGGGAGTCAAAATACATGGTTTCATCTCAAAATTTTTTTGGTTACTTCATAAATTTGGATAAAGAATATTTGGGTCAAAACCAAAAAATTTTGAATGCTCAATTTTTTGATTTGGAAAATGATTTTTCCTACATGTGAGGAACAAAATTTTCTTTCGTGCCAAGGATACCTATGGCCATATTTTCAAAATGTGTGTTTTTCACCCCCATTTTTGAATCTTGAGTTTGTGTACCTTTAAGCATAATTTCCAACTTTGGTCTATATTTATATGATTGAGGCATTTTCTGAACCTCATGAGAATCACAATAGACAAATATCCTCCCATTTCCCTTACATAAATCCTCTTTTTAAATCCCTTTCAAGCCTATTAAAACCTTTTCTTTGATGGCCACATTAAAATCCCAATTCCTTATCCCACCCAATATTAGCATTGATTTTCTTTGCATAATTTTTCTGAAATTTAAGTGTGTAGGGGGGAATGGATTTCATTTTGGGAACCAATTTTTTCACCATGTTATAATATGCTTGAGGGAAAGCATCAATTTATGTGTGGGGTAGAGGTTGTACTTCAGTGGGGTTTGGGAATGTATATATGTTTATCTTGTACAAATTATATTGAAAAGTGTTCCAAAAAAATATCAAAAAATAAAAATAAAAAAAATGAAAATTAGAATGGGTTGAGTCTTGGTTGGGTCAAAAATAACTCTTCCTAAACCTTTGATGTTGTTATAACTATTACAATTAGTTTCGTGAGGACATCAATCATGGGTTCTGAGATGAGTGTGAGATCTATTTCAAGTTAAAATTTCAAAAAATAAAAAAATAATTGAACACTTATATCATTGGGAGAAGTTTTGTGGTTTGTAAATATTTCATATTATCATACACTTCAAATTTCCTTCCTCTTTTGTGTATTATTTCACTTTTTCATTCCCTCATAAATATGTGTTTCCATTTCTTTTCATGTCTCATTTCAAAAAAATGTTCATTTATTTTTCCATGTCAGTGTTTTACCCCATTTTTTCTATCTTTTAGATATCATCTTCCTTCCATACCATAGCCATAGAAAAACCCCTAAAAAGACCTCTTGATTTTTTTATCACTTTAGGATAGGGAGTGGAAGCTGGGATCTCTTACAAACTCTAAGATTTTCACTTTGGGTTGGTGAATGAGTGAAGCTCCATAAATTAATTTTATCATCTTGAGAGGAGTAAGTTTTGTGTGCCAAAATTTTCCATTTCTAAATTTGAGATTGAAAAAATGAATTTTTTTTGGAAAGTTTTTTCTAAAAAAACTTGTGGTGGAATTCAATATGGATGAGTGAAATTGTCTAAACCTCTCTTGATTGGGGGATACAAAATTTAAATATTTTTTGGTGAGTGAAAATTAATTTTTTATGGTTTTATATTTGTTGTACATTAGGAAATGGAAAAGACTAAGTGTGGGGGAGTTTATATTATTAATATTTTAACTACTTATTTTATACTCCCTTTACTTATTTTATATGAAATATGCATAATTTTTGTGAAATATTAATGTTTAAATATTAAATATAATTTGAGAGCACTATTTGAATTCATCCAGATTCAAGTCTGTTTAATGTTTTTGTAATAAATATCTCCCAACTTATCCAAATTTTCTGATTATGGGTTTTTAGGGTTCCTTGAACAAATTAAAATATTTCATTAGAAGTAACCATTGTCCAAATCGTCCATTTGGAGGGTCATATGGTCCACACAAGAAGACCCAAAGTATTTGTGAAGAAACTGGACCAACCATGATGCTTGAGTTACTGGTCTAAATCCCTAATACCAAATTTTATGAAATAACACCATTTGTGAGTTATTATCCAAAGTAATCATGGGTAAAAATTGTAAGGTCCAACTACAAGAACAAGGGGCCTAACTGATTCTTTGAAGTCCAGACCACCATTCTGGCTGGGAATTAAAACCCGGACACTATTACTGACATTTATCATGATATAGTCATCAAATAAAGCTGGTATTTTTTAGTGTGAAATCTAATATATGTTTTGAAAAATTGATATAATAAATTAGTTTTATTTTATGGCATCTTCCTGTTCAAAAACCCATTCACATTTCGACCTTCTGAAAAGTCTGGATTGAAATTGACATATTACAATTGTTTACTTCAACTGCCAAAACATTGTTTCCATAAGTCAAAACGGATCCAAATTTTGAGAGTTGTCTTAAAACATTATTATATGAAACTTTAATGAATAATATATCTCTATATTCAGATGTATGAATGGGAAAATCGGTGAGAAAATTGGAGGGACAGATTTGGATTGCAAACATTCGAACCCCTAGGGCTATAAATACATCCCCCCTAATTTCCTTCAAAATTGTTGTCTTTTAAGATGAGAGGAGAATATATTGGCACGACCAAAGCCTTGAAAAGTTCATTGGAGTACCTTAAATACTCAATTTTTCAATTTAGACACCTTTCCACCACTCTTTTTTCTCATTTACTTTTGTGTTCTTCATTGTTGTAATGTTGTAAGTCTTTTTTTAATTATGTTTTAATGAAAGTTTATTCTTTAATATCTCTTATTCTCATCCACCATATGTATTTTAATATTAATTTTCTAGAAATGTTTTAAATCAAGTTAAAACCCCTTCCCTTCTTTTGCTTCCTCATTCAATTGAAAGTATTTTTTAACTCTCTTCAACGATCATGTGTGTGTTCAACACATTACTCTTTTCTTATCCTTTTTTTAGTTCATTTATAATTAATCACCTTAAACATATTTAACTAGATTAATAATAATTTCAATGTCGGAGTAAATATACCATTTGTGTGAGTTATAATTTTTGGAAATTAAGTGATTGAGAGCTTTTTCTTGATGAGTATTCTTTGAGTTCATATTTTGTATGTTGAACTTTATATGTCATAGATTAATGACATGTTTTGTTTAATATGTGGATTCCATGGATTATTGGAATTGAAAATACACTACCATAAACAATTAATGGTAATGATTAGAACCCTATGTTAAGTTACAAATTGGATTAAAGCTTTAACACTTGGGAATTTTGATCAAAGTAATCTTGTGAAGTGGGTATTAATTTAATGAAATATAAAGCAGAGATCTAGGATATAATAAGCTTAAATACCCAATAATAATATCACCACAATATTTATCAATTTGTTGAATCAAACATCATCTATAAGTTATTTCATAATCTCTACAAACAACCCCCCCCCAATCAAAATACGATCAACTAAAAATAGCCGACTTTTAAAAAGTACATCTCTGAAGATTCGACTCGAGTTCTGATATACACATTAGTCGAGCATTGGAACCTTGAACAGTCGATAGGTGACAGTTGATCATGATTTTAATGGGTTGACAAAACTGATGTTGGTAGAAAAGATTTAGTCAAAACTCTCTTTCTACAACTTCCAAGGAAAGCATTGAGTAAATCATGTTTCTGATTTTAGAATCTTTGAATTTACACAACAGATCAAGGATCTGTCAGTTAATTTGGTTGTCCAGTCATAGCCCTACCATGAACTCTTTAAGTAGAGGAATAGACCATTCTTGAAAACTATGATAACTGGTTCAAGGATTCTTTCCACTTGAATACTCAGGCAACAAATTATTCTGATTCATATACAGAGGGTTTCTAGATTTAGATAAAATAGTGGGTGAAATTTAATGATTAAATAATAAATAATTTGTAATTTGTAATCAAGATAGAAGTACTAATCTATTAGATTTTATTTTTGTAGAAAAATTTTATGTAATACCACACAAAAATACTATGATTAATTTTTATAAAAAAAGAATTTCAAAACTGGTATGAGTTCACAACAAGTAGTACTGGGTCTTGAACAAAGTACAATGATATTGGAAATTCAAGGTGCTAGTGTCCCTAATATCTATTAATCCATATCAGGAAGCAAGTGTGTTATAATTTCTTATAGGAGACACATGTGTTACACATATGATGGTTTTCTCATAATGCTGTCATTTGATGTGAGTTGTGGATACTAAATATGAACATGGATAATTACACATGCTTTATCATCTCTGAGAATCTTTTTTGGAAAAAGAGAATCAAGATATGAATGAGGTGATTATTACACTGAAAAAGTGTAAAATGAAAGATGAGAAACTATATTTTCAAGATATCCATTTCTTATATAATTTTAAACTAGTTTTTCCATTACTATTTATGATTATAAAACATGATGTGTGAGGAAAAAAGCTCCATTTCCTTAGGTAAATAGTTCACTAAGTATATAATAACATAGTGAAGGTATAATATTTAGTTTTTATAGTGAACACATAGAAAGAAAAAGTGAAAAGGCCAATGGAAAGAGGGACACCAATGGATCCTTCATAATGTCCTTCAAATAAATGATGTATTAAAATAGGTGGTTATTTTCTTCTCATGTCATAAAATAACTCATTGAATGTTTAAATGTAATTAGCCAAATCAAAGAAGAAAGTAATCATGATTCTTCTTCAGGTATATTCATCAATTTTATGTAATTTTTCTGTAATGAGTTTTTGGTATTGGATAAAATGTTCCTATCACATCTGTAATTTAATATAGTAACCAAGTAAGTATAGAAACATTATAAGATGCAAGGTGTGTTCTCTAAGAAGTTCAGAAATTTTGGTTCCTAAGTCAACGGTGAGAAGTGTACAAATTATATATGCCATGTTTAATGGTTCTAGATGATATTTTGTTAAGTATTACCAATAATACTAATATCACATAACCATTCGACACAATGAGACATTATTCCAATTTTGGAATGAATGTTGTTTGTGGTATCAAATACTCAAGTAATAGTTCAATTGATATATGATTCAGAAGAAATACATGATGAATATAAAATGAGAGGCTTACATACCATGATTTGGAAAGATAAAAAAATTTCATGAATATCTAAGAAGTTTTTATGGATGTATCTAGCATGTATTTAGACTCATTGTAATTTAAGACCTTAGGTATTATCGATACACATGTATACTTTGTTTTGAAAAAATAATCCTTTAGAAATTAAAAAAAGTCACTTTTGGAATTAGTTCAGCTAGAGAGTGTGACCTATTACAATGGTAAGCTAGTGGTAAATATACTTTATAATATTCCTTTAAGGTCTTAATGAATATGAATGTGAATTGTGTTATATACATGGTAAGATGATATATGTTTCTTTGGGCTAGTATGTCGAAGAATATCTTGACCAAATATTCATCGATCAATATAATGTTGCATGGTTAAATTCTTAAATGAACATTACCTTATTTATATAAAAACTATGATTATAAAAAATAGGATATATAATGAGTCTTACAAGTTAAAATTGATCAATAAAGTGTAACAAGGTGCAATTCCTAAATGCAAATTTACTTATACACATGAATTTCATGATTTAAGAAAAAGGAGTATCAATGTTGGAACCTGTATAAATTGTAAATACTTTTATATTTCAAGACATGAATCACACATAATGGTGTTATCCCATGACAGCATGACATAAATAAAAAAAATTGGATATCATATGGGTCATAATATGATACAAATCGATTGTGTCATAAGAACAGTTGTTTTGATGCAAATAGTTTGTTGGGATATAAACAAACATGCATCAAGCAAAAAACAATGTGAATCTCAATTAATTATCCTAAAACATTCTTAAGATATTACAAAAATCCCTATTATATTAAATACATAGCCATATTATAGACTATATTTCTATAAAAGGATCACATCTCTACTTGATATATTGGGATAAAAATTAACTTGGGTTGAGTCAATACTAGATATGCACAAATTGTTAGAATAGGAATGGGTTACATAAGAGGTGTGGAAGAGGAATTTTCATGAGACACATACTACGCTGCAAGGTTAAAACCATGGTGATTGTTTTATATTCACCAAGTCCAGTGATACATTATTCAATGGGAATAATAATTCCAACAAGTAGGAAGTATATGTAAATTTTCTATGATTTATAAGATCAATTAAAATTTAATAATGGATTCTATCTATTGAAGTATAGGGAATTATTATATTGAATATTACGATGGGTATTAATTTGAAAATATACATGGATGGCACAATAATCGTATTAATAGGTCTCTATTGGTAAAACCAAGTTGTTATGCGTAAATCCATTAAAATTTTACATTTCATAGCTAATTTATAGGATCATTTTTATTGTTCATTTGATGTCAAAAACACAGATCTTATAAGGTGTCTATACAATGAAATTTGATTGGATTGATGACATAAGAGAATCCTAATAAGGGATGAAAGTTACTAAAATCCATTTTAGGATTGAAGTAAGCAAAAAGATTATAAAGTATTCATTTGGAATGAATTTTTTAATGTCTCAATAAAAGGTTAGTGGGAACATAATTATTTTCCAAGTAAAATATGTTTAACAACATTTGGAAAAAAATTATTAGTCATACAATTAGTTAATACCAAAATAAAACTATTTATCCAAATATTAACTTAGAGTGTCAACCAAGGTTCTAGAGAAAAAGATCTACTAAGAAAGATCTGACGGCTGCTTGGACCTAGTCAATTGTGCATATACTGATAGTGTATTAAAAAAAATAAAAGTTGAAACAATTAGAGATATAATTGTTAGCAGTGTCACATGGAATAAATTTATCCAATAAGACATGTGTGGAGCATAGAAAGAGATTTATGTAGTAATTTGAGTTCCATGTGATTCTGTGATGGATCAATCACAAATGTGATTCTGTGATGGATCAAATCCAGGAGGAGGCATAATTTCCGGGTACTGTAGCAGTATTGTAGTAGCACTGTAGTGGTAACTATGCAGTACTGTAGCAGGTACTGTAGTGGGAACTGTAACAGGCACTGTTTGGCACTGTAGAAGCCAGGAATATGCCCCCGTTTGGGCCTTCAGGCCACCGATTTGGTCCCTGAGTCCTGTAAGGCCTTCGGCCCACCCATGCCTCCGGGTCAGTAGGGCCTTTGGGACCCCTCAAGGCCTTCGGGCCACCTTAAGTGCAGATTCAAACCAGACATCCTACAAGGAACAAGCTCTACAAGGAGGATGAGCAAGAAGGTTTCACCAAAGTAGAAGCCAAACAGATAGCAAGAATTAGAGGGTATGACACCTGCCATCGGGAAAAGCCTGTTCATGCATGGGAATGCCTAGCCGAACAGCTATGCAAAGGTGGAGAGCTGATTTCACGATGAAGCTTCTGGGGAGGAGTAGTTCTATGTAGTTTGTCTGGGTTGTATGTAATGTTTGATGCCTATGGGAAATGAATTCCTCTAAGGCCTACGAGCCATGTAATACTTACACCTACGGGCATTGTAAGGGTTCCACCTCACCCCTTGAAAGGTGGATTATCAAAAATCAATAAAAAATGAAGGCCTTCATGCCATTAGAGGAAGTACGAAAGATATGTACCTAGTTTATTGATAGGAAGGGATACTGGTTTTTAAGAGACACAAACTAGTATTCATATTGGTCAATATGATCAAATATCATTTAGTCTAAGGTGATTAGTGAAAAAATATCCAACAAGTTAGTAATTTCCACATCTATAAATATAATGCGTGTTGTAGATTCAGTGGAAGCTAAATAATCTAGATATAATACGCAATGATTTTTTCTGGTTCATGGAATTACACCTAGTAAGTAAAGTTTTACCATAATATAAATTATGATAATTCTAATACTAGTAAAATAAAATATATAATGTTTTAACTATGGACAAAAGGGATTAAACTTGGTGATTACATCTATTGAGGAGTTTTACTCAAGAAGGTGAGGTTTCACATAACAGAATAGAAAGGGAGGAGATGAGCCCATAAGGTTCATCACGTCGATAGGTTTTCCCCCATGCCGTATTCCTCTCCACCTTCATGGATCGGCTTCAGATCTCTCCTTGGTGATTCAGATCGGCGTGTTCGTGGTGCAATTATCCCTCCATTGGCGGCATTGTGTGGGCTCATCTATCTAGGTGTTCTCCATCATTTGCTACCCTCTTCTTGCCCTATCGGCTAGGGTTTTCATGGCAGCACGGTGTTCTTCCAGATATTGAGCTCTAGATATGACAGCTTGAGGTTTCCGTTGCATTTTATGTTGGATGTGGGTGTTCTGGGAGGATTTGATCTCTCTGTGTGGGTTTGAAGGCGGCGTCGGGATATGCGTCTCTGTATTTTCGTGAGGACTTCTTCTAGAGAAACTTGGGAGGTACCCTTTTCGGTGTTAGGTTTGTTTTTCTTGTTCTTTTTCTAAGTTTTCTTTTGGTTTTGGTAATGCGATGGGTCGATGCTGTTGACATTTATACACTAGTTCTGTTTTGATTTCTAGTCGAGGTTGATGGTTTCTTCTGCTATTGAAATTCAATGTTTAGGTGAGTTTCTGAAGGCATTATAGAAGTATATACTGGTTCTGTGAAGCGGAGGTGATGTCTCTTGGATTTCCAATCCAGTTTTTCTGTTTGATTATGCTTTGAGATTTCTGGTATTTTTGGACTTGGTGTCACTGTTTGCGATGGATGTTTGGATGTGAATTAATTGTAAGGTTTTCTAATTTTGGTCGGATGGAGAGCAGTGATGGTTTTCTGAAGGTTTGGTCTCAATGGGCCATAGCTCAAAGGATTTTTCAATCGTTCTCTTTCAATAAGATGCTCCAGATGAGGTTCAGGGCAAAGAGATTTCATGGTTTCATGGATTTTCATATTTAGATATTTGAGAGGGTATGGACTTGGCCATCGGTACTAGGCCCGTGATCTTTGGTACGGAACAACTTTTCATGCTGCGATGGAACAATGTAAGCTGGTCTTAATAGTTCTTCTTGCTAGGAGGAGCTTCTATTTTGTAGTGAGTGCTACTTTTGTTCTGGAGGTTTGGTCTGTTGAAGACTGTTTATCTTGTTTAAGTCTTGATGTCTTGATGGTTTTCCCATCAGCCCTTAAAAGGGGGTTTATTTCAACAAAAAAATAATTGTTAGTCAGCACATAGCAGAATTTCCACACATCAGATATGTGGCAGACCCAATAGTTAAATCCGTAACTCAGGTGAAACATGATATTAATCATGTGAGAACTAACAAGGCTGTTTAGCAAGTTGGATCTAGTGAAAGTGAGAGTGTTGTAAAAGTGGGCTCCCTAAACCCAACTTTATCAATACTTTCGATTACTAAATCATGTATACAGTGAGTTATGCATGATGTACACATACTATTATATTTTAGATATTTCTGCATCCACTATTTAAATGGAAATTTATATAAATTATTTATTGTATCAAAATGTTATAATAGATCCTAGGCTATAATGAGAATCTATAGATACAATGAAATTAATATTAAATATATTTCATATGGTATAGATACATCCTACTAATTAGACATAGTTGATGTCTATATATTAAGTGTTGGGGGCTCATAAAAATTGAGACTTATTTTAATGAAGTTTTCCCTTGGTGATCTATGGTATGTGAGATCATGAGGAAATACCCACCAATAGGAACACCACATGTTTTTTGTGTCATTGGTTGTTCCTATCTATAGATATGTGTATTGGTCTCCTGGATTGATTTCGATATCAATGTATTCTATTTGATTAGGTACATTGATTCAAGGTGAAAAACATGACAATAAAGTGGTGGTTAGTCTGTTTGTTTTGGTCGTATCATTAGTGGTATGGAATTGGTTGAATTGTCAAGATAGAATTTTTAGCTTATGAGTTGAGTAAGTTATATATCTAGTCTGTTTGATCGGTATGATGGTACCTTCATTAAAACTATGTCCATGGCAGTTGAAGTTAAATATTTCTATTTTGATCAATAAAAAATCAATCATATGATGATGACACAAGTGTGTGTCCTACTTTATGAGATATCATATGATAAAGATATTATATTACACAGTTCTTGTATGTTGGTTGGTTTTCATTGATATGATTATTCCTTTTCTCTTTAGGGTCTATGGTGGGTTTCTATATTCTTCTCTTGGTTTATGAATATTACTCGCTGTTATTGAGACAAGAACCTAGAGGGTCACATATATTAGTGAATTCAAGATTTTCCCTATTCTGAGAAATTTGTATATAGGACATGGTGGGCCCCATAATGGGGTCTGAGTGTTGTCCAAAATTTTTTGATCACCAAAAAATAAATAAATTCATTATTATTAGAGTATAGAATAATTGAGTTGAATTTATTTATTAAAATTATTGTACAAGTATTTAAATGAAATACATATATTTATATTATATGAATGAATATTATTTTAATATTCATGGTTCATTTAATATTAGTTGGAATTATGAGTCGAGTTAATGACTTAGGTTTATCATGAAATATATTTATTATATATTACAAGTATATGATGAAATATAAATAATTTTTTTGAAGTAGTTAGTTCATCATAATTTTTAATTTATTACTAATTTAGTGGATGACATATATATGGGGTTTGGAAACCCTAACATACTATTATTCACATCCACTATATTATTATATGAGGAGCTAATTTCCTCTATTCAAGAAATTCATTTTCTAATGTATTGAGATCCCCTCTCACCTCCCACATCCTTGAGAGAGATAGAGGTCGTCCAACAAATCGATACAGGCAAGTCTTGTTGGATCATATGAATGGAGTCTTGATAATAATTGAAACATAAATGGAATCACTAGAGATCCCCACTAGAACCTAGAATTCAATGATCGACATTCACATAGATTCTTGAAGTTTGTATGGATGATGTACATGGGTTTTACTTCAGATCCTTCATGAAACAATCACTAATGATGAGCTACAGTCAAACACACTTCCGTATAAAATGAGGTAACCATTTATTTATTTTTTTATATTAATTATTCAAATTATATCCTCAGTATAACACCACAAGATTTTATGGTATGTCTCTTTTAAAATTCAATCTCTTCGATAGCTTACGTTACACAAAACACTGTTCTTAAACAAACTATTAAAATATTATTATTTAATTATGATAGCTATCACCTAGATATTGGAATGGTGGGAATAAATGAGATTAAATAAATTTTGAAAATATTTTTTAGACATGTTTATAAAATTAATTAATTGGTTGATAATTAATTTAAAACAAAAATGATAACCAATTGAACATAAAGGATGTATTTTTATAAAAAAAATATTTTATGCCCATAATGGTATTCTATCTTAATAAATTAAATTAATCACTCTTAGTGAAATATATTAATAAAATGTATAAGTTATATATATTCAATATATTATTTTAAAATTCATTCAACAAGTTTTATAGGCTTAAGATAAGAATAAATCCAATTTTTTTTTAAAAAAGATATATTTTTATAAAAGACAATTTTACCACCTTTTGATGGAGCACCTATTTAAAATATAAATTTTGAAACCTTTAAAATTTTTATTTTAAAAAATAATGTTCATTTTTTAAAATTTTAATATCAAAATAATCTTATATTAAATTTTTTGTGTTTTTCAGAAAAGTTTCATTTTTTCACAAATAGTGATAAATATCGAATTTTAATTGAAAATTTATTTTTTATATATTTTATTTATATATTAAAATTATATTTTAAATTTGTTTTAAATATTATTTATTTTAATTATAAATCAATAAACCTAATTTATTTAATAGTAATCAATTTAACATTGAAATTGGATATAATATTTTAAAAACTTTTGCACTTTTACACTTTAAAAACCCACTTTTCCATTATGTCTATGGGATTATTTCAAATGTAATTTTATAAAATATATGAATTGAATTTGATAAATGGTTTTCCAAATTTTTAATTTTAAGGTACAAAATAATTTTTTAAGTTCAATTTCATTTTTAGTCATAATAAAGTTACCATGGTAAAAAAAGTTATTTACCATGATATAGGTAAAAAATGAAATGAGTTAAAGTTAAAAGGGCAATGTCATAGAATACCAAAAACCTAAAAATTTTAATAGTTGTTTAAGATATTTATTGAAACTAACCATCTATAGAATATTAATATTTATTCAAATTCATGGAAATTAATTTCACCTCAATGCGGTTGGATTTAAATGTAAGATAATCATTATTTTAATAACTTAAACCCACATATCCTCAAGTATAAATACCACCCATCACCACCCCATTTGGACTCATAAGCAGTGAATCTCTTAAGATATCCTATAAATCATCTCCCAATCGCTCTCCCAACATTTAATTTCTTTTGGTATCACCCAAATAACAAATCCAAGGTTCTCAAGGTGTGTTCCATGGAGGTCATATTCAAGAGGTAATTTTCTCAAAACACCTCTCTTATTTTCTTCTATTACGCTAATTTCTTATCATATATTTCAAACATAAAGCCATAATAATTATATAAAAAATTAAATACTATAACATTAGGTTTATAATGTTGTTTCTGATCCTTTCTCCGGGGCACGCGCGTCCGTCTGATTCGGGGGATGACGACGTTGTTTGTTTCCCCGCATTCCTACTTTCCAAAGATGGGAAACATATGTTCCTTATGCAGGGACATCTGCTCCTTGCTCGAAACAGGATGATGGGATTTCGGTTCCTCCTTCTGTGGATTCCTCCTCGAAACTCATCACCTAGTCTGGGTCTCCCTTATAGATTTAATACGTTGTTCGTGAAACTCTTCCCAGTGCCATATCTTCATGGACGCCAATTAATTACACTGCTTCTTTCAGGACATTCCAAAGGGTCCAGCTAGGGAAGTAACCTTCAGTCAGGGGAATAGTCACATTGGACATCATTGGTGTGTCTGGACACTGGAACACTGGTGCGTCTGTGTTTCCTCCTCTTATTATAGGGCTTCTCGAGGGCGTGGAAGCCTGAGGCATCCCATGTGGAATGCGGGGAATAATATTCCATAGGCATGTCTCTGAGGTTTTTCTCAACTTCCCATGTTTAACATAGGGTATTTCGTGAGTTTAACGTCTAGCGGGGACAGATCGGGCTGATCGAAACACTGACTGGAGTGGATCAGATAGGTGTAACCCCGGGAGGGAACATTGATTCTAGGAGGTGAATTTTCATGATCTCACCAGAATGTAGTGGCCCGGGTAAGAATCAGGATGGATGATGGAGAGTTGAATGAAGTGGTGTGGAGATGAGATGGATCCAACACATGGGTGAGGGGGATTTTGGGATTGAGCCTCTAAGAGACTTCCTGCGTATCCCCGTGGCAGGGAATCAAAGTCTGCGTAGTTCAGTGGTGGAATAGGATTGGGGTGTGCACAAAGGACAACGACCCAAAGATATATTAGGGATTACGTGTGGTTGGTAGCCCAAAGTTGATCTGACATAACTAGGATGGTCCATAGACATGGGTCCCAACAGAGGGGATGATAACAGCTTACCACTGGGTTTTGGTGGACAACGGCTTACCGCTGGTTGGGGTCACAATGGCTTACTGCTGGATGGGGTCACAACAGCTTATCACTAGATGTGGTCACAATAGCTTACTGTTGGATGGGGTCACAACGGCTTACCGCTGGATGGGGTCACAACGGCTTACTGTTGGATGGGGTCACAACGGCTTACTGTTGGATGGGATCACAATGGCTTACCGTTGGATGGGATCACAATGGATTACTGCCCGATGGGATCATAATGGATTACCGTTGGATGAGATCACAACACCATACAGTTCAACGTCATGTAGGATGGGGGTGGACCAACGTAAAGGAGGACTAGGGGTCCAGATGGATAGTGGGATTAAACCTCGGGGAGGCTTGCAATGTACCTTTCCATGGAAAGGATCAAAGTCCCTGTAGTTTGGAATGAGTCTTGGTACACCGACGTGAAGGAGTTCGGGACCAATGGTTGTGGGTGAACTGACATGAAGATGGTTGGAACGACCGGGTGTAGGGATTCAACCTCGGGGAGGCTTCATACATATCTTGACTTGGCAAGGATCAATGTCCATGTAGTTCAGAAGTGGGAGGGGGATATGATGGAGCCGATGAACGGGCGACAATGATGTTGGGCTTGAGCCTCGAAGAGACTTCCTACATATCCCTATGGTAGGGAATCAAAGTCCGCGTGGTTTGGTGGGACGATGGGACACCTGAGGATGCTAACCGTGAGAATGGACGTGTGGATGGGATCTGGAGGAAGTGAAACCTCTGGGTTGGGGCATGACCTTCCCGAAACACATTATCTCGAGGGATAGATCAGGATGAGACATTAGTCATGGGCTTGAAACTCAGGGAGGCTTCCTACGTATCCCAGTGGTAGGGAATAAAAGTCCACGTAGTTTGGGAATAGTGTGGGTGAACTAATGTGAAGGGTGTCAGAGCGAACAGGTGTTTGGCTTGAACCTTACAGAGACTTCCTATGTACCTTGCCTTCGCAAGGATCAAATTCCACATAGTTCAGAAGTAGGAGTAGGTGAACTAACGTGAATGAGGACCTGGGGTCTAGATGGATGGTGGGATTGAACCTCAGGGAGGTTTTCTATGTACGCTACCTTATAAAAGATGAAAGTCCTCATAGTTTGGAATGAGTGGCTTGGTGAACTAACGTGAAGATGGTCGGAAAGACTGGGTGTTAGTCTTGAACCTCATGGAGGCTTCCTACATACCTTTCCTTGCCAAGGATCAAAGTCCACGTCGTTCAGAAGGTGTGGGAGAACCGACATGAAGGGGGGTCGGAACGACCAGGTGTTGGGCTTGAACCTCAGGGAGGCTTCTTACGTACCTTGCATTGGGAAGGATCAAAGTCCCCGTAGTTCGGGATTGTGTTTGGTACACCGACATGAAGATGGTTGGGACCAATGGATTTTGGGCTTGAACCTCAGGCAGGCTTCCTATGTACCATGCCTTGGCATGGATCAAAGTCCATATAGTTCAGAAGGTGTGGGGATTACACTCTAGGCTACCTAGAGAGGATTTCATGGTCGGTGCATTCTCTAAGCTCACGTGAGGCATGCTCAGTGTGAGAAACAAGAGGTAACAACAGACATGACGATCATGGCATAAAGGTGTGTACCTGAACGGTGGTGAATGGGGCTTACGCAAAGAAACTACTTGGGTGCTGCTAAGGAGCAACAATAGTGAATGGGGATTACACAAGGAAGCTTCCCAGGTGCCGCTAAGGAGCAGAAGTGGCGAATGGGGCTTATGAAAGGAAGTTGTCTGGGTTCCTTTAAGGAGCGACAATGGTGAATGGGGCTTACGCAAGGAAGCTGCCCGATTGCTTCTAAGGAGCGGCAGTGGTGAATGTGGATTATGCAAGGAAGCTACTCAGGTGCTGCTAAGGAGTGGTAGTGGTGAATGGGACTTACGCAAGTAAGTTTCCCGGGTGCCGCTATGGAGCAGACACGGTGAATGGGGCTTACGCAAGGAAGCTATCTGGGTGCCGCTATAGAGCAACAATGGTGCATGGGGATTACGCAAGGAAGCTTCCTGGGTGTCGCTATGGAGAGAAAATGGTGAATGGGGGCTTACGCAAGGAAGCTGCCTAAGTTCTACTATAGAGCGGCAATGGTGAATGGGGCTTATACAAGGAAGCTTCCTGAGAGCTTCTATGGAGTGACCATAGTGAATGGGGCTTACTCAAGGAAGCTGCTCGGGTGCCACTATAGAGTGGCAATAGCGCATGGGGCTTACACAAGGAAGTTGCTCGGGTGCCACTATAGAGCGATAATGGTATATGGGGCTTACGCAAGGAAGCTGCCCAGGTGCCACTATGGAGCAGCAATGGTGAATGGGGCTTACGCAAGGAAGCTGCCCGTAATGTTTTCCTCATGTCTGGCCATGAGGGCATCCCAGCTTACTGGTGGGTTGACACACATAGTTGAGGACTACACCTATGCGCTAGTGCACAAGCCGGATAATGCCAAGGGCATTGGAATCAGTCCAAACAAAGGAAGATGAAAAGTGTGAATCACATACCCGACATTCGGAATGTGGTGAGGGTGGCGTGACGATGGAGGATAACTATTGACCATGTTCAAAACACA
Source organism: Viscum album (assembly GCA_963277665.1). Classification (NCBI taxonomy): domain Eukaryota; kingdom Viridiplantae; phylum Streptophyta; class Magnoliopsida; order Santalales; family Viscaceae; genus Viscum; species Viscum album. Next base: position 758,526,947 of record OY728129.1, on the reverse strand, counting down.
ACATCCATATCACGTTAGCCTGAAATGGGGAAAAACAAATGAGGGTCAACTACTGACCATGTTCGAAACACAAGACCTGACTCGAAGTGTTGTCCAAAGTCTTACGGGGCGTTGGCCTAGGACGGTAGGTGAGCCGATGCGGCATGGGACTAGGCCGTTAGGGGCTCCCTTCAAACATGGAAGAGGATGAAGATCCAAATGAAGGACATGCAAAGCGTGAAGTGGAGTGATGGAACGTTTGAACGGATTCCAATGCTCTTGAAATTATTCCCCTGTTATCATGACATAAGGTATCATCGGCTTATCACATAAGGAATCTCTTATTTGGAACAAGAGGCATCCTATTATCGAATTATAGGGAATACTATAGTTTATAGTCAGGTAGATGGGACTGTTGGCATCTTATTCTTGGAGCATAAGGCATCTCTTGTTTGGTGTAATAGGCATCCTATGTTTGGAACATAGGGAGTACTATAGTTTATTCTCATGTAGATAGGACAATTAGAATCTTATTCTTGGAGATAAAGGCATATCTTCTTTGGAGCAAGAGGCATCCTATGTTTGGTACATAGGGAGTACTACAGTTTATTGTAATGTAGAAAAGACTATTGGGCATACGACGCCTAGCAATGGCTACTATTGGGACTTACACAAGGGAGGCCCTTTCTGGTTCGACCTGGAATAGGAGTCAGGTGACAGGGTTTGTATGAGTTGCTTGAGGGATGGTTCAACTCAATGTACTCAGGGAATTGATGATGAGAATATCAACTCAGAACATGGGGAACAAACCAAGAGGAATATGTCAACTCAAGGTGTTTCATGGTGTGTGGAGGAGTATCTCAAGTCATGGTATTCCATAGGTGGAAGGTGGATGTGCAGAAGGGAGAAATGGAAAATGTCGACATCCCAGACCAAAAAGTTCATGGTGCGACTCTCCATGTTTCATGGGGGTCAGTGACAAAAGTGAAGGGACCAGCCTGGAGGGGTCGGGACCATAGCCGGGCACTGACCCCGAGTTGGGTGCGAGGGCGCAACCCCTGTGGTATGGACCAGTGGGTGAAAATGTGGTTTCCTAACAAGGATAGGTCTTTTCAAGGTATCTTTGTGGGGCAAAGGGGCTCATGGAGCATGGGGTCTTGCAGAGCATCTTCTTAAAGGAAAGGTGGTCGCAGAGCATGGACTCGCAGAGCAGTTTTAGGAAGGAAAGCTACTCGTGGAGCGTGGACTCATAGAGCGGCTTTGAGAAGGAAGCTATTCATGGAGCATGGACTCACGGATCAGCCCCATGAAGGAAGTTTCTCTTGGAGAATGGGCTTGCAGAGCATGGTCTTGTGGAGTATAGGGGGCTCATGAATCCTTGATCAACCCGAAGGTGCTCCCTCCTTCCTAGAGGGCATCACTTCATGGAGCTCGTGAGCTCCGTGAAATGGGAGAGATCAGCTGCCCATGGTGAAACGTAACTATCCATATGAAGGGGGGTGAGCTGAGTATTTATAGGCAGGAGGCACTGCGAAGCAGAGCTTGCTCGGCGTGAAGGCAGATCTTGCTTTGCGGTGGGTTCGTGAACGTCAAAGGGGTTTGCGGAGCGTCCTGCCTCCTTGCTCCAGGGTGGGTTCACGAACATCAAAGGGGTTTGCGGAGCATCCTTCCTCCTTGATCCGCATTGGTTTTGCAAATGTCAAATGGGTTTATAGAGCATCCCGTCTCCTTGTACCGTGATCATGGATGGATCTTTGTGAATGGGCTCTGCGAACTAGTTTTCCATACCAACTTCAAATGTCCATAAATCCTAATCTATAACTCCATTCAGGCCCTACGACCTGTCAAATTGAAGCTTGAAAAATGGGCTACGACTTTGGATCATGTAGAGAAGCATTTGGAAAATTTTCTGGACGCGTTTTCTGGGGTAAAAAATTGTAATATATTATATACACCCCTGTTATTACCTCTTCTTATTCAGAGAAATGAAACTGTTGTTCAAATTATGTCGGTTAATCGCCACCTTGAATAATGATTTTATTCATTTTCCATTATTTCCTTTATGACTGATCATAAAAGTATTATTATGGTTAAATAATATTTTAATAGTTATATTATAACATATTTAATGTTGTGGAACAAATATATACTCATATTAGTAAATAAAATGAAACTAGTTCATGGTGTTTGGAAAAACTGCCAAAATAAACTAAACATTTATATTTAACATTTTATCAAATGAATAATACTAATTAATAATTAAAAATTATATATGGGGACATTTATAATTCTATAATTTAATTAATACTATTTCATTCCACTTCTATATTTTTAAACCCATTTTAAAGAACATCCATAATTATACACAAATGAATCGATCATGAAACCATGAAACGAATGAACCTGAAACCATGAAAGTAATAAAATATTATTAATTTATTGGTCATTAGATATTATAAAATCATCACTTAAGGTATTATAAATATTTGTATATTTCTTTAATTAGAAATAAAATTCTTTGAACCACTATACAAGAGTTTAAAGTATGCACCACTAATGGTAAGCATGAGGTAAGGGCTCATCTCACTATTACTTCTGTGAGATATATGATTTATTCACAATTTATTTGTTTTTTTTTTGTGTTTATAATTATTTTTGATATATAATATCATAAATATAATTATATTCATTGTATTAAATGTTAAATTTGATAATTATTACTTCTATGGGGCATACGATCCGACTGATTACAAGTGGTAAGATATTTCCTAAATAAATTTTCATTCATTTGGTTAAACTTGTATTTAATTGATTATGTCATAATCAGGTTATTTTTGAAATGAATTTTGATTATATCATTTTTTATTTAAACTTTTTTTATGTTTATTTATAGTCAATACAAATAATTGATTCATTTGTAAGGGTCTTTGTCTCAATCTCCTTTCATTAAGGCATGTTCTAATCTTATACACCCACCTTTTTATATGAGGTGTGTATACAACCCTTTTGATATATCATATCATGAATCTAATTGTATTATTGGTATTAAAATCTTTCAAAATGGTATGAGAAAATTGATTTAAAAATATATTTTAAATCATTTATTTGATATATGAATAATGCTTTGGACTTGTAGTGATAGGTGGGGACCAACATTATATATCCCCTCGATGCATCGATAGATCTCATGAGAAAAATTAGTTAGAAAAAACCCTTAACATTTTTTCCAAAAATAATTAGATGAGTTTTACCCACAGTCTTAACATATATTGAGAACGGGTCTTGATGGTATACTGGTTCATGTTCCAGATACATGATGTCTAATAATTAACCATCACATTCATTCAACATTCAATTATTATTATCCAAGAGATTTTCAATATGAAAAAATTTATGGATGCATTTTCAATTTTAGTTTATTGATTACATTGAATTTTTGTTCAGTTATTTACCTTTCCATGATGATTATCCTTTATTGATTTATGATATCTTTGGTTGTACTTTACCCTTACAGAGAATTTGAGCTCACCCCATTCATATATTTTATTTTCCCCAAGTTTTTCAAGAAGTTTATTATGATTGACATGTAGGGCTATACTAAGGGGAATAATGGTGTTCTAAAAAATACATTTAAATTTTATGTTCAAAATGTTATTTGAGTTTCTAATATATACCTAGTTTACCAATAATATTAAACAATTTGGTCCTTTGGGATGCAATTTCATGTATCTTATTCCAATGTAATAAAGTAAAGCACTAGCTCTGGCCTACTAAAGTCAAGATTATTATAGTTAGTATTAGAGTATGTTTAATATAAACCATGGGAACTAGATTTTGGAAAATATTTATTATGTAACATAACCCTAAGATATACTTTGAGGATAAGTATAAAATAACATCCCAAATAATCCTTTTTTATGATTATGAAATTAGTAATGCATAAATTCTTGAATTTATGTTACTCCTTGTTTGGAATTATAAAAAGATCCTAATTTTAAGAGAAAATCATGCATATTACATTGTTTATTAATAGAAAATGTATGGAATAATGGTATTAATAATCATGAACAATGTAGATATTTCCCTACCAATGAATCCAATAAAGCTGGTATTGGAACTAAGAAAGTTATGACCACATTAGGACAACTTACTTATGCCATGATGAATAATTGTGCTAAACCTATTTTAGATCATTTTATGTGGTCAAATACCACATATTTTATTGGGAAAAATAATGTAGTGGTAGATTGGTAATGGATTATGTCTCTAGAAATATATTTCTAGGATTAGGATGTAATTAAAATGAAAAGGATAAACTTGTAGTGTATTGTCTCAATGGCGTTACTGATCAATAGTGATTATTGATAGAGAATACTAGGGTGGAAGAGGAAATAGAACTCATGGAATGGAAATCTTTTAAGGAGAAATTCTTTGATAATTTTTTCCCCATGATAAACAAACTAAGATGAAGAGAAATTTCCTTAGTTAAAAAACTGAGGAATAAAGTGTTCTTGAGTATGAAGTTACCTTTAAAAGTTTAGAAAGGAATGTTATGGATTACATAAGTAACATAGAATGTATTATTAACCATTTCTTTGAATGTATCAAAAAAAGAAACTAAAGGTAATTGGGTTCTAAAATATTTTATTCATATGATAAAATAGTTTTATGTGAAATATTGATAGAGAAATAATTCTATAAGTCTTGTGTATTCAATGGGAAGAAAGAGAAGAATAGGTTAGTAGAGTAAATCATAGAAAAATAGAAGAAGGGAAAGATGGATTTTTCCACATGTGATAACTATGGAAAGAATGACCCTGGGAAATTTTGAAAGGATTGGGAGTTTATTAACAGTACAGATAAAGGGGTCAACAAGAAAAAGAATTAAAGTTAGAAGGAATAGACTGATATTCAATGTTTCAACTGTAGAGAAATGGGGAACTACAAAAATAAATTACCTAGGCATCAAGGGAATATAACTCAGAAAAAACTAAGGGATCAAGTTCATGCTTATTCTATTAACACAACCTAAATTGAGTGATTAATATGATTGTGTGTTTGGATCCATGAAATATTCTATAAAAGTATTATATTGATGAAATTTTCATTATAAGAATTATGAAATGTATAAGGACTGTACTTCTGTATTTCATCTTAAGGATTTGGAATCATGTGATGAATAGTACCAAGAGAATTTATTCTGTTGCTATTTGATCATTTGTAAAAGACATGATTTGGGGAAGATAACCCTTTATATATGCTTGATGTTGAGATAATAATGAAAAATAATTATTCATGGTATAATATTGGTGACTATGAATGTTTTTAGTGATTTGATGGATTATGTTATCTTTATTAGGTATACTACAAGTTTAGATTTAAGAAATATACTTGAGATTTTATTCCTAGAATCAAACATGTTTTCATTAAGGTTTTAAGGTGATGAAGGTATTAATATATTTGGTATATGACATTTAGAGTTATATTATATTTTTTATAGAATCAAATTCTAATTTTATTTTATGAAATTTAGTGACCTTCCTTCCAATTTTTTGGTCTTCGTAGTCTGGAATACATATTTTGGATGAGTATAACTATTAACTACTCATGGAATGTATTATGTTGAACTTTGGATATTATTATTTCTTGATTACATGTTCTAACCATTTTGGTTTTTTTAATATTTAATGGATAAAGGAATGATTTGTGGATCTTATGATTCATTAATGTGATTCAGGTATGAAAAATTCAACTTGAATATCCATTTCCTAGCATAAGAGATGAAGTGAAAATAGATCGTAGAAAAACCAAAGGTTAAGATTATGCTTATTCCATGGAAATAAATCAATTGATTTTATTTTCATAAGTGACTATCTTGAATGTAAAATAATCCCTCAACTCTAGGAATGTAATTTGGAATGAAAATGGTATTCATTTAATTTTCTTACTGATAAATCAATGGCATCTTCAACCCATCACATATTTATGGTTTTTTCATAATAGAATTTCGGATGACCAAATTCTCTATTAATATCCATTAGAACTTGATAGTTTTATTTATCTTTCATGTACAAGTTTTCACTTCCCACTAATTTTATCCTATTTTAAATCCTATTTTTTTGGTAACCTTCTCACTTCCATTTCCCTCATATTAAGGGGATGTTTTATTAACCATATTTATGATGTGAGTTTCCCAAAAAGTAATTTTCATGTATCAGAATTTGATTTTCAAAGTGAAATTTCAACCTGTTTGGAAACAATTTGTTAAAGGATGGTATAATGTAACACCTCAATAAATTATGGTATGTCTCTTTTTAAATTCAATCTCTTTGGTAACTCATGTTACATAGAGCACTGAGCTTAAACAAACAATTAAAATATTATTATTTAATTATTATAGTTATCACCCAGGCATTAGAATTGAGGGAATGAATGAGATTAACTTAATTATGAAAATATAATTTAAAATTTTTTATAAAATGAATTTATTGGTTACCAATTAATTAGAAATAAAAATTAGAACCAATTTAACAAAAAGGATGTGTTTTTATAAAAAAAACTATTTTATGCCGAAAATGAGATTTTATCTTAATAAATTAAATTAAACACAATTAGTGAATGATATTTAAGAAAAATATTTTTTATATATTCAATAAAACGTTTTTAAATTAATCCAAAAAGTTACATAGTCTTAGGATAAGAATAAATCTAATTTTAAGCTTAAAAAAAGTTATATTTTTCTAAAAGGAAATTTTACCGTCAATTGATAAGGCACCACTTCTAAATCTAAAATTTTATAATTTTAAAAGTTTTATTTGAAACAATAAAGTTAATTTTTAAAATAATAATATCAAAATTATATTAGGGTAAAATATTTGTATTTTTTGGAAAGGTTTCATTTTTTATAAATTGTGAAAAATATTTAATTTTAATTAAAAAATGATATTTTAGGATTTATTTATATAGTTAAATTATATTAAAATTTTATTTTAAAGTTTATTTATATTAATTATACATCCATAAAACCAATTAAGTTCATTGGTATCAATTTCACATTGAAATTGGATATAAAAACATTTTGAACATTTACAATTTAAAACCCGACTTTTTTGTTGGGTCTGTGTGACTATTTTAAATATAATATTCTCAATTATGTGAATTGAATTTGATAAAAAGTATTCCACATTTGTTATCATAAGGTCAAAATTACGGTTTTTTTATTTTTTTCATAATAAATTTAACATGGTAAAAAAATTATTTACCGCGGTATAGGTAAAAAATTTAATGGGTAAAAATTAAAAGGGTAAAGGCCTGAAATTCCTAAAAACTAAAAACTTTAATTGTGGGTTGAGGTATTCTTAAAAAATAAAAAGACTATAAAATAAAAATTTCTTTCCAAATTAATGAAAATTAATTACACCACAATGTGTTTGGATTTAAATATAAAATAATCATTACTATAATCACTTAAACCCACCTCTCCTTGAGTATAAATACCACCCCATTTCAACTCAGATGCCTTGAAGCTCCTAAAATCACTACAAAAAACTCTCATATTAACTCTCCCCATGTCCAATTTCTTCTTTCCTTGCCAAAATACCAAATCCAAGGTCCCTAAGGGGCCCTCCAAGGAGGTGATATTCAAGAAGTAATTTTCTAAAAACACGTCTCTTATTTTCTTTTATTCTTCTAATTTATCATCATATCTTTCATACAACAAGGAATAAAAATTCGAAAATCATGTATATCCTATAATTTTTTATTTATAAGGTAATAAATTATATCCAATCTTTTTATTTCTTCCCCATATTCAAATAAAAAAAACTATTGTCCTAATTATGCCGATTAGTCACCTCTATGAATAATGATTTTGTTCGTTTTCCATTTCCTCCTTCATAGATAGTCATAAAATTATTATTCTAGTTAAATTATATTTTTATAGGTATATTATAACCTATTTCATATTATAAAACTAATATATACCCATAATATTAAATAAAATGAAACTAATTCATTATGTTTGGGATGGTTCGAAAAGTATTATTCTGGTTAAATTGTATTGTATTACATATATTAAAACCTATTTCATGTTATGGAACTAATATATACTCATAATATTAAATAAAATGAAACTGGTTAATGGTGTTCCAAAAAACCACCAAAATAAACTAAATGTTTATCATTAAAATGTTATCAAATTAATTATCCTCATACAATAAATAAAAATGATATATGGGAACATTTATACATCTAGAATTTAATTGATACTATTTTATTCCACTTATGGAGTTGTAAAACCATTTTACAAGAACATATATAATTATACACAAATAAACCAATCATGAAACCATGAAACGAACAAACCTGAAACCATGAAGGTAATAAAATATTATTAATGTATGGGTAATATAATGTTATAAAATCATCACATTAGGTATTATAAGTATGAATATAGTTCTGGGATGAGTTAATAACATTATTTAAACCATTATACGTGAGATTAAATTATGAACCACTAAAGTGAAGCTTGAGGTAAGGGTTTTATCATCACACTCTTACTTCTGTGATATATATTCCTTATTGACAATTTATTTATTATGTGTGGTGTATACAACACCCTTTGATATATCATATAAATAATAATATTATCTTCATGGTATTTAATGTTTCATTTGATAATTATTACTTTTATGGGGCATATGATTTGACTGAATTCAAGTGGTAAGATATTTCTTAACTCTATTTCCATTCATTGGGTTAACATTTTATTTCATTGATTATGTCATGATAAGGTTATGTGTGAAATGACTTTGGATTATCTCATGTATTATTTCAACTTTTTTAGGCGTATTTACAGTGAATAAACACAATTGATTCATTTGTAAGGGTATTTCTCTCAATATCCTTTCATTGAGGCATATTTTGATGTTATACACCAACCTTCATTTATGAGGTGTATATATTGACCATTTGATATATCATATCATGAATCTAATTATCTTCATGGTATTAAAAATTTTAAAAGTGTTATGGGACACTTTTATTTAAAAATCTATTTGTAAATCTTTTAATTGATATATGAAGAATGATTTGGACTTGCAGTAATGGGTGGGGCCCAACATTATATAGTCCCTCGATGCATCTATGAGTCCCATTAGACAAATACATTGGAGAAAAACCCTATTCATTTGTTTAAAATAATATTAATGTGGGTTTCTAGTAACATTCTTAAACTATATTAAGAATATGTCTTGATGGTATAGTGGTTCATATTCTAGACACATGATGTCTGATAATTGATCATTTCCTTCATTTAGAATTCTATTATTATTTTCCAGGATATTTTCACTATAAAAAAATCTATGAATGAATTTTCATTCTTAGTTTTTTTTATTACATGAAATGTGTGTTCATTTATTTACCTTTCTATGATGATTATCCTTTATTGATTTATGATAGCTTCCGTTGTACTTAACCCTTACTTAGCATTTGAGTTCACCCCTTTATTATGTTTTATTTTCTCCCAGGGATCCCAAAATATTATTGTGATTAATATTAAGGGTTATGATAAGTGGAATAATTGTGTTCTCAAATAAAATACTTTTTGAATTTTATGTTCAATATGTAATTTTAATTTCAAATATGTATCTAGTTTACCAAGACTACTAATCTATTCAGTCATTTGGGATGTTATTTCTTGTATCTTGTGCCAATTTAATAAAGTAAGGAAACATATATAATCTATTAGAGTCAGGTTTGTTATAGTCATACCTGTAACACCCTAAGATTTAATAGTATGTTATTTTCTTCAAAGTAATTCAATATCTTGCACTACACGCAACACTGAGTTCAAGTGCACCATAACTTACCAAACTAGCTGTTCAAAAGAGGTTATGAATAGTATTAACTAAAATTTGAAATTTATATAATCCTCATAATTTTAGAATCAATATTATGAGTTTCTCATACATAATGAAAAAATAAATTCATTTTTTTAGATAAAAGAATATTTTTTAAAAAAATGCAATTTTGCCGCTTTTTAATAGAGAACCATTTTTAAATCAAATATTTGAAACTTTTATATATTCAATTTGAAAAAATAAACTTCTTCATTGGAATCAGGATGTAAAAATTTAGTTTCAATAAATTTTTGGTGTTTTTCTGATAACTTTCATATTTGGGTGAATAGTGAAAAAATACTATATTTTAACTAAAAACAAGTTTTTTAATCAAAATAATTTATAGTGTTGAATTAATCATTTTAATGTTTTTTAAGTATAATTAGATTATATTTTTACCATTTAATTCATTTTTATTTATTGAAAATAGTTTCACTTTGAAATTGAACATAAACAAGTATCAATCTTTTGTTTGTTATTATTTCTTAAAAACACGCTTCTTGGTTTTGACAACAGGAATTAATTTTAAATTAATAAATGAAACATCTATATTATGAATTTGGTAAAATAGACATAATTTTTGAATTTGGAATATCAAAATTAGCTTAGGGTGAAATTTTGGTTTTTTTCTGAAAACATTCAATTTTTGATGAATAGTGAAAAACACTGAGTTATAGTTTAAAACTGAATTTTTTTTAAAAAATTATTTATTTTATTTAAATTTATTTTAGGTCAAAATAGATACATAATACCTATATAATTTAAATCTAATTCATTGGAGTCAGTTTATGATAATTTTAGATATATAAAAATTTTATTGAACTTTTTACCGTCTTTTACCCACCTCTTAGGAGCATTTGAAAATTTACATAAAACATAATTTTACCGCTTCTGTGAGTTGAATTTAAAAAATCAGAGATACACGGTTGAAATTAGTAAGTAAAATGTGGTTCAATAAGATGAAAATAATTTTTGGTGAATAGTAATTTTTTACTTTTATTTACCACGGTTAGAAGTAAAAAAGGCAATTAGGGGTAAAAATGATATTATTATTACCCTAACACAAGACCTAATTCTATTTTCTAAGTATAATTCGACCCAAAACAACCTTAGGAAAAAAATATGAACCTATTTGGTCCACTTGTATTAGATTAGGACCTTAATTATTATTTTATTTAAAGAAGAGTTAAAAGAGTTAAAATCAATGTTTAATAACTAAAACATTTTTAATATAGGGTTATACATAAGATACATTCGACTATAAGTATTATTTAGAAAGACAAAAAGATTTACTAAATAATGGTATTTTATTTAAAAAATTTATACATTAAATAATTTAATTTATTTATGACACAATGATGATGTAGTAATTTCCTAATTAATGAAATATTAAAATAATTGATATTATAAAAATCCAAATAAATTTAATTTGAGACTTTTTATGAATTAAATTAATTTTATAGGTTAATATGACATGTTATGGTTGGTTATATGAATTTTTTTCGAAGAAATAATTCTGTTATGAATTTAGGAAAAACAAAATAACAAATAGTGTCAAAATTGACATAAAAGACTTTTTAAAACAAATATTATATTACTAATTGATATTATATTCCTAAAAATCTAAAGTTCCTCCAAAATAATTATATAATGATAGTTGTATCATTAATTAACCACTTGGGGTTCTATTGGAAGTTTTTAGTAAGTTTATTAACCATATAATATATAAATACATAGAGATTTGGTAAATGTCAAACTATTTAACTAAGAGTTAAATCTAAAAGATAAAGTTAATATAGTGACCCAAACCTGTCTAAAACATATTGGTTGAGTGGTTTTCGACCCATAACCACCTTATCCTTTAAATAATTCATTTTTGAGCCATTAGAAAACGAAAATGAATTTATTATAAAATAATATTTTAATTTTTTTCTAAGGTGCCCCTCACCCCTCTTATAAAAGGGAACTTCCCCTTCTCCCATATTCACACCTCCAAAGCCATTTCTCTAGGCCAAAACCTGCCCAAATATCCTCCCAACTATCCTAACTTTATCTTAGAGGCATTAAATTAGTCACAAAGACAACCTAAGGAGCCTTTTTGATCAAATCAAAAGGAAGAACCCGAAGAAGAGGTAATGATTTCACCACCCTCTTTCAAGTTCTTTTATTCTTACACCTACTCTTTCTTTGTTATTATCATAACAAAATAATAAATCCTATATTTTATATTTACTGTGATGTTATTATAACTATGGCATAACCATATTCATTATTCTATCCATCCTATGAATGATAATGTCAGCATGCATGCGTACGTACGACTTATTGTCTCCACACCGTGGTGTAATTTATTATTCAACACTATGTTATTTGGATGGATATAATGATGATTAATATGTATATAAATAATGAAAATAACATGAAACTGTCTCTGTAAAATTAATATACAATCCAATTCCACACCTTTAAGGAAATGATATTGTCAATCGTGTGTACGTACAGATTACCGTCTCCACGACGCGATGAGATTTGTTTCCACGTTCACCATTCATCGACGATTATAAAAATATATATTACTAATAATTATGTAATATATGACATAGTAATTCTAATGGATATATATATTTATTTATGTATGTATGTATTTATGTACTTACATATATCTTATTAACTTACTTCCGTTCAATATGATATGAAAACAGAAACCGCGTTTATGCGTACGTACAGCCTACCGTCTCCATAAATGGTGTTTTACATTTCATATATCTATATATTATAAATATTTATATTCTAAATATATATGATATATGAATAAAGGTCTGTATTATGGAACTATTTAAATCATGATCATAATGATATAGTCAAGAATAACAAGTTAAAATACGTACCATAAAGAAAGCGATTATTACCTGAAATGTTAATTTAACATGAAAATCATTATCAAATGGGTTGTATAAAGTCATAAATGAATAATGTATGATATAATAAATATGAATATGGTTCTTGTATAATATAATAACATACAATGGTCATTATAAAGGAGATTAAATGTACCCTCGACCAAAGGAAAGTGCAAGGTAAGGGTTAATTTCCCAATTTCTTTATTATCCGAGGTTGTTTTTACGTATGTATCTACTGGGAAATATTTATTATCCATGTACATGTTTCATGAAAGAGTTTTTAAAGAGATTATTTTAAGGGGTTTTTTTTTACTAAAACATCATTTCAAATGTTTTAAATATTTATTCTTCTAAATCATTCGCATTAATGTCCATGTTTTCAAAATGGGTTTTAAGGATTTATCTATATGGACATGAATGTTTCTAAAATGTTAATTCCTTTCAAAAGTTTCAAAGTGGTATGGGACACTTTTATTCAAACATGTTTTTAAATATATTCCTTTCTAAATTGTGTGACTTTTAAATGTTTTCATGAAAAAAGGGATATTTCTCTCAAATATTTTTACAAATCATGTTCATCTATGTCAACATCTTTTGATGGATTTTAAACTTGTTTGAAGATGATTTATTATGATACAAATAAACCATATTGTATTGAAGGTTTTTTGATATTTTTGACTGTGAATGTGCTATTTTTATTCCATTCATGGTTTATGGATAAAGTATTGACATTTCGTATGTTAGTTTTAATACAAATGTTTATATTATGTTTAAACCTTTTCATATGACGAATGCATTGGACTTAGTAAGTGATGGGTGGAGCCCTCTATAGCACCTTGATGCATTGGTAGATCTCAGGAGATAAACTAGTGTCTTGGAACAATGACTTGACAAAATCTTATTTGTAGTCATGGAAAAAGGCCTTGACTATGTGGTTATGAAGTCTGGCATTTTGCATTCCATCATTATGAAAGTGGATATTGATATTTCATGTGATTATTCAACTAGTAGAATATCCTTGTGAGTAAGTAAATGGAATTATTTTTTATTTATATTTTCCATATTATGATGAATTTTATGTTGAAAAGGATTTTGTATAAGTTTTATACATTGCCTTAAATGTTTATTCTTATTTATAAAAGTTTCCACTGTATTGTTATCCTTACTGAGCATCTGAGCTCTCCCCTTTCTATGTTTTATTTTTTTTAGGATTCTAAGAAGTGTATTGTGAATGACCTATAGGGATAGTATATGGGATCTCAGTGTTGTATATGGAAACAATTTTGTTGTAGTTTTCCATTTCATGATGTAATTCAAACCTTATGAATGTATCTAGTACTTCCAAGGCTACTAAACTAATCAGTCTTTCGAGACTTGATATTTGGTGATCATGCTAATGATATGTAATAATGCACCGACTCTAGGATTTTGGGGTCGGGGTGTTACAGTTGGTATCAGAGGAAGTTTAGTACAAACCTTAGAAACTAGATCTAGATAAACTCTGATTAGTGTACATAGCCCTAAGATAGACATGAGGATCAGTATAGAAGAACTTCCTAGAATTTTTCTATGGTAGAGATTTTGTGAGTTTTCCCAGAAATACATCCATGTCTGGATACAAGAAGGTAGAGACGGTTCTGGCACATATGTACCTAGGGGTAAAACCTGAAAACACCACTTTGATCTAGACTCAAACGGGAACTGGTGCACGACAACTGGTCTTATTGCACTCTTGGTTACGACACTCCCGGGGAATATGGTTAGGATAATTCTAATTTTATTTACAAATCATTATGAAGGTTTTATGAGTATATAATTCCTCAAAGAAAATATTTTTATGATTATGGATTATATCCATAAACTGTTCAATTTATGATAGGTATTTTCCAAGTTTGTAATTATTCATTGCAATTCATAAACTAACCTAGTGTATGCCATTATATAGAAATGGCACCCCATAGAAGGAATGCGAACTACAGCAATACGTACGTTCAAAAGAGTAAGAAATATCATATCTTTCATTGTATTAAGACAACATTTTGAAGGGAAATAGTCTCCCATGTATTCTCAACATATGAAGAAATAGTATTATGTGTTAATAAGATAAGTAAAGAATTCTTTGAGTCTTATGGATTTGAAGGGAAGCAAGAGAAGAAAAGGATGGAAGAGAGAAATATAGATAAAGGGAAGGGGGAAAAGAAGGATTTTTCCAAATGTGATAACTATGGAAATAATCACCTTGGTAACTTCTTGAAGGGAATGGGAGTTTGTTATAATTGTGGGGAAAAAAGACACCAAGTACGTGATTGTAATGGTAAGAAAAAAGTTTCAAATGTACAATGATTCATCTCAAAGGAGTTGGGACACTACGCGAATTAATGTCCAAATCATAAGAGTATACCCCAAATGCTACAATTGGATAATAATAAAGTTATGATTCTAACAAAGATGAAGAGGAATGATTAGATTTCTTGCGTTGTTATTAAATTATTGTGTCATTTGAGTATTGTATTAATGATGTACATGTTATAAAAATTATAGAGTATATAAGGATTGTACTGTAGTACTATTTCGTTAAGAAATTGAGATTGTGTGGAACTAAGAAAAGTGACTCAATAGTAGGTTAAATTTTTAGAGAATATATGGTTGAGAGAAAGATAAACCATAATATGGTTCTGATACTGAGGTAGTGATTTTTGGAATAACACATGATTGATTTGGATAAATTATATTGGATATTATTGACTACCTTGAAACAGATTAATGATTTTTATATTCCATCATTCTCTAGTTTACAACATTTTTGGATATAAGGAATATATCCTGTATTTTATAAGGAATAAGGGATCATGAATGTAATCAATAAGGTTTTATGGTAATTCAGGATGTAGTCGTGTTTTAAAAGAATACATGATGAAGGTGTTCACATGTTATTACATGGAAAAAAGGATCTTCATTGTGTTTACCTTCCTTATAGATTTTGGACTGTGATTTTGGACAGAAGTATTTTGGATAATTCTAGTTTGAGATTATTTTTGGATTTCCATAAAATGGACAACCCGGAGGTCAGGCGGAAACCCGTCGCGTCCGGAAAGGCCACGAGACTTGATCCCGGAACCCGAAGGGTGACAAGGGTGTATCACCTACTGCTAGCCCACGTGATGTCCTGGATTGAATAATTTAGTTTTTTAAAAGATCTAGTAGATGAATTATGTATTCATTTTTTTGGAACCCTATACGAATTGGATAAATAGAATATTTTATAAGTTCTATTATCTTTTAGAGCGAAAGATTAGTTTGTGGTAGAAATTAGTTCAAGGATGGAACTCTACTTGTCCAGTATATTTTTTTATTCTATTATTCAATGAAGAAATTAATTCTTAAACTTTAGGTAAGGGATCTTAAAACTAAAATGTTTTTATACTAATACCTTATGTTTTGTTGAACCAATGATATTTTAAATCATAATAGATTGATGGCTTTGAGGCCCTCAATTGTACAATTTTTTGTGACCGATGACCTCAATCACTCCCTATAAATATTTATGTTTTTCCTCCAATTATGTGTCTCTAATTTCCAACAATGTTCTCTTAATCGATATCATAATTTGGTGGTGACTTTTTCATTCCCCTTTTCCTCTTATTAAGACTAAATTTTATTAACCCAATTTCTGATGTGGGTTTTCCCACAAAGGTATTTTCTATTTTCAACCTTTTATTTTTGAAGAACAATTTTAAATTTCGATGACACAGTTTATTGGAGGGAATAATGTAACACCCCAAGATTTCATATTACTTTATTTCTTCAAAGTAATTCAATAACTTGCACTACACGCAACACCGAGTTTAAGCGCACTACGACTTACCAAACTAGCCGTTCAAGAGAGGTTATGAATAGTATTAACTAAATTTAAAACTTTATATAATCCTTATAATTTTAGAATCCATATTATGAGTTTCTTATAAATAATGAAAAAACAAATTCATTTTTTTAGATAAAAGAAGTATTTTTTTAAAAGATATTTCACCGCCTTTTAATGGAGAACCCTTTTTAAATCAAACATTTGAAACTTTTATATATTCAATTTGGAAAAATAAACTTCTTCTTTAGAATCAGGACATAAAAATTTAGTTTAAATAAATTTTTGGTGTTTTTCTGATAACTTTCTTATTTGGGTGAATAGTGAAAAATACTATATTTTATTTGAAAACAACTTTTTTAATCAAAATAATTTATAGTGTTGAGTTATACATTTTAATGGTTTGTAAGTATAATTAGATTATATTTTTACCATTTAATCCAATGTTATTCATTGGAAATAATTTCACTTTGAAATTGAACATAAACAAGTATCAATCTTTTGTTAGTAATTATTTCTTAAAAACAAGCTTTTTGGATTTGACAACAGGAGTTAATTTTAAATTAATAAATGCAACTTATATGTTTTGAATATTGTAAAATAGACTTAATTTTTGAATTCTGAATATCAAAATTATCTTATGGTGGAATTTTGGTATTTTTATGAAAACATTCAACTTTTGATGAATAGTGAAAAACATTGAGTTATAATTTAAAACTGAATTTTTATTTAAATAATTATTTATTTTATTTAAATTTATTTTAGTTACAAATAGATACATAATACCTATATATGTTCAATTTAATTAATTGGAGTCAGTTTATAATAATTATAGATATATAAAAATTTTATTGAACTTTTTTACCGTCTTTTACCCACCTCCTAGAAGCATTTGCAAATTTACATAAAACAAAATTTTATCATTTATATGAGTTGAATTTAAAAATTATGAGAGACACAGTTGATATCAGTAAGTAAAATTTGGTTCAATAAGATGAAAATAATTTTTGGTGAATAGTAACTTTTAACTTTTATTTATCATGGTTAAAAGTAAATAGGGTAATTAAGGGTAAAAATGATATTATTATTACCCTACCAAAAGTCCTAATTCTATTGGATAAGTATAATTAGACCCAAAAAACCTTAGGATTAAAATATGAACCTCTTTGGTCCACTTGGATTAGATTACGACATTAATTATTATTTTATTTAAAGAAGAGTTAAAAGAGTTAAAATCAAAGTTTAATAACTAAATATTTTTTAATATAGGGTTATAAATAAGATAAATTCGACTATAAATATTTCCTAGAAAGATAAAACTATTTCCTACATAATGGTATTTTATTTATAATTTTTAGACATTAAATTATTTAATTTATGTATGACACAATGATGATAGAGTAATTACTAAATTAATAAAATATTATAATAATTAATATTATAAATATCAAATAAATATAATTTGATATTTTTAATGGATTACACTAATTTTATATGTTAATACGACATTTTATGGTTGGTTATATGAATTTTTGTTGAAGTAATAATGCTGTTATAAATTTAGAAAAAACAAAATACCAAATAGTGTCAAAATTGACATAAAACAGTTTTTAAAACAAATATTATATTATTAATTGATATTATATTCCTAAAAATATAATGTTCTTCCAAAAGACTTATATAATTATAGTTGTATCATTAATTAACCACTTGGGGTTCTCTTGAATGTTTTTAGTAAGTGTATTAACCATATAATATAAAAATAAAAAGAGACATGGTAAATGCCAAACTATTTAACTAAGAGTTAAATCTAAAAGATAAAGTTAATATAGTGACCCAAACCTGTCTAAAACCTATTAGTTGAGTGGTGTTCGACCAATACCCACATTATCCTTTAAATAATTTATTTTTTAGCAATTATAAACCGAAAATTAATTTATTATAAAATAATGTTTTATGTTTTTCCTAAGGTGCCCCTCACCCCTCTTATAAAAGGGAACTTCCCCTTATCTCAAATTCACACCTCCAAAGCCATTTTCTTGGCCCAAACCTGCCCAAATATCATCCCAACTTTCTTAAATTCATCTTATAGGCCTTCCTTTGGTTATAAATCCAACCTAAGGAGCCCTTTGGATCAAATCAAAAGGAAGAATCCAAAGAAGATGTAATGATTTCACCACCCTCTTTCAAGTTCTTTTATTCTTCCACTTAATCTTTATTTGTTATTACCATAAAAAAATAATAACTCTAGTACCTTATATATACTGTTATGTTATTATAACTATGGAATAACCATATTCATTATTCTATCCATCCTATGAATGAAAATGTCACCATGCGTGCGTACGTACGGCTTACCGTCTCCACACCGTGGTGTAATTTGTTATTCAAAACTATGTTATTTAGATGGATATAATGATGATTAATATATATAGAAATAGTGAAAATAAAATGCTAATGTCTCTGTAAAATTAATATACCATCCAATTCCACACCTTTAAGAAAATGATATTGTCGCTGGTGCGTACGTACGGATTACCATCTCCACAACGCGATGAGATTCATTTCCACGTTCACCATTCATCGACGACTATAAAAATATATATTACTAATAAGTATTTAATATATGATATATTAATGCTATTGGAGATATATATATATATATATCTATTTATGTACTTACATATATCTTATTCACATACTTCCGTTCTATACGATATGAAAACAGAAACAGTGTTTATGCGTATGTACGACCTACTGTCTCTATAAACGGTGTTTTCCATTTCATATATATATCTATAATAAATATTTATATTCTAAATATATATGATATATGAATCAAGTTATGTATTCTGGAAGTATTTAAATCATGATATAAATGATACGGTCCAAAATAACAAGTTAAAATATGTACGATATAGAAAGCGATTATTACCTAAAATGTTAATTTAACATGAAAATAATTATTAAATGGGAAGTATAAAGTCATAAATGAATCATGTATGATATAAAAAATATGAATATGGTTCTATTATAATATAATAACAAAATATGGTCATTATACAGTAGGTTAAACGTACCCTCGACCAAAGGAAAGTGCAAGGTAAGGGTTAATTTCACAATCTCTTTATTATCTAAGGTTGTTTTTATGTAAGTATCTAATGGGACATATTTATTATCCATATCCATGTTTCATGAAAGAGTTTTCAAAAGGATTTTTTGGTCAAAGTGGATACTCAAGAGGGGGGGGGGAATTGAGTTCCAATTAAAATTTTGGATAAAAAGATTTATATTAAAAATCCCCCAAATTGTATAATAAGCTAAACTGTAGTGAATTTATAAAGATTGTACGTTTTCAATTAGTTTCACAAGAGATTGATTATTTCTCAGTTGACCCAATCTGAAGATTGATTAACTTTTGAAACTAAATTACTGGATAACAAAATTTATAAACACTTTCTAGTTTAACTATCAGAGTTACTTTAAAACAAATTTATATTTAAAGTACTTAGTAGTAGAATAATAAATAGTTTAAAACAAAATAAAATAAGCATTGCAGTTTAAAACAAGTGGTTTAGTCTCAAGCCGAGACTTAGTCCTCTGAAACAATTTATATAAATTTTTATCCACACCTTGGATCAGGGTCAACAACAGTGCTAAGACTTTATAGGTACTAAGATCTCTACCACAGTTCTTCGTGGGAAAATATAAAATCAATAGCACACAGGCTATCCAGGTCACACTTGACCTCTACCACTTTCCATAGTGGGATAAAAGAGTGTTATAAAAGTTTCTTATGACTATTTAGAAATCCTCCAGTTTAGCACAAGAGACAGTGTGTGTCTAAAAATATAGAGCACACACACTGCTCAAAATATAAATAAAAGAATCACTAAGAGAGTAGATATGAGTTTAAAATGCTCTAGTGATTTTAAGTGCAGATCTGGACCCCTTTTGATTGTTCAAAAATGATTCTAATTCCTTCTATGGTTTTTGTCTTGAAAACAGAGTGTTGTTTGCTTCCTTGATTTTCAGTTTATTTAAGTCTCGCTCGAAGTTCCAATAGACTTTGCAGCACAACAATCCTCCTCAGATTCCAGAAAATTTTCTTCACTACTTTAAGCTTTGGTTCATGTGTTCCTTTCGTATCAAATGAGTATCTTCATGTATTTATACACACAACAACTTTTTTTACTTCTTTTCATCACACCTTCAGCACTTTTTATGACGGAATTTTGTCTTTACTTTTATAGCTTTTAGCTCTAGCAATGGGAATGATTACCTTTTCATATGTACGAGGTACGGTTCCCTGACATGCCAACAACTATAATTAATTAATAGTACGTGCATTAAAAACCTTAAATATGACTATGGCTTAATAAATAAATAGAAATAGAGTTTGATTCGTAGTGACTGGTTAACAGTCATCTTTCATCAGTAGCTCTATGTTGGTAGACATGTAGTTGTGGACTTTGTATAGCAGTGAGCTCCTATCTGTAGCCCTTTGTTCTTGTACTGATAGATCCTTGTATCGGTAAAAGTTACTCTGTGTAACAGCAGCTCTATAAACCGGTAACTCCTTCTATTAGCAGCTTCGCTATATTGGTAACTTTCTTGTACCAGTAACTACTTATATCGGTGGATCTGTCTATTGGTGAACTTTATATCAGTAGCTCTGTATCGGTAGTCGTTCGTCTGTCTGGTTGTATCGATAGCTTGTATTGGTAGCTATTATTATCTGTAGACCTGATCTATCAGAGACATTTTCTAACTGGTGGCCTTTTTTTATTGGTAAACTTACACATATCGGTAGACTTACTCTAATGGTAACCTTTCAGTGTACCGATAGACTTATATATCGGTAGCTATGTTATGTACCTGTGTACTTAGCCTTATCAGTAGTTGTGTATCTGTTTATATCAGTGATCTTCATATCGGTAGCTCTTGTTATAATTGTAGGTCTATCTGTTTGTCTGTATCAGTGTCTATGTGCATACCAGGGAACTTAACACTTATCTGTTCTATGAAAAACATACCCATATTGAGTTAGAATTATTTCAAAGTATGTATAAACATAGATAAATAGTGATTAACATATTCCAATGATTATTTTGATATTATTTACAACATAGGATTATAAATACATATTAAAACATAATTAGGATTATCAATACAGGTGAGGTCAACAATCTCCCCCTTTTTATAATCAAAACTTATGATATCATAATCCAAAATAATCAGTAAAGTATCAGTATAAAATACAATGGTTTTTATTTCTCAGTGTGATTAATGACATTTTCAAATGTGAGATTTTAAAAATATTAGAGGATATACTATTTAAATGAAATTATATCAGAGAACATATGATAATATAAAACACATGTATCAGAGGTAAAAAAATGGTTCTTCATATCAGTTTTCCCTTTTCTTCCTTAGATATTATTTATCCCCTAGTTATGTTTCCCTTAGATATTATTTCTGCCCCTTTCTGATTAGAAAAAAGTGGGACAAAAAGGAAATACAAGAAAAGAGAAGTAAGAGATGGTAAAATAAAGTAAGATCATACATATTCCTTGGATCAAACAGATACAAAGAAATACAGGATAGAAACAAAAATAAATACAGGTGATTCCTATCAAAGATCCTAGCCACTAATCAATCCACATCCTCAACTTTAGATTTTACCTTGGGATCAGAAGAGGATTTAGGCATTGTGGATACAGGTGGAGGCTTATGAATACCAGAGATAGTCAGAGGAGGCTGAGCAACTGAGATAGTTCCTGGCCTATAATGTGTAGCTCTCTGGGTGATCATAGGAGTGAGGCTCCAAATGGCTTAGACTAGAGTCATCTGATGAATGGAAGCAGACTGTGCAGAGGCAGGCAAATATGGAGGTGCAATGATTGGAGTACTGTCTACATGCAATAATGGCATCAATAGATTCCTAAAGTTCATTATAATTCCTCCTCCTCTTTCCATAGCAGAAATGAAATCATCCTTGTTCTCCTTGAATTTGTCTAGTGAAGGGGTCAACTCTCTGAGCTTGTTGGCATGATCTCTGAAATCTTGATTGACTGGTGGTAACTCATATTTTCCAAAAGAAATTTGAAATGGTTGGTAAACTGATGCTTGTTATAAACTTTCTGAAAATAAGATTCAATGTTATCCTTTACTTCTTTCTGAGAGGAAGAAGCTTATCTCATATAATCTTGAACAATTTTCATGATATGTCTGGTGGTAGACACCACCTGGGTCAGTACAGATGAGTCCAAAGATCCATTTGTTGATTCTGAACCAAGTTCTTCTCTCATAACTGCTCGAAACTTATCAAAATATACAGAAGCACTGGATGAAGCAAGAGGTTTGACAGTGAATGCAACAGTCTCCTTGAATGATTGGGTTAAGTTGCTTATCAGCTTCTGGACAACCAAATCCTAAGTGCTCACAAGTTCTTTGACTGACTTCTTAAAATCTTCAAAGACATCCACAAATTTCTTTACTACACCTTTAATGTAATTGATGTCAGCATTCATTTGAGCTTGAAAACTACTCAAGGATGTTAAGGAAGCAATAAACTACTTCAAGGCAACAACAGCTCCTGTCCAGCTCTCAATCTCAGAATGACACACTCTGATTTCATTCATCATCTCTATCATAGTGGTTGACACAATACATCCAAGAGAGATTTTAATGTATTTTTCCATGTTGCTCAGCTCCTCAACAAAACAATTCTTTAAATTAGCAATAGATGCATTCAAAGACTGTCATCTCAACCTTTAAAGACTCAAAGTCAACCCTGGTTATCATACTAGAAGACACAACAATAGGTTCTCTTTATGACACAATACTGGCTACAGAGTCATCCATAACAGATTGAATGGATGAAATCAGTGAGGTTTCCATTCTCTTTACTTCTTCCACAAAGTTTTCCTTTAGCTCAGACTTTAACTGATCCAAATCAGGTTTTCTAACTACATCCATAGGTAATAACTCAGATAGAATATCATAATTGACTGTAGGACTACTGAGGGATGCCTCATTATTAGAATCAAGGTAGTCCAACCCACAAACTACAAAACTTGGGTCTTCAACCCAGTCTTCAATTCCATCAGCTACTGAAACACTTCCAAGTCTAGTTGGATGCTCCCCCTCAACTGGTGCATTCTCTTGTACAGAAATGGCGACCTCATCAGCTCGGACTTCCTCTAAATAATCTTGCACAACCATCTCCATTTCTCCAACAGAAGGAGTCTCCTTAGGAATAGGAGCAGGTCTATAAACTTCAACAAGAAAAACCAATAAAGGAACACCATAACTTCCAATCAGAGGACTTAAACTCAAGGTGTCAGAAGCAGATGCTTTAGTTTTAGATTCTCTTTCTTCTTCCTCATTATATGGGGTAGCTTCTCCCTGATCTGATCTCTGCTGGTCTTCCTCATATACAGGTTCCTCATCATTGCTTACACCCAAAATAGTTTCTATACTTGGTAGGTTCAAATAAGAATTTTCCTTTTCTTGTGACACAACTTCAGGAGTTGGGCTAGGAGGCAAGTCCAGATCTCCTCCATCTGTTGCAAAGGAATCCTCTTCATCTGAATCATCACTATATTGTGGCTCCTCTTCATCAGGCCCTAGACCTGGATCTCTCTTGTATTTTGGTCTATTTGGATGATCAACTGGATTGAACTTGTCATATATCTTTTCATCATAAGTAACCCACTACTTTCTCCAAGGGTTCCAGCTAATCTTCATATACTTACACACTGTGCTTGTGATACAAAAATTGTTTCTTTCCACCACTGTCTCATCCTAAGACTTAGCAACCCCATTTATTTTAATCATAACTGAAATCAATTTGGAAAAGAATAAGGCATTGGTTTTTGATTTGGGTCTGGTCATATCCTCTATTTGAATCATTAGCAGCCTGCATAGATTTACCTTCACACCATGCCTTAAGAGATGCAACCGATAGATATCTTGATACTTCAGATTCGAAAATTCACCTCATATGGACTTAGCACATTATGAATGAATTTGAATAGCAACCTATTTTCCCCATCCATCTCAGCTGCCACTACTTTCCTAGGAGTTTCATCTCCTGTCAACTCTTCCAAGACAGTTTCATAGTCGAATATGTCACTGGTAAGAGGTATTGTCTTAGATGAATACACAAATACTCCTTCATGTGGTACCTTCATGAATTCATCCTATTCAATGGATGAAAAAGATATTTCCTTGCCATTTACCAAGGAAATCATTCTATTCTCCTTATCGGATTTCTCAAACCGCACAAAAGCATATAACTCTTTTACTAGATTCAGATAATAAGGACCATTATTGTTTGTGAAACATTATATCCATTTCTTCTCCTCTAATATTCTTAGTGTCAACAATTTTCTTGGAAAAATCCATTCTGCACACAGCTCTTTCTTGGCTAAAATTTCTCTATTTTGCAAGTGTGGGTTCACTGGATGCCTCCCTGACCTTGTTCGATTGACACTGCTACTTGCTTCAGGTCCTGTCTTCTGCTTCACAATCGGCTCATCAAGGTCTTCACTGATAGTCGAAAGTTTGGGTTTTTCCATCTCTAGACTGAATAACATAGGGTTTTTCGCGAGATTCGGGGATTCAAGGAGTTGGGTTTGAGATAGGAGAGTTCGGTTGATTGAGAAGTAATTAAGACTTAGTTTTTATCATTTAGGGATCATAAAATAAATAATTAAAATATAATAAGTAAAGTATAAATGATACAGATTCCGGCGGCTAAATACATGAAGTTTAAAACAATTCAAACTAACGGTAATCATATACCAGTGATAATTCCTAACGGTGAGGTATATTAGTGAGTTTTACTAACACTGAGGTTCATACCGGTGAGGTATACCAGTGAGGTTTCATACTGATGAGGTATATCATTAAGGTTTCATACCAGTGAGGTATATCAGTGAGGTTTCTAACGCACAGAGTCTATCATTCCTAACTCATGTCAAATGTAACTTAACCTATCCGAACATAAAGGCTTGGTGAAAATATCATCTAATTGATGTTCAGTACCTATAAATTCAAGAGTAATATCACCTTTTTTGTAATGATCTCTCAAAAAATGGTTCCTTACATCAATGTGTTTAGTCCTATAGTGAGACATGGGATTCTTAGAGATGTTAATTGCACTAGTGTTATCACAATTTATAGATACATGTTTAAAAACATATCCATAGTCCAACAAAGTATTTTTCAACCACCTAATTTGTGCATAGAAACTACCAGAAGCAATGTACTCTGCTTCAGCAGTAGACAATGCAACTGAATTCTGCTTTTGACTACACCATGATACTGGAGACTTACCTAGAATATGATATGTTCCATAAGTTATCTTTCTATCTAACTTTCAACCAACAAAGTCAGCATATGAATAACTTATTAAATTAAAATATTGTCCTTTTCGATAAAACAAACCTAAATTTTCAGTATGTTTAATATATTTGAAAATTCTTTTAACAGCAAGAAAATGTGACTATTTAAGATTATCTTGAAATCTTTCACACATACACACACTAAACATAATATCTGTTCGACCAGCAGTAAGGTAAAGTAGACTTCCAATCATACCTCTATAATTTGTTTGATCAACTGGTTTCTCAGATTCATCAATGTCCACCTTACAGGTGGTACTCAAGGGTGTATCACTTTCCTTAATACTATCTAAACCAAAACATTTTAAAATATCCTTTTTATATTTACTTTGACTTAAAATAATACCATTTTCATTTTGATAGACTTGAAATCCAACAAAATATTTGAGTTCTCCCATTAAACTCATTTCAAATTCATTTTGCATACTCTTTAAAAAATCAATACACAAAGTATGTTTAGAAGATCCAAAAATAATATCATTAACATAGATTTGTACTATCAAAACATCTTTAGAAATTATTTTGATAAAAATAGTTGGATCAACAATCCCTTTAGTAAAACATTTTGAAATAAGAAAATTACTAAGTTTATCATTCCAAGCTCATGGAGCTTGTTTCAAACCATATAAACCTTTAGAGAGCTTAAAAACTCGATTTCGAAAATGAGGATTAGTAAATCTAGGTGGTTTTTCAACAAAAATTTTTTAATTATAAATCCATTTAAAAAAGCACTTTTAACATCCATTTGATATAACATGAAATTTAGATGAGCAGCATAGGCATATAGAATCCTAATAGCTTCTAATCTGGCTACAGGTGTATTGGTTTCCTCATAGTCTCTTCCTTTCTTTTGACTATACCCTTGTGCAACTAGCCATACATTGTTTCTAACTATATTTCCAAATTCATCAACTTTACTTCTAAAAACCCATTTAGTGTCTATGGTCAAGTTGTCCTTAGGTCTGTCAACTAATTCCCAAAATTTGTTTCTTTCAAATTGATTTAATTATTCTTGCATAGCCATTACCCAAATTTCATCATCAATTGCATCATTGATATTTTTAGGTTCTAGCTATGAAAGGAATGCTTGATGTTCAACCTGGTTTCTTAGAGAAGCTCTAGTCTGTGTCCCTCTATCAAGATTACCAAAAACAACATCTAAAGGATGATTCTTTAGAATCCTAGTCGATCTAGTAAAGGTGGGACTAGAAATTTCAGGTTCTTCTCTAGATTCAGGTTCTACAAAAAAAGGTTCTGGAAAGTTTCCAGAACTGGTTGTGTTTACAACAGGTTCATTGATTTTATCATTAAGGTTCAAAATAGACAAATCTTCTTCAAGATTTTCAAGAGAATACTTAGGTTTATGTGGATCAGTTTCGTCAAATTTGATGTGAACAGACTCTTCCACACATTTGGTTCTTTTATTAAAAACTCTATAATCTTTTATTTTAATTTAATAACCTAGGAAATTTTTTTCATCACTCTTAGATGAGAATTTATCAAGATTATCCTTGGTGTTGACAATAAAGACTTTGCAACCAAAAACATTAAAGTTATTAACCTTAGTTTTCCTATGGCTCCACAACTCATAAGGCATATTTTTGAGAACAGGTCTAATCAGGACTCTATTAATGATATAACAAGCTGTATTTACAGCTTCATCCCAAAAGTAAATTGGCAGGTCAAACTCATTAAGCATGGTTCTTGTAATCTCATGAAGAGTTTTGTTTCTTCTTTCAATTACACCATTCTGCTGAGGTGTCCTAGGGGCAGAGAAATTATGACTATAGACATTGTGTGAGCAGTAAGATTCAAATTCATGATTTTCAAACTCACGACCATGATCACTTCTCAGGGTCTTAATCTTAAGTCCACTAAGGCTTTCTACAGACTTGGATTATTTAATAAATTAAGAACAAGCTTCACTTTTGTGAGCTAAAAATTATACCCAAGTGTACCTAGAATAGTCATCTACTAAGACATAGACATAGTGCTTCCCATTTAAACTAGAAACTCTAGAAGGTCCATATAAGTCTATGTGAACCAACTCGAGAGGTTGATAATTTGAACTTATTTCTTTGATTTAAAAGAAAATTTATGTTTCTTTCCCTTTTAACAGGGATAACAAACTTTATCAGCTAGGAATTCAATTTTAGGTAGGTATCTAACTAAGTTTTTCCTAGTCATTTTTCTAAGTGAATGAATGTTGCAATGTCCAAATCCTCTGTGCCATAGCCAAGACTCTTTATGAAAATAATTTAAGAAAGAAATGTTCTATTTATCCAAATACTTAAAATCAACAGCATAAAAAATTTTATTTCTCAAAGCAGAAAATACTAAAATATTTTTAGAATTAAAAACATTACAAGAATCATTTTCAAATTTAACATTGAAACCATCATCACACAACTGAGAAATACTTAACAGGTAATATTTAAGTCCATCAAAAAATAAAACTTTGGAAATTAAAACTGAATCAGTGTTACCAATCTGGCCAAAACTGTGATTTTTCCTTTTGAATTATCACCAATGGTGACTTGGCCTCCATTAACATTGATTAAACTATTAAAGCATCAGTAATCTCTAGTCATGTGACTTGAACATCCGCTGTCCTAGTACCATTCCTTCTTATGGTAACTTTTCAAGCAAGTTTCCTACAAAATAGGTTTTAACAGAAAATTATTTTGGTACCCAGAATTTCTTGGGTCCAGAAAGGTTAGCAATAAAAACTTTTGGTACCCGAACTTGTCTAATGGGTCTCATACAATCAATAGATTCAGAAGATTTTGAAAGTTACACTTTATTTGATATATAACCATGTGAATATCTAGTTGAAGCATATGAATTTCTAGAACTAGAACTAGCAGCATTCTGTCCAGATTTAGGAATAAATCTATTTCTAGTAATCTGTCTTTGTCCAGGCTAATAGCCTATTCCAGTGGTATATTTTGGTGCCACATGTTTTCCTAGAATTTTAGTTAGAGTATTATTTCCATTTTTGAATTTATCTAAGTCCTTCCTTAATTTCTCATTGGACAATTTCAGTTCAGTATTTTCCTTAAGTAATTGAGAATTGTTTTCCTTTTCTATATCAAGTGCAGATTTAATAGAGTTGGTCAAAGCATGCTGTTTTTTAAGTTCTTATACTTGTCCTTCAATTCATTACAGGTTTCTTATAGCATATTATAGTATTCAAACAATTTAGATTTAGGCATATTATCATCACTACTTTTATAAGGCCCCAGCCTTAAACCTTACATAATCTTGAGTTTTCACAAGATTACACGTTGAGGATCTTTTCAGGTTTAGAGTTTTAGAGAATTAGATCTTAAAACATGCATTACAATCCACATTTAAACAAAGTGGTTACAATAAAATATAGTATTCTTTTTTCCCACCAATTGATACATATTGAAAATAAAACATGGATTCTTTCTTGACACATCCTTGACTCTATCATCTTATCATGTACCATTCCCTTGACCTGTGAAAATCATTTCAAAAAAACTTGGGATGAGCATAAAAAGCTCAGTATGGGTTATAAAAATATGGAAAGGAAACATGGGTACATATATAAATAAGAATGAAATCATACTTTACCCATATAACATAAGCACTTTAACATACCTCATCAAATCATGAATAAATCATAGAAATCATAAGACATAAAAGTAACTTGAGGCATTCATAACATTCTTACGTAGGGAGTAACCCTCTTAGTTACGTTTGGAATACCCATCACAGTATATTCCCTAAATCTCTTTGGAGAAACCTTAACGTTTCACTCCTTCGCGTTACCCAATGCATTGGAGAGCTATATCGGGCTCACCCGCCCTTAGTTTATCACGGAACCACCCGTCTTCATAATAATTCCCAAGAACTTCAACATAATTGTATCACATAAAACATGAAAAAAAGGAAACATAACATTTCCACCATTCAATCACAAGATATCAATACAACACATTGACATAAAAACATTATGAAAACCATTTTCAATACCAAAATAAAAGAAAAGTAAAACATGGTATTTATTTTTCTTTTAAAAAAAAGTATGGCTTGTAGAGGAAGCCGAAACTCAAATAACGGTCACGGCGGCGGAGAAGTCGTTGTCGCCGCATACGTATGACAAAAACATTCCCTTTTGTCGTTTAGAAAAAGCTTCGTATAAAAAAGATTCCTTTTGGATAAACGTAAAATTCAATGTGGTTTATACACCGTATAAAAGAAGGTTGTGTATAAAACAAAATATGCCTCAATGAAAGGAGATTGAGACGAAGTCCCATACCTCGTATCCGAATTGACCCGACCGTTCTTTAATCTCCTGAATAATAAACTTGAGTTAATCTCTACTTGCTTAAGAACCTTTTTCAAGTTCATTATTCCTTTTATACCATGTTATTAACATCATGTAATCATTTAAGTTAATAATGTTCATTTTTTCGGTATTTGGTTCTTAAGTCGAAAATAGACTTCTTACACTTACATGTTGTTAATTTGGTAAAGGTTCGTTATATCCAGAATTATATTAATGATTTGGATAACATATATATCATATATATTCAGCATATACATGTATTTATAATATTACATCACATTTAGAGGTAAGAAATGAAATGCACCGTTCATGGAGACGGTAAGCCGTACGTACGCATGAACGCTACTTCCATTTCTATTTCGTATTTTCTGGAATGGAATCATAATTATATAAGATTATATTATAATTCCAGTATAATAACATATATAATATCATTAACTTTATCCTTTACACATCCCACATATGGTATTAACGAATCAAATCACTTTCAGGGGGCGGTAGTCCGCACTTCCTAAAATGAAGATATCGTGTTTACCCATAATGGAAACAATAATGGTATGCCATAAATGAAAAATACAGAAGCTTATGGAAAGAATAAACATATTATATATCATATATAAAAATAGTGACATCATAATGGCCACCTTTGAAGGTGTTAAATGAGTATTGAACAATCATCGTTTCGGGAGGCAGAATTTCGCCATCCACGGAAACTGTATGTTCTTTAACCATTTTATGTAGTTTTGTGAGAGTTTAGCTCGAATAAATCTTATAACAACATCCTAGTATATTGAAGATACTATTTTTGTTACAAAATAAGTAAATAAAAAGAGTTTAGGGGGTTGGAGAAGCAAAATTAAACAAATGAACATGAGAGAATGAATTACCTTTAAAAGTGTAACTCCTTTTGATTTGAGCCTAAAGGCTTCCTTTGAAAGGATTATGCACAAATGGAATCCTCTAGGATGAGGAGAGGGATGTGGAGAGAGTAAATGGGCAGGGGATGGCCGAGCCAAAGGCTTTAGGAGTGTGTGAAATGAGGTAGAGGTGGGGGCCTTTTATAAGAGGATAGGAGGGGCACTCTTGGAAAGTAAAGAAATATTACTTTATTTGAAAATGAGTTTCGGATTTAAATGGTCCCACATTGATATAATTCTAGGATAAGGTGATAAGGGTTCTAAATCTACCCATCCAATAGGTTTTGGACATGTTTAGATTTTAGATATTACATTATCTTTCCATTTTATTTAAATTGGTAAATAATGATGTCATCGCTGCATCATCATGATGTCATCAATAATTTAATTTATTTAAAGTCTAAAAATTATAAAAAAAATACTATGATGTAGGAAATATTTTTATCTTTCCAATGACTATTTATAATCAAAAATATGGTCTTTATAACCCCATGTAAAAATTGTTTTCGTAAAACATATGATGTTTGTGTCATTTTTACTTTTACATTAAATAAAAAGTTATTTATGTCATTTCCCAACCAAAGTGGCTCCATGGGGTCCCCAAGTTGACCCATGACTTTTCTTGGTCGGCCATGACACAACAAATAAGGGTAGGACATGTGTCTAGGTCATCTCATTTTATTAAAGCATTATTTTTACCTTAAACTACACTAATTATCACTAATCGCGATTAAGAACTTAATAAGTTACTATTCACCAAAAAATTATTTTAATCCCATTGAACCACATTTTAATTCTTAATGAAAACCATGTATGTTGGAGTTTTGAAATTCAAAACACAATGATGGCAAAATTTCATTTAAACAGAAAATCAGTTTTTATAAGTACCACTTAGTGGTTTCACTATTCATAAAAAATTGACGTTTTTCAGAAAATTACCAAAATTTAACCCTAAGCTATATTTGATATTATGAATTAAAAAATGAAGTCTATTTTACAAAATTCAAAACATATAAGTCACATTAATTAATTTAATAATTAATTCCCACTGTCATGAGAAAATAGCGTGTTTTTATAAAACAATGAGTATCAAAAGATTGACACCAGTTTAAGTCCAATTTCAAAGTGAAATTGATTCCAATGACCACCATTGGATTAAATGGTAAAAATATATTCTAATTTCACTTCAAAACCAATTCAAAAGATAATCGAATCATATAAATAAATTAGATTAAAAAGTAGTTTTGATGTCAAATGCAGTATTTTTCACTATTCATTAAAAAATGAACATTGTCAGAAAAATACCAAAAATTCACACAAAGTAAATTTTGATGTCCCAATCATAAAGAATAAGTTTATTTGACAAACATAGTTTATAAAATTGTCAAAAGATAGATTCAAAAATGTTTTTCCATCAATGGGAGTAAAACAATCTTTTAAAAATATTAGTGTATTTCATGTTTACGATTGGATTTATTTTCATTTTAAGCCTCTAAAACACTATCTAATTAATTAATAGACATAGATAAAATATCTATTATTCATTACTTACTTGGGATGTTACATACTTACCCCCTTTAGAAAATTTTGTCCCCGTAATTTATTTACTTATCGAATAAATGGGGGTAGTTATCCCTCGTTGCATTTTCAGATTCCCATGTTGCCTCTTCCATCATTTGGTTTTTTCACAAAACCTTTACCTACTTAATCACCTTATTCCACAATACCTGCTCCATGTGGTCAAGAATATGGATCGGTTGTTCCTCATAAGATAGGTTCTCTTCCAACTGAACTACCTCTGGACTCAAAACATGAGATGGATCTGGCATATACTTTCTCAACCTCAAAACATGAAAAACATTGTGTACCTGAGATAAGCTCTGAGGTAAAGCCACTCGGTAAGCAACTGATCCAACTATCTCCATAATTTCATATGGTCCAATGAACCTTGGACTCAGCTTTCCTTTCTTACCAAATCGCATCACACTCTTCCATGGTGAAACTTTGAGAAAAACATGATCACCTACCTCAAAAGAGAGATCCTTCCTCCTGTTGTCCGCATAACTCTTCTGCCTACTCTGAGCTGTTCTCATGTGTTTTTGAATCAGCTGAACTTTTTCTGCCATCTCTTCTACCAATTCTGGTCCCATCAACTTTCTTTCACCCACTTCATCCCAGAAATCTGGAGTTCAACACCGCTTCCCATATAACGCCTCAAATGGTGCTATCTGTATACTGGAATGAAAACTGTTATTATATGAAAATTCAACCAAAGAAAGATGTTGGTCCCAACTTCCCTAATAATCCATCGAACAAGCTCATAGCATATCCTCCAAGGTATGAATTGTTCGTTCTAACTGCCAATCTGATTGAGGATGAAAATCTGTACTAAAATTTAATTCAGTACCCAACGACTTCTGAAGGCCTTTCCAAAAGTTAGAAGTGAACCTGGGATCACGATCAGATACAATGGAGAGGGGAACTCCATGTAACCTGACTATCTCTTTAAGATACAAACGGGAAAGTTGATCTAGGGAAAAAGTATCTCGTATAGCAAGGAAATGAGCAGATTTAGTCAAGCGATCAACAATAACCCAGATTGCATTATTACCTCAAGATGTCTTCAGTAATCCCACAACAAAGTCCGTGGATATATTCTCCCATTTCCACTCTGGCACTGGTAAAGGCTGAAGCATCCCTTTCGGTAACTGCCGCTCTGCTTTAACCTGTTGGCATGTCAAACACTTCACAGTAAAATCAGCAATATCTATTTTCATTCCATCCCACCAGTAATACTCCCGCAGATCTCTGTACATCTTAGTACAGCCAGGATGAACTGAAAACGGAGAACTATGAGCTTCACATAACAACTCTCTCTTCAACTGTGAATCACAAGGCACACACAATCTCTTCCCAAATCTCAAAACACAATCATTATCAATGTTGAATTCAGGCAACTTACCTTTCTGAACCAGCTCTACCTTTTTCTGTAACTCACTGTCTTGCTTCTGTGCTTGCTTGATTCTATCTGATAGAGATGATCTCACTGATACCTAAAACAAAACAGAAGAACTTCCTACACCAACAACTTCTATGCCAAAGTTCATCAAATCCTTAACCAAAGGATCACGTTCCAAACACAACATTGCTAATGAAGCATTACTTTTTCGACTCAAAGCATCAGCCACTTTATTTTCTTTTCCCGGATGGTAATGAATTGTACAATCATAATCCTTGATAAATTCTAGCCATCTCCTTTGTCTCATGTTCAATTTTTTCTGAGTGAATATATACTTTAAACTTTTGTGGTCGGTATATATTTCACACTTTACTCCATACAAATGATGCCTCCAAATTTTTAAAGCAAAAACAACAGCAGCTAATTCCAAATCATGTGTAGGGTAATTTACCTCATGAATTTTCAACTGACGTGAAGCATAAGCAATTACCTGATCATTCTGCATTAGGACACAAACAAGTCCTTTCAATGAAGCATCATTGTATATAACAAACTCACCATTCCGGGAAGGTAGTGCCAAAACTAGAGCATTCACCAATCTTCTTTTCAATTCTTGAAAACAATCATCACATTGTTTTGTCCAAATAAACATAACACCCTTCCGAGTTATCTTAGTCATTGGACTAGATAATTGTGAAAAATTTCTAACAAACCTTCGGTAATAGCCTGCCAAACCAA
Source organism: Viscum album (assembly GCA_963277665.1). NCBI lineage: Eukaryota > Viridiplantae > Streptophyta > Magnoliopsida > Santalales > Viscaceae > Viscum > Viscum album. The sequence continues at coordinate 758,491,965 of OY728129.1, read as the reverse complement.
GGAAGCTATGAATCTCGGTTACATTTGTGGGTCATGGCCATTCTTCCACAACTTTTGTTTTTGCAGGATCAACAGTTATTCCATCTTTAAAAACAATATGACCAAGGAAAGAAATTTGTTGCAACCAAAACTCACACTTGCTGAATTTTCCATACAGTTTCTTTTCTTTTATGGTTTGTAAGATAACCCTTAAATATCTTTCATGCTCCTCTTTACTTTTAGAAAACACCAAAATATCATCAATGAAAACCACCACTTATCACCTGATTCAACTGAGCCATCACTACAGTAAACTTCTCAATTTTGATTCTGACCATCTCAGTATACTGATTTGGAAGGTCATTTCCCTCAGTATGACTTCCCAAAAAAACATCTCTGCTTCCTTTGCGGAAAACCATTCTGAACAAACATGTCTTAGATGAAGCAACATGGTAATCTTTAAATGCTATATCATTTCAAAAAAAAAATATTTTTGGATATTCATTTAATAGAATTCTAACTCCTAAAGTTATCTAAACCGACCTCTGATACCAACTATAAGGCCCCATCCTTAAACCTTACATAATCTTAAGTTATCACAAGATTACATGTTGAGGATCTTTTCAGGTTTAGAGTTTTAGAGAATTAGATCTTAAAACATGCATTACAATCCACATTTAAACAAAGTGGTTACAATAAAAGATAGTATTCTTTTTTCCCATAAATGGAAACATATTGAAAATAAAACATGGATTCTTTCTTGACACATCCTTGACTCTATCATCTTATCATGTACCTTTCCCTTGACCTGTGAAAATCATTTCAAAAAAACATGGGATGAGCATAAAAAGCTCAGTATGGGTTATAAAAATATGGAAAGGAAACATGGGTACATATATACATAAGAATGAAATCATACTTTACCCATATAACATAAGCACTTTAACATAACTCATCAGATCATGAATAGATCATAGAAATCATAAGACATAAAAGTAACTTGAGGCATTCATAACATTCTTACGTAGGGAGTAACCCTCTTGGTTACGTTTGGAATACCCATCACAGTATATTCCCTAAATCTCTTCGAAGAAACCTTAACATTTCACTCCTTCGCATTACCCAATGCATTGGAGAGCTATATCGGGCTCACCCGCCCTTAGTTTATCACGGAACCACTCGTCTCCATAATAATGCCCAAGAACCTCAACATAATCGTATCACATAAAACATGCATAAAGGAAACATAACATTTCCACCTTTCAATCACAAGATATCAATACAACACATTGATATAAAAACATTATGAAAACCATTTTCAACACCAAAATAAAAGAAAAGTAAAACATGGTATTTACTTTTCTTTTAAAAAAATTTATGGCTTGTAGAGGAAGCCGAAACTCAAATAACGGTCACGGTGGCAGAGAAGTCGTTGTCCCCGCATACGTACGACAAAAACATTCCCTTTTGTCATTTAGTAAACGCTTCGTATAAAAAAGATTCCTTTTGGATAAACGTAAAAGTCAAAGGGGTTTATACACCGTATAAAAGAGGGTTGTGTATAAAACAAAATATGCCTCAATGAAAGGAGATTGAGATGAAGTCCCATACCTCGTATCCGACATGACCCAACCGTTCTTTAATCTCCTGAATAATAAACTTGAGTTAATCTCTACATTCTTAAGAACCTTTTTCAAGTTCATTATTCCTTTTATACCGTGTTATTAACATCATGTAATCATTTAAGTTAATAATGTTCATTTTTTTGGTATTTGGTTCTTAAGTCAAAAATAGACTTCTTACACATACATGTTGTTAATTTGGTCAAGGGTTCATTATATCCAGAATGATATTAATGATTTGGATAACATATATATCATATATATTCATCATATACATGTATTTATAATATTACATCACATTTAGAGGTAAGAAATGAAATGCACCATTCATGGAGACGGTAAGCCGTACGTACGCATGAACGCTACTTCCATTTCTATTTCGTATCTTCTGGAATGGAATCATAATCATATAAGAGTATATTATAATTCCAGTATAATAACACATATAATATCATTAACTTTATCCTTTACACATCCCACATATGGTATTAACGAATCAAATCACTTTCAGGGGGCGGTAGTCCGCACTTCCTAAAATGAAGATATCGTGTTTACCCATAATGGAAACAATAATGGTATGACATAAATGAAAAATACAGAAGATTAAGGAAGGAATAAACATATTATATATCATATATAAAAATAGTGACATCATAATGGCCACCTTTGAAGGTGTTAAATGAGTATTGAACAATCATCATTTCGGGAGGCAGAATTTCGCCATCCACGGAAACCGTATGTTCTTTAACCATTTGATGTAGTTGTGTGAGAGTGTAGCTCGAATAAATATTATAACAACATCCTAGTATATTTAAGATACTGTTGTTGTTACAAAATAAGTAAATAAAAAGAGTTTAGGGGGTTGGAGAAGCAAAATAAAACAAATGAACATGAGAGAATGAATTACCTTTAAAAGTGTAACTCCTTTTGATTTGATCCTAAAGGCTTCCTTTGAAAGGATTCTGCCCAAAGAGAATCCTCTAGGATGAGGATAGGGATGTGTAGAGAGTAAATGGGCAGGGGATGGCCGAGCCAAAGGCTTGAGGAGTGTGTGAAATGAGGTAGAGGTGGGGGCCTTTTATAAGAGGAGAGGAGGGGCACTCCTGGAAAGTAAAGAAATATTACTTTATTTGAAAATGAGTTTCGGATTTAAATGGTCCCACATTGATATAATTCTAGGATAAGGTGATAAGAGTTCGAAATCTACCCATACAATAGGTTTTGGACATGTGTAGGTTTTAGATATTACATCGTCTTTCCCATTTTATTTAAATTGTTAAATAATGAGGTCATCGCTGCATCATCATGATGTCATAAATAATTTAATTTATTTAAAGTCTAAAAATTATAAAAAAAAATACTATGATGTAGGATATATTTTTTTCTTTCCAATTACTATTTATAATCAAAAATCTGATCTTTATAACCCCATGTAAAAAATGTTTTTGTAAAACATATGATGTTTGTGTCATTTTTACTTTTACATTAAATAAAAGGTTATTTATGTCATTTCCCAACCAAAGTGGCTCCATGGGGTCCCCAAGTTGACCCATGGCTTTTCTTGGTCGTCCATGACACAACCAATAAGGGTAGGACATGTGTCTAGGTCATCTCATTTTATTAAAGCATTATTTTTACCTTAAACTACACTAATTACCACTAATCGCGATTAAGAACTTAATAAGTTACTATTCACCAAAAAATTATTTTAATCCCATTGAACCACATTTTACTTCTTAATGACAACCATGTATGTTGGATTTTTGAAATTCAAAACAAAATGATGGAAAAATTTCATTTAAACGGAAAATCAGTTTTTATAAGTACCACTTAGTGGTTTCACTATTCATCAAAAATTGAAGTTTTTCAGAAAATTACCAAAATTTCACCCTAAGCTATATTTGATATTCTGAATTCCAAAATGAAGTCTATTTTATAAAATTCAAAACATATAAGTCACATTAATTAATTTAATAATTAATTCCCGTTGTCATGAGCAAATAGCGTGTTTTTATAAAACAATAAGTATCAAAAGATTGACAGTAGTTTAAGTCCAATTTGAAAGTGAAATTGATTCCAATGACCACCATTGGATTAAATGGTAAAAATATATTCTAATTTCACTACAAAACCAATTCAAAAGATAATCTAATCATATAAATAAATTAGATTAAAAAGCAGTTTTGATGTAAAATGCAGTATTTTTCACTATTCATTAAAAAAAATGAACATTGTCAGAAAAATACCAAAAATTCACACAAAGTAAATTTTGATGTCCCAATCATAAAGAATAAGTTTATTTTGACAAAAATAGTTTATAAAATTGTCAAAAGATAGATTCAAAAATGTTTTGCCATCAAAGGCAGTAAAACAATCTTTTAAAAATATTATTGTATTTCATGCTTACGATTGGATTTATTTTCATTTTAAGCCTCTAAAACACTATCTAATTCATTAATAGACATAGATAAAATATCTATTACTCATTACTTACTTGGTATGTTACAAATTTCATTCCCAGAATAATAATCATTGAGCATAGGAGAAACAGGTACCTCAGAAGTATTAGTCATGAAACACATGTTGGCATGATTCTTTTCAGAATCAGAAACATCAAACTCACTTGTGCTGTCTTCTGAAGCACTCCAGGTTTCCTTCATGGATTTCTTATATTTTTTGTTCGTGTAGTCATATTTCTTCTTGAAATTTAACTTTGGGCAGTCTGCCTTAATGTGTCCTTTCCTTTTGCATTCATAACACACTATCTCATCATACTTATCCGACTTTTTCCAATCCTTCTTCCAATGAACTTTGTTGTCATATTTTCTTTTATAACATGGTTTTCTAAAGAATTTATTCGTCCTGTAGAAATTATTGAACTGTTTGGCTATTTGATCCATCTATTCATCACTATCAGAATCTTAACCTTCACTTGTTGTGCTTTCAGTAGGTATGTGAACTTTCTCCTTGTCCTTGCTCTTTGAGGCAGTAGATTTAAATTCTACTAACTTCCTCCTTGGTTCATCATCTTCTTCCTTGTTTAGTTTCATCTCTTCTTCATACATCATCAAATTACCAATTAATTATTTAACAAGTAGTGAACTTATATCACACGATTCTCTTATTGAAATTGATGCGCCTCTCCATCTTTCTGGCAGACATCTTAGTATTCTCATAATCTTATCCTTTGTAGGAACAACTTTTCCAAGTGAGCTCATAGTGTTGAAAATCTCATTAAACTTCAGATAAATATCAGAAATAGGTTCATCAGACTTCATTTTTAAATTATTATACTTAATAGTGTAGGTATTCAATCTCATTTAATTAACATTGGTTCTTCCCTCATGGGAAACAGCCAAAGTGTCCCAGATTTCATAAGCAGTTTTGCAAGCAGATATTCGATTAAATTCTTAATCCCCTAAAGCACAGTACAAAGCATTCATTTCTTTATAGTTATTTTTGTATTCAGTCTTAGTAGGTTCATCCCAAGTAGTTATTTCAGTTTCTGGAATCTTATATTGAGTCTTTATAGCAGTCCAGATGTCAAATCCCACACTTTCTAAATAAATTTTCATTTTAAGTTTCCATTAGGCATAATTTGTACCATTAAAGAAAGGTGGATTTTTGTTAGCAGCACCTTCTAGTCTATTATCAATAATTAGATTTTAGAAAAATATATTTAAAGAGATAAAATTTAGAAATAACAGAAATTTATGATCTTTAAGATACAACTAAAATCACAGTTGAAAAATAGAGTATTTGGAAATCCTTTATAAACAACAAATGTCCTATAATACCCAATGTTGGTCTGAGTGGATACTCTAGATGGGGGTGAATTGAGTTCCAATTAAAATTTATGTTAAAAATATTTATATTAAAAATCCCCCAAATTGAATAATAAGCTAAAATGTAGTGAATTTATAAAGATTGTAAGTTTTCAATTAGTTTCTCAAGAGATTGATTATTTCTCAGTTGAATCAATATGAAGATTTATTAACTTTTGAAACTAACTTATTGGCTAAAAAAGTTATAAAAACTTTCTAGTTTAACTATCAGAGATACTTTAAAACAAATTTATATTTAAAGTACATAACATTGGAATAATCAATAGTTTAAAACAAAATAAAATAAGCACAGTAGTTTAAAACAAGAGGTTCAGTCTCAAGATGAGACTTAGTTCTCTCAAACAATTTATATAAATTCTGATCCACACCCTGGATCGGGGTTAACAACAGTGCAAAGACTATCCAGGTACTAAGACCTCTACCATAGTTCTTCATGGGAAAATATAAATGTAATAGCACACAGGCTATCCAGGTCACACTTGACCTCTACCACTTTCTATAGTGGGATACAAGAGTGTTATAGAATTTTTTTATAAAGATTTATAAATACTCAAGTTCAGCATAGGAGACAGTGTGTGTCTAAAAATACAGAGCACACACACTATTCAAAATATAAATAAAATAATCACTAAGATAGTATATATGAGTTTAGAATGCTCTGGTGATTTGAAGTGTAGCTCTGGACTTCTTTTGATTGACCAGAAATGCTTCTGAGTCCTTCTCTGGTTTTTTTCTTGAAAACAGAGTGTCGTTTGCTTCCTTGATTTTTAGTTTATTCACGTCTTGCTCGAAGTTCCAATAGACTTTACATCATAGTAATGTTCCCCAGATTCCAGCAATATTTTTTCACTACTTTAAGCTCTAGTTCATGTGTTCCTATTGTATGAAATGAGTATCTTCGTGTATTTCCACACACAACAACTTTTTTACTTCTTTTCATCACACCTTCAGCACTTGTTATGCCTGAATTTTGTCTTTCCTTTCATAGATTTCAGCTCCGGCAATGGGAATGATTACCTTTTCATAGGTACGAGGTACGGTTCCATGACATGCCAACAACTATCATTAATTAATAGTACGTGCATTAAAATCATCAAATATGACCACTACTTAATAAATTAATAGAAATAGAGTTTGAGTAGCAGTGACTGGTTAACAGTCATCTTTCATCAGTAGCTCTCTGTCAGTAGACTTGTAGTGGTGGAATTTTTATAGTGGTGAGCTCCTATCGGTAGCTATTTATTCTTGTATCGGTAGCTCCTTGTATCCGTAGCAGTTAATTCGTGTAACAGTATCTCTATATACCTGTAACTCCTTCTATCAATAGATTTGGTCTATCGGTAACTTTCTTGTATCAGTAACTACTTATATCGGTGGCTCTGTCTATCAGTGAACTTTATATCAGTAGCTTTGTATCAGTAGTTGTTCATCTGTCTGGTTGTATCAGTAGCTTGTATCGGTAGCTATGCTAATCGGTAGACTTGATCTATCAGAGAAATTTTCTAATCAGTGACCTTTTTTTATCAGTAGACTTACACATATTTGTAGACTTACTCTAATAGTAACCTTTTGATGTACCAGTAAACTTACGCTAACAGTAACCTTTCGGTGTACCAGTAGACTTATATATCGGTAGCTCTGTTCTGTACCAGTGTACTTATCCTTATCAGTAGTTGTGTATCTGTTTATATCAGTGATATTCATATCGATAGCTCTTGTTATAATAGTAGGTCTGTCTGTTTGTCTGTATCAGTAGCTATGTGTATACCAGTGAACATAACACTTATCTGTTCTTTGCAAAACATACCCAGATTGAGTCAGAATTATTTCAAAGTATGTATAAACATATATAAATAGTGATTAACATATTCCAATGATTATTTTGATATTATTGACAACATAGGATTATAAATACATATTAAAACAAAATTGGGATTAACAAAACAGGTGAGTTCAACCGGATTCTTTTAAGGGATTTTTTTACTAAAACATCATTTTAAATGTTTTAAATATTTATTCATCAAAATCATTCTCATTAATGTCCATGTTTTCAAAATGGTTTTTAAGGATTTATCTATATGGAAATGAATGATTTTAAAATATTAATTCCTTTAAAAAGTTTCAAAGTGGTATGGGACACATGTATTCAAAATTGTCTTTAAATTTCTTCTTTTCTGAATTTTATGACTTTTAAAGGTTTTCATGAAAAAAGGATATTTATCTCAAAGAGTTTTACAAATAATTTTCATATATGTCAACATTATCTGATGGATTTTAAACTTGTTTGAAGATTATTTATTATGATACAAATCTTCCATATTGTATTGAATGTTTTGTGATATGTTTGACTGTGAATGTGCTATTTTTATGCCATTCATGGTTTATAGATAAAGTATTTACATTTCGTATGCTCATTTTAATATGAATGTTTATGTTATGTTTAAACCTTTTCATATGAGGAATGTATTGGACTTAGTAAGTGACGGGTGGAGCCCGCTATAGCTCCTCGATGCATCAGTAGGTCTCATGAGACAAACTAGTGTCTTGGAATAAGGCCTTGACAAAATAATATTTGTATTCTTGGAACAAGGCCTTTACTATGTGGTTATGAAGTCTGGAATTATGCATTCCATCATTATGAAAGTGGATATTGATATTACATGTGATTATTTGACTAGTAGAATATCCATGTGAGTAACTAAATGGAATTATTTTTTATTTATATTTTCCATATTATGATGAAGTTTATGTTGAAAATTATTTTTTTTTGTTTTATACATTGCCTTAAATGTTTATGCTTATTTATAAAAGTTTCCGATGTATTTTTATCCTTACTGAGCATCTGAAATAACCCCTTTCTATGTTTTATTTTTCCCAAGATTCCAATAAGTGTATTCTGACTTACTTGCAGGGATAGTCTATGGGATATCAGTGTTGTCTATGGAAACAATGTTGTTGTATTTTTCCATTTCATGATGTAATGTAAACCTTAGTAATGTATCTCGTACTTCCAAGGCTACTAAACTAATTAGTCTTTAGAGACTTTCTCTTTTATGATCATGCCAATGATATTTAATAATGCACCGACTCTAGGATTCTAGGGCCGGGGCATTAAAATACCTCTACTGAGGTTCATATCATCGGAGAAGATGGAGTTATATCACTTCAGTGATGAAAATTATAAAATCCCTGACCCACAGGATTCTGATGCATGCCCTAGTACCTTCAATCTAATGGTTATGATAATTTTTTAGGCTTATTCAATACCGTATAAATATTGGAAATGTTTTGTAACTCTATGTTAGTTCTGATGGTTTATTTTTATTTGATCAAATAGTCCTAGTTGTGTTGAATAAATACCAGTAAATACCATGATCAAATAAATATTGTTGGAGAAAAGTATGATTTTTATAGAATGGATGAGTATCTCTTCTTGTATTAATGTAGGTGTATCAATAGAGAAATTTTCATTCCAATTATAGTATAGAGGGGTAATTATATGGTTTATATAAGTGGATATATTGACCTTATTTCTTCCAAAGTATAGAGTTATTTATTTGATGTGATTGATAAAGAGAAAAAAATATTTACCCAATCTACTCCATGGATTTACTGGGTATCTTCTAATCCATTTGGGTAGATATTTGTGTCATATCATCCAACAACGGTTGTTTCCTCTATCAATTTTATTACCTTACATCAATGTGTTGATATCAATGGTATTCAAAAGGGGATATTTGAGCATAGTGTTTCATAAAGTCCCCATTAATAGAATACTTTAGGAACCGGTGGTAAAAATAGGGAACTTTTGTATTCATATGAATCCATGGCCTTCCTAGTATGGTGTTGAAGTTTATGTTTTAGAAAACTACCATGAACTTGAAATCATATTTGAGGTCTTGAAACATTTTTCTCAGCCTAATATTTCTAAGAGTCGTATGATCTCTCCATTTTACCATAGAATTATCAAATTATAAGGGCCTAGATCAACCTCCTAATAGCCTAGATGATTGAGAGTCTAAAATGGAATGAGATTTATTCTACAACCATTATCAATTAGGTATTACAGGGTAAACTAGATTATTTCCTATCTATTAAAAAAACCAACAGTTTGATTGTATCAAAATGATCAATATAAGATTAATGATCTTTCGGGTCTTCTCTTTTAGCTAGTTACAGTGCATGCATTTAGGTTTTGGTCATTTGTATGATTTTCTTAATAATTACACATAATCTTTAGATTCCACTTTAACCATTCCATCCATGACCTATTTAGACTTCTCCATTATTTTTGGTAGGGAACCTTAATTAATAGGATCCCTCCTCATCAAAAAATGTTTTTGTCAAGTGTAATTCATTTATATAACCATTTTTTTCTCCATCGAATAAAAATTCCATTTGGTGGGGTAATGTTCATCCTTTTAATGATGGGTAAAATAAATATAGAAGAGTCTGGATTTGTTTATATTCCCATAAGGTATCCCCTTCCCACACCTTATTTCTTTTTCAAAAATGATTACATTGAACTTTTCATGGATTTAGGGAAGAGGGAATTATTGAAAGAGTTGTAGATGGAATTGGGGTTATAACTAGATAACTTAGTAATTCCATGATTAACAAATGTGTGTGGCTGGATTATTTCTTATTTATCTACTCATAAAATTTATATACATTTATTTATGGAACTTATTTTCATTTTCTTTTTTTAGGTGGATTAGTAGAGACACAATCCACTTATGATAAGGTATTTCCAAGATTCACTCTATCACTATTGATCATTTTCTATAGAAATTACTTGAATATGAATTAATCCTAAATGGTTTTCCCAATCATCTTATTTTAAGGGTATTAATTATGGGGATCATTCAACCCAACCTAATTATATCTTTTGACTTCTAGAAATGTGATCAATTTCTCTGTGAGATTGGTAATGAACTACCCTGGGACTATCTCTTTTTAGAAATAATAGAATATATTCTTCCTTTTTAAAATATTTAGCAATTATATTCATTCATTTCACACTAATGGGGGTGATGTTAATAGTGTCTAAAAGGACATTCCATGTTATATTTATCTGGTTCAAGGATTGTAGATTCCATCAACACTGGTTTGAGAGTAATTGTTGTATTTTAATATTTATAGGATTTTATTTCCTATTTCAATGATGTTGAATGATATTTATATGTGGATTGTTGAAGGTAATCTTCCAGCCATTGTGATACTATATAAAATTCTTGAAATCCACTAGGATATTTTAATAGTACAAGTGTTTTCTACATCTCGTTTATAAATTATATATACAGATCTCCAGTGGTTGTTCACATAAAAATTTATTGTTCAAGGAATAGTTTAAACCTTTCCATTTAATGATGAAATCTAAAACACATTACTATATTTCATTTTATACAATTTAAGAGGTCAAAAATGGTCATTTTATTCAACACCAAACTGAACTAATAGTGGAACAACAATCAAAGATACTTTTATTTTGAAAGGGATTCAGCTTCCATATTAATATACTAGATAAACAAATTTCCTTTCAAAGTCTTTATGAAACATATAAGCTTAATTTTTCTCTACTTATCTAGAATTTTTATCATATGTATGTACAAAGATAATAAATTCATAATATTTTGTTCCGAGTCTCCCTTTACATTGAATAGTATAAAGGATTTTTTCTTAAAATTTGGTACATGGTGAGTTAAATACACCCATTCATGATACAAATTTCTCTGAGGCTATACCGGTGTGGACCATCCTTCCATATATTCCATTCAAGTAGTAATTAAATCTATAAAATCTTGTGGAACTACCTCTTTAGTAGCTATTTGATTTGTATCATTTTACAGAACATGAAAATGTTTTCCTTAATGTACATATGGTGTGTAGCAATCCTATGTCAAACTAGAATAAATTTCCTAAACTAGGGATTATCATTGTCTAAAAAAATGAAATTATATATAATCAACTAGTGTTGTGGTCAAGTAGATGGGTTTTCTTGATATTAGATTGGTTGGATGACTCAACTCTACACTTGTTGGTTGATTAGTCTACTCTTATTGAAATAGACATTCTTTAAGAGGTATGGTTTCATCAATATAGTAATTACACTCGATGGGTGAATTTCCATTTACTATATTTGTATTAAGTTATCTCATTATTTCTATCTTGGATTCATAAAAATAAATATTTTTCTTGGTGAAAAGAGGCAGAACTTATTTGGGTTGTAGGTGGGTTTTGGATGTAACCAAAACATTCCCTTTTCATCGGTAGTGGCTCACTTAGTGGTCAGAAATAAAATTTTAAGTGGATATCCTAAATCATGAGTCTCTCTTTGATATTATATGTGAACACCCACTTCTCACACATGAGTGTAAAAGAAATTTCAACAGGATAACTTTTCATTTTCATGAACCTTAACATCACTATCATGATTTTTATCTTCTAAAAGGTTCATAGCAATTTTATTTACCAATGAAAACCATTTGGTGGGAACTAATTCATCTTTTACATATAAGTAACATCAAACCTTTTCCATATCAAAATATCCTTTGAGTGATATATCACAATCCCACTCTTATTTTTCTTTATTAGAGTATTTTGTTTTGACTTATGGACTCTATGAAGATTTATATTATCTTTTTGGTACTCCCTTTTTGATAATTTATTGTTTTTTATGGACTATGATTCTAATTGAGTCTCCAACAACTTTCATTTAATTATACCCTAATAGATATGGTGGGTCATGAAATACTAGTGGATAAAAACAAAGGGGAATTTCTTATAGGGTTTCCAAATCCTAGAGAAGTACAAACTCCTCAAAGGACAGTGTAAAAATTCTCATTTTCCCTATTTTATATAATTTATTCTACTCTTTTATAGCTACAGTTATGTCTCTATGCATACATGATAGTCCCATGGGTGGTGGTAAGGTAAGAATACCACATCCTAATGTTCTATAGTATACCTTGTGTTTCTATAGTTATTATCACATCCTTTATATCCTTTCAAGATAAAATTCAATCATGAAATGGGTTCAGTTTCTTTTCTGGAAACATTTAATGAGAGTTATCTACCACTTATAGTGGTTTAATTATTACAAGAGTTTATTTTCTCAAATTGGTTACATGTTTCACCATTACGGAAACATGATAAAGAATTATTTCAATTTCCCCCCTTGAATTGATTTTTTTATTTTATAATATCTAGGGATATTGTGGATTCACTATGCTATCCAACTGGTGTGTCCAAATCTTGTCATATAGACATATCATGAAGGATAAGAGTGGAATACTACTCAATCATAATGACCTTGTTGACTGGTGAGTGGAGTGAATTACAGATCTCTATAATCTATCCAAACCCTAATGTGTATAACATATAGGTCCAATCATATTATTTGGAAATGAATTATTATTTTATTCATATAGGTTTATTTTAAACACTCTTTATATTTTTTATATTTGGGATTAAAATCTTCTAGGAGAGAAATTTGATCTGTTTGATGACATTACTCATCCAGTTCCATGAGATGACTGGTATATCCTTCATAAAGAAGTTTCATGGATTTAAGGTGGTTAAATGACACTCATAGGTTTCATTAGGTATTATCCATGTATTCCTCTTCTAAATTTTTTGTAGTTCCATACTAAGGAGTTAATATATGCCATAACATGACTCATATTTTATCTTCATCCAATTCCCCCCATGTGATGATGGAGTTCTAATCATTTTTTTTGGGTAGATATTCAGCCTATTTTGACAATAAAACTCAATTTTCCCATTCAAATTTTAAGTTCATTTAGAAATTTTATATCTTTTTCAATTAATATTAATGTTTCATGGTTCAATGGAGAACTAATGATGATTGTTTCCTTGATTCACCCATTAGCATGGATGAAACATAGCCGGTCAATGGTGGGGTACCTAATATAGTTGTTTTATTATCTTGAAGTGAATCATAGTATTAGTGTATATTTCAAAAAAATAAATGGGTGGGGGAATTCATTTAAATGATATATACCATCATGGGGATGACCATTTCAACAATAACTATGAAGAGGAACCTTGTGCTAATTGATTTGTTAGTAGATTTCATGGGGAGGAACTCAATTCCCACAGTGTTTTTTATTACCAGGGGGAGGACCTCAATGGTTATTATTTTATAAGTTTTCATCATAGGAATGACCCTTGTATTGTTAGTTTTCTTGATCACATGGGGAGTTCATTAACATTTATCAATTTCATATTCACCATCATGGGGTGGGCCTCTTTTTTGACTAGCTGATTAATCACCATAAGGAGGGCCTATATAGTTTCATATTTATTAACCTATAGAATGCTTGTTATAACTAAAATGATGATGAGGATTATCTTTCTCGGGTATTTTCTTTTGTTGTTAATAAAGTTTTAGAAGAATGGAAATCACTTCACTTTGTATAAGTTGATAAGGGAAGATATGGAAGTTACAATACTTTCCATGGTAAATATGATGATGCTTTGCTGGTTTGTATGTCAAAAAGATCATAATTTTTGAGAACATGTGATGAAATCCTTATAAAGGAAAGGGGAGAAAAGGTTATGGAAATCATATTCAGTTTTTATTAGAATGAATGATGTCGCTGGAAGATAGGGATGTTGCAGTACTTTCTCTTGAAAATATAACGATGCTAAAGGTGTTAGATCAATAACTATATATCACAAAAGATACGGTTCATGATAAAAGAAAATATTTGTTGAATAATTGAGATGACAGTGAAGTAGCATTGGTGTTATTGCTGAAGTAGATTTTAAGGTGGCACTATTTTCCAATGTTTGCCAAAATTTTGGGGCTGAAAATCGAGAGATGGAGAAATGTGAATTTTGAAAAGGATGTTTCATGCAAGTTTGAAGATAGATTGGTATGTTTTAGGAAATTGGAGTTCCAAGATACAAACCTCAAAATATGGAAAAGGAAATATCCATGCAAAATATTGGTTTTTTGTGCACAAGATTGACAGGAGTTTGGAATATTGTGTGCAAGGCATGTTTCAAGGCCATAACATCGAAAAATGGAAAAGGCATGAAGTGTGCGAAAGATTCAAGAAGTGTATGAAAGATGAGGTTGGTGTGAAAGAGACTTACATTCCCAATACGACTTCAAATGGGGTTTTTCTTGACCTGTTAGGGTTTTTGAGTGTAAGGGTCAGTGATGCCTATATATAAGAGGCAAACCCCTCTCATTTAAGTATCTTGAAACTTAGAAAAATACAGATCTGTGAAGGGTGAAATAATTTTATGTAAAGGGAGTTTCGGGAAGTAAATAGAGTCGAGCATAAGAAGGGTATGTTGCACATAAGAAGAGAGTTTCATGCAAGATTGAAGTTCCATGCAATAGGTGTTTCATAAAAAAAGTTAAATCTTGCACACGAGACATTAAAGTTGCACACAAGAAACCCAAAAGGGTATGCAAAAGATTTGAGTTCAGCACAAGCAGTATCTTTTGTGCAAGGTAGTTCTTACCAGCTTCTGGGTAGGAAATAGAATAATTGTTTTGAAATATCAAACTTTTAAAATTGATTAATAAGAACTGAAACTTTTTTATTTCCAAATTTTTGATAAGAGGGTGCACATGTACTTGTGGATTTTTTTTCAAGTGATACACAAGTGTAAGGGTATATCCTACCCATTTTATTCCAAATAAAAGGATTTTTCTCTAGTGGATTGTGTGGTACTGTATTGTTTCCATGCCATACTAAGGATGTAGTTACTCTTATTGAGTAGTGAAACTTGTAAATCTTGTGTTCTAGTGGATGTGTGTTTTGATTTTGTTCATTAGGGAAAGAACTCTTTAAAATAAAGTGAAATTTGTTTCAAAAAAGATTTAAACATAAAAGAAAAAGATATCATTGATTCACCCCCTCTCCCTCTCAATGATAATTAAATCCTGACTTGGAAACTTCAAGTAGGACCTATATGTTGGCTATTAATATTTTTTGGGGAAATAATTCTTGTTGGGTATCCTAGGTAAGACCTATAAATATTCCATTTTTTTGCTTAATATGGTAAGGAACTCGTTATTGAGTTATCATTGGGTTATAAGGAAGAACTCAGTAACTAGTTTCATGGGAAGGACCTCCCTAACTGTTGGATGATGTTTCCTTATTGGTAGGGCCTCTATAGTTGGTCTTCATATCATTTTAATTAGTTCATTCATAATAAGGACTTTGGGTAGAACCTGTGTAATTTCCTTTTTGTGTTTGACCATAAGGATTACCTTCATAGTTAGTGACTTTTTGCTTGTTTCCATGAGTAGGGACCTCTATGGTTATAATTAATATTTTTATGGGGAGAAACCCTATGAAAAGTACTCTGGGTGAGTAAATATATATATTTTGTTTTTATTACCCTAATTAGGTCTCTATAGTAGTCTTTTTCATCACACTCTAGCAAGGGGATTACTAAAAAAACCACAAGTTCCTACCTAGACATAATATGAGGTTTTCTACCAATAGATACTTAAAATTATATCCAATTACCCATTGAGATATACTAATAATAATTTAGGAAATTAGTGACCTTGGAAGAAAGTTCATGATCATGATCCTTGTTTATTAACGATCATTGATGATCCCTCCTCCCCAGTGCCTTGGTTTGGAAAATCAGAGTAGGAATGGATTTATATATGGACTCCCTAGAAATCAAGGCTTGGTGGAGATAATAATGAAGAAGTTTTTTTTGATTCCTACTAGTTGGTTCCTGAGTAGTTATAGGGATTTGGTGAATTTACTCCTCCACCTCCCTATGATATGGAAGGTAAGTGTTGCTGCACTCTAGGGACATGCTCCCGAAGTGGTTTAAAGTGGTGATAGGGGTCACCTCCCCCTTTTGTCTCATCATTGGTATGAATATTTGTATATATTCATCTCCTCAAGACTAGTAAGGGTATTCTCATACATAAGATTTATTCCATTATGTATGTATTCAAACAAAAAAACATTGAACGCCTAGAATTAAAGGTATAGTGTTAGAAATAATTTGAATCGGTATTACTGGTTCATGAAAATAATTATAGTGGTTGAACTTGATTCTTGACAATATTTCTAATGTGATTCCATTTGGATTAAATGGGAAAGATAAAGAAGAAACCATAAAAAAGAAACTTTTAGATGTAATAACATAATAATTTTTACATAATCAATTGATATCTTTAATAAGTAAACAATTTCACAAAAAAATTAACATTTGTTTCTAGAACATTATTGTTAAATTAAATTTTTTCTTGGATCCTCTTTCTATAGGTGGGTGGCCAGTAAAATGATCTAATTATTCTTTAAAATAAACATCAAAATAAAGAGTATGGGAGGTTGAATCATCTCATAAATGGTATTATTTTATAGTATGAGTCTCTCTTTTATATTTAGTACATGTTTATGAAATGATTTACAATAACAATATTGGTTACCCTTATTGTGAAAGCAGTTAATCGGTACCATACAATCATGAAAATTTCATATTTTTGAGAAATTCTCCTTGTTTCCCCACATTTATTGGTTATTCTATGATTTAAATACATGTGGATGAGTACTCTAACATTTATCAATATCTAAATAGTTGTTTGATATGGTGGATTTAGGATCAAGCTTGTGAAAGGGGATTCTTATATATTCATATGAAGGAAATCAGAACTCATGTATTTCGATGAAATTTATTGGGTCATGTTATACCTTTTATGGTCATGTGATAAATACCATGTTGGTTTCTTTTATTATCTTACATACATAACTAATGTATTCTAGTTTGAAGTCATGATTTTAGAACCATTATGTCTTATGAATTATGGTTATACAACTAGGACTGTATTTTAATAGTTTAAAGTCAAGACAAAAAAACTATTAGGCACCAGTGTCTAGTAATAGTTTTTTGTGGGAATTATATATGACTATAAATTTCTTTTTTGAACTAAAATATGGTTCATGTTTTTTTAGTTTGGGGCTTATAATAGGTTGGAGGACCTTTTGGTTTTTCTCTTATCAGTTCGTAACTAGACAAGGAAAAATGAAAAGACATAGGGTGATACGAAAAAATAATGGAATGTTTGGATCTCACGCATATTGGTAGCCTATTGTTTTCATGTATATTTGATTAGACTTGGGAAGATGACTAATTTTTATGTTATACATGGTTCTAATTAATAACATCCAAGTTTTTTGATCTAGGAGGGCTGATCCAAAGAAAATTCTTTTGGTCCTCTAAAAGGTATGATCCTCTTCATCAAGGGAATACATTATTGAATATATCTATAGGACCTCATTGATTAGGGAGTAAAGATAGGGGAAGATATCTAATATTATGTGATCCATAAATTATCAATGTAATACATTATTTAGTTACCCACATGAATATGGAAAATAGTTTGGCCCGGTATATCAAGAGGTCACGAAGGAGCCTGGGGTGGAATAACCTTTTTGAACATTTGACTAAAGGTGTCTAAAAGATATTTTTTGATTTTTGGGGAAAATGATTTATTTTAACCAAAGTGGTAGGATAAAGTAATTTTAGTTCCTAGTTTTATAGGTTACTATAATAGAGATCCATGTTGTGGCCCTCTGTACAAGGCTCAATTTCATTTCACGTTATCCTGGGGCTATGGCTGATCGACCTGAGAATGTACTCAAATAATAAGGATATTTATCAATTTAATCCTTAGTAAATACATCCCTAATTATATTATTAATAAAAAATTGGGTTATTTATAACATTATTGTTTCTCTTCCTCAGGGGTTCAGGTAAATTTGTGCCCTATTTGGCCCTTCCATAAGGATTTGGGTGGAGTAACATAGTAGTATTCCACACTCATAATCTTGGGAAAAGTGAAACCCAAGTGGGGATATTCTTATAATTTTGGTTCAGGTTAAAAACTAGTTATTATATTCCTCAAATCCTAGGAAATGTGGGACTTTAGTAAGGATCTTCTTCAAATCCTGGGTGAGGTGGTTCCCTAATAGGACCCTCTGGAGAGTGTCCTTAACCCTAATCCATGTGATGCAATGGTGGAGTTTAATTTAAAAAATTCATTAGGTTTTAAAGCCATTAAATGAAATAAATAATCTTAGTTACCATTTTAACCTTTATATTTTTACTTAAAAAGTCAATTGATGGGATAATTATGATGCTTGGGCATGAAATCTCAAGCTTCGAGCATCACCCAGTCTCTATAGTTACACCTCATTATAAATTTAGGTCCTAAAAGTTTCTAAAATTTTGTAGCATAGATTCATTTTATAGGAAGAGGGAAGTAAGGTAACCTGGGAAAACATTGTAATTTCTTTTAACAACTACAGGTACCCAGGTAACCAAGTAGGTGGATGGGAGGGAAAGCGCGTGACTACATACACCATTGATAACTTAAAAGGGTCCCAAATCCTTTGAGGGTGGCATGGTCCAAGGGTTCCATTGAAGATTTTGTGGGATGCAACACTAGAAATTATGTTATAGGGCCATGGTTCCAATATTTAGGGCACAATAACTGTCTAGTTTGGTGAAAAGTGTCCTAATAACCAACTATTTTTCCTTTGAATTTTTTTAAACCATATATAAAATTTCATCCTTAGTAAATTTTTATCACCAGTATAGGATAAAAGACTTGATTTTTCTAGTCAATTTATATTTCCTTGAAATATAGAAAGCTATATCACATACACAATCACCAATCATTTTAGGATTCCATTATTGGATAAAGTTGGGGAAATCATCAATGTCCATGGTGGTAATTTGAACATGGAATTTCCTGAAAACACAATTAATTTTAATATTTTTTACTCAATGTAATTCCCCTAATAAGAACATTCACCTTTCGCACTTACATACTAAATTGAACCCATTACACATAAGAGAATACATATATAAAAGTAAATTTTAAATTTTATAAGTTCTCTAATACTAGAGACTGAAGATAAAAAATGTATGTGAGAACCCTGCAATAAATGTATAAGAAACCAAGGATGAGGTATTATCTGGATTTTCTGAAAAAATTTATTATTTACTTTGAAATAATAAATATAATGGTCTTTATTCTTTATAGTAACTTTATATGGTTATGATAAGTTAACTAAGACTATTTCTATCTCAAGTTCATCTTCCCAAGCTAGAACCAAAACCACTGACACCAGAATTGAAATATATGTACTACATGGGTGAATATAAGTTTCTAGTAATAATTTAAAGAAACTTTTAAATATATAAAGAAATAAAAAACATTAACCTTTTGAGATAAAATATGAAATCCATAGGATTAATTCAAGGTGACATACCCATAATAATTCCTAATATTTGTTTTCCTGTGATTTTACTTGAAAATAATTTCAAATCAGTTAATAAAACTAAAAATAATAATAATACCAACCATGATAGAGGTAGTTAAAAATGAAATTGTTAAATTAATATAAGATTAAATAATATTCCCCATTTGTGATCCACATTGGTAATCTTGGTCCACATTATACCTAAAAAATAAATGGCTAACCGTTGTTAAGAATGAAAATAATGAGTGGATTCCTATAAGAATTAATAATTTAGGGAGAGTATTAATTTACTACAATAAATTAATTTAAGTGTATAGAAAATAATATCTATCAGTACCCCTCATTTACTAAATTCTTGAGTGGTTTTTGGGAAATTCCTATTACTGTTTCTTCTGTAGATTTTCAGGATAGTTTTAAATACCCATTAAACCAAAATAAGAAAGAGAACCCCACGTTCACTAATCCCTATATCACCTTTTCTAATAATAAAATTTCATTGGGATTTTTTAATACCCCGGGAAGACTTTAAAGGTGTATGGTAATCATGTTCTTTGATTTGATTAAATAAATTATTAATGTTTTCTTAGATTATTTCATTATTTTTAGGAATTCATTTAATCATTTATTTTAAAATATAGGCAAAGTATTGAAAAAATCTATTAAAAAATCTATTATTTAATTTTAAAAACATTCATTTCTTGTTTTAAAAATGAATTATCTAAGGAAATTTGATTATAAATAATGGAATTGAATTTGAAAAAGAAAATAATTGATAAATTTCTGCATTTTCATACCCCATTTGTGTGAAACATGTTAGATATTTTTTGGTACATAAGTGTTTTTATATGTGATTTATTAATAATTTCAATAATATATCTTTAAAACTACCCAAATTTCTCCAAAAGGATATTGAGTTAATTTTTTTATGATTATTACAGGAAATACTTAGTTGATCTAAAATGTAATCTGACTATACTACTAGTTATATAACCACTATATTGGAAATTTCCTTTTGAGATATTATGTTCTTATAGACACCCATGAAACCCCACTACATAATTAAAAAAATATATGGAATAAAAATTTTAAATTTATAAAGGGAAATTTCATCATAAATAGATATAATCCTTCATGATCATGTAATAGATTTGTGTGTGTGTAATTCCTTCATGAATGAATATTTTTTGCAATGGACTACTGATATCTATTCATGACTGCATACTCCCTTAATGGACTAGTTTTCATTGGAATTGGACTAATTACAGATTTTAAATTGGCATATTATCTTCTCAAAACAAGTTTTTGTTCATTCCCATGGTGATAGATTCTTATGAATCCACACGCTTCCTACGTGACTGCTTATGCTAGGAAAAAATTTCTTATAAATACCTGGCATGATATTTGATAAAAAAATTATCCATTTTGAGAAAATTTCAACCTAAAGGAAGAGAAATCCTCCCTCTCAGTGATCTCATTTCTTAATAATAGATGTTGTGGGAAATTCCTAGGCCAATTAGAGAGAAGTAATAAGAAAATGTATCATGAATAACATCATGAGAATCACTATTAACTAAGCTTATAAAGAAAACTACACAAATCCCCATTGAAAATTCTAGCTCACTTAGATCCTTCAAATTTTGACCTTTTAATCAAAATTCTTGAATAGTAGTTCACATTGTGCTATCCAAGAACTAGAATCCTTAAATTTCATCCTTATTCCTTTCACATATCACACATAATTATACATGGAAATGAGGATTGCATAAATAAATCTTTTACTCATTATAATGGTCCATGATTTTGATTTATTTAAACCAAGTGTGTACACTATATAAAGTAATTCAATTGTTCGTAATTAGGATTTCTCAACCTAATTTTTTCCTCAAAGTTCATCTACTTGGGTTGGGTTCCTCTAAATGGACATCTTAGTATCCTTTCATCAATGTTAAAGCCCCAAAAAACCCATTCCAGTGTGGCCTCCTCCATATCCTCATAATAAACTTGATAGGTTTATTCACATACAATTTCACCCCTTAGATCATATATTCACTTGATAAATGACCTCTCTTGGGATTTCCTCTTAGACTGATAGGACCCTCAAGGTAATAACAACCATGTATTCCATTAATAATAATAGTTTATATCATGATCATACCAATTAAACCTCATCTAGATCATGTTGATCATGTTGGATTCCAATTATTGAGTTATCCACTAATTTGGTCTATTCAGTGATCTAGTGAGAGAGAAAAGGTCATATACTAGGTCAGGTACCTTGGGCTAGTATTCATGTCAGTTACTTCTAAAAATAGGTCTAGTATTCAATGCATAAGCCCCTTGATCTTCCTCAATGGTACATATTCCAAATGAGTCTATATTACTTCTTTGTACCTCTATAAATTGAAAAGAAGTATATGTGTATATGGACCTCATATCAGATGTTAACCATAACTCCTTCCTCACCAGGCCATATCCCCAGTGAGACCAGTTTCCCTTGTCTGGATAATAATAAACATGGGGGTTGACACACACATATGTGATGCCCATTCTTATTCCCCATTGGTACTTTATTTTCACCCATTTTATATCACACATCTTCTTGTTACATGATATAAAAATACAAGAAAACATACTTTCCATAATATAATAAAATTTATGGTGTGTTCTAACAAAAAAACATAAACAATATAACTTGAACTACACGGGAACTTAATTCAATTAAATAGGATATTTTGAACATATATATTTGGTTCAAAAAACATCCAAAACCATAGCTTCACTAGGTGATATTCCCTATAAAATTATATCCTCACCGGGACTTATTACTTATGAACTATGAACTCCTACTCCTCATCCCATATTCTACATGATTCATATTGTCCATTCTCCATTCTAACTGGTGCTATATTCCCCATTGATCCAATCTTACCTTCTTATATTAGGGTACTAATAGGTTTGATGAACTAGAAATGATCTCTCATGCATAATTTTCATGATGACCATTTCTTAGCACATTTTTCGTAGTATTACAATGAATATGAATTTATACTACATGGAAGCAGATATGACTGCATGGCCTTAAAAACCACAATGGCCCCTTCCACTTAACCCCAAAAGCTAAACTGTGTCCTTTTTTGTGGCACTTAAATAAATGGGTTATGATTCCCTTTATATGGATACATATGAATCCCATATTATGATCTGGATCCTAATATCACAACACTCTTAGCCTCCTTAGATAGTGATAAACATTAAATTTCCAAACTATGTGGCTTTAAATCATAGAATCACCAAATAATAAAAAAAATATAGAGAATCTATGATATATATAAATGATATCGTAGATAGAGAACTTATGGTACATACAGATGTTCACATCGATGCATGGTTTTGAGAAAATAACTTACTTGAGGGTAACCAGTACCCACTGGGATTTGGGAAGGATTTATGAATTTATATTAAATATTTATGAAGATCACAGAGTAGGAATTGATTCCCCAAAAAAGGTGTAAATGGCCTAACCTCCCATCCTCTCAACTAATAGCCACCTAATTTGTCACTATAAATTTTCCATAGATAACCTACCTTTTGAATATACGTCTAAAATAAATCAAAATGAGTGTGGGTTATGTGGTGTATTAAAAAAAGGATGGTAAACCTTAAGTGAATCTTCCACCCATAAAATTGATCGATTCACAATGATATTAATTTTGATGATACGTTAATTAATTTCTTATTTTTGTTTGTTGATTATAGAAGGTATTTCATAAAACCCTCAAGATACCCCTTAATTCTAAATTCATGGAATTATATGTCACATCATTGTATGATAAAATACTAGGGTAGACTAATATTTTTCATGGTGCTCATCTAGATAATCCATAGACAAGTGTCTATATATATTCCTTTACTCTTATGAATTTTATATCCCCATATAGAAAAAGGAAATTGTCACTAATGTAGTTCCTACAATGATAGGGGTTCAATGTGTTGGTGTGATAGTATCACCTAAATGTAATTATTCCTACCTTATAGGAATCATAAGAAATCTTGTATGTGATGATGAGCCATGGACCATCCTACCAATGGATGACTATGGATGAATCATTTGTACTATTCGCCACCTTCAACTAACTTGGGAGATTACCCTAGTGCCCAATAATTCTTACCTCCATTATCATAGGGGTATATATAGGGATGAAAATGGAATCCTCGCCATAGTTAATGAGATGTCCAAGATGGATTATGTGAATTGATAATTTCACCAATGATTTTCATCCCAGAATCCATGGGAATTTTTTGAGAATCCCCCCTTAGAGAAACCGGCCCCAGTCACCCATGCTAGGGAACCTTAGAGAAAGTATCAAGATGGGGGGATTAAACTATTATAGGGAGGGAACATTCCCATATTCCTATTCCCACAAAATAAGTACAATATCAAATCTTGGTGGAAATAAAAGAGAAAATTCATATTCCCACTCACACTCAACATTCCTACTAAAATAACCTAGAAGAATCGAAGGATCATGAAAGTATATCCCAACAGTAATAAAATATCGTTGTCAGCATATCTTGGAAACCACTAAGAGGTAGGATCATATTACCATTACCACCACCATTAGAGGAGATCATCAACATATCTGAGTGGTTACATAGGACTGGGCTCATATCCTTGCTCATACATACAAGAATCATTTTCATATTCTTGTGGAACCCATTGAGGACCAAGCTTATATTACAATCTTCTCCCATGAAGGATCTTTGAATATTTTGATAGTAACATAAGACCAACAATGGTCTCATATCCCTGTACTTGTTATTACTTATGAGGACCAATATCATATTTTGGAAAAGATTTAAGTCAGTCACTAGTACACTCCAACGATAGGCATAAGGTCACCTAAGAGGGTTCCTATGTATCATGGGTGTTCCCTACACTGTGTGAATCCCATCATGATCAAGGTATCATCCCAAATATCTCAACCACAGAGATGTATAAGGTTTTATCTATGGAATCATTTCATTTAGAAGTAGGATCATATTATTTCCCTAATAAATGTTAATGATTTTGAATCCCTTAAATGTATTCAATAGTGTCTCAATACTTTTTAAAATGCCTATCAATGATATAAATAAGTAATGACCATGGTTCCACCACCCAAAATATATATATATATATATATATATAACACTTTAGAGGTCCTACCCAGAGTATCATCCAAGGAGTTTATCCCAATAGAAAGATAAAATAAACTATAGAGTTCCTCTCCATGGTGTAAACTAAATATTCCATCCATGAAGTGTCAAGGATAATAGGAAAGAAGGTCCCCCATTTTCAAAGCTATTAGCAACCAGTAACCCTAGAGCTATACACTATGGAAACCAAGATAGTAGCCATATATTTCCTCTATATACTGATCTACGAGAAGGCTCACCCCTACAATGACATCTAATCTCATCACAAAATTACTTCTCATGTCAAATACACCCCTAATATTCCCTCGTATCAAGAAGCACTAGAAAATACAAGCCTAAATATACTTGGTTCCTCAATACTAAATAAAGACATATCATCCTAGACAAAGTATAGTTCAGGGTGACAGTCGTCATCTGTGCCTCCCCTGGATAGATTTTACTCTAATATAACTAGGGAGGTTTTAAACTATATTATTCCCTTTGATAAGGTAGAAAAAAATATACCACTTTGGTCATATCATGTAGAGAAAATCAACTCTAAAGAAAAGGAAGATAACATAGTCCTATATAAATAATTGGGCTAAGATAAAATCCCAGTCATGTTATGGCTCATCACCACTTCATAATATGACATTATAGAAGAATGACAAGAGGAACCCATGCCTTTTTTGTGTTGGACCCTATATAAGACTCTCCACCACCTTTGGACCTATCATCCATCCTATGAGGAATATGCCAACCACATCATGGATATAATTTATCTTTATCTCCAGGTTTACTTAAACACATTTTAAGTGACTAGAATCACTATGTCATCAATGAAACATGAGAATAATCAACATTCCTTTCTTAATAGTATAGAGGATATATTAAAAGTAATAATTGACACCCCATATGGTGTACATGTTAAAGGATGGGTTAGTAGGGGATGCTTCATTTTACTCCACCTATTGGTCAAAAGAGTCCCCTAGGGATGACATTATGAAACATCATAACTTCATGTAATGTTTTAGGATTGAGATACATATTTACTAGTTGATATTTCTTGAGAAATATCTTCATATACATATCTCATAAATAACATACTCAATGGGATAATTCCATTAAAAAAATACATTATGCTACTAATATTTACAGACAAGCCACCCACTTAAGAAAAGCAGAACCGCCTACCACTGAGAAATAATAATTATAAAGTAGATCTTTCTTAGAAATTGTACTAAAACTATAACATGATCAGGATAAATAAATAAAATTAAGGATATGATAGAATTTTGAATCACAGCATTACAGGTGTGACCATGTCCCATTGGATTGGGGGAATGTTTACCACTACTACCAGGTGAAACCCACATGTCAATGTTATATTATTTATTTTTATATTTATTTTGGTATTATAAAACATTGTGAGTTCAGTTTAAAGTTATTAAAATATGTAATTTTTCTTCTATTGCATAATTTTTACACCCATTTTAGTGGGAAAATGTGTAATTCTAAATAAAGATAGCTTTTAATCATTTTTTCATGGTTTAGGTGCATAAGTAGTGCATGTTTGAGTCCAAATCATGTGAGATGTAGAGTAAAATGTGGGTTTATTTTTTTCTTTAATTTATTGGTTCACATATTTCACATGGTTTGAGAAACCATGTGAGTAACCATTTGAAAACATTTATATTTTCCACAGTTATTTTATCACTATTAGTGCATGGTTTAGAAAACCTTATAGCCAAACCATGTTAGTGTGTTGGTGAATTTTAGTGGCAGATGCACAATTGGTGCATGGATATGTAGCTAAACCATGTAACCTATCCAAATTCACTTAAAATTGAATTTACCCTTATGTCCTGCCATTATTTAAGGCCAAAATCGTTCCTATACTCCACCTCTTACTCCACCAAAACTCAGGCACACCCTAAGGAGTCCTCCCTCCCTCCCTCCCTCTAATATCATTATGATCCTCCTCCTTGATTTCAAGAGGATTTATTCATGTAATCAAATAATTTCATATTCTTCTCATTTACCTTAGATTTATACCCCATATTTACATACTCTCATAAACCATAACTATAATTCGAGTTCTTTTTAGGGGTTCAAATGAGTATAATGATAGGTATTTGGTTCATTAGAGACTAAATATTTCATTCTATCCATGGTTGTACATCAAACGAAATATGTAATGCATTATTTCTTCTTAAATAAGGGTTTTTTATATATAATTTCATTATATTTTATTACATGATATTCTTGAAAGTTTAAATATTACTTTCTTTCATAATTATCCATGTATGTATTACCCATGAGGGGTTGAACATGATTTTTAATGGTTTTCTTCACATAGATTAGAGTTTTCCCATGCCAAATGTTCAATAAAATTATAAAGTGACTCTTTCAAAGTGTTTTTTAGAGGGAGTTTGACACAAGTTTATTTTAAAAAGAGAAATTAAAATTTTAAGGTGTTTCCTTATTAAAAAAGGTTGTATTTTACAATATTTAATGATTTTAATACTTAGTAGTATCATGGTTTTTAATGTGATTTTAAATGGAAATTGATAATTTCAAAGGGGTGATTGACATAGGTTGATTTCAATTAATTTTTTCATGAAATAATAAATTTTCAATGATATAAAAAGGCATAGAATACTATGAATTTAAATTTCCATTTGGCACTTTGTTATGAGTATATTTGAAATAATGTCTATCCTCGTTATTGATGATACCTTTTATATTATGTTCAATATATATTATTACCCAATGGTGGATATTTATTATTGATTATTTTTCATGGATATGAAAGGGGTTATTTCTTGTGAGGGTGATGGAGTTGATATGAGGTTTAGTTTCACGGCTTTTAATGTAGACATATATGCTATGATTTTGATTTATTTATTTTTTTTCACCTCATTTTATTGATATAATGGGAGAACTAGTTTTATATATATAATTACTATATGAATTTTACATTGTCTTAGTGTGCATAGGATAGATAGATTCTTAGGAAAGTTACGCCCTCCGATAGAATTATGTTATACTCAATGACCCGAAATGTTGTTGAGATAGTGGATATGGTTTCACATAGAGGTACCCTAGAGAGATGGATCTGATCAACCAGGCCTAGAATAATTCATGTTAGAGCCTAGTGAGCTTCCCATGATGATAAAACCTTTTAAGTATGATTAGGGGATTCTAATACACATACCTTATTTGTAACAACTTTATATTTATTTGGTTTCACAACACCAATTCTTAGATATGGATTTTTTTTTATTTTGTTACATTCATATCATGGAGTAATTATTTATAAAACTTGTATTTTATTTTGGTTTAGTTTTACTTTCAAACTGATTTAAAAATGATTTCAAAAAAAATCCTTTCAAAAATGGAGGTATGTTTATTTTGAAAAAGGAATTTGAGAAATGTTTTTGGGAAAAGAATAAGAAATGTTTATTTTTTTATGAATTTAAAAGTACTATTTTTAGTTATTTGAATGATATTTTAAGGGAAAATTTTGATTTATTTATTATCATTAAAACTAATATTTTAGGCTAGATGATCCTAGTTTGTTCTAAAAAATGGGTTTATCCTAAATTTGGAAAGAAAGAGATAAATCATGTTCCTTTTTTAATTATGCTTTCTCATGAAAAAACCTAGAATTTAAATTATTTTAAAAATAGAATATATGTAATATAATTTAAAAGGAACTGTATACACAATTTAGTGAAATAATACTAAACATTTTTGGCACACACCCTAAATATTGAATGGTGTGTATGTATATATACTGCTTTTAGGATTTCTCTCAGGTGCCAGATGTTTTATTCCATAATGATCCTATTTTTTGGGTCTATAGTCTAAATTAGTGGGATGTATTGAGTGACTGTGGGTTATGTAGAGGTTTTGTGGGAATCATTTGGGATCTTTTTTATTGTATTTTGGGATTTTTTTTATCAACCAATTTGGCCTTGTGTAATTTAACTTTTTCCCTCAATATATCTACTTCCACTATAATTTTATTACATTATTAAGTTTTATATTTTAAATGGATTTTAATTTTATTGTTCCATATTTATCTTGCTTCATTATTTTATCTTCATATTTTATATGCATGTATTTCCATCATCTTGATAGGTCATGCTATATTCTCAATACTTTTTACTACTGTTTTATTTGTTTATATGAGGTTTAAATCATTCCCAAGTGTACATTATTGATGGCCAAGTGCTATTTTCTAGCCTGTGTAGATTAAAATCACCCTTTAGACCTAGTGGAAGATCATGTTAGATGACATGTTGGGCCAACCCAAGTAAATTAATTATAAATGTTATTAGATCTTAGGTATTCAAAATGTCCTAAGTTATTGAAATTCCCTCATGTTATTTGGAAAGTATATTTGAATTGATATTAGAAATTTTCATTTGTAATTAGGTGGTTGTTCATGAGTATGTGTCTAATCACTATCATTCTTAATGAAACTTTAGTTTTCATGGGTAATTAGGATTTTAATTTTGTAATGATTATTTTATTAGATTATGTTTGAGATGATGTTATTCTGAACATCGTTGGAATTGTTTGAGTTTCCTTTAGTGTTTTTTTGGTTTTGGGATTATAAAATAATAAAAATCAGTAGTGCACACTTAGATCACATGGATTAAAACTATGAAAATACTGGGTGCATTATTTTATAATTGTTTTAGGAGATTTTTCATGATTAGTGCATGGTATTTAAAACTAGTAATCCAAGTCATTCATGGTTTTACATCCCATTTTTTCATGATATTTAGACTACCTTTGAAAAATAAAAAATAATGGGGGAAAATTCAAGGGTATTTTTTCATATGTTGATGTTTTGGATTCTATTATGTTTATATTTTTGGTTTTTTTTCTTTTATGGTTATTCTAAAAAGAGTTTTTCTATAAAAATGGAAATTTAATTGAAAAAAGTTTTTTGGATGAAAATGATTCCTTGGGGATTGTTTTTAGAAGGGATTGGTTTTCATTAAAAAATATTTGGAAATTATTTATTATATAGTGAATTTCAGAAAGTGTTTTTGGTTCAAAACTAGTTTTGTGGGTTGTTTGTAAAATTCTTTGACCCTCTTGGGGTGTGTTACCAATAGTGTTTTGGGTTTAAAACTAGTTTAGTGGGTTATTTGTAAAATACTTTGACCCTATTGAGGTGTGTTCCCAAGATTTGTTTTCCAGTTCAAAACTAGTTTAGTGGGTTATTTTTAAAATACATTGACCCTCTTGGGGGTTTTTTTCCCAAAAAGTGGTCAGTTTTAAAATGTAATTCATGAAGTGATTTTAAATGGAAAGTGCATTTTTAAGAAATAGTTTTGAAATAAAGATATTTTTGAAACACTATTAGGTTTCTTATTATAAATAAAAAAATTGTTTTCAAATTTGAGTAAATGTTTTAAAATTCCCTTCCATTAATTGGTATTTTTAAATGAATTGGAGTTTTTCCAAAGATTGTGGGATTTTAGAAGTGCATATTTCTATGGAAATATTATACTGATTCCTTATAGAATGTGGTTGTTTTAAAAGGAATAGTATTTTGGTACGTGTTTTTCCTTATTTAATTAGTTCCTTTATATTTTTTCACTTAATGAGGGTTTAGACTAGTTGATTTAGTTTTGGAAACATGGATGAGTAGGATTCAAGTTTTTTATGTATGCCTCATAGAATGGTTTTGATGAAAGGTAGAAAACATGTTTCATTGGATGACCCTTTTTGAGTGAATCCCATTTTTTCTTGAGTGTGGTATTCTTAATATTTGTCACTACCCAAGCTCTGAGTATAGTGTAATTTTTTATTGTTTTATCTTTTTTGTGTTTTAGTGAATCTTGGAGTTTTATTCATGACATTGTTTATTTAGTAGAATTATTCCGAGACAATGTAGTTAGAGAATCCACTGAGTGTTTGATCCTTTTTGGGTGAGAAAGAGATGAAGGTATGTAGAAATTATTTCTAAATTAGAGGATTAACTCATTAATACCTTAGATATATTATGTGTTATAATATATATCCTTCAAGAATTCGAGACCTAGTGGTTGTGAGATCTTGGTACTTGTTTGAGATGGTCATTTAGGCCACTGGTAGTCATTTCATTTGTAGATGATGTGGGATGAGTTTTCAAACAAGATCTAGATGTGAGTGATGGATTACATTGGGTACTCTTTCTTGAGGATCTTAGAGTGATTGAGGTTTTTAAGTGAACTTAATTTGTTGTATCCTTTGGGTTCCCTTTTGGATTTCTCTTATATGAGTTGTGGATATTTTTTGATTTACATACCCCTTTATTTAATTGTGTATATTGTTTATTATGAATGGTTTAAGGATTGAAATAAGTCTTTTTTTACATTTTGGACATGTAGAATCCTGAGATATTTTCATCAGTAACTGGGATGTTTGTTTTGTTTTTAGTTATTCCTTGGTTGTCACTGGATTGAAATTCTCTATTAGGGTCACCACGAGATGTCTATATGTGATATTTGACCAAAGTTACCATTAATTTAATTATATATACTAAGGTTTTATCATTTTTATTCATTATATAGGCATGTATCAAGGTGATAGTATTCATTTCTTAGTTTGGGACATGGTGGTTTCGATTCATTCAGCGGTAGGGTCTTATGATATTTTGGATACTCTTTAGAGTTATGGTTTCTTTATAATGTTTGATCCAGTTTCCTGGTGGTTGGTTGTAGTTGGTGAATTTTTTGGATTCTCATGATAGTTTGGGAAATTTTATTGATCTTGGTGAGTCTCCCTTTATGTAGAAGGTCATTATTTTTTTCACCATTTTAATAAAATATAAAATTGTTGGGAGATCTATATTAAATCTTTTTTTCATAAAAGATCATGTTGTATGGATTTTATATAAACTATGTTTAACGTTTTGGATTATTCTTGAGGTTTTTTGTTGAATATTTAGGATACTTTAAATGGTTTTTGAGGAATGGTGGTTTTTGAGGTGTTTCTTTCTCATAGGAATTTTCTCAAGTTTTCCACACCCTCCCACCTCTTTTCGTTGTGTGTTACGTTTTTCTATTTGTGTTGTTTTTTTCCTTTATCGATGAATTTATGGGTTTAGAAAGTGGCATGGGGGAAAATTTTTAATATCCACACATCAATATCAAATTATTTATATTTATATTATTTTTAGGTATTTTAAAACATTGAGAGTTTTCTTTAAAATTGTTAAAATATATAATTTTTCCTATGTTGCATGGTTAGTATGAGTGGTTTATAGGAAACCATATATACTCTAGAGATAATGGATATTTTCAATCCATTTTTTTCTCAATCCTTGTAGTTACATGGGTAGAACACGGTTGAGTCTAAACCATTTGAGATCCATAGAAAACCTTGTGGCTCCTTTTTTTTACTTTGGGTGTCAGAAAACTGTTTAGGGAAACTTTTTGAGTAACCATGAAGAAACACAACATTTTTTAATAGTGAGTTTTTCATAGTTGTCTTAGGTTTTTCCAAATCACCTATCTTAAGTGTTTGAGTGTGCAATATTCTTCTAGTATCTCCCACATGGTTGTTTCATGATTTGTAAAATCATGCGTTTAAACTATACAGCCTACCCAGATGCACTAAAAATTGATATTTATCTTTTTTCCTTCCATTATTTTAAGTCTAAAATCCTTCCTCTCTTCCACCTATCACTTGGATGAACCTTAAGAAAACCCTAGCGATTTATCCCTCCATTCTTGATTGGTCTTTGGGCTCTTCCTTCTTTATTTCAAGATGATTTATTTAGGTAATGTCATCATTTCCTCTTCTTCTCTTCTACCTTAGATTTATCACATCTATTTCCACCCCCTCATAAACCCAAACTACTATATTGGTTGGTATTATGGTTTTATATGAGTCTAATGATGAGTATGAAGTTGTTTAGGAAGTGTAGAGTTTGTTTCTATACATGGTTGTGTGTTCTCCTTTAAAGGAAACCTGTTGCAATTTATTTTAGATTGAACTAGTTAGGTTATTTTATATAATTCTCTTATATTACATTCCATAAGATGATTTAATTTTTTTAATATTACTTTCTTTATAAATTATCCATTTATATATTACCCATGAGGATTCAAAAATAGTTTTTAGTAGTTTTATTTACTTAGCATGCAGTTGTTTCATGCTAGGTGTTTCATAAAATGATTGAGTTACTCTTTCAAATGAATTTAAGTTTTTAAAAGGGTTGTTTAGAACAAGTTTATTTTTAAAATGTAAATTCTATATTTTAATGTGATACTTTATTAAAAAGTTATTTATTGGTCTACATTTAATGATTTAAATACTTAGTAGTCTCATGGTGTTTTAATGTGATTTCAAAGGGAAATTGATGGTTTCAAAGGG
The DNA here is from genome assembly GCA_963277665.1 of Viscum album. Lineage (NCBI taxonomy): Eukaryota > Viridiplantae > Streptophyta > Magnoliopsida > Santalales > Viscaceae > Viscum > Viscum album. The sequence continues at coordinate 758,458,677 of OY728129.1, read as the reverse complement.
GTTCTTGGAACTTATTAATTTAAAAGAAAATTTTTATTTAATGATTTATTTTCATTTATATAAAATGGTTTTACATCTGAAACAATTTTTTAAATACCCATTTGGCATTGTGTTAAAAGAGTGAATTTGAAATTACGGTTACCCTAATTATTGTTGATCCCCTTTGTTTATTTAATTTTTTTTATGGATTGTAACCCCATGGGGGATGTGTATTAAATATTATCATGTATGGATTTCTAGGGGGTTATTTCTTGAAAGGGTATTGGAGGTGAGATGAGGTTTATTGCCTAATCTTTAAATGTGGACTTATTTGATGAGCTTGTGATTTCTTTATTTTCACCTCCTTTTCTCGATATCATGGGAACCTTAGGTGGCTATGTTGGGGTTATAGATTCATTTTTTATAGTTTAGTATTTTTAAGATATCTAGTTCCTTAGTAAATGTTTTCCCTCCTATGTATTTATTTTTTACTTAGTGAATAGAAAGGGTGTGGAGAAGGATGTTCTAATTTCACGTAGGGTCCCCTAGAGAGAATGATATGACAATACAGGTCCAGTATTATTCATGTCATATTCTAGTGAGTTTCCCATGATACTAGGTCCATTTTATGATTATTAATGGATCCTAATACATGTAATATGTTTGTATCCCCTTAATCTCAATTTGGTTAAACAAAAACATGGATTGGTTATGGGTTGTTTTATATTGTTTCATTTATATCTTGGTATCATTTTGTTTATTCCATATATATTTTTGTAGTTTAGGTTTACCTTTAAATTGATTTTAGAATGTTTTGGAGAGTGTGGATTTTAAAAAGGGAAGGGATTTTTTTTTCAAAAATGCATTTGAGAAATGTTTTTGGGAAAATATGGAGAAATTTTTGTTATTTATTATGAAATCAAAATTAAAATATTATGGTTTTGAATGATTTTATAAAGAAAATATGTGATTTATTTATTCAGTTTAAAATTAAGTTTTTAGGATGGATGAGCCTCATTTGTTCTAAAATAATGGTTTTAGCCTAGTTTTATATTGAAAGATATGAACCATGTGAATTATTTTCTTATTATTTATCATGTAAAAATATTTTATTAATTTTTTTCCCAACTAGAATTTATGAAATTTCATATAAAAGTAATTATATAGACTCTGGTTAAATCTGAAAATGCATGTTTGGATCACACCCTTTATATATAGCAATGTGTGTGTATAGTTCTTAGGTTTAGGCTTAAGTACCCAATGTTTGATTTCATTCAATGATTTTATATGTTGGTTATATGGTTAGACATAATGGGATGTAGTTAGTGATAATGAGTCACATATAGGTTTTGAGAGAGCTATTTGGGTTCAATTTAGTTTCTCTTTTTGGATATGGTATCACACAATTCAGTCATGTTTATTTATCATTCACTCTCATTGTATATGCTTACACTGTAATTTTATTCTGTTATCCATTTTTATGTTTCTATATGGGTGTTTATTTTATTATTCCATGTTTGTATTACATCATTATTTTCATATTTTTATTTTATATGCATAGATCACTACTATCTAGATAGGTCATATCGAATTCTCAATATTTTCTAGTTATTATTTATTTGTTTATATGATGGTTAAATAATTCCCAATTTTATGTTATTGATACCCAAGAACTGGTTTACAGCCCATGGAGATTATAAATTCCCTTTAGGAATAGTTGTGTATCATGTCGAGAGACTTGTCGGGTTATCCCGAGTTGGTTTTTTACACACCGACCCTGGGATTATCTAAACCTAAGTCAGCTCAAAATATAAATATTGTAGAGTCAATACAACAAAAAATCATAGGGTTTGAGTAATTATTATTTCACCCTCCTCCATGGAATTCGGTCTCTACTAGATTGTGATTGATCTCACTGGAAAATCCCTCACAGTTCTGTAAAGACCCGAAAATTTCAAGGAAAATGTTTTCATAATTTTCTTTGGAATTTTACAAGAACGCAGTTTCTGACGGCGCCTGATTCCGAGGCCCGGTGTGCCCGGAATTGATTTCCGAAGTTTGGCTCGGGTACGTTCAGCGAACGAGCGAGCGGGAATTTCTATCTTTTGAACCAGTGCTCGGAATTGAAATCCAATTACACCGATGAACTCGCAACGCCGGTAATTGCTTAAGGGGACCTTTACCACAGGTGCGTTTTAAGCGGGTTGAGATTTTTTTTGGGGTTTTTGTTTAAAATAAATAAAATTGTGTGAACAATTTTATTTTATGTCTTTAGGAGTTATTCCCTCCCATGGGAAGTTGTTGGTGGAGCCCATGACCAACCAACTTCCCATGAGTGGATACTTGAAAGGTGGGGCCCAGACGAGCCCCAACCTTTCACATCCCTATCACTCTCCTTTAACCCCCCATTTAATCTCCCTTTAACTCTTGAACTTCTCCCCCTCTTATGTACATGCCAACACTTTTTAATTAATGAGTTCAACTCTTTAATTAATTAAGTTATTTGAATTTTGGAATTTGAAAAGCTTGGCATGTGTTAATAAAATAATGGGAGAGATTATTTTATTAGGTTGCTTGGTTAAGTGAGGAAATTGAGAGAGGAAGCTCTTAGTTTTGAAGAACTTCATCACCATCGTTGAAGAATGTCGAGACTTCGACGAAGAATGTGATGAACACCGACCCTCCGACGGAGAACGCGAAGGCACCAATGACGTGTCTTCTCTTTTTCTTTCTCCGCGTCAAGGGAGGAGGCATCACCGCGGGGAACGTCGCCATCGACGACGGCGCTCACTCCAACGACGAGTACCCTTCTTCCTTTCTGACGCATGAGCGTGAGATTTGGGAGTGTGTGATGAACACGACAATCGAGGAATCGATATCCGCCCTTTTTCCGAGATCGTCAACGAACGACAATTATGAAGTAGGGGTTAGTTCGGTTTTATTGATATAAAATTGTGCTCGTCTGTCATTAAGTTTTATTTCATTCGCTTGGACCACTTGATATCGAAATAATGGAAGGATATTGAACCGCACCAACATGGTCGATCCTCCTTCCCACCTTTCGTTGATCTTCGTTGTCGTTAAGGCGAAGGCAGCGCGGTGTCGTTGCACCGCGCGGAAATCACGAGGACCACGACCGGAGCGGGCCGCAGTGGTGGGGCGCAGCGCCGACGCACCGCGCCGGAGAACCCGAGGGAGGCAGCGGTCGGAGCGATCTATGGCGGAGGGGCACGGCGCCGTCGCGCCATGCCAATCGAACAAGGGCCGCGGCTTGAGCCGCGGCAGAGCTAGAAGGGGCGGCCGGAAAACCGGCCACTGGCGGATAAGGAAGAGCCGCGGCCCTACGGCCACGGCGGAGCAGCCGGAGATCAGGAGAGCCGCGGCCAACGGGCCGCGGCGAAGTGGTGGAAGGCGGCCGGCCGTGCCGGCCGCCGGTTTGCAAAGGAGGCGGGACCCGCGGGTCCCGCGTGTGATAAAAACGGCCGGCCTAAGGCCGGTCGTGATCCTAAATACCGGGGAATGAATTCCACGGTTTCATAGAGGTGGGTCCCCCCTCCACGTGGATGGGGCGTTTTATTTCAAAGGCGCGGCATAATGCCGCGCCGCCTTTTTGAAACAAAGGAGGGCTTTGCCCCCGCGTGCGGCGCACATGCGGCGCCCAGGCCGTGCCGCCGTGCCGGCCCGCGTCGCCGTGCCACCGGCCGGGCCGGATTTTCCGAGCCGGACCGGGTTGTCGGGCCGGGTCGCCGCTCGGGCCGGGTCGGCCCGGGCCCAGACCCCCCGATTTCGGACCACTTTCGGTCAAATGCCCATAACATGGGCTACGGGCCTCCAAACGACCCGTCGTCAGTGGTAACGCGATCCCTGGATTGAGGCGGTCGTTTTGGTATATCGCACTCAAGGTTTCGGAGAACTTTGGGTTCAGCCGGGTTGGTTCGTACACAAAACCAATCGGGCCCTCGGAGCGGAAACGCTCGTAACTTGAGTACCGGACGTCCGTTTGATGTGCCGTCGACTTTGATGGATTCCTCTAAGTGAGACGGATCTTTTGGCTTACTCCGCTCGAGATTTGGATGCCATCGGAGTGGGGTCGGGTTGGTTCGCTCACGAAACCAACTGGGCCCCTGGAACGAAAAAGCCAATAACTCACAGATCGGGCGTCCGATTGACGCGCCGTCTGTTTCGTTGAATTCTCTTGATGAGAAGGAACTTTTGGCATACTTCGCCTGAGTTTTGGATGCAGTTGGATAGTGGCCAGGTTGGATCGCACCCGAAATCCAACCGGGCCCCTGGAACGGAAAAGCTGATATCTTTCAGACTGGACGTCCGTTTGACGAACCGTCAGCGGCGTTGGTGATCACGTTGAGAAATGGTCCCTATGAGAATACCCTATGAGAGTTCGGGGTACAGTTGAGATACGGCCGGGTTGGTTCGCACACGAAACCAACCGGGCCCCTGGGACAAAAAGGCTAGTAACTCACAGACCGGGTGTCCGATTGACTCGCCGTCTGTTGCGTTGAGACCCCTATGACGAGGCGGTCCTTTGAGATAATTATTCGTGGGACTTTGAGATACTTGGAGTATGGACCTGTAGCTCGTGGAGCGGACCCTCCCGGAGACGAGCGTGCGGAGTACGGAGACCGTGTAGCAGACTGAGACCTGACGACTGCTTGACCGACTCGACTTGGAGTGAGTCGACTAGCCCAGTGGACGGAGCACTACTTGTGAGGTGCAGACCCATGGAGGACGGAGCACTACCTGTGTGACAGTGCAGACCCGCGGTACTCGTCCGGAGAGTACCTCAGCAGGCTACTAGGGGGTGTGCACTACTGTGTTTGGGTGACATACCTCGGTGGGAAGCACTACTGTGTTGGGGTGGCTGACCCGCGGTACTCGACAGGAGGAGTACTTCAGCAGTCTTAGGTTAGTGAGCAGTACCTCGGAGTCATGATAGGACCACTGTACACTCCAGAGACGGAGCTCTTCAGCAGTTACGGTTTCGATAATGAAAATCCTAGTTTGAGCTGAGACTTTTGACCATTGTGTTTACCTCATGATTGAGATGGGTCGCTTGATAACTTAGGTATATGTATGGGCATATACCTGGGTAGTGGTTATCCGTTTATTTCATGATCGTTGTGTTTCCTCATGATTGAGATGGGTTACTTGATAACTTAGGTATATGTATAGGCATATACCTAAGTAGAGGTTATCTATTGAGATCTTCTATGTGGTTATCCTTGTTGGTTTTAGTGAGACCTTGAGGGTCTCGGGGTCCCTACTGAGTATCTTTATACTCACCCCTGCACGGGCTATGCCCGCACCTCGTTGTGTTGGTTGCAGACGACGGGCAGTGCTGACGGAGGCCGAGTGTTCGAGGACTGGACGGTACCCGGAGGTGGACTACACGACGAGTCAGTACCCGGAGGTGGACTACACGACGTGATGACTCACAGAGGAGGTTGACAGACGATAGAGTGGAGGAGGATATCTATACCGACCCTTCAGGTAGGATCCAAGGAGGAAGACCCAGGAGTTGCTTCCTTCTTCCAGCTGTTTGTCTTTTTGCTGTTGTACCTTGTTCGGTTGTAGTCGTACTTTCTTTTGGGTTTGTATTCTGGCCCATTTACTTTTCAGCATTTCTTTTGTACTTAGTGTTTTTCTTCCACTTGTACTCGGTGGTGCTTGTTTTCTTTTATAAAGGCAATGCCTTCCCAGTTATCGGGATTTTACGCCTTTGGTGCTAGTCGCCAGCCCCTGGCCTATGGAAGGCGGGCTTGGGGTAGTCACAGCACGAGCCCCGAGGACGGGTCGTGACAAGTTCCTTCCACTTCACGATCCATCTTCATCATCAAGGAATTGTTTAGTGAAAGATATTAGGTACAACCTCAAGGTTATCCACTACAAAATGGATCCAATAAGAACACTAATAAGGGAATTCAAAGCCTCATATGGTTTTTAATCTGAAACATTCCACCAAGAATGCATATATCAATTAGTATTATGATTTTCCCCATGGAAGATGTTCAGAAGGTAAAAAAATACACCTTCAACTCTGATGAGGATATGATTCACACCATGTGTTATTAATCAATAAACTTCATTGATGTTAACCCTATAAATAACATGGATCATGAAACTTGTATAGAAGAGTGTTATGAAGAAATATATATTCACAGTGTGGTCTACACTGAAATAATTAAAGAATGTGTGTGCACCTGGAATCAGAGTAAGAATTAAAACTTAGGATCCCCTAAATATACTCATCTACCCGACTTGGAAATACCCAGCTAAAGAAAAAGGGAAAAGATTGGTTACATATCACCTACAAACTAAGGAACCAAAGAATATTTTTATCGAGGGGAAGTTAACCCAATTGAAATTAAGTTGTATAAATTGAGGTGAATTGATACCAAGTTACCTAGATGAAATATTTTTACTGAGTATAACTCTCAGACATAGGATAAAATTTTCCTTATGGTAGATTCCCTTCAATAAATAGAATCTACTCAATATATAATATAAGAGTAAAACAATCCATCTAACTTTGGTTTTTGGAAACCAGTTTATCTAAAATCAATATACCACAAAATATTAGGAGTTTCCTCTACTAGGGAATAATCCAAAACCATGTTAAGTGATCTACCCCGAACCATTTTGTAATGTATATCAATAGTAAACATGAGAAATATTACCATATTAATCATAGGCCACTACATTTACTATATCATCTTTCAAGTTAATAGCCTCATGATAACTCTTTGGCTCCATCAAGTCCCTTGTTTCTCAAATGGAAGATATGGAAGGGTAATGTGCACTAGTTTATCTAGATAGAAAGATATATCCTAAGTGGGTGTACATGACTCGCCCTCTTCCTAACTTAAATCACCCTATCTTCCCAATATTTAATGGTACTGGTGACCTAGAGCTGCACTTGGCATACTTTGTATCTCAATGTGGCCTTTAGATGGGAACACTCAAACAACATGAGGTAGTGAAACTTAGATTATTTGTAAAAACTCTAGATATATCAACGTTTATTTGGTATACTAACCTACCTAATGGGTCTGATGGATGTGGTAATAATTATTATGGATTATCCTTTACCAATGTTTATCCACACTAAGAAAGTATATGATCCTTGATCTCTAAAATTACAACCAGTACAAAATTGAGAGGGCCTCAGATTTCATCACCAAATAAAAAGGGAGATCATATTCCTCAAATATGTGATTCCTACAGGATTAGATACTGGATATTTTTATAGAAAATATTAATAATTATTTGTAGAAACCATTAATACCTTTAAATTATCCTAGTGTATTTTGGGAGTTTGTAAATATGGAATAATTTCTGGAGGTTATCATATGATGATCAATGGCCAGGTCTCATCCAACACCATATACCCAAGGAATGAAATTTTATAAAGTGGATATCATTACTATGACACTAAAACTAGAACAAATACTAACTCTAGTACCCAAAACTATGTAATATCATGTGCTACCACTTCCAAAATGATAGGAATAGTAGAAACACCCATGTTAGAAGGGAAGGAAGAAGTGGATCCATCCAAAGATAAAGGAATAAAAGTATAAAACATATTCATTTATAAGGGAGAAATTATAAGGATGCATTAAAGATGTAATAGAGAATAACTTACTCATGTTCTTAGAGGATATAAAACCCAATAAAGTTAGTCTCAATGACCTTCTTGGATACTACCCCTATCTTTAAATGTTGGGGCATATTATCCAAGACTACTTTGTCTTTAATAACATCCTTCAAAAGATGTTTGACCTTCAATTAGTGAAATTGGGTAAGGCCTAGACATAAGTGACCATATTAACTACCATCCCACTTTAGGAGAAAGAATAATTTCAAGAAGTTACAATAAAACAAACATAAACATGTAGTGACTAGATGACCAAGAAATTGGTTAGTCGAGCACACACTATACTTAGGGCTCAACTGAACCATCCAACTCTAACCCCCCCTCCATGTAATATTAGATGTGACATCTTCATCATTATAATCTATCAAGAATCAACACAATCATCAATAACAAAAGAAATAATATAATGAAGAGAAAATTTCAGAACATAATCTGGTCTAGACCCTCTATAACATCCTACCTCCAAAACTAAGAGGAAGATCACTATTCCATAAAATGTGATAGCAGGAACTACCTCACCAAATTTAACCTTCATTAGATATAGAATCACAATATGTATTATTAAATGCAAATCACATGTAAGAAACCTTCACTGATGATGAGGATTAATAATAACCAAAGTCCCTAGCATATAATTGGGTTAGAGGTCAAAGTGGATTTATAGGCTATGGAGGATGAAATCATGGTAGATTCCAAGAATGAGGCAGAATCTCTACTTAAGTAATGCATGAAAATGAAACCCGAAGTCATGAAATTTATAAATACTAGTAAGAAAACCAATATACACATAAATATAGGTCCTATTCTGATCCCATCATATTGGAGGACTAAATATCATATATACAATTATCTAGTCAACATTTATACACAATAATTCCAACTCAACCCAACCAGAAAATAATGAAAATGCCCCTAGATACCAGTAAGGAACAAGGGTCATTAGAATAAGAATACTTCTCCTCCAAGCCCCAGGCTTGGGAGTAGCTTCTTGATAAGAAGTGTAGAAACCTGGTTCCATAGTATGACATCCCAAAATAACTAACTAGATTTCTATAAAAAAATATCTATTATAGATTCACTTCACCTCTTAATGAGTCTCAAGTAGGAACTCATTTGGACCCTTTTGATCCCTTAAGAGTTTGAAGCATACGTTGCTAAAATAAAGGAATATCACAAAGATACTAGTTTTTTTTGAATGTCACATGGTTATCTCCTTATGGGAATAACATCAGGAAGTTTCCATACAAGGGAAATTGGACCCTTTTATATATCAATTATGTTAGATAAGCTTTATATCGATTGAGATTTGATTGATAGAAACTCTAGAATTAATCTCATACAAGTATGAACCCTTTTATTCTTGGTCCATCATAAATCCAACTTTCCCCCTTCTATTTTAATGATCCAATGTATGATAACGGTGAGTATAAACATCTCAAAATAATCAAACCTAGAAACCAGATCTGATACATCATCTCTAACTCCAAGTTTATGTTTTTTCTCTAATACATATCTTTCAACACATCATTGGGATGTTTATGGATCTATATTCTTGTTTAAGTGCCTTCAAAAAACCATTTGTCCTTGAAATACTCTATAAATGGACAGTTCATAGTGTTATATGGTTATAATGCTCACATTAAGTCTTAAAAATCTCAATATATACACATATGAATCTATAAAAAATAGTATATGTTTTTGGTGGTACACAACTCCATCCAAATTATATTTCCCATTGGTTTGAAAATGAGTCCATTAATCCATAAAGTGAATTAGGTGAAGAATACATGTTTCCATCAGAATGATTAAAGAAAAAACTCCAAATATGATCAACCATAAATTCACGTGAGTTCCTTTTTAGGTGTGGAAGAATTTGACCACCTTTCAATCATATGTTTATCAAGTATATTCTACCACTAAGCATCTATCATCAATAGTAAAAAATAATATCATACCATCTGTGTGGATCAATATTTCTGCTAATATCCTTTACTCGAGGTTCGGTCTAAATATTATTCAATCCATAAAACTAGGAAGTTTTGATAAAATAGACCTCAACCCTCATAGAATATGATCATAAGGTCTGGGCATAATTTCCCCTATCCTAATGATATCTATAGCATTATCTAAAAATAGAAATGTGGGGGAGATTTGTGATCCCAGTGAAGATAGTAACACCATTGATAATAATTTCCCTACATCATCTCCTAGATATTATGATATTCACATATCTTATTACCCTAATGATAGTTAAGGTAGAGAAGAAAATATATAAGATTCCACCTGATAATGATTCCCTGCATCATTTTCCATAGGGTATAAAGATAACACTATACCATCTTACATATCTAAAAATAATCATACATATTTTTTTTGATGATAGAAAGAAAGAAAAATAAGAGGAAGACGATCTCATAGATTCCCACTAGAATTCGATGAAGGAGTATCAACCACTGTTAATGAACTTAAAAAGGTTAATCTAGTTATAAAATAATATTTTTGGTCTTAATTGATTTGAGTTATTATAAATCTGAAAGAATAGAATGTAAACATTTCCATATTGAGGAAACATCAAGATGTATTTACCTAGAACTATGTAGAAATACCCATACTAGATCCTGATGTGGTTTTGCATAATTTTTTCTAACCAAAGAAACAACATGGATATAAGTTGGCAGAAAGGAGGATGCATCCATCTAAAAATGACAAGGTAGAAGCCGAGGTTGACAAGATTATCATGACCAACTCTATTTAGAAGATTCAATACCTTAAATAGATTTATAATATCCATCCTATCATGAAAAATATTGAAAAACATTATTTCTGGATCAACTTTAGGGATCTCAATTGACACTACCCAAAGCAATAATTTTGAGTCCTGGTCACAAACTTATTGATAGATGAACATGATAGATTTCATACCATCTCTTTCTGGTATGGGTATTTAGGATATAACTAGATTTTAATGGCCCCTAAATATAAAGATTCAACTTCTTCCAAGGCACCCCAAGTGGCATATTTTCATCAATAAATTCACTTTGTCTTGAAAAATCTTAGTGAAAAATACCAAACTGGAATTTTTCATATCGTTAATCCACTCCTAGGTAAGTTCATGTTTTTCAATGTATATGATCTAGTGGTCAATTATCAAAAAATTTGTGATCATCATGCTAATCTTGAAATAGTTTTCAAAAAACTATGGTAACATAAACTGAATAGGAATTATTTAAAATGAACCTTCAGGGTGACATTGGGGAAATTCATCATCTTTGTGGTATTCCATCATGAAAAAAAGTTTACATCTAAAAGACAAAATTTATCTTTTACATGCCACCTACTCGAATACTCAAAGAGTCAAGAGGAATCTTTAGGAAACCCTATATACATAATTATTACATCATTTTAGATGAATATTCAATAGATATCAAATCAATACACACTCTATAACCATGATGTTTTAGTTTCATTGAAGAATAGGTAAATAATAATCTTATTTCATGAAAGATCTTTATTATTTACTATAATGTTCTTCTCACATAGCACACTTCTTAGTCATACACAACTTAAAATGTTTCTTCAAAACCTAGGGAAATGAAATATAAGAAATGGTGAGCTCAAATTCTCAATAAGGGTAGACATATAAGATATCAAAAAATGATGATATATAAGAATAACATGAGTATAAGGTTATGAAAATATGAGATTCACATTTAAAAATCATACCCAACATATTCAATTATCATAATCATAGTATATAGATTTGGCAGATCATAGTACATGAATCATAAAAGAATACAAAATCAAGATTCAGTGACCATATAATAAAGAAAATAATATTCCATAAGAGACTATTATAAATCTTGTAATATAAATAATCATAGAAATTTGATATTAAGGCTACCTCGTAGGAAATTCATCACATGTTATGATTGGTTTAAGCACCCATTTACCATCTTTAGGCTTGGGATAAAATTGTAATGTCCCAGTTCCAGAAGCCATCCAGAGGTTCCCGTACCTAGTTGGTCACAGGGCCTCAAGTGCATTTCCCCGAATGCCAAAGGCTGCTGACTAGAAGAGAGGGCCTTGGGTGTGATATTGGGGAAACTATGCCCTCATTGGAAGAGTACATAGTTGAAGTAAATAGATATAAAACATCAGAAGCAGTAATGATACCAAACAATAGTAACAACGGAAGATTGATAAAGAAAAAACTGGAGCATATATATATATATGATGCATGATATATATATATATGTCTAGGAAAGTATCCAAACAATTCACAATGCTGGATGCAGTACTAAACAAAAGTACAAAAGGAAAAAGGATAAGAAACTCCTCACCATCGCAAGCCTCAGCTTGGTCTCATGCTCTCCAGCTCCAGTGCAATCAAGTACCTAAAGTAGAAGGGTTATTTTCCTTTTCTATACCTGAAACAGTATAATCTATTTGGGCCCAAAAGCATGCCCAAACAGGGTGTGAGATGAATCCCAGTAGGCAACCACCATAAGATCTGTGCCTAACAGTCAGTGAATATATGGCAGGTAAAAGTGCAGAAATTGGTAAATAAGTAAGCAATCAATAGTAATAATCCATAGTTTTAGATATCAAGAAATAGCTAATCAAAGCAGATAAACTCAACAGGTAACCCTCTGGGAAGTACTCACATCCTATCCCCTCTGGTCTTATATAACAGATACAAGCAACCCTCTGGGTAGAACACACAGTATCACCCCTTTGGTTCAGCTAAAGTATAGACTCTCTGAGGAATCAATCACCATCAATTCCCCCTATAGTCTCGTATCGGTACTAAAGGCTCTCTAGGGAAGCACTTACGTCACATTCCCTCTATGGCCTGTGTCGAGGAACTACAGACTCTCTGAGGAATCACTCAACATCAATTCCCCCTGTGGTCTCACATCGTAATATTATAAAAGACACTCTGGAGAATCCCTTATGTCCATTCTCCCTATGGTATACTACACTAGGTTCTCACAGCCCTATGTAAATCAACAAGTATAATATCACGTATCGGCCAAAGTAAATCTCAAGAACTACTTGGCTAGCATTCTACAGCATATCAGCATGTCAGAACAACTGTCACACCTTCCTACGATACTAGGCATGGGAAAGTAAATAGCAGCCTAACAGGCAACTAGACCCAAAGGTAAAAACATGAAAAACATGCATGGAAAACACATCCAAAGCACATAAATTCAACCTATTAATAGTCAAATATCATCTACTCAAGCATACAAGCATAGAATACAAACAATAGGACAAAAACGGTAAACACGCAATACCCTATTCCTGGGTATTGGGAAACTTTACAAATAAAACTCAAAGACTTTCAATAAAAAGGCACAAACCACCTACCTCGGCGTTGGGAGATCAATATAATTGAACCAAAAGTCTTGAATCACCTTATAATTCCATAGATCTATGAAAACGTATAAAATTTTCAACCCGCGATAAGTCATAAAAGAGGAGAAATCGAGGGATAGTGTTCTAGGAGAAGAGAGAACTCGCCGATGCGATTCCAACACATCCGTCAATGTCTGATTTGGAGGACAAACACTCCGATAAGGGAATGTAAATGATCAGGTGCTACTCAGTGCTCTCGGACGAACTAGGTTGAGAAGGAGATGGTTCTTCCCATCAGACATGACCCTGGTGCATTTAATGTAAAAAAACAAAATACACGGCATGTACTTTTGAAGTACACAACGTGTACTCACAATTTCCATAGTCCGCTTTAGGCAGTCTCCAAGTCATCCCACATGGCCGTGTGCAAGGCCACTACATGACCAACAAACAGCTACCCGTAGTAACTGAGTACACTGCGTGTACTCATAAAGTACATGGTGTGTACTTTGAAATTTTTTAGAAACTCCTCTTTTCTCAAAAACACCAGAAAAAAAAAGAAAAACATACCTGAAAAGAAGATCTGGGTTCTTAAAAACTTACCCACTTAAATAAATTCATCTCCGAATTTCCCTAGCAAGGCGGCATAGAAGAAGAAACCATGAACAGATCTGGCCACTACGATCGTACATCGGCCTCCCTCTCCCAAGTCTCATCCTGTACTCGGTCGTGCTGCCATAACACCCATACCAAAGGAACAAACCTGCCATAGAGAACCTTCATACTTCGTTCAACAATCCAGATAAGATGATCCTCAAAAGATGCGTCCACTTCCAACTCAACATCCTTAGGTTGGAAAACATGAGACGGGTCTGAAAATTAATGTCAATGCTGAGAAACGTGGAAAACGTTGTGCATAGCCCGGTACCTCTGAGGTAACTGCAACCGATAGGCCACCGGTCCAACTCTCTCCAACACCACAAATGACCTGATGTACCTCGGAAAAATATTACCCTGTCTTCTTATCATTATGTTCCCCAACCTCGGTGTAACATGTAAAAAACCTGATCCCCAACCTTGAACTTCAGAGGTCGTCTCCACCTATCAGCATAAGACTTCTGACAAGTCTGTATAGTATCCATCCATTTCTGAATCAACTCTATCTGCTCTATGGTCTGTTAAACAAGATTAGGTCCCAAAAAAGTTGCCTCTCCTACCTCCAGCCAACATAAGGGTGATCGACATGGCCTATTGTACAAAGTCTCATAAAGATCCATCTAAATAGTTTCTTGAAAACTATTATTGTAGGAAAACACCACAAGATGTATATGATTCCACCAAGAACCTCCAAAATCCATGATACATGCTCGGAGCATGTCCTCAAGAACATGAATCATACGCTCGGACTGGCCATCTTTCTGGGGGTGGTAAGCTGTACTCAAAATTACTTGTGTACCCAAAGACTTCTAATGCCCCTGCCAAACCCGAGAAGTAAAACAAGCATCTCTGTCTAAAACAATGGACTGTGGAACTCCATGTAAGCGCACAATCTCTCAAATGTACAACCATCCCAACTCATCAACACTGAAGGTCTCCTTGATCGGAAAGAAGTGAGCTACCTTCGCAAGTCTTTCAATGACAACCCATACTGCATCATTCCCTCGAGGGGACCTCGGTAACCCTGTCAAAAAATTCATCGCGATGTCGTTATACTTCCACTCAGGAATGGGTAACTGCTATAGAAGCCCTGCAAGTTTCTGATGCTCCGCCTTCACCTACTGACAAGTGGAATACCTCATGATGAAACCATCAACATCCCTCTTCATGCATGGCCACCAATACTGACGGTGTAGATCCCGATACATCTTGGTGACACCAGGATGAACTTCCCAAATTGAGGAATGAAAATATCACATCAGCTCCTCGTGTATATCTTCTGGCACCCATACGCTTCCCTGGAAATTCAAGATCTCATCCTCTCCTATGGTCCATCCCAGAATAGGTTCCTCTCCTGACACACTTTCTCATAGTACTGGGCCTTCAGAATCTAATAGCTGCCTCATTCGTACTTGATCAAGAAGGGTATAGGTAACAGTTATAGAAGAAAGAAAGGTCTGCCCCTATCTATCGTGCACCTCCAAATGCATCTTTGAGAATAGAGAAATAAGCTTCCACTCACTACTGGCCTCTTGTACTACTTGTATCTGAGTCCTCCTGCTCAACGCATTAGCCACTGAGTTTCCTTTTCCAGGTGTGTAGGCCAGATTAATGTCAAAAGACTGAAGGTATTCATCCAACCTTTACTGTCTCAAATTCAGATCACGCTGAGTGAAGATGTACTTGAGACTCTTATGGTCAGTGAAAACCACAAAATTCTCTCCTAGAAGGTAATGTCTCCAATAGCGTAAGTCATGAACAACTGCGGCCAACTCGAGATCATGCGTCGGGTAATTCCTCTCATGTGGCCTCAACTGCTGAGACCTGTATGCAACAACCCAATCTCCCTTCTTAAGAACAGCTCTCATCATGATACCTGAATCATCACAGTACACAGTATAACTCTTGCCTAGATCTAGAAACACTAGTATCAGTGCTGAAGGCAACCTCCCTTTCAGCTCTTGAAAGGCTGACTCATAATAATCTGATCGTAATAACTTCAAACCCTTCTTAGTCAAACCCGTCAGTGGTGCTGCTAAGCGTGAAAAGTCCTGAATGAAACATTGATAGTATCCATCCAACCCTAGAAAACATTGTACCTCAAAGACATTCTTTTACTACTCCCAGGAAACTACTGCTCTCACTTTCTCTGGGTCAACTGATACTCTTGTCTCAGAGATAACATGACCCAAGAAGTGAATCTGACCCATACAAAAGTGGCATTTTGAGAGATTAGCATATAAATGATGCTCTCTTAGTGTAATCAGAAAAATCTCAAGATGTGTGGCGTGGTCGTGTCGAGTGTGAGAGTACACCAAGATATCGTCCACGAAGACAACCACAAAAGAATCCAAGTAAGGATGGAACACTTGGTTTATCAGTTCCATGAAAACTGTAGGCACGTTCGTGAGACCGAACGACATAACCATATACACGTATAGACCATACCTACTCCAGAAGGCTGTAAGAGGTATATTAGATGGTCTAACATGTAACTGATGGTAACTGGACCTCAAGTCAATCTTTGAGAACACCTGAGAACCTCAAAGCTGATCAAAGAGATCATCAATCCTCAGTAAGGGATATCGATTCTTGAACATCAGCTGGTTCAAATTATGATAATCCACACAAAGTCTGATATTACCGTCTGACTTCTTCGCAAACAGGATAGGAGAACCCTAAGAAGAAGTATTGGGTCAGATGAAACCCTTTTCTTGAAACTCCTCTAATTGCTTCTTGAGCTCTTGTAACTCTAGTGTAGCCATCCTATAAGGATTAATGGACACCAGTGTTGCTCCTGGCACAAGATCAATCAAAAAGTCCACCTCGTGCTCCGGTGGAAAACCTGAAAAGTCCTCTAGAAAGACATCTCTGAAATGATCCACCATTGGAGGAAAGTCTAACTGTGAAGTCCCCTGATCATCTAGATATAGACTTGAAATCTGGGCTATAACTCCTCCCAACCCATGATGATCTGGAACCGCTCTGCATGCCTGGACAACCCACTCCCCCTTATGATGAAAAGAACCATCCTCTGGTGATATGAAACTCACCCTTCGATGATAGCAGTTGATGACTACCTAGAAGGGAACTAGCCAGTCCATTCTTAGAATGACATCATAGCCTATCATCTCTAGGACATAGAGATCCCATAAGAAGTGACACCCACCAACCTCTAGAGGGAACTCCTTGAACTGATGTACACTAGCATTTCTAGTCCCTAATGGAGTGTCTAACATCAAGATATCGGATGAGGAAAAGATATAGAGCCCAATGATCTCCATGACATCAATAGATATAAAGCTATGGGAAGCCCCTTTATCAAAATAGATGAAGATAAAACTGAGGCAACTAGGACCGTACCTCGAACTGTAGAAGGTTCGGGATCGTACTCTTGCTGGGTCTGCTCCACTACAAAGGTCTGGCCTGCTCCATGGCCCCATGACCCTACCTGACCACTCTGAGCTGATCCACTCTGTTGTCACTGAATGAATGGTGACTGAACACCATGGCCACAACCTCCACCTCGTCCTGAATGTACAAAAGAACTCTAGTTCCCAAACAGGTGAGAAATTGGCGGTGATTCTCCCGAATACAGAGTCATAGAAGAACCCCTATCACCAGCTGCTAGTGAGAAGACCAGACAGAAATGCTGAAGGTGACACATCTTTCTACAAGATCAGAACTCCACTGGGTCTCTCTAACACTACAGCCTCGTATTCCAAGTCTTCCCACACTGGTAGCATACCCCCTAGCTACCAGAAGATGTCTCTCGCCTCCTTGAATCTCCGCATCAAGACTTATTTTGGCGCTTCCTACTGTTAGTAGAAGGGATGATAACTACATATGTTGAGCCTCCCTTGATCACAACTCTGGAATCCATCAGATTACGCTCCGTGATCAGTGCTTGGTTGACGATAGAAGTAAAGGAAGTCAACCGAAAGATGTTCACCTGGGAATAGATGTTGTGCCTGAGACCATCCTCAAACTTCCTTACTAAGAACAACCCATCTCCCCCTAGGAAGGGTGTAAAGCGGTGAATCTCGGTGAAGCATGAGGAATAGTCCATGACAGAAAGAGTTCCCTACTCTAGACTCATAAAATCCCAGGCTCGATCAGCCCTCAGGGTCTCCAGATAGAATTAGTCATAAAAGATGTGCTGGAACTCCTCCCAAGCCATAACCTGCTGATGCCCCACCTATGAGATCACATCCCACCATCTCTTGGAGGAAGATCGTAGCATGTAAGTAGCGAGCTTGACCTTCCTCTCTGGAGGTGTATCCAGATGATCAAAGATCGTCAGCATGGATTCTAGCCATGACTCTGCAGCCTGAGGTCCTCCTTCCCCTGAGAAGGTGGGAGGATGCAGCTGCTGGAAAACCCGTGTCAATTCTGACATCGACGGTGTAGGAGGCGGGGCTCCCTGAAAGGCATGCATCATCCTTATAAATCCTTCCCTAAACTGTGCTTCAACACCAGTATCAGGTATAACTACTGGTGCCAAGACTGGCACAATAGGAGGATCTGCGAGAAGTCCCTGATCAGCCATATCCGGCGTCTGATCACTTCCCTGTAACTGGCAGACAACCGGAGGATGTCTCGGTGGCATAATTTTGCAAGGTCAAATGCACACCTTAGATAAACATTATCAAGGAATGAAAACTAGAAGTGTAAGAAGGGAACAGGAGAAAGAAATCATTAAAGTTTTACAAAACATGACTACACAACGTGTATAATTCCTACACAGTGTGTTCCCTTATGTCATTCACATGGCCATGTACTCCTACCTAAACTGGTTGTGTAACACCCCAAAAACACAGCATGTACTTGATTCCTCTTTCCATGCCTGAGTCTTTATATATGGTTAAGCCACACAGATCTCCTAAGACAAGACTACATGGCATGTTTCATGGAAACACGACGTGTACTAGACGAGTTTCACCTGACCCGTGTTGTTAGTGACATGACTGGATACATGGCTCACACTACATGGTGTGTTCCAGGTGGACATGGCATGTATAAGAAGAGACTCCACTGACCCGTGTTGTTAGCTACATGACCAGGTTCCTAGGATTACACTACACGGCATGTTCAATCCCAACACGGCGTGTATAGCTTAAGGTTTATCCGTCCGTGTTGTTAGTTATATGGGAGGACATAGGGTCAACACCACATGGCATGCACCACCGGTAAACGGTGTGTTCCCACAAGATTTTCCCAATCCCCTGTCTCTTCCAACATGGCCTATAACACAGTTAGAGAATACACGACGTGTACATAAAGCACACAGTGTGTACTTATGAAAAACAGTGTCTTCCCGATCAGAAGAACACATGGCGTGTAGTCAAAACTACACATTGTGTATTCTGGGTATTTCGGGACAGTAAGCCTCAGAAACTACTATGGAACCTAGAAAACACTGAAACGAACCTTGAAGGTTCCAAATTCCGATCTGTGAGGTCCCATACTCCCCGCGAATCAAATCTTGGCATCTTATACATGTTATAAACACGGTAAACCAGGCAATGATCCACCAATTTCTGGTCCATGAGGGCCCATAAAACTTAAGGAACCAAAATTTGGCGTTTATTCAAGCAAAAAATTAAACAAACAATTCTCTAACAAGAAGTAGGTATTTTATCAAGGCATATATCACAACAACATGCATATTATACACAACATCTATCACAACAACATGCAATCTCTTATGCATCCTAAATGGAATGGCAAGAATGCATGACATGTGATTTCTACCAAGTGCCTATATGATGCATGATATGGCATACCCTCATCTCATCAGGTTGCGACAGAAGTATAACCTCAATAATATCAACCGTAATAGTACAAAACATGTGAGTCACCCAACAGTGAAAATCAAACCAACCGTAAAATTGAAAAACCCGAAAAATTGAAATAAATGAGGTAGATTGGCCTTTCCCTGTACACAAGTTAGCTACTACCGGGCACAACTTATTACCAAGTACTTATTCCTTCATACCCCTGGCTAAAGGCACCAAACAGTAAGTCAAGAGAAAATAATTTCTCTAATACCACTTTTTAATGTCCCAGTTCCGGAAGCCACCCAGAGGTGCCCATACCTGGTTGGTCACATGGCCTCAAGTGAATTTCCCTGAATGCCAGAGGCTACCGACTAACAGCGAGGGCCTTAGGTGTGATAGTGGGGAAACTATTCCCTCATTGGAAGAGTACACAATGAAAGTAAACAGATATACAATATTGGAAGTAGTAATGATACCAAAAAACAGTAACAACAGAAGACTAATAACGAAACAACTAGAGAATATATATATATAAATGATGCATGATATATATATGTATAGGAAGGTAGAAAAACAAGTCAAAATGCTGAATACAGTACTAAACCAAAGTATAAAAAGAAAATAGATATGAAACTCCTCAGCATCGCAAGCCTCAGCTTGGTCCCATGCTCTCTATATCCAGTTCAATCAAGTACTTAAAGTATAAGGGCACTTACCCTTGTCTATACTTGCACCAATATAATCTGTTTAGGGCCCAAAAGCATGGCCCAAACAGGGTGTGAGATGAATCCTAGTAAGCAACCACCACAAGATCTGTGCCTAACATTCAGGGAATATATGGTAGGTAAAAGTGAAGAAAGAGGTAAACAAGGAAGTAATCAACAGTAATAATCCATAGTTTCAAATATCAAGCAATAGCTAATCAAAGAAGATAAACAAAATAGGTAACCCTATGGGAATTACTAACAGCCTATCCCCTCTGGTCCTACATAGCAGATACAAGCAACCCTCTAGGTAGCACACAGAGTCTCACCCCTCTGTTTAAGCTAAAGTATAGACTCTCTGAGGAAGTACTCACCGTCGATTCCCCCTATAGTCTCATATTGGTACTAAAGGCGCTCTAGGAAAGAAATTTCATCACATTCCCTCTATGGCCCGTATCGAGGAACTACAGACTCTATGAGGAAGCACTCAACATAAATTCCCCTTGTGTTCTCACATCGTAATATTATAAAAGACACTCTAGAGAAGCCCTTACGTTTATTCTCCCTATGGTCTACTACAATAGGTTCTCAAGGCCCTTTGTAAATAAACAAGTATAGAATCACGTATCGGCCAAAGTAAACCTCAATAACTACTTGTCTAGCATTCTAAAACATATCATCATGTAAAAAAAACAGTCACACCATCCTACAATACTAGGCATGGGAAAGTAAACAACAGCCTAACAGGAAACTAGATCCAAAGGTCAAAACAGGTAAAACATGTGTGGGAAACACATCCAAAGCACAACAATTCACCCTATTCACAGTCAAATATCATCTACTAAAGCATAAAAGCATAGAAGACAAACAATAGGGCTAAAATTGTAAATGTGCAATACCCCATTCATGGGTATTGGGAAAATTTGCACATAAAACTCAAAGACTTTCAATGGAAAGGAACAAACCTACTACCTTGGTGTTGGGAGATCAATATTCATGAACCACGAGGATAGAATCTCCTTAGAACACCATAGATATAAAAAAAATTATAAAACGTTCAACCCATGATAACTCACGAAATAGGAGAAATCAAGTGATGGTGTTCTAGGAGAAGAGAGAACTCACCAATGCGATTCCAACACAATTGTCGGTGTTTGATTCGGAAGAAGGACGCTTGGCTGGGGGATCCTCAAAGATTTACAGCTTCTCAGTGCTCTCAAATGAACTAGGTTGAGAAGGAGACAGTTATGTCCATCAGACACGACCCCAGTTTGTTTAATGAAAAAACAAAATACACAGTTTGTACTTTTAAAGTACATGGAAAGTATTCGCTATTTCTGTACTCCGCTTTAGGCGGCCTCCAGGTCATCACACATGGTCGGGTTCAAGGCCGCTACACGGCCAGCACACGGCTACCTGTAGTAACTGAGTACATGGCGTGTACTCATAAAGTACATGGTGTGTACTTTGAAAATTTTCAGAAACTCCTCTTTTCTCAAAAAATTCAGAAAAAAGAATATCATACCTGAAAATAAGATCTGGGTTCTTACAAAAATCTTGCTTACCCTCTTCTAGGATTGGGATAACCTCTCATTTACCCTTTGATCTCAAAAACACTAATAATTACCCAATGAATTAAAGGTATATAATAGACCCACTCATAACATAACCATAATTCTTTCATAAGTATTCCATAAGATCTTAAATTCATTTATCTTCTCATTATAGCTTAACTCATGGAAAATAAAATGGGTTTCATCAATATTTCATCATCATAATCATAATTAATTAATATAAATAATAAAAATGGAATCATTGAATCATATCCCTAGTGAATCATAAGAAACGTTAATGGATGTTTTCATAAGTGAAAATACCTTTAAAATATCACTAGACAATTCTTGAGGAAAATTCCATTTTAATTTTTAAATCACAATTTTTAAAATCTAATTTTCTTAATAATAATAAAAAGAAAATTTATTTAAAAATAACTATATAAACTTGTAAATTAATCTTCGAAAAAAATATTAGTCATTATGAATGGAAAACTCATTTGGTTGGTATAAGTTAAAAAAATATTTCATACACACTTTTGATAAAAAGTATCATATTTAAAAAATGAAAAGAAGATTCATTTTAAAAAAATTATAGAAAATTAAACATGGTTAAAAAATAATTTAATAATTCACTGGATAATTTTAAAAACATTTTCAAGAAAATATGGACATGGGATAAAAATATTCCTGAAAGAATAGAAAAATATGTTAGTTTTCCTTAAAATAATTCCTTCATAATTTTGAGTACATAGAGAGATGAAAATGAAAAAAAAAATATCTAGAAAAAATATAGGATAAAAAAATAAATGAGATTTATGGGAGTTAGATCATATAATTTCATCATTAGAAATTCAAGCATAAACAATCCTGGTAAACAATGAGATTGTAACACAAACCTCTTATCTCAAGTCTGACCTACATCGTAGGCACTCTAAAATCCTTTATAATAAATTTAAATTTCTTATAATTATATAATAGAAGAATATTAATAATTATTATACCACATATGGTTTATATGTGGCATCTTCTCACCCATTAGTTAACAACTCTTTATTAGAATCATTTTTCTGAGTGATAACTGTTTAATTTTTCATTATTTTTTTATTCGAATATCATGGTCCTTGAATCTTGTTCATGGTTTCTTAATATAAATAATTTTAATTATGGTATAAATATCATATATATTCATTATATACATATTTATAACTATCTATAAAATGCAGAGATAGAAAAATAAATAACATCATTCACATAGATGGTAGTCTATACATACGCATGAACACAGTTTTCATTTTCTAATAAAAATAAGAAAATAAAGATAAATAATATTTTATAATTCTAAAATAATAATTATATCATATCTATCATATATTTTTATTAAATTCATCATTATATCCACCAATGTGATGTGGTAATGGAAAATGAATCATATTGATATCTAGATGCAACAGTCCACATGTAGCCACGAGTGATACATTCATATCCCATTTGATGGAATGAAATTATAAAATGGTTAAAAAATAATAAAAAACATATAAATATATTTATTATACATGGGTAATTAATTTCAGATGTATATAATATATTTAGAGGAAGAAGAAAAATTGAACAGAGTCAGGTAAGACTATTATCACTTATTTGGGAGACCACTTTTTTCTTACACCGTAATCCTTATTAGGATTGTATTAGGGTAAAAAAATCTAAATAATTAATGGAAGATGATTGGATGGTATTAGGGTAGGTATTTGTACATATAGATGGCTAAAAACTCATGAATAAGGTAGGATAAGGGGTTACCTTTTATAAATGTGGGAGAGGAAACACATGGAATTACATAAATATGTAAATAATAGAGTCAATTTCTTTTGAAAGTGGCTGAAAATGGCCAAAAACGTATAATAAAGGTTAATATATTGTTGAAATATCTTCAACTAATAATATTTAAAAAAGTTTTGGTGGTATTTTTACCCTTATCTCTTAGTTTAATCCCTCTTCTAAGTAAACTAGTTTTAACCCTAACCTTGGTAAATCAAATTACTATTTTTACTATTAATTATGACCAAAAAATAAAATTTCATCTTTAACTTTAAAATAACTGCATAAAAAATAGTGAAAATTATTTTTTAGAAAAAATACATTTTTATGCATAAAACTAAATTTACTTCCATTCCTTTCCATATAAAAACTCTTAGATTGATATTAAAATATTTTATTGAAGATATATTATATATATTTCATTAATATCATTAATAAATATAAATTTATTTAATTTATTAACAAAAAACACAATGCGCAATTAAAAATAGTTTTATGAAAAATAACTTTTTTTACCTTCAAATGATTTTATCTTCATTACTAACCATTAGATGACTAATGTATGAATTATTATTTTTATATTACCAATACATTTAAATAAAATCAATTTTTATTAATGATCAATATATTATCTTATATAAAAAATAAAAACACCAATAAAAGTACATTTATTTAGAAAAATCTCTCTTTTAATCATGAAATGATTTTATTAAAAATTAATGATTGTTTCTTAAGAATTAATCAATACATTTCAATTAAGGAAAATATTTCTATATAAATTTCATAATGTTTCTAATCCTATTCATACCACCCAACAAAATGGATAGGTTTTAAATGTTATAATTTATCATGGTTCATTTAGACTTGAGGTTTCATATACAAAATGTCATTTAAGAATTCAAATTTATTTCATAGGAATACGTATAAAATATTAGTGTGTTACATTATACCCCCTTTAAAAAAATTATGACCTCAAAATTGCATCTCACTGACAAAAAAATGAGGATAATTATACTTCATCATATCCTTAGGTTCACATGTAGCTTCCTTGATTTTCTATTTCTTCCAAATAACTTTTACCAGATGAGTAATATTATTTTTTATAAATTTATTTCTATGATTTAATATTTCTAATAGTTATTCATCATAAGAAATATCACGCTCCAATGGTATAACCTATGAGTTTAGTATATATAAAGGGTCATGTATGAACATCCCAGAAATAAATACATAAAACACATCATGAACTTTAAAGAGTTTTAGTAGAAGTTACAAACAATAAGTTATCGTACCCACTTGATCTATAATAGTTAAGGGGACAATATACATGGTATCATCTTTCCCTTATCTCTTAATCACATAAACTTATTCCATAGAGAAGTTTTTAGGAATATCTTCTCACCAGCTTTCAATTGTATAATTTTCAAATGATTTTTCTCTTAACTATTTTTTCAACTCTGTGCTACGTTAATGTGCTGCTAATAGGCTCTATCAATATCTACCATTTTCTTTAGCTAGATCAAGTCCAATTTATTTCACTCTCAAACTTCATCAAAACATGCCAGATCACTATAATTATTTATATAGAGATATTAAAAAGGGTTAATCTGGATTCTTGCGTGAAAATTATTGTTACAAAAAAATTTGATAAGACAAATTTGTTAATCCCAACCACAATTGAAATATAGTGAAAATTATATTAGCATATCCTACAAGATTTTAATTGTTCTATTTGACTAACTATCCATCTTAGGATGATAAAAAGTATTGAAACACAAATTTGTATTCAGAAGATACTAAATATGTCTCCAAATCATTAAGGTAAACCTTGGATCTCGATAAGATTCAATATAATGTGGCAATCCATGAAACCTTACTACTTCATTAATGTATGTATTAGCATTCTGATCAAGAGATAAATCTTATCTGATAGTGTTGAAATGTACTAACTTTTTAGGGGGATAAATTGTAATCCAAATAGAATTATTTCCTTTAGATGTATTGGGGAGTCCTATAATAAAATCCATGGTGACATTTTCCTATTTTTATATAGGTTTGGGATATGGTTGTAACATACCAATAGACTTATTCCACTCAGCCATAACTATTTGGTATATCAAACATCAAGATATATACTCTAAAATATCTCTATTCATGTTATCCCACTAGAAATGATTCTAAATGTCTCTCTATAACTTCATACTTCAAGGAAGAATGGAGAATTGTGATGTAACGTCCCAAGTCCAAAGCCCCTCCACTGGTGCCCCGTACCCGGTTCGCCACATGACCTTAAGCGCATTTCCCCAAATGCCAGAGGCTGCTGACTAGCAGCGAGGGCCTTGGTGAGTCGGTGGGGAAACTATGCCCTCATTCGGTAAGATATACAGGGTAAGAAACAACAATAAATTGCGGAAGAAGTAAACAACATACATAACAACATAAACCAAACAGCGAAAGCAATGTAGAGATATAACTATGATGAAAATGATGTAGTAGGTACAAGTATCTAAGGAAAATAGAAAACAAAACAATGTGCTGAAATACAACTGAAACCATGTGCAAAATAAAAACAAAATAATCTCCTCAGCATCGCGAGCCACAGCTCGGTCCCATGCTCCCCAGCTCCTAGTGCAATCAAGATCCTGAAGTAGAAGGGCGCTTTCCCTTGTTTATACCTGCAGCAACATAGTCTTCTTGGGCCCAAAAGAATGGCCCAAATAGGGTGTGAGATAAAATCCAAGTAGGCAATCAACCAAAGATTTGTGCCTAACAGTCAATGAATACATGGAAGTACTAAAACAAGAAGCAGTAGACAGAAAAGCACAAACAACTACAATCCACAGTTCTAACAGGTATAACACACAAGTAAGCAGCCTACAACAAGAAGAAAACAGGTAACCCTCTGGGTAGCTCTCACAGTCTAACCCCTATGGTTCAACCTCTAAGTACTCGAAAACCTATGGGAGGCTCACACAGTCTCGCCCATCTAGTTCAGCTATGTAAATTAAGAAGACTCTCTGGGGAAGCACTCACCGTCATTTCCCCCTATAGTCTCGTATCGTGCTGAAGGCTCTCTAGGGAAGCACTCAACGTCAATTCCCCCTATAGCCCACATCGTAATTATAAGACACTCTGGAGAATCCCTTCTGTCAATTCTCCACTTGGTCTTGCATCGTGATTAAAAGACACTCTGGAGAAGCCCTTCCGTCAATTCTCCCTTTGGTCTACTACTCTAGGTTCTCACAGTCCTGAGTAACTAAACATGCTCAGCGCATGTATACCATCCAAGTAAACCTCAATAACTACTTGGATATCAACTAAGGCTCAGCAGTAATAATAAAACAACAGTTCCACTATCCTACGACTAGGCATGGTAACTGGAAAAACGCCAAACATGCAGAACAAGCATGGCAAAGAAATCTGAGCAAAAAAAAATACTCTAATCACAAGCAATAACCTCTACTAAAGCAATCAAGCAAAGCAGGCAAGAAACAGGGGAAAAACCGGAAACACCCAATACCTCGTTCAAGGGTATTGGTGGAAATTGCACAAAATACTCAAAGAATTTCTACAGAAAAGAACAAACCACCTACCTCGATCCTAGGAGATTGATATACGTGAACCTAGATGACATATTCCCCTTAGAACGACGTAGATCTGAGAAAATGCACAAAATTTTCATCCCACGATAACTTGAAAACAAGGAGAAATCAAGAAACAAGGCTCAACTAGAAGGAAGAACTCACTGCTATGCTTCCAACGTAATCCACCGTTCTCGAATCGGAGAACAGACAACGAGGCGAGATCCCATTGAATATCTGGTCGTACGGTCGCTTCTGGATGGTCAAAAACTAAAGAAGAAGACGTATTTGGGGGTTAGTCATGACCCCGGTCCATTTAATGAAAAAAAGAAAGTACATGCCGTGTACTTTTTGAGTACACGGCGTGTACTTCAAATTTTTCGTACTCAGAAATAACTGGCCTCCACCTCAGCCTTACACGCCATGTGTGTGGCCCGGACATGGCCAACACACGGCTTCGATCCGGAATAGAGTACATGGCATGTACTCAGAAAGTACATGGCATGTACTTCTGAAATTTCCAGAAAATTCATTTTTCTCAAAAAACTCTAGAAAAAGGAAAAACGTATCTGCACGAAGATCCGAGTTCTTACATGTGATTTATGAGCTTTATCCAATAGCTCATTCTTCAAATTTAGTAAAATAAGGAAATATATTCTATTCTTGAACCTTATCAGTCCATCATAATCAAGGTTAAACTTAGGAAAATTTATCACATTCTCTTACAGATCTACATATTCTTTCTATGCCTCTTTAATATTTACATAGATATATTTATTAACACTCATTTAAGTAAGATAATATTTCTCCCCTTTCTTCATGATTTCAGGTTCCATACATTGAAATACAAAAAATGGATGTTTTGAGACCTTTATTTTAGATAAGATAAAATAATCCTTTTTACTCAAATGATTATCCACACTCTTTTCCTTCCTTAGGTGGTAATGTATTGAGTAGTCATAACCATTAATCAACTCCCACGATATTCTCTTGAGATAATTCAACACTTTCTGGGTAAATATATACTTTAATCTTTTTTATCAATATATATTTCTCACCTTTATTAATAAATATAATTACTTCATATAATTAATGAAAGTATTTACACTACTAATTCTAGGTCATGGGTCGAGTAATTTCTCACATGAACCTCCAATTAGAGTGATTTATAATAATTCACCGTATCATTCTACCTAAGAACACATCTTATCCCCTTCTTTGATGTATCACTAAAAAACATAAACCCTTCCCCATTGGAGGGTAATGTGAGTATAAGTGCACTAAACAACTTTTCTTTTATTAAATTCAAATTCTCATCACATTCATTAGTTAAAAGGAACTTAAATCCCTTCTAAGTTAACTTTAATAGTGGATTATATAACTTTGATAAATTCTTCACAAAGCATCAACAATATATTTTTCATCTAAGAAAACTGTGATTCTCAATCAGAGTGGTTATTATGGGATAATTTTTAATGACTTACATATTAGAATTATCTAATTATATACCCACACGTGTGATCATGTTTTCCAATAATGATACTTTCTTTTCATAAAATTCACACTTTATGAATTTTGAAATAGTTTCTCCTTCCTTGGAGTCTTCAACAAAATTCTCATGTAATCTCCATTGTCTTGCTTTCTCTAAAAGTATATAATAATATAATATATATAACACCCATTTAATATCAGGTTGTAACACCCTGGTATTTTTATGAAATATATTTTTTATAATTTTATTTCTTAGAAAGCTTTAATTTCATGTTACGCCATGTTAAGCTTGTGCTACACGCAATATTGACTTAACATGCATTATACACAGCACGAAGTTTCTAAAAAACAAAATTTAGTTATTTTAATTATTTTAATAATACATTTATAAAATATTAGATATAATTTATTATAATAATAGGATTAACTGAATTATTAAATCATGGTTTACACTTGTAAAACCCTTAAAAAATAAAGAGAATTTTTTTTCTTCTGAAAACTGTTTAAATGTGCACAAGTTTGTTTTATACCAATAAATAAATAAATAAATATTATTAGATTTTATTAATGATATATATATATAACATATTAAATATAATATTTAACATTTATATTATTTTCTTTCTATACATGATATAAGAACAAATACATTTTTTCTGATATAAGATGTATTTTTCTAAAAAGACTATTTTTCCACCATTTGATGGAGAAATTTTTTTAAATATATTTTTTTACATTTTTGTAAATTATATTTGAAAATATAAATTTCTTATTTGAAATTTGGATATCAAAAACTAATTTGGTTGAACTTTTGGTAAATTTCTATGAAGTTTCATGTTTTGTTAAATAGATAAAAATTAATTTATATTAATTGAAAACTTCTTTTTCATATAATTTATTTATATAGTTAAATTATGTTATGGATTGGTTTTAAAGTATAATTAGATAAACCATTTAAAATTTAATCTAATTTAGGTCATTTAAATAAATTTTATTTTTAATTTCGATATAAAAACATATCAATCTTTTAGAAGTTTTCACTTTAAAAACCCATAGTTTCATCATATCTGCAGGAATAATTTTTAATTAATTTCTAAAAATTATTTAAATTAAATCAGGAAAAATGGATACCATATTTTGAATAATAAGGCCAAAATCTATTAATTAGGAACCTTTTATTTTTGGACAACAAGAATAGTAACATTAGCAATTTTTATTACCGTGATTAAGGGTAAATCATGTAATTAAGGTTAAAAATAATATAACAAATATCCTAAAACTACACTAAAACTTTCCCATATTATATTGGATGAATTTAATTTAAACATTAACTCCTAAGGATCAAAATTTATTTATTTTAATGGATAATTTTATATGAAAATGACTTAGATATTATTGAAATCAAAGGGAGTGACAAAATATCACACTCTAACTTTTAATAAGTATATTGTCTTAAATATGGGATTAAATAGATGATATGATCGACTATATATATTATTATGAAATATAAAAGGAATTTATACATCATGGAATTTTATTTTTCAATTTTAGTGGAAAAATAATTATCATGAATAATTACACAATGATGATGAGGTAATTATTCAATTGATGAAACAATCAATTAAATGATGTTAATAATATTAAAATAAATATAATTTTACTTAATTTAGGTGATAAATTAATTTTATATCCTACTATGGAATTTTATGGGTGTATTAAATGAGTTTTTTTAATTTATATTATTGTATATATTTTCTTAATGTCATTGTTATGAATAGTATAAAAATTAAAACTTATGATATTTTATCAAAATAATATTTTATTAAATTATTTAAAAAACATGAAAATATTAAGTAAAGAAAAGGGTATTTTATATGGTCTATAATATCTTAATTTTCCCATTCATGGTCCAATTTATTGTTTATATGTAAAAATTACATCCTCTTACTATTTAAAACATTATTACCATAGTTAAAATTAAAATGGATTTAATAAGGGTTAATCAAAATGATAAGGTTTAAAATTAAACCAGAATGTATCTAAAGTATATTGGATAATGTTATTATAAATCTATACCACATTATCATCGAATAAATTTCCCTTTGGATGTATTTTAATTGATATTTGATTTATTATAAATTAATCTTTTCAGAAATTTTAAAAGTACCCCTCACCTTTATTATAAATAGACACCTCTTCCCTCATCTCATTTCACCATTTTGAGTTTTATAGATCTACCAAAATATTCCAAATTATATTCTAAAATTTAATAGAAACATTATATAGGTTCTGGTATTTCTAAAGGACCAACTCTAGAGTCTTTTAGAGGAGCTCTAAAGGTGCAGTTTTGTATAAGAGGTAATCGCTCCAATCGATCACTCTCTTTTTATACTCTTCTATAAATACTCTAAATCAATGATATATATATAATATAATAATAACTTCAAAATACTAAATATTATGAAATTTTGTTATTATTATTAAAACATCATTATACATCCTCTTTCCCATCAAATGATAAGTGAAAGTATCGCTCATGCGTACGTACGACTTACTGTATCCATGTAGCGATACAATTAATTTTCCATCACCATCTTTTATAAATGGTAATTTTTATGGGTATAATTTTTATATATGATATTTATGAGATAATTATACTTAATTAATGAAAATATCATATTTACAATTTTACCATCAAATCTTTTGGTAAATGTTAACGTCGCTCGTGCGTACGTATGACTTACCATCTCTACGATGCGATGCGATTCAATTTTCATCTATATTTTACGTGGATGGTAATAATGATGAAATATGTGAAATATATAACAATAAAATGATTCTTTAATGATAATATATTATATAATTTTATTTCTTTTAAAATAATATGAAAATGAAAATATTGTTCAAACGTATATACGACCTACCGTCTCTATGAATGGTGAATTTTATTTTCTACCTTTAAATTTTATGAATCACTATAAATACATATATGATAAGTATATATGATATTTATTTCATGGTAATAATTTTGGAGATGAAGAAATCATGATATATGTAAGAGGTACAAGGATAAAATTTCAAAACACATGCCCAAAACAAAAGAGATACTACCCGAATCATATCTGACTGACAATATAAAATTTTTTATTATAAAGGAGAATAAGCAGAATAATATTTATGGCGGGTAGAAGTGATGAAGCCCATGGGCGCCGTACCTCATAATGATATTACAATTCAGCGGAAGAGACCCTGTACAGAAATATAATAATAAGTTTCTGTAATATATGAATAATAAACTTATATTTATTATATAGGGGTTTATATGAGTACAATGAGAGTCAAGAAATTAGGTAAGTAGTTTATGTATCACTTTTATTTCTGTGGGAAAATTCTTAATACACTTCTTATTTCATATATGTGGTTTATATACTACCCATTAATGTCTTTTATGAGACTTATCCAGCATATTATTGTATTTTAATATCCATATAATTTTATTTATATCAGGGGGTACAAGATTTTACAGATTATAAAGTGATGAGTATTTATTTCACAATGTCATCAATATTTTGGATTTTTCCATTTTAAGTCTCCAATGGGGAATATTTATCTCCCATGTCTATTTTTTCTAAAAAAAATTCAACTTTTTTTTACTATTCTTATATGTGTGTTCAAATTTATTTTTACCCATTTATAACTTTTTGATACATGGTTTCAAAGGAATATGTTTTTCATTTTCCAAATGAGGTACTTTGTGACTTTTCTGACAAAAGTATGAAAGGAATGTTTTTCTGAAATTATACACCATGAAAATAATTTTCCACTATCCTGACATCTTAATTATTTGAATCTTCCTTTACATTCTTAAAATGTTATTTTCATTGAAATTTTTTTCCTTTAAATTTCATGGCATTTTTTAAAAAGAAAACATTTTAAAATAAAAAATGATATTTTACTCAATAATTATTATCAAGTGATCACTCAAAATTATTTTTAATTTAAGATAACTTTATTTGATGTCACATATGTTTTACTAGTGATATGATTCAATTATAACATTCTTATTCTTTCTAATAATATTTTATGTTTATGGTAGAGTAATATTTATGTAACTTATTTCTTTTAAATGGGTTATATTATGATTGAATGATGTTTTTGAAACTCATTTAATTCCATGGGTTCTTATATGATGAATGATTTATGTTATTGTGAAACATATATGTATGGTTTCCATTTTGATATAGATGGGACCTATATCTCCCTCTAATGGATTATGTAAAGATGGATAACTCTTGAGGTATATATGTTGTGCATGAGCCTGATTTCAGGTTCACAATACATGGACCTAGATTCCATGTACATAATTTTAAACATGGTCATGGTTTTCCTGTCCATATGTTTATTCAAGGGCCTTATTTCATGTCCTTAATTTAATTATTGAACCTCTTACTATTTATACATGTTCAAAATTTTAAAATTTTATGTGTATGTTATAATTTCAACTCTTATGTCAATTTTATGATCTCATGGACAGTGTTCTTTGATTACATTTTGATTCATGTATTATGAACTAGAATTATTTATTCTATGACTCATGTATATGATATTTTTTATACAGGGCTTCTCTTAAAATGTTATATTCATGTTTTCATACCCTTATTCTCATGTTATGCTTATGTTTATTCCATGTTTACACTTGTTGAGCATCTGAGCTCACATTTTATTATGTTTCCATTCCTTAGGTTATAAAGAAAGGTTTTAAGTAGGAGTACTAAAAGGGGAACATATTTTTGGGAAACATTCAAGATGTTTTACCATATTGGAAGTTTGTGCTCTAATTTTCCAAAGACACTAAACTAGTATGGTCTTTAGGAGTGTGTTTGTGTATTTCCAAAAAAATGATGTAATATCAATGCATGGAAATCCTGGGTCGTTATAGTTCGTATTAGAGTAATGGTTTAGTCAACCATTAAAAATTAGTATAATAAATCTTTTGTGAGATCCATAGGGATATTTATAAGGATATTTCTAGGGATGTAACTAAGGATAAGCCTAAGGTGTCATGGATTTAAAAGTTTGTGTCATGATTTAGGAATCCTTTAAATAATTTTTCATGATTATGTGTTTTTATTTTATGATAAGTGTTACTCACACTATAATTCTTGGTCTTAGTAAATAGTGGGAACTTGAAGGAACATGGTCAAGATTGAATGTTTCATATGCAGAATTTATGGGAATTATGAAAATGGATGTCCTAAGTGGAAATCTCATGAAGAGAATCAGGAAGGTTGTACAAGTATTGATTATACTACTAAGGATAAAGAGACAGAAAATGACATGTGAAATTTATTAGATGTTATAATAGTATTATTTACATTGAATATAAGAATCATGATTAGATTTAGGTCGAGGAACCTTAAGACATGATTCATATTTCATATTCTAAGAAATGGGTATTATTAATTAAGATAAATAAGAATGAGTAATGTTTTAAGAATAAAGTTCTATGATTAAAGTGTTTATGTAATGGAATTCAAGAATAATGTTGTAGAATTAATTTTATAGTATTATAGAATTAGGTAACAATTAATGATTCGTCCACTTTAGTTTTTTCTTAAGTATTTGAGATAATATGTTGAATGGTACATGTAACCATGAAATGTGATTTAGGTAGTAAGGATATATTAATTAATGGAAATATAACCTTTAATATATTCCTAATGTTGAGATAATGATGTTTGGATAAAGATATGTTAAATATGAATAAGTAAATTGGATGGTACCAATCACCTTGTAACTGATTATGGATTTTTTGAAAAAGTGGTTTATACTATCATGGGTAGTGTTTATGACATTTTTCAACTTAATGAAATATACAATAATATTTTGATTAACAAAGAATGCATGTTTTCAACAACTATTTATGGTAATTACCATTTTTCTAGAGAATACATGATGATGGTCTTAACATGTTTTTTGTGTGAAAATTGAGAGATACATCAAGTTATTTGGGGGATTAATGATAAGTTGATTTTGAAAATTTAGTAACCTTATTTATAAGGTTTTGGATTTTAATTTTTTGGAACATTCATGTGGGTAACCATTTATAAAATTGTTCGAGTTGAAATTTGGATTTGGTTTTAGAGATTAATGTGTTTATGCGTATTGGGTAACTTATTCAAACCAATTTTTTCTAATAAAGACATATGGAATGACCTATAATTATATTTATGGATTTAATGATCTGATATTACTTAGGAATGAATAATCGACCTTCATTTCTTGGAATAAATTATGTAGGGGACATTGATCAAGGAACAATGAAGGGCGAGATTGTGCTTACAAAATGGAATGAAATCAAGTATGTATATATTCTAAAATGATTTTTTGAAATAAAATTTATTCTATTATCATTATTTATTATGATTTAGTATCCTTTTTTTAGATCTATTTGGTCTATGGTCTTGTGGTTATTAATCTTCTAGTGACTATATTCTCTATCACTCTCCATTGGAACTTGATAGTTTGTTTTCTCGTATACGTCAATGTTTTCACTTGTAACCTATTTTCACCTTTTTGGAAACCAAATTATGATTTAATTTGGGTAACCATTATGTTACTCACTTTCCTTTTTTAAAGGGAGTTTTGGTATTCATTTTTATGATGTGGGTTTCTATGAATGGAATTCTCAAGTATTAAACAATTGATAACCAATACAAATTTAGAGGGAGAAATTAATTTTATGGTGGTATAATGTTACACACCAATATTTTATCAAAAAAAATTTTAAATAATTTTATTTCTTTCATATCTTGCATTGTACACTACACCATGTTATACTTGCGCTACACACAACACCGGATTAGTTTACGTTACACACAATACTGAGTTTCAACAAAATGTCATTTTATTATTGTAAATATTTAAACGAGAATATTATAACCAAGTTGTTACAATAGAGTATATGAACAATATTAACTGAATTATGAAATTATGTTTTACACATGTAAAACCCTTAAAAATAGAGAGAGAGGGAGAGAAATGTTTTTCTGAAAACTATTTAAATGTGCCTAAGTTTGTCTTATACCAATAAATAAATAAATCAATATTATTGTATTATATTAATGAATTATATATATAATATATATTAAATATAATTTTTAACATTAATATTATGTGTTTTCTATACATGATATAAGAACAAATCTAATTTTTCTCATAAAAGAAGTATTTTTATAAAATGAAAATTTTGTCACCATTTGATGGCATAGTTGTTTTAAATATAGTTCTTGAAAATTTTATAAATTATATTTACCAAAATAAACTTATTTTTTTAATTTGGGATATCAAAATTTACTTTGTGTGAACTTTTGGTATTTTTCTGAGAAGTTTTATGTTTTGATGAGTAGTGAAAAAATGCTGAATTTTAATTGAAAACTACTTTTTCATATAATTTATTTATATATTTCAATTTTGTTTTGGATTGGTTTTAAAGTATATTTAGACCAAAAAATTATCATTTAATCCAATTTATTTTATTGTAATCACTTTTACATTGAATTTGGATATAAAAACATTTCAATCTTTTAAACGTTTTCACTTTAAAAAATCATTGTTTCATCTTGTCTGCGGGATTAATTTTTAAGTACTTAATAAAAATTCTATGAATATAATCGGTAAAAATATATTCCATATTTGGAATCATAATTTATGAAAGTATTAATTATGTAACTTTTATTTTTGGACAATATGAATAGTAACATTAGTAAATTTTAACACAACGGTTAAGGGTAAATCGGGAAATTAGGGGTAAAACTAATATAATAGATGTATAATAAACTTATATTTATTATATATGAATTTTTTATGACTAAAATGTGAGTCAATACATAAGTTAATGGGTTTATGTCTCACTTTTATTTATGTGGGGAACATGCCTTATAAACTACTTGTTTCTTCTATGTGGTGTATATACTACCCATTTAAGTTTTTTATGAGTCTTATAAAGAAGATTATGGTATTTTTCATATCAATAAAAATTTATTTATTTCATGAGGCACATGATTCTAATTATTATAATGTGATGAGTATTTATTTCACAATATCGTCAATATTTGGGATAGTTTCATTTTAATTATTCATTGGGGGATATTTGTCTTCCATGTACATGTTTTATAAAAATGTTTTCAAAAATGTTTTTACTGTTATACTATGGATTTATAAATTCATGTTTACCCATTTTTTACTTTTTATTATACGGTTTGGAAGGAATATGTTTTCTGTTTTCAAAACGAGTTACTTTGTAACTTTTCCAGAAAAAATATGGAAGGAATGTTTTTTTAACTTATATAACATGAATGGAATTTTCCTCTATCATGATGCCTTAATTATTTGAATATTATTTTACAATATTACAGGGTTATTTTCAAAAAAAAATTATTTTATAATTGCATGAAATTTTAATAAAAGAAAACATTTTCAAAGAAGAAATGATATTTTCTTCAAAAACTATTTTCAAGTGATCACACAAAATTATTTTTCATCTAAGATAAGTTTATTTGATGTTATGTATGTTTTACTAGGCATATTATTCAATGATTCCATTATTATTCTTTCTAATAATGGTTTATTTGTATGATGGAATGGTATATATGAAACTTATTTCTTTTCCATGGGTTATATTATGATTGAATAATGTTTATGAACCCCATTTCATTCCATGTGTTCTGATATGACGAATGATTTATATTCTTATAACACACATATGTATCTTTTTCATTATATGATGGATAGGAATTATATCTCCCTCTATTGCATTAAGTAAATATTGATAACTCATGAGGTATATATGTTATGGGTGAACCTGATTTCATGTTCATAATTATCTATGTGGATCTAGTTTTCATTTCCTTAATTTTATGCATGGAACTTGTTTTCATGTTCATATGTTTATTAAAGGGTCTGATTTCATGTATTTAATTTAATGAGTGAACCTTTTACTATTTACACATGTTCAAAAAGTTATAGGTTTATGTGTATGCCACAATTTCATGTCTTATGTCTATGTTAGGATCTCATGGATAATGTTATTTTATGCCATTATTATTATTTTCTTATGAACCTTCAATATTTATTCCAGGACTCATGTTTATGATCTTTATTATTAAAGGTTGATCTTAGAATTCTATGTTTAGGTTTTCATACCCTTATGATCATGTTATGCGTACATATCTTCCTTATTTACCCTTTCTGAGCATCTGGGGCCACCCTTTCTAATTATTCCATTACTCGAGTCATAAAGAAAGGTTTTAAGAAATAGTACTACTAGGGAAGATATTTTTGGGAAACATTGAATATCATTTACCATTTTAGAATTTTTTGTTATAAGTTTTCAAAGGCACTAAACTGATACAGTCTTTGTGCGTGTGTTTGTATATTTCAAAAAAATGATGTAATATCCACATATGGAAAGCCTAGGTCGTTATATATGTAAGCTATAATTAATTATTGCATTTTATTTAAATTATTTTTATAGTTTTTAGGGTAATTAGGGTCAAAAATGGAGATTTCATTATACGATAATCCATGCGCAAGGTTTGTGTAGAGTTATACTAACTATGCGGAAACCATGTGGTATGGATCTCTGTTTGAATAGAGGATTTTTTATGGTTTAATCTTGGTTAAAGAAACTATGAAACCCCTACTAAAAATCATTCACCCCCCCCCCATAATGGATACTATGGGAGTATGGTTAATCACACTGTTTGTTTAACCGCGTGGTCTCCTCTAGGAAACCATGCGAACCTAATCTGAACACCTAAAAATGGGATTTTACTCTTTTTACCTTAGACCATTTTAAGTATAATCCCCCCATAGAATCATTTTAAATCGTCATAATTATTCTCCAGATCTTTAGAGGCTTCTCCCTTGGAATTCTAAGTGAAATTCCTCTATTCTTGATGGATCAACTCAAGGTTTGTTGTGTTTTTATCCAGTTTTTCTTTTTATTCTTAGATCCTCATTGGATCTATTCGTATCTTATATTATGGAACCCAAAGGGATTATATATGATTGATATAAAGGGTTTCATATTTGATTGATGTGTTTTTTCTTTATTTAGGATCATGTGGACCCAATTTTATCTTCACTAGTCACAATTATCAAAGGCGAATAGTTCTACCTCAGTTCTTGAGGTAGGTGTTTTTATATGAAGTGTTAATTCTATGTATTGATTATTTTTCTTATAAAATTACTTTTTATTATTCATTTAATATAATTGGTTTGTGGTATCAATGGATTTATTAGAAAGATAAATGTTTTTAAAGTGGGTTTTCTTTATAAATGGGTTTTTTCATGAAAGGTGTTTGATTGTATGCTTGAATGGTGGTTTTGATTTAGAAATGGGGTTTCAGACACAAAATTAGATTGTATTATCTCTAAAAATGTTTTATAAATTTTCATAATGGTTTTGAAATTTATTTTGGCAAACATGGCACATTGGGAACCTTGGGTGTGTAAAGAATGGGACTTAAGTTACCTTAGGGTTTGTAGAACCACAATGGGCTAATTTTGAGATATAGAACGACTATGGAAGGATATTATATTTGTATGTACAACATATTAATTATTTAGGATTCTTAATGTCTAGTATTTATTCCCATTGTGTAGGGCCTAATATTGTTAGATTTTTTATTTGTGGTTTGTTTATTACATGATGGATTATGTCATGGATTAATACTCATATGTTATTCACATGAGGTTGTATCATATAGTTTCTCATAATGGATTAGTTTGTAGATATGTGTTTAGTTTATTAAATTATGGTGTGATGATATGATTTCCTATTTTATCACTTATACCTATCATATTCCTGGATTTTTTTAATATGAAATAATTTTATGAAAACCAAGGGAAATGATTTACAAACATGTTTTAATTTATGAAAATTATTTGTAAAAATATTGTTTTAAAAGTTAGAAAAAATGTATCCTTATTATTAGAACTTGTATAGACTCTATGGTGGTATCCTATAAGAATTTGTGCTCACATCCTACTTTTTCTTTAGGTTATTGTAGATGTTATATTATAGTATCTATGTAATGTAGAGGGAATATTTTAGTATTCTAGCTTCTCTTGTTTTCACATCCTTCAGTTTTGGATGGTTTGAGTTAATGGTTGGTCACATGGAGAGTTTTTGGTCTTGTGTGATTCATAATTTTTTGGTTTATCGCATTTGGAATGGTTTGTGTGGATCTACTTTTACCTCTTTCTTCCACATTGTACTCTGGTTGTATGTCTTGTTTGTGTTATATTCAATACATTTTTTATTGATTTTTTTCTCCACACCACCACGATGGGCTTGAACATATGTCTTGTCTAGTTGACTTGGGTTGGTTATTATATAATGGTATCAGATCCGATACCAACCAGAAGTGGTGAGGCACTCCCTAGGTTTGAGTTGTGGAGTCCCCAAATAGAGTGTTGTGATTTAAAGGGTGGGGAGTGTGACACTGCTAGAAAAGTGAGACTTAAAAGGATAAATATTACTACCCATGTCAAAAAGGTATACCTTTCTTTTCAAGAGCATACCTAATTAAAACTCGATAGTTAATCAAGCTTGGCCTAGAGTGGTGATCAGGATGGGTGTCCTCCTAGGTAGTTTCCTAGGGTGTAAGTGATTGAGGAAAAAGCACACTATAAGAACATGTGTTGGCCTATGGAGAAGGTCATTAGTCTAATAAGTGACCCGAGTTGGCTTCTCTTATCCTCTTTTCTAAGAAGGCGAATAGGTGTCTATGATTTTGTATGGATAGTAAAAAGGTAAATTGGGTGAACATTAAGAACAAATGTCTTTTTATAGGGATAGATGATATTCTTGAATATATTAGAGGGGAATGTTGGTTTTCAAAGATTGATCTTCACTCAGGGTACTACCAGTTGATATTTTGAGAAGAGGATATACCTATGACAGTATTTAGGAGCCGATATGGGCATTTCAAGTTTCTAGTTATTTCATTCATTCACACTAACTCTCTTGTGGTATTTATGACTTTGATGAATTGAATATTTAATCAATTCTTGGAGTCTTTTTTTCTATTATTGGATGATATTTTTGTGTACAAAAAGATAGAGGAGGAGCATATGAACCATTTTGATATAATTCTTCGAACCTTCAAAGATCATATTATATATGGTAATATTTCCTAATGTCAGTTTGGATATGATAAGTGAAATTTATGGGTAATGTGATATCTTATATGGGGTCTCAGTGGACATTGAGAAAATATTAGATGTTATATTCTAGAGGCAACCTTGAAATGTGTTTAAGATAGGAGTATTATTTGGTTTAACAAATTACTATAGATGATTTGTTCAGTATTTATCCAAGCTAAGATATTTGATGACATCTTTAACCCATAAGGTTGTAATGTTTTAATGGAATAAAAAATGTAAGATATCTTTTGAGGAGAAGAAGGTGAGGTTCTGTTCAATACCAACTTTGATTCTTCCATAATTTGGTTTAGGTTATGAGGATTTCTGTGATGCTTCTAGTATGAGTTTTGGATGTGTCTAAATTCATGGGAAACATGTGGTGGCCTATAGATCTTTCCATTTGCACCCTCATGAGAATAACTACCCTACCCATGATATCTAGTTATAAGAAGTTATTCATACACTCAAAATGTGTAATCCTTGTATCTTTGGGGAGTGGTTTTTAGTTTATTCTGATCATAAGAGACTAAAATATATTTTTACTCAGAGAGATATGAACTTGGGACAAAGTTTTTTGGTTTATTATCTTAAAACTTTTCATTTTTACATTGCATACACTCCGAGTAAAGGGAATGTGGTTTTCAATGCATTGAGAATTAAACTACCAACAAAATCCATGAATGAATCGATTGAGGAGTGTTCTCTGATGATTTTATTTACTGAGATGAGATTGGTAGTGGAAGAGGTTTTTGGAGATGTTTTCTTGGATTTGATGAAATCTAAATCATATTTTTTGGGAGATTTTAACTCGTATAGGTGATAGAAACTGAGCTTTAATGTTTTAGTAAAATCCTTTATAGTGGGGAGATGTTGGGTGGATTGTCTCAGTCTCCTAGTGGAGGTTTGGGATTCTATGAAAGGTTGGTTATTCCATTCTCTATGTGGAAAGAGTTGATAGACAGTGGACTCCAGCCTTGTTAGTCTATACACCCTAGATCTACCAAGATGTATCATGACTTGATACATCAGTATTAGTGGCCATAGATGAGGTGGTCGATTGTAGATTTTATGTTATGGTGTCTCACCTTTTATAAAATTAAAGTGGAACACCAGAGATCTACTATTTTTTTGAAACATTTTCCCATTCTAGTATAAAATTGTGATGATATTTCCATAGATTGTTTCATTATTTTACCTTGTACACCTAGTGGTAATATTGTGATTTGGGTGATCATTGATCAACTCATGAAATAATCATATTTATTACCTATTAAGGAGGAAATAAAGTTAGAACAACTTGGGGACTTGTATGTACAATATATTGTGAGACTTGATGGGGTTCCCTTGGCAGTTGTTTCTAACAGGGACTCGAAGATCGCATCTAGGTTTCAGAAAGATTTATAGGAGGCAATGGGTTCCCACATGAAATTTAGAATGGATTATCATTAGTAGATGGATGGATAGACAATGAGAGTTATCCAAGTTTTTGAGGATATGTTATGGGCTTGCTACTTTATTTTTGAAGATGTTAGAAAAATCATTTTCCTCTAGTCAAATTTTCCAATTACAATAGTTATCTAGATTCAATAAATATGGAACCCTTTGAAGAATTTAATGGGTATCCACGTAGATATCCCTTGTGCTAGGTAGATTATAGACAGTTATCCTTTTTTGGGAAGATTCTCATTCAGGAGGTGAAATAAAAGGTTTAGTTTATCTAGAATAAGTTGGTCGTATATTAGGGCCATTATAAATCTTATGTGGACCATCATCATTTTCTACTAGATTTGGATGTCGGTGATCAAGGTTTTATTATAGTTTCACCTCGCATGGAATATCATCGGTTGGGTAAGTAGGACAAGTTGGAACCAAGGTTTGTTGTCTCCTTTTAGATCGTCGAGAAACTAATAACGGTGGTATATTGGATGGAATTTAAGTCTTGTTTTAATTCAATCAGGACATGTTTCATGTTTCTCATCTCAGGAGGTCTCACCCGAATCCTTCCCATGTGATTTAATTAGAGGATGTTGATCTTGAGATTGATAGTATCATTGTTGAGAAACCAGTTCAAGTTATTGACCACCAGTATAAGGTACTATATGGTAAAATTATTCCATTTTTGTCTTGGTACTATGGTAGTGAAGAAGAGATATCCATGATACCTGGGAGTGGGAATTGTTGATGAGGGAGTCATGGCCTTTTCTTTTTGTAGGTCCAGGATCTTGAGGAATTTATGGGGACATAATGAATTTATGGTGGGGAGAATTATATAACTCACTAGATATCAGGTACTATTTAATTTAATAATGGTTTTCTTTAAAGTACTTCTAGAGGTTTCAGGGTAGTGAGGGTTGAAAATATAGATTTCTTTAGGAGACAAACCATGCCCACAGTTGGCGTACAACTAGTCTAACTATGTGGAAACCATGCGGTATGGATCTATGTTTTAACATAGGTTTTATTCAAGATTTAATCATCAATAATAAAATTTTTCATTCCCCAATGAAAATTATAATTCCCTAAAAAATAATGGATAGTAGGGCCGTAAGTTTGTTTAACTGTACGTCCTCATCAAGAAAACTATGTGACACCCATCAGAACTCTAAAACAATGGGATTTTACCCTTTTCCATTAGTAATTTTAATTATAATCACCACATAATCTCATGTTGACACATACTAATCCTTCCCAAGAATAATAGAGGCTTCTACCTTGGAATACTTGGTGGAATTCCTCCATTCATTACAAATCAACTCATGGTATGCTGCTTTTTTATCATGTTTTTACTTTTCTTCTTAGATCCTCATTAGATATATTCTCCTATCATATTTTGGAACCCAAAGGAAATTGTTTCTATATAAATGGGTTTATAAATAATATTTATGTGTTTCTTGTGGATCTAGGATCATGAGGATCTGATTTACTCCTCTCATGTCGCCATTGTTGAACAAAAATAGTTCTACCTCCGTTCTTGAGGTAGGTGTTTCTATACAAAGGGATAATTATATGAATTTCTTTTTATTATTGTAAAATTATTTAGGTTATTAATTTAATTGAATTAATTTTTGTTTTTAAGTTATTTATTTTAAATATACACGTTTTTCAAAGTATTTTTTTATAAAATAGGGTTTTTAACACCAATTGTTTTATTAAATTCTTGAATGGTGGTTTTGATTTGGAAATGGGTTTTCAAACACCGAAGCATTTTTTCTTGGATTTGAAAATGTTTTATAAATTTTTAGAATGGTTATGAAATGTATTTTTAAAAACATGGCACATTGGGACCTTGGATGCATTAGAAAAGGGACATAGCTAACCCTAGTGTGTGTAGCACCACTAGGGGTTACTTTTGAGAAATTGATGGACTATGGAAGAACTCGATACTATTTATTACCAGAATATTACTGGTTTATTATATTTTATCTCTATTATGTATTCCCATACTCTAGGGATCAATAGGGTTTTCTTTTTGATTTATCATTTTTTTATCGCATGATGGAATATGTCATGCATTTTTTCTCACGTGTTTTTCAAATGACGTTGTATCACATGGTTTTGCATGATGTATTGGATCATGGAAATGTCTTTAATTTCTTACCTTATAGTGTGTGGATATGATTTAACATTTTATCCCTTATAATTGGTTTATTATTTTATTTGTGAATATGAATGAAATTTATGAAAACCAAAGGAAATGATTTACAAAATAGTTTTGAATTTGTGAAAATTATTTGTAAAACTATTTTTTTTTCAAATATAGAACTTCTGCATTATT
Organism: Viscum album; assembly: GCA_963277665.1. Lineage (NCBI taxonomy): Eukaryota > Viridiplantae > Streptophyta > Magnoliopsida > Santalales > Viscaceae > Viscum > Viscum album. The sequence goes on along the minus strand of OY728129.1, from coordinate 758,414,090 downwards.
TTTATTAGACCTTGTGTAGAATCTATGGTGATATACTACTAGTATATTTTTTTATCACCCTAATTTTTCCTTTGGGTGTTTTAAGATGTTATATTGTATGATCTGGTTAAATTGAAGGTCAGCTTATAACATGTTGCCTTCTCTTGTTGTCACAAACATTGGTTCGGGATGGTTCAGAGGTGACAATTGGTCACATGGAGACTTTTCGGTCTTGTATGATTCATAATTTTCTAGATTAGTATATCTATATATTTTTGTAAAGATCTATTTGTATCTCTTTATTCTATATTTTATTCTATTTTTTATATCTTGTTTTAGTTATATTGAAGATTTGTTTTGGTTGCCTTATTTCTATTCACCACTGTGATGGGCTAGCTTGGGTGTCTTATATAGTTATATCTGGTTGGTTCATTACATTCTATAAATAATACAACACATTGATCATGGTAATCTATAAAGAAACTATTCATTAAATCCACTAAGGTAATAGGAGAATTATTAATTCGAAATGGCATCACTATAAATTCATAGTGTTCATGCCTCATATGGAAGGCTTTCTTAGGTATGTATTCACTTTTAACTATCAATTGGTAGTATCCAAAATGAAGGTTAGAATTTTATAAGTATTTAGATCCTTTAATTTATTTAAATAAATCACTAATATGGGTTATTGGATACTTATTATTGATCAGTATCTTGTTAATTTTCCAGTAATCAATGTAAAGTATCATTTATCCATATTTCTTCTTAACAAACAGAACTGGTTCAACCCATGATCAAGAAATTGGCTGAATAAATCCCTTATTAATATTATATTAGATCTTATTCCTCAATTATTATAACTCAATTTAGTTCATTCTATATATATTCTCTGAAATAGGTGTATCACTAGGTATTAGTTCTATCGAAAACTCAACTTCATGATTTAGAAGAAGACAGAGAAACTCTTCTGGAAAGACATCAAAAATCTCTCATAAAATAGAAATATCTTCATTTTTGAGTTTCTTCCCAACCATCTATGATAAATATACCTTATGAATATAAATCAATACCCATAAAATGAAATTTATTTCCATTAGAAGCTTATATTCATCCATTCATCAATAAATGTTCACGGTTCATTTGGAATATAAAATGTGAATTACCTTCCTTGTAAATTGATATGGGATCTATATGGATAGATTCAATAAATTCCCAAAATCAAATCAAATTTAACTAGTGGGATAATAATAATATTTTTAGGAATCACATTTCCAAAAAAATAAATCTAACAAGAATCATATAATTGTGATGTGATCATCTTACCTTTAGGACTTTTCACAAGTAATTTAACATCTAATCATTAAGGTGATAATGTTATACCCTTAATAAATTATTCATATATAAAAGAGTGGGTATATCTGGAATCAAATGATACGTTAGCATTTCTAGAATGGATAGTAAGTGTACATTTCACCTATTTGTTCTCGTAACCCTCATCGACAATAGTGATCGCATAAGATTTCCCTTTTTCTATGGGGATAAGAGGTTACTAACATCGATCACCATCATTAACACTTGAATTAAATATCTAGTTATAATAATTTTTATACTCCCTGAATTTGAAATTCTAGAGTGTGGGTAGTAAATTATTTGGAGTTGTTACTCCATTTGAATCATTATCTAACTTTTTCCATCACTTCTATATTCAATTTCCCAATGACCATTCTTTATATTAATAAACCATAAGATAATGTCCTCCATTTTTCATTCAACACTTATAGTATAAAGTAATACTCATCTTCTTCCCTCAATTAGTTTTTATTAATATAATTTCCTTTGAATTATAAATTTATTTTATTATCAAAACTATGATATATATGGATAACTTGGATCTCTATTTCTACCTTAGGAGCACATAGAATGGTTTCTTCATAGATACTAAAGTATATTATGGGTAATTACCATTAGAGGCATAGATTTAAGCCACTGGAGATTCAATCGATATTTCTTTTCAGTTAGATGATAATACCAAAAGAGTACCTTCGTAAGTTTTGTAAAATTTTCCTCAAAAGTACTAAGGTATTCTCTATGATTTTTATTTAGCTCAAGAAATTCCTTCTCCATTTTCATATGAAGAATATTAGAAAGGTTTATATTTTAAAATAACCTTCTAAACTAATCACACTCCATTGATTCAATTTTTTCCATTGGAATTATGTTGTTAATAATAGTGTACCATTAATCTTATTCTCCTTCTAAATGATAAACAACCAAAATAATATTTTCATGCTCTGAACAATAGAGAGAGAAATATATTTTTTGTGGTACTAAAACATTACTCATCAATTATTGTTAGGAACAAACTAATAAATAATATTATCATCTTTAGGAATTTTCTTTTTTTGTCAAGGAAGTTTAAGATGAAAATAAATCACCTCACTTTGTGAAACATGATTATCAGACTGACCATTGTATTTCATAAATCAGACTCAAAATTCTTAAGAAATTACATCAGAATATGAATATGTTTTATAGAAGAAAAGGCTCAACAGAATCACCTTGGGTCCAAAATGAAATAAAGATTGTATTGAGTAAGTGGATTATATTCATCATGGATTAAAATTGAAATCTATTGATTCTTTTCAATTTTTTATTTCTCATAAATCATATGTAAGTTTCAAAACATGTGATACAATCTTGATAAAAGAAAGGGGAGAAAAGATCTTTCCAATCATATTCAGGTTTGGTAGGAAAGAATGTTTTTACTAGTAAAAAGTTATGTTTTAATACTTCTAAATATAAGTCATATGACGATAAAGATGATCTTCAGTGTAATCAATATCATCAAGGAAGTAATTATTACACGAAAAGTTTTGTGGAAGAAGGAAGTTACTGAAGTAAAATCTTCCCAATCTCATAGCATCAGATTAATATTTTTGTTAAGGCTGGGAAGGCTTTCTTGATTATAATGAGAGAAACTGAAGGTGATGGTTTTTCAATTAGACCAAAATCCAAAATATTTTAATATTTTGATAATGATGTTAATAAGTATCATAATCATAAAAGAGAAAGAAGTTGAGTACATAAATATATTTTGTATTGTTCTTAGAAAATAAGAAGTATAAGTGGTTGAAAAAGAATGAAATAATCTTATATCCCTATTGTAATAATTAAATTGCAATGATATTTGGTTCTGATAATCATAATAAGAATACATATGTTTTCCTTCTTAAATTTGGTGTATATAAATGTAATAAAGAAATTATTGTTGAGTATATGAGTCCATCATAATGAGTAATTTGTAATGGGGAGATAGAATTTTAGGTGGTATAGAGAAATGTAATGAAATATGTTTGATGTTTATTTCTTTCAATTGGGTCAAGAAAAAATTAGTGACCAAATGCCTTTATCATAATAATGAAATTTTATTCAGCAACCAGAAATGGAACCAGAATCAGACAGAGGATTTGTTATAAATTCTAAAGTGTTGAAGAATTCAAAGAGAGATCCAAAAATAAAGGAGATTTGAATATTTCAAAAGGAGTTGAATAATTCAAAGAGATATCCAAGATTTAATTAATATTAAAGACTTAAGAAATTTGGTAAAGTAGGGAAAAAATTCAAAATCATGCTTAAACCATTTTTCATGTCAATAAATGGAGTAGAATAATTTTTGTATGCTAATACTTGCATATCTCATGAAAATATGATAGAGAAGCTCTATAATTGTAGAAATAATAGGTTTATAGATTGTGTTTTTCTTGTATAAGTTAGCCAGATATATGAATAAGATGGAGGAAGATCGTATTCAGAGTTTCAGGACTGGACTGGGAAATCAGATTGAGATATTTAGACTAAGGAAGAAGAATTTCAGGATTGTTTCTATGGTATTGTGACTGAGTATTATTTGTTTATTGAGAAATAAAATTTGGGAATCAGACTGGGAAATCAGAATGAGTGTAATTATGTAGTCTAGGAAGTTATTACTATATTTTGGGTAAGAAAGTGAAGAATTTTTTTAAGGATCATATTTTTGAAAGTTGATCAAGAAGAACCATATGATGTTTGTTACAAAAATTGCATTACATAATTTTTTTCTACTTGAAGAACATTCACTATTTAATTGAACATAGTTTGACATGAGTGTGAGGGAATATACTACTCTTAGTTTTCCATAAAAGGGATATTTTTATAGTTTATTGTGTGGTATTGGATTATTTATGAACCATAATATATACTAGATATTCTTGTTGAGTTGTTAACCTTGTAAATTATTGTGGTCTTGTGGTTTTGTGTTTGATTTGTTTTTAGCAGGGAAAGAAATATTTAACAGGAGGTGAATTTTATTTCTAATGTAAGGAAGATTAAAAGAAAAATATATCATTGAATCACCCCTCTCCCTCTCAGTGATACTTGAATCATGCATGGGTAATCTTAGTTAGTGTCAGAGTGATTTCTTATCTTATGTATCTTGGGTATAATGTTGTTGAAGCTGCAACAGATGTATTTACTCCAATTTTTGATAAGGTTCCTCTTACACATTTCGATAAGAATAATATTGATAACGATGGAAGATCTAATAATTATTTACTCTCATCAATTTCTAAAAGTGATTTTCTAAGATTGAAAGGTTTTTCCACTGCCAAAGCTATATGGGACAAGTTGAAAAATATTTACAAACGAAATAAAAATGCAAATATGGAAATGTTTCAAATATGAAGATAAAATTATGAATATCTCAAGATGAGTGAATATGGATATTTTGGTGACTTCTTTACTAGGGTTAATGACATAGTTAGTACCATCATATTTCTTGGTTAAAAGTTGGAAGATTCTATAATTTTTTAAAAGATCTTAATAATCCTTCCAGACAACTTTGATGTTATAGTTTTCTCATTGGAAGAAAGATATCCTAAAACTCTTTCTCTTGATGATCTTCATAGTAATATCACTACATATAAAATAATAAAGGATAAATTTATGAAGTGAAAAACCAAAACTGATAATGAAATGTCATTCAATGCTGCCAAGAAAGAAAATTTTAAGAAGGTTTTTGAGGAAGATAATGTTTCATAATTTGAATACTAAAATTAGGTATGTAAAAATCTTGAAGAAATTTTATCCTTTTTTATAATAATGTTAGAATAGGTAATGGTAAATATAAATGGAAGCATCCCTTGAAGTGTTTTGAATGTAGAGTCATTAGGAATTTTGTGACTATTTTTCCTCAAATAAAGAAAGAAGAGGATACTGATGAAGAAGAAATAAGCTGAAGAATATCATGTAAGAAATAGGGTGATAAGGATAAATATTTTTATAGAGGTAAAGGTAAAACATTATTCAAATCCAAAAGAATAATTTTCTTATCTAAAGATGATAAAGAAGAATAAAGTGAACTGGAATCTCAAAATCCTTTTAAAATGCAGTAAATAATACTATTATTACAATAATGAATAATGAATAGTTTAGAATCATCATTTTTGAAGAAGAAAAATAATCTCAACTAAAATTTCATCTTAAATAGTAATTTAAAGAATGTCTGAGAAATATTGGAAGGAAAGAGAAAGAAATTGGGAAACTGAATAATGAAAACTCTTCAATAAAATATCAATATGGTATTTCTGATGAGAAATTCATGATGATAAAATATATTAACTACATGAAGAAATATCCTAAGAATGAAAAAAATTTAATTATAATATAGAAGTAACATTAAAGGAAAAATAATAAGAGTTGGAACTTGTCCAACAAAAACCATCTAAAGATGAACAGGGAGGTATAAGTTTTAAAAAATCTATCTTTGAAGTTTGTAAAAGTTCACATAAGGATAAACCTAATAAGGATAAAAAAATCACCTTCAAAGGTTGAAAAAAATAGTTGAAATTTTTCCTAAGAAGAAAAAACGGTGTGAAAGTTATGTATGCAGCCAAAGTTAACAAAGTTGAAAAATCAATAGTATTTAAAAAATTGAGTTAGAAAATGTTTCTAAACATTCTAAATTCAGAAATTTTATATTTCTTCTGATTCTAATAATATTGAAAATAAAACTGATATGAAATTGAATATTCTTTTTGAAAACAAAATGGTTGGTTGTCAACAAAGTTTTGTTAATAAGGTTGCTGAGAAACATTCCCACAACACTGGTCAATCTGAAAGTTTCAAAGGCAAATAATCTTTCTATGGATATTACTGGTATTGTGTTAGATTCGGACATACCAAAAATATGTGTTCATTCAACCAAAAACATTACTACTATTCCACAAGTTATGGAAGGCAAGGTTTGAGAGGGAGTCAATCCTCTAAAAAGAAGAAGTCTGAGAATGATGTTTAGAAGAAACTTGAGAAGGTTGGTGTGAAAGTTGAGAATAGGTTCCAACCTCTAGAAATTATTTGTGAAAGATATGAACTACCAAGAAATATTTCTAAGTATTTCCTTGTTTTGTTATTGGCATAACAAAAGTTTGTTAATTCTATACAAGTTTTGAAATAATGGTATTCTAAATTGGATACTTGCTGGAGGATGATTAATTTTATGAAAGGAAGTGTTGATAAAAATATTTAAATCAAGGAAATTCATAAATTTTCCCTCATATTAATTGTTTATGTTGATGACATTGTCTTTTTTGAGAATGATGAAAGATCTTGTAAAAGATTTTAAGAAGAGATGAACATGTTTTTTGATATATCCATGATAAGAGAAATAAAATACCTTCCCAGGTTAAAAATTTTTAAAAAGAAAAAACACATTTTTTTCTCAAGAAAAGTATGATAAGGAACTTCTTAAGAAGTTCATCATGGAAAATTCAAAACCAATTTCCACACCAATTTCAGTGGGAACCAAGTTGTCTAAATAGTAATAAGGAAAAGAAGTTAATTAGAAATCATTTTATATGCTTGTTGGAAGTTTTCTATATTTTACAGCCTCAATACCTAACAATTATTATATTGTTACCTTACAAGAATGATTTTAGAGTGATCCTAATGAATCACATTTAATTTCTAGAAAAAATAATTCTCAGATATATTAGAGTGAGAAGACATATGTTTTCCTTCTTACATTTGGTGCAGATAAATGTAATGAAGAAACTATTGTTGAACAAATGCTTCCACCATAATGAGAAAATTAGAATAGGTAGATAGTAATTTAGGATGTGCAGAGCAATGTAATGAAATATATTCCATTGTGATTTGATTTCAAGTGGGTCAGGAAAATTAGAGTGACCAAATTCCATTATTGTAATGAATAAATCATATTCAGAAATTAGAATATGAATCAAAATCATGATGAATATTTTGTTAGAAAGTATGAAGCATTGAAAAAGATGAAGAGAGATCCAAAAATCAATAATATTTGAATATTCATAAATGTGTTGAATAATTCAAAAAGAGATAAGAGATTTAAAGAAGATTAAAGATTTGGGAAATTTGACAAAGCAAGAAAACCTTTTCAGAATACCAGTTACACCAATTTTTCATGACTATAAATGAAAAATAATACTCTGTGTATTATAGTATTTTCATCTCTTGAAAAATAGGAGAGATAATATCCATAATTTTAAAAAGAAGAGGTTTCCATATTTTGTTATTATTGAAGAAGTTATCCAGACAGAAGAAGAAGAAGAAGGAAGAAGATCGTATTTAGAGTTTCTAGACTAGACTGGGAAATCAGACCGGGATTTCTAGACTGAGGAAGAAGAAGTTTAGGATTGTTTCAATGGTATTCTGACAGAGTGTTATTTTTATATCAACTAATAAAACATGGTAATTTGACTGGGAAATCTAACTAAGTATAATTATGAAGTCCTTGAAGTTCTTACCATCTTTTGGGTAAGAGAGAGAGTAATTGTTTTGAAGGATCATATTATTGAAATTTGGTCAAGAAGCATCATAACATATTTGTTACAAAAATTCTATTAAATCATTTCATGATACTTGAATAACATTCACTATTGTATTGGACATAGTTATACATGAGTGTAAGGCCATCTCCTACTCATTTTTTTCACAAAAAATGATTTTTTAGTGGACTGTGTGGTATTGGATTATTTAAAAACCATACCGAGGACTATATACTCTTGTTGAGTAGTGAACTTGTAACACCTGAGACTTTTATGTTATATAAATCATCAAAGGAATCTTTTTCTACACACAACACTTTCTTGGCTTGCTTTACACGAAATCGCAACCTTTCTCGATAGCTTGCGTCGTACGCAATACCGAGTTTCACTAAACAATGATATGCTAATAAAATATTATTAAAACTAGCCGTTATGAATAGTAATAACCACTTTTTTAAATTTTATAAATTTTATGTTTCAAAATGGACTTCATTTTTAGATTCAGAATATCGAAATTATCCTAGGGTGAAATTTTGGTATTTTTCTGAAAACTTTCAAATTTTGATGAATAGTGAAACCACTAAGTGGTAGTTAAAAAAACTGAATTTTTCATAAAACATTATTTTACTGCTTCTGTGAGTGGAATTTCGAAAATCCGAGAGACACGGTTGATGTCTGTAAGTAAAATGTGGTTCAATGAGATGAAAATAATTTTTTTATAAATAGTAACTTTTTACTTTTTTTTACCACGGTTAAAAGTAAATAGGGTAATTAATGGTAAAAATGATATTATTATTACCCTAACACATGTTATAATTCTATTGGACAAGTGTAATTCGACCAAAAACAACCTTAAGAATAAAATATGACCATTTAGGCCCACTTGGATTAGATTAGGACATTTATTATTAATTTATTTAAAGAAGGGTTAAAATAGTTAAAATCAATGTTTAATAAGTAAATCATTTTTAATATGGGGGTATACATAAGATAAATTCGACTATAAATATTCATTAGAAAGATAAAAAGATTTCCTACATAATTGTATTTTATTTGTAATTTTTAGAAATTAAATAATTTAAATTATTTATGACACAATGATGATGCAGTAATTATCTTATTAATGAAATATTGACATAATCGATGTTATAAACACCAAAATAAATGTAATTTGACACTTTTCATGAATTACACTAATTTTATACATTACTATGACATGTTAGTATTGAATTAATTGAATTTTTGCGAACTAATCATTCTGTTATGATTTTCACAAAAATTAATTACTAAATAGTGTCAAAATTGACATAAAATAGTTTTTAAAACAAATATTATATTAGTAATTGTAATTTTATTCCTAAAAATCTAAGGTTCGGCCTAATGACTTAGATAAGGTTATATATATTAATAATAAACAACTTGGGGTTTGTTTGGCTGCTTATAGTAAGTTTATCAACCTTATAGTATAAGAACACAAGAAGACACGGTAAAAGTAAAATTATTTAACTTAATGTTAAATCTAAATGATAAGGTTAAAATAGGAACATAAACTTGTCTAAATTCTATTTTATGAGATTATTTCGACCCATACCCACCTTAGCTTCGAAACAAATCAATTTGGATCTATTTAAAACCGAACTTGACTTTATAATAAAATAATATTTTTAGTTTTTCCAAAGGAGCCCATCTCCTCCCTTATAAAAGGGCACCTCCTCTCCCTCTTCCTCACACCACTTTGAGCCTTCAAGCTCGGCCAAACCCTGCCAATTTCTTCTCTCCAATTCTCTAGAAACATCCTATAGGTTCTGGTCTTCTTCAAATACCTATTTTAGTGCCCTAAAAGGAGGTCTCAAAGAAGCACTTCAAAGAAGAGGTAATGTCCATTACCGATTCTTTCATCTTTATTTCTTCTTCCACTTCTTCTTCTTTAGTTGTTTCATTATAAAGTAATAAAATCAGTATCACTCATATACTGATATGTTATTAGAAGTACGAAACAACCCTATTTCACCATCTATCTATCCTATGGAAAAAGAAATCACCGCGCGTGCGTACGTACGGAATACCGTCTCCACACCGTGGTGTAATCTATTTTCCACCACCACCTTACTTGGATGGGTATAATAGTGTAAATAATGACTATATATTACTATTATAAAGTGATACTGATTCTGAAATAGTATACATACACTCCAATACGATTCCACGATCATAGGAACGATATCATCACTCGTGCGTACGTACGGAATACCGTCTCCATGATGTGATGCGACTCGTTCTACATGATCTTCATTTCATAATGATTATATAAATGAATTGAATGAATTAATATGATATATATTACACTAATACCATTCTGGAAATGAGGTATCTATAACCTAAATAGAAGAATAAGAATTTTTTCGACAAAACACGCATAAGAACAAAAAGTTATAAACACTCGAATAACAAGTAGCAATGAAATATTACTACTAAGAAGCTAAGAATATGACCAAATATAATGATTCTGGAATAAGTCAATAACATTATTTAAATCATTATACAGGAGGTTCGGACACGTACAAAGCATATCGGACCTAAGGTAAGGGAAATATCACAATCTCATTTTTATCCGAGATTGTTTATACTTTGAAATTTACTGGGGTGTATTTTATCATCCACATCCATGTTTCCTCAATATTTAATATTTATATCCTTCTACAATAGTTTATATACAATTTTACCCTTCGTTGAGTTTTTAGTAAAAGATATGAAAGGAATATTTTGTCGTTTCTCATACGAGGTAATTTTTGACTTTTCTGACAAAAGTACGAGAAGAATGTTTTCTTTTAACTTATGCAGCATGAATGGATTTTTAAAACATTATTTCCAAGAAGCTTCCCTTACAAGTTTTCAAGTTTATTTTTAATCAACTTCTTTTAGTTTAAAATTGTATGACATGTTAAAGAAAGGAAAGTGTTTTGGAAGTAGAAAGGATATTTTCCTCAAGAATGGAGTTCAAGTGTTTTATCAAAATTATTTTACATCTAAGATAATAAAGGGTTCTATTTCTATCCCTATTATTACATTGATTTGATTATGTTGTGACGGAATTATTTTTATGAATTCCTTTATCTTATATAAATTGTTTTATGATGTCATGATGTTTAAGATTCCCATTTTTATTACATGGGATATGCTATGATGTATGGTTTATGATTTTGTGGCACACATAAGAATGGTATCATTATGAGATGGGTGGGACCTATATCTCCCTCCAATGCATTGGGTAAAGATTTTATATCTCATGAGATAGACATGGCTGGAATGGTAGGTTATACCGGTTCAGTGAAACAGGACTGAAACAAGGAGTGAACTGAGTTCAGAAATGGACTTTGTCCACTAAGATAGTCTTCTCAATGAGTCTTGACTAACAAGAAATGATTCTCTATGATTATGTGTGTATGCCAAAAAGTTTCATGTTTTAAGTTATGATTATTGGGATTACATTTCACTACTATGATTTATCCCATGTTATGATATTATGATCTCTTTTGCAGGTTAAGATTTCCAAAATGTTATGTTCTTATGAATATGATGTGATTGATATATCTTTTGTTTACCCTTACTGGGCATTTGAGCTCACCCTTTTATGTTTTCTTTTCCCCAGGATATAAAGAAAGGTTTTAGGTATAAAAAAAGGAAGATCTTTATGGGAGATGTTGAAGATCTTTCACCATGATAAGAAGATTATATTTCGAGTTTCCATAGACACTAAACTATTACGGTCCTTGCGTGTGTGTTTTTGTTATGTACTAAGTATTCCGCAAAAGTAATGTAATGTCCATGTACGTCAGGCTTCGGGTCTCTAAAGAACTTGTAAATTATTGGGTTCCTGTAGTTGTATGTTTTATTTGTTTTCAGCAGGGAAAGAAATCTTTAATAGGAGGAAAAGGTTTTTTCGTAATTAAGGAAACTTAAAAGAAAAATATATTAATAATTCACCCCCTCCCGCTATCAGTGATACTTGAATCATTGATGTGTAATCTCAATTAGTGGATCAAGAAATCCACTAAACAAATGTGGATATTTCCTTATAAAGAAATCAATAATACATTATACCCTCTACTCATTTAGAAAATCATAATTGTTTATATCTTGAGAAAGATGTGTAATCATAGATATAAGGTTTTTTATTCCAACTCCAATAACATTATTGGATCCGAAATTCATTACCCTAGATAATTTGAGAAGGACCATGACCATTTGGGATGGAATCGAAGCTCAAATGACCCCAAAATCCTCCAAAGGGTCTGCCTTATGAATCACCTTCATGGAGGTCCCTTCCCTATTGTGAATGCATGGGGTCAAGATGGAACCTACATGAGTACGACACACTCCTTGACCGTGCTACGGAATTTTTGTGACATATTTCTGAGTCTGACCGAGCCACACCCTTTCGTGAATCCCATATTTGTTTCATATTGTGCCTCTAATCATTATAACTCCCTGATCCGATTATTGTTTGGATCCGTCCACCTTAAAGTCATGGCTACCCCATCCTTCTGAATTCTGATCTCATATTTCTCAAAGCACACGAGCACTACAAACCCAATCGAACAATGGATCATCCAAGGTACTAGAGCATTGTAAAATCCCCTTTCCATTGTTCCTCAGTACCTATAACTAAGGTAGATATTCCTTTCACAAAGTTCTACACACTTTGATGGGGAAGAGTTCCTCTAAAGTAATTGAGACTTCCTTTATCATTTATCCTTCATGAAGAACTCCTTTACAAACTCTTGAATTCATGAAAAGATAGGTTCACCATATCTTTTGAAGACCTTTCCTTCATGAATCCCCTATCCTCCATGAAGCACCTAATCTCCATGAAGAACCACTTAGCAAGACCCCCTACTTCATAAGACCCTCCTATGTGTATCCCTCTAGGCTTGTGTGTAGTGATTTATTGGTCCCTAATGAATTTTCCCCTGTTGTGTTAACCTACCTATTGCTTTTTAGCATAGGTAAGATAATCTATTTTTCTTTTCAGCATAGATATTCTAACTTAGACCTCATTAATGACTAATCCTCAACCTCATTGTTAAAACCTAGCATTGATAAATCCATCCCCTTATGGTTTGATGAGCTGTGTTTATTTAAGCCCATGGGGTGATGGGTGAGTCCCCCACGTCTGAGTTACAGGACATAAAATTGTTTAGCCCTAGCATCCTCAACAGATTATGTTAAACTATGATCTCACCCATTATAGCTAGCCCAGGATGTCTCTATGTATGACTCACATGAAATAATATCCTCTACATATGATCTGAGAGGGGATGAGAACCAGGAACCTCTCACTTCTTAGGATCTGAATCGTCTATCCTTATCCCTTTGGGCTTTGTCGCATTGTGTTCCTTTGGTAGTATCCACTTGTATGCCCCAGTATATCCTTAAAAGATTCTCAATGTATGACAGACATGTAAATAGATCTTCCTTGCACTAAATTAGATTTTCATCACACAGAATGATATCCTACTCTAGTAGCTCACATGTGTAAGCCCCACACCCTCTCTCGTCGATACTTCTTTCATGACACTACATTCAGGTCTACTACTTCCTCTTTTTTCTCACACTGACCATGAATCACATGATATTAATGTTTAGTGAAGACCATGATATCCAACCTCATTATATATGGGCCACTCCAACACATAATCCCCATTATATCCATATGGGCCGCACCAATGAATAAGACCAAGAATATCCATATGGTCTTCTCCAACGTGTAAGCCCAAACATATTCATATGGGCTGCTCCAATTTGTAAGCCCCAACGTATCCATATAGACTGCTCCAACTTGTAATACCCATCTATAATGACACACTTATCTAGGCTACTCCAATTCATAATCCCCATCCATAAGTACCATTTTGATGGGGCCTCCTCATTTTTATAATCCCCAAGGCCCCATCCATAACTATGTGTAAATTGATTCCTAGCCAACTGGGATAAGTAGGAAACCTCCATGAGGTTCAATAATAACACCCTTAAACCCTCCATCCATTATATTTAATCCACCCAATACTCCATTCATATCCACCCTAATTTTACCCAGGCCACCACATCCTAGTGTGATCATGACATCCATCTAAATATTTCCTACATGTAATCCCCATCCATCATCGCTGCTCTTAGAAGTAGATGGGAAAATACCATATATAATCCCCACCCAATCCAGCATAATCCAACCAAGGGAAATCCTCTTATAAAGGGAGGTTCATGTGCGTAATCCCCACACCATCCATAAAACTATGTGAGTTTTGATCCCTACCCTCTAAAAAGGGTGCATAAGACACCTCTATGAGATTCAATCCAAGCCAATGGTAAACCTTGGTGTCCCCATCCTAGGGGTGAACCTCTCAGATCTACCCTCAGGGGTGTCCAGGTCAGTCTTTACAGTGTGACATCTCCCCCTCATGGGACACACCACCCTAGGTCAGCTATCATTAGTTGTTCTGATCCATCTATCTGGTAAGACTTCTAGGTGATCCCTCCTAGGGACACACCTCTCTAATCCACCTCCATATTGCATTCTGATCATTCTCATTATTATCCCCTAGAGATATTAAACATGCGGCCCACCTTGTGTTAAACAAGGGATGCATGAGGAAAACCTCAGAAGACATGAATTTTACATAAGACACACCATGATCGATATGGGATGCCTCATGTTCCAATCCCAAGATGTCACGATGAGATTCATTACTATGTGGATGATACAGGTGACCAATGTTCCAGCAGTCAGACATGTCAGCGATGCCCAATGTGACTTCTCCCCTAATTGAAGGTTGTTTCCTTGTCAATATCCCTTGGAATTTTCATACTAAAGTAGCGTAATTACCAATCATCCATAGATATATTGAATTGGGAATGAGTCTTGTGAACCACATCTTAATCTATGATGGGGACATGGAGTAGGAAATGAATTCCAAGGAGGAATCCATGAAAGGAGGAATAGATATACCATCATCCCATTTTAATTAGGGAGAAGAAATCACCAAGAAAGTGATGAATGTCACCCACCTTTGGAACTCAGGATTGATCATTTCAATGCATCTGTCAGTGTCACAATAATTCATGAGGAAACATGCCTCGAAAAAAGAACTGGAAATAGATATGGTGAACTTGACATGAATATCTTCTCCTCAATGTGAATACTAGTATCATTCGAGACATAAGTTCAATAAATAATCATGTCACCAGATCTAGATATCCAGCACCAAGGCCCACTAAGAAAAATTGTGGGTCCAGTGTGGAACTAATCATTAGTTGGGGAATTTGAACTTTGGGTATCGCAGTCTACAACATCATAAGCTTGGATCTCTCTATCCATCCATCTAAGATTGGAAGATGTTGGGTCATTAAGAATTTCTTTTCTCGAATTTGTGTTGATGGCTGAATCATCATTATTTGTAGGACCCAATCTACAAGAAGCTACTCACTTAATTCCTGTCAATTCATGGGAAAAAGACCTATTGATGCGGTAGTCCTGTGTGAACCAATATCCTCCTTGACTTTCATATGAGAGTGATGGAAACCCTCATATGATGGTTAGAGTATGAGGGAGTCATTCCCACAAGTGATATGGCTCGCTAGGACCTAGAGGCTTTTGCACCTCCCCAACACTACCGCCCCAAAGGGCCACATAGGGAGCCCCTGCTACCCTATCTAATGATGAACCACTTCAGGCACGTCTCAATAGAGATACCTTTTAACTCGCTCCCCTACACCAAGGAGGAAAGGGATTCCCGAGTCACCTCAGTAATGACCACCACCCGAGAGTCACCCAGGAGGGCTCCCACTAGGTCATGTCACTAACACCAATGACTAATATTCCAAGTTGAGGAATAGGTGGATCATTCCCATCCTCTGATGGCCCTATTCTGACTCACCTGATGCCAAGGTCAGTCCCAATATCAAAAGTATTCTCATTAGGGGGAATCATATTACACAACTCTATTGGCCCCTTCCACCACCAACACATTCTGCTAGGTCCCTACTGTTTTAGATCAGGGAATCCTCGGTGCCTATTTGGGATTGATCCCTCGACCAACACATAGTAAGGTTGGTATTACTCTTTCAGGTGTTAGAATCTCTAGAAGCTATTACTGTTCAGTCCATGATGATGATACTCAGCACAGATCCCCTAATCATAAAGTCACCATTCAGAGTGGAGGTCCTCCCTACTCTTACACACAACATGGAGGTCCTCCCTATGTTCCCATCATTAACTAAAGTATATTCCCCCCACTTCTTCGACGTCCAGTATGGAGGTCCTCCCCATGTTTATAGTTCTCGATATAAAGGTCATCCTCGTGTCTCCAACCAGTGATGTGATGGTCATCCTCGTGCCATCCCTAGTTCCAGTGGAGGTCTTCCCCACTCCTACTTCCACCGAAGCAGAGGTCCTACCCCACTTCATCGATTATTGGTACGAAGTTCCTTCTCATTCCCTCATCACTGGACAACACAAAGGTCCTCCTCATGCCACATCCTTCCAGATTAGAGGTCCTACCCACTCCCATGGAGGTCCTCCCCATGCATCCTACAACTAGTATGGAGGTCCTCCTCATACTCATACTTCCCAACATGGAGGTCCACCCCATGTTCTCAATGACCACAGAAAACTTTTTCTATGCTACGTCAACATCTAGAGTGGGGGTCCTCCTTGTTACAATGACAATAGATATGAAGTTCCTCCTTGTATCTTGAAAAATAAAATTAGAGGTCCTCCCCTCGCATCCAGCAACTAATGCGGAGGTTTTCCCCATACTCATAATACCCAACATGGATATCCTCCCATTTTTTCTGATGACCACAGCAGAGGTACTCCCTACTACGTGAACAGATAGAGTGGAGTTCCTCCCCATTCCAATGACAGCCGATATGGAGGTCCTCCACATATCCCAAAAAATAAATGTAGAGGTCCTCCCTGTGAAATTAACTCATAACATGAAGGTCCTCCTCGTGCTTTAAAAATTCCCTAACTTAAAGAACCATCCAAGTGTAGAAGAGAGAACCATCTCCATTGAAGGAATAACTCCGGGAAGTGATAGGTCATTTTTTATCCCATTTGCTTCTCATATTTTGAAGTAGAGTTTGACTCGATGATGAATCCTCCCACTAGTCTTCCACGTCATATTTTGGGATAGGTTCTTGGTAGGTGAGGTTCATCATCGTAAAAGGTGAGGTTCTCAAGATCCCCAAATCCCTTCACAGGTATATGTAGTATGAAAAAGACTTGGATTCCTTCTAGGGCCTCACTGTGTAGTCATCTCTGTCATCACCAGCTTCATTCTCTACCCCTATATGAGATCATGGGGAGTATTTCTAGGACATGATAGACCACAAGCACCCAGTGGACCCACATATGAATGTTTCTACCCTTACACATAAGTTAGTGATTGGAAACTTTTCCTATAGGGATGTGATGATGCAGTCGGAACCACCTCCAAGAGATGATCCAACATGTAGTGATCAGTTAGTTCATAAAATAGTCTCTCTACTGGCCTATCCACCACCACACTGGTCTACATCCATGTCATTTCCAGTGTCTCATCCATCGTATATCGGAGCTTAGGGAAGCTAAGAGTTGGGTCCCGCTTCTAAGTAGGGAATCTTGTGGGACACTCTGTCTACCAACTAGATATTAATGGTCTTCTAGCCCAACATGGTTCTCGACTTCAATATTTCGGAGACCCTCACTTAGGATGAGATTTTTTGATTTCATCAGACCATCATGGATATTCACTTTAACCTCTATAACCATCAGTTGGTCTTCCAAAATAGAATATATCACTTCGATTACATTGGCTAGCAATGTCTCATGGTTGAGTTGGTAGCACTTCCAGTGGCGCAGCATCCTACGTCACCTAGTTACCACCATACCCTTCAACGCAGATGTGTCTAGAGCTTCAAAGTTCTCCACATAACCATTGAAGATTAAAATCCACATGGGAAGATCTATGGTTGGAGATAATATTCCACTCTCCAATTCAGTCCTATCAAGTGGAATCCTAATTCACCTGGTGTCATTGAGGAAACTCTAGGTGTCCTCACATTGAACATGGTTGAACTCACACTACCAGAGGATGGGGAAATCAGAAAAAGATCTAAAATAGAGAACCAACCTATTTGGGTATCATAGTACATGGACCCTATAGGTTTTCTCACTCACCAGTAGAGGTAGACCCTTGACCTAGGGGAACATTTTACATCATTTCCCATCTGTTGTAATATTAAAAAGGGTAACACCCTTCTCAAAGGATTAAATCTGCTTAATACCACAAAAAGAATAAAGGGATATCCTAAAATTGTTACTCTGCAATAGAGATTGTAGATCAACATCAAATCATAAATGAGCTCCTCACCAAATGACATCCAAATTATGGTGATCCTTGGTAGGACCATGTTCCTCCTCCACCGGGGCATCAGGGGGCAGCCATAGGTCATCCTCGACCAGTTGCTCCCAATAAAGCCTATTGATATCACACATCCAAATAGAGCTGAAGTTGTAGATTATGCAAAGAGACCACAATATGGATTTCTAAATCCACCCGAACAACATGAGAATCCTCTACAGTTTCCAAAACATATCATTCCACAAGACGTTATACGGGTCTCTTTGCAATCCCTTGATCCAACGTACAATGTTTATGAGTCGATCAATGTCCTAATGGTCATGAATACTCACCAAGAAAGTAATCCACACCAATTTGATCTGATGGATACTCTCAGTTCTCAGCTTGAAGCCTTGGAAAAACAATAGGTGGTGATCCCATTTGATGGAAATCTATATCTAGAATTGGTGGACGATATGTGAGAACTCCCTAATTTTAGTAATCTAACATTAACCCCCTTAAATGGGATTGATGATCCTCTACAGCATCCATCCCACAATTTTGGGAACCCCAGAGTAGCAAGAAGTATAAAAACACTGATGTTTTTTTATACATTGGAAGGGTCTGTGTTCATATGGTATATCCAGTTACCCATTGGTTCCATCACTAGCTGAGAATACCTCCACATACAATTTATCTACTAGTTTAGTTCCACTACATTCAAGATAGGTTTTGTTGACCTCTTTAAGTGTAAGTAGTTTCCAGATGAGCATGTTGTAGACTTTATCACCCGGTGGAAAGGGCTTACTTACTCACTAAACATACCACTAAATTGGGATCAGTTATTGACAATGTGTGTATGGAATGTAAAAACTAAATTGGTTCCCACCCTCATCACTCAGAAATTCCCTAATGGATTCCAGGATTTCTATGACAAGTATTTAACACCAATATCAAGCCTTAAAGAAATCCAAGAAGGCATTTTCATTTCCTCTTCCAGCTCCTGTAAGAAGATTCTTCAAGGAATAAACTTCCACCATAGTATAAGTGAGGTCCCGAGAGATTCTAGATTTGTTTCCCATTGAGCTCTCTTGGCACTGCTTCACCAAGGATATCATCCTTAGCAAGCTCTCCCTCACCAACCCCAGAATTGGTAGGCACCTCCTTGACAGGAATCACTACTCAAATAAGAAAATGTGTCTCCATATCCTTATCATCCTCCAGCCCCTCATCAGGGCCAATCTATGAGTGTTCACTTCAAGATAGTAGAAATCAAACCTACTCCTTCCTAAAGGCTAAGGTCCTCAGTTATTTCTACAGTGCTCTGGAAAAGGAAATTATGAAACTACTAGAATATAGAAATCTAATTTAGGTCAAGATAACTAAGCATCTTGATCACATTCCTTACAATTGAATACTTGGCATGCCATCAAGCAGTGTTATGTGTTCAAGGATTAGATCTAGGACCAGGTGGACAATGGTGTGGTCAAGCTAGGTGAAGTCTTGATATTGGTTACACACTTATTATCTAATCCCAACACTAATAGTGAAGGATATGGTGAATTTTAGCAAGTCTCTTACTATGGGACTTGGAAATATGATGAATGGTTTTCTCATAGGGTTCTCTCTCATTCCCACGACATCATTTGTTCCTATTTAGTCTGGTCTGAAACTCCAAAATTCAATGATCCTTATCCCACTACTGCTTATGCATCCAATTATCATCCATAAATGTCTCAAAAGAGTAGGCACTAATGATGAAAGAAAATAAAATTCCCCCATAGATGCTGAATTCATCCTGTATACTTTGAGAATTCATTCCTTCGGAGATGGGAATCACTCCCATAGTACTCCCAGCATCGGAGGACTGTAATGAAAATTATTGGGAGTATGAATATTTGAATACCATTGAATTAGTGAATTCATACATGATTCCAGACAATGAATAGTATCAGGTTATACCTCCCAATTTCCTTGACTGATTCCATAGAAGAAGAAGTCGATAAAAGATATTCCAAAGGAATGATCAGTCTACTACTTCAAACTAGGCTATGCATGACACCGAGACCAGATAGAAGGTGGTTCACAAAGCTCAAGAGGTATAGTCCTTCTAGAAAACTCTTCTAGACTCACTTCCACCATTGATCATGCTCATAAACCTGTTATAAGAGCGGTGACTGTATCATGATCATCTGCATCCATCTACGGCCAGACCTCAGTTAGCTGATAGTCATCCAGTGGTTGTTCCTGACAGTTTCTCTGATAAGAAGCATGATGTTACAAGAACCAGCTAAAATATAGTGTTTTAGAAATTAGTGTCTATAGTAATTCCCACCGTACAATGACCTTCTATGTGCAGAAACATATATTTAGCATAGAATTATGATGTGATGAAGCACCTCATCATCATTCATTACAATATCTCGATCCTCAAGGATCTTCATTTGTCAAAATAGATGATAAAAGCCATTCTAGAAGCCTTAAAAATCCCCCTACAGTTTGAAATAGAGGTTTCAGTTGTTGATAATTTCTATGAAGAGAAGGCTGAGTAATCAAAATTACAGGACATCATCTCTTTCTCTAGAGAAGGTGAGAGTTCTCTTATGTAGGGTAACATTTTGTTGTTGTAAATAACCGGCCAGTTCAATAGTGAGTAACTATTCTGTTGTCTAGTTAAAATATGTTATGGGATCAATCTCATACCAACCTAGATACTCTGTAGGCTATGAATCTCTAAAGAAGATTTGAGACCCTCTAACCCGGATATCCAAGGTTACGATAGGACCAAATAGAAACTATGTGGAAGGATCCGTCTAATGACCTGGTTTGGAAGATTAGTACAAGACACTAAATTAATGGTTGTTTTATAGTAAACTACTTATAACACATTTATAGTAAGGCCTTGGATCCATCTGTACATAGTTTTCACCTCCTCGTATCACCAATTCCTTAAGTACTCCCTCAATGGTCGAGTGGGCATAAACTAAGGTGACACTTCTCTTTTTTTGTATTTTTAATCCTACTTTATAGATGAATCCTATTACTAGATAAAGGAAAAACATGCTCATACCAACTATGTTTATCACACCTCCATCACAGCCAGCTCATGGATAGATCTGGATAACAAATTCGTCTTCTCGATTCACTGTTTGGAGACTACGACGCTATACTTGGGGAAATGCTTTGTCATTTCCAAGAGGAAAGGTTGTCATGCCCTTGTGTTCAAAGAACATTATTGGATTACCTCGTATTACTACGTGGTCTAGGATATGATGATACCAGAACCCCCTACTCTTATTAGGTATTGAGATGTTTTCCCCATGGCTACAATTGTTTTCTAAACTCACTTGTTTCGTCGAGTCGGGTTGAACCATCACAAGCTGACCCATCACCATTTCTTCAACATCAAACATGAACCCTGTGGTCAAAGGAATAATGGAATTAGTATGATAACCTCTATCTCCATGATCTCAATAGTGAAGGAGTCTCCTAGTGAATATTCCACTATCGCCCAATCTAGCACTAGTGTTCCTCTAAAATTAGTTCTGTCGGACGAACTTCATCCTACCAATGATCCCTATGCCTCATATGATGAAGAGTATTTAGAAGACACTCCTCTTTTATTTGAGGAATGTGTCTCCACCACCATCGATGAGCTGGTTCAAGTGAATCTTGGTTTTGAGGTAGATTTGACGCCAATACTGATCAGTACATACATGCCTATAGAGGAACAACAATAATATGTGTATTTATTGATGTATCTCTATGATTTTTCCCTATAGCTATGGAGAGATTCCAACGATCAATCCTAATGTCATATTCCACTGTCTTGGTCTCCCCATAATCCATATTGGGTTCAAGAAACTTCCTAGAAAGATGCATCCATCCCATAGTGTCATGGTTGAGGTTGAATTTGACTCGATTATCAATTCAAGCTTCATCAAGGAATTTAAGTAACCCAAGTTTCGAGCCAAATTCATCCCATATAGGAAGAATAATGGGTATTTTAGATTATGTATCAACTTCTAGGATTCAACAACCACTATCTAAAGAATGTTTTTCCCCTCCCAATAATAACTTTTTATCAATCCCATATCTGGGGTGCATGATATCACTTTCATGGATAGGTATTAATGGTAAAATTAGGTCTGGATGTCCATAGAGGATGAGGATTCTACTACCTTCAGAGTTCCACATGGTATCTTTTAATATCAGGTGATTCCCCTTGGTCTGAAGTATGAAAGATCCACTTATCAGTGTACCATGCTCCAGAACATCTAACTAATCATCAGGATGCTAGTGTAATTATATATAGAAAATTTAGTGTTCAAATACCTCTACTGTCAGGACCATCCTAGATAACTTGATAAAGTGTTTGGTTTCCTCTCTTCTTGGAATTTGAAGATGATCCCCTTAAAATGTGCTTTTGGGGTTACTTATGGAATGTTCCTTGGATTCATTATCTGATACAGAGACATCACGATCGACCCATATTAGATCATGGATATCAGCTAGATGCCTCCTCCTATCGATCTATGGGAGCTTCAAATCATTCAATGAAACCAAGACTATGTATGCCGATTCATCATGAATATTTCAGAAAAGTGTAATCCCTTTTCTAGGCTCATGAAGAAATATGTCGTCTACCGGTGGGATGAAGAGTTCCAGACCACATTCAAGGAGATCAATAAAATTTGTAACCTCTATTTCTGATGTCACTCATCTTAGGGAAGCCTTGGTTCCTCTCTATGTCTATCTTGGAGTGATCCCTTGGTTCCCTAATCTATCTGAAGAATAGTGAGGGGATGGAGAATGGTTTATACTATCCCAGTCACATTATCCTCGATGTAGAGTCCAGATATTTACTCATCAATAAGATCTTACTCACAATATTGTTTTTCAGTGCAGAAGTTGCGGCACTCTTTTTAGTATCATGAGATACAACTGGTGTCTCATTTGGATCTGCTAGAGTATATCCTAAACCACCCTATATTGATAGGCTGGATAGAATTATGTGTGGTGATTCTTCAAAATTTTGACACCAGAGTCCAGCCATTAGAAAGTTCAATGATCCCAAGCTCAATATAGTGGGTATTTGAATCATCTTCATCACCCCGACATAGGTTGTCCTATCCTATTTTTTCCTACTATCCAATGGTTTTAGGAAAAATGAGGCAGAGTGTTGGGCTCTCATTACTAGCCTTGAGTTGGCTCTCATGGTTGAGGTTCCCCTACTATATGTTAAAATTGATTATGTGTTAGTCATCAGGAAGATAAATGGTGATTACATCATCTGGAAACCAAATCTTGTTCCCTTTCTCAAGTGAAATTTCAGTTTATGGATTAGTTTCCTTTTTAACCAGAGGTGACTCATATTCCCTAGTCATAGAATGGTCAAGTTGTTGACCTGAACAGTCTAAACGCTTCTCTTATAGATCCTGTCTAGGATGATCTGTTCATTTATGTTTTTCATCAAAGAGTCATTGCTCCACTCATTTCAGATGACAATGATAGTTATCAGGTAAACCACCTGACCATTGTTGAATCTACATTGGTACCTATGGATCCCCCCATAGTTGAAGAAGCCTCTGATTGGAAAGCTCCCAATAATATAAAAATACCTTATACCAATGGTTTGGAGAACGGTTTGCTGGTTTGGAATTGGGATAACACTATACCAACGGTTTTGTGAAAACCATTGGTATAGTTCATATGGAAAACCTATACCAACAGTTTTATAAAACTATTGGTATAAGTAATTAAAAAAACTCATATTGGTTTTGATTCCATCACCTCTTGTTTAAAATCCAACGACCAAACCACTAACCTAACATGACTTTTGTGAACATAATTTCAAAAGTATATAAATGTATATTCATAAATATTTTAACTTTTTATTTTTTTAATTTTATCTGAAATATGATTCCATAAAAAATGTGTTTACATTTACCAACAGTTCTCAAAACCATTGGTATAGACCTATACCAATAGTTTTGAGAACTATTGGTATAGGTTCATTAATTTTTTGAGTTATACCAACCATTTTTGGGAAACCATTGGTCCAAAACCATTAGTATAGGTTCATATAAGTGACCTATACCAATAGATTTGGTCAAACCATTGGTATAGGTCCAAATTAGTGACCTACACCAATAGTTTGTCCAAAACTGGTGGTATAGGTCCTATTTTTAGTAGTTTGCCTTTGTTGAGTATCTATATCATGGCTCTCTCCCATCATATAGAGTTGGATGTGAGAAAATCCATCAGTATGCAGCACACTTCACCTTATAGAGTGGACCCAATCTTGAGTAGACTCACTAAATATTTAGGTTTTATGGAATTATCCTTCATTTAATTCAAGGATATGAGATTACCCATGGTATTTAGGAAGTTCATGCTAGTTATTGTGGTGCTCATCATTTAGGGTTGAAGATCTCCCACCATATTTGAAGGATGGGATACTTCTATCCCACTATTGTCCATGACTATATTGAGTTCTCCAAGAGGTTCCACGCATGTCAGATCTATGATAACATTGTGAATCAGCTATAAAATCCTATCCATACTACTAAGTATTCTTGGCCATTTTCAGTCTATGGAATCAACATTGTGGGACCATATCCATCTGTGACTACTCTCCAATGCAAGTTCATTATGACCACAACTGATTTCTTCTCCAACTATGAATAAGCCATCCCTCTCAATGAAGTCATGTCTCGATAACTCATGGAATTCATAATCCCCAACATTATTTATCTATTTGGATTCCCTTGTTTTAACCTCACCGAAAATAGTACTAACATCTGAGTTTCTGAGTTGAAAAGCTTATACGCCAAGTATAGCATCTGGTCCAACCTTAATTATACCAAGCATAAAAAAATGGAAAGATCTAGGAATTTATAAAAACCCTCTCCCACATTATACAAAATATTTTGGGAATTAACAAGAAAAACTGTCTGAAAAATCTCCCTTATGCCATCTAGTCTTATTAGACAGAAACCCACAATTCCAGCCATGTGACTCTATATTCCCCAGTGCATAGAATTGACACTTTAATACTGATTTATATCCAGTTTCCATCACTCTGAATATCCATCTATGATCATATGATGTCATAAAGAACAGTTTAGGTTCATCTAGATGAACTATAATCCCTTGAAGAAATTAGGATCTAAGCCTTGTACAATCTAGAGAATCACTATAACAAGATAGCCAAATCATTAAACAAGAAATTACATCTCCTATATTTCCTCCAAGTTGATAGAGTTTTGGCTATCCGAATGTTAATGATAATTGGAAGGAAGCCACCAAATTTGTAACCCAAGTGTGAAGGGATTTATATCATTCATAAGGTATATCCTAATGGTGCATACTCTTTGGTCACTATGGTAGGGGATAACATCACTCCCCCAAATAAAGAAAAGTTACTCAAGAAGTCCTTCGCATGAATGGGGTTCAACATCCTATCTATACAATAATAAAATATATAGCAACCAATGTCCCAAGAATATGATGTAAAACTCGATGCTTGAGTCCAAAAATCATGAGTTTAAAAGTATGACCCATGAGCATGATGTTAAACTGGGCACCCTAATCATGAGTTTAAAAGTATGACCCATGAGCATGATGTTACCTTTGGGAATGTATAGTGTGGCATAGGCCTCCATCATCCTCATTCACATCGGGTTATAGTATTTTAACCATACACATCCCTCTTGAAACACTTCTTCCACCTCATCCTTATAGTATGATGTTAATATTTGTGTTTATCATATTAGTTACAGGACATCAAACTACATAGCATTGATGATTATTTGCATATGACCTTAAAAGGCACATACCTATGTCCCATGAGCATGATGTTAAACTGGGCACCCTAATCCAAACCTTATGACTTTAAACTATGTGTTTTTGTGTGTTCATTATTCTTAGGAATATGTTGTACAGTACTACCCCCTTGGTCCTTATTCATGTTAGGTTTTCCCTTAAATCTCACCATATATTTCATATTTGAATCTTTACTCCTGATTCTCTCCTCTATGACTCTTAACTGCATGTTATTCTCCTCAAGATTATGTATTCCGACGTGGGTCTCCTTAAACATCATTCATGTCAGGTTATTTATACTATACTCACATACTTCTTTGGGTTGGTACATTTTACCTCACATCTTAGCAGTATGATAGTAAACTACACAACACCATGATGTTCTTTCCTGAGAGGACATTACCATGGGAATCATTCACCTACCATTCAATCTACAAGAAATACATGTTGCTTGATTCCCATCATTATGAGATATGTAGGAACCCCTAGACATTTTGTCTTTGGGCCTAGTCATAGATTCAACCATTTATCCCCTTATCATGAGTTTCCTTTTGAGTGTTTGGTTTGTAATGGGATCCTCTATGGTCCTCATTCACACCTGGTTTATAATAGATGCTCTATGCACCTACCGTGGGAATAATCTTGTCTCTACATGGACTTGTCTTGTCACACAACCTTATACTATGGAAACATTGGGCCCGACATCAGTTACCTACCAATAAATCTCTATGAACTATGTTAATCTTGAATCCTATCCACACAAAATATGTTGTGATGCATGGATTCTATATCCTAGTCCAGCCTCTCCACCTACCATGCCTCGTCTCTATGTATGGATCAAACCTACGCAAGAGGGTTCCATTATTGAACTATATTTGGATTGATTATCATCCTTATTAGATACATAGTGATGATTGAACCTTCAATATCAATCATATACATTTCATTTCCTATATTTCATGATAGTTCATGTTCATCCATACTACATGAAACTAAAATACATGAAATTTTAATAACTATGTGTGGCATGATTCCCATCTGCATGTGATATGCAGCGACACACATACATTTCATCCTCAGTCCCTATCATAGATATGCATATCTTTTGGCCCCTTGTCCTCATATTAGTCCACTCTAAATGAATTTAAACTGTATTTGGGATGCTTTCATGAATATTTTGTGTGGTGTTGGGCCTTCATGAGTTCATTCACATCTGGTTTGTTTTCTCACCACACTGCGCATGTCCCTTTGAAACATTCCTCATAATAGTCCAAGAACTATGACCTTAAACTATATCCTCATGTTCTGGAATCATGAATTTAAACTATGTGTAGGATTCTATGGTATGTGTCACATGATGTTGGGCCTCCTTGGACTCGTTCATTCTAGGTTAGTCATAACACAGTATTTTACACATCTACTTGGGATACTCGCATCCTCGATGGATGATGTTAAATTACAACCATACCCTAAGAAACTTTAGGATTCCCCATGATAATCAAGGGATGCCTTGGTTCCCTATCCATAGAGGATTACCCCAACCAATGTTAGTCATCTACCACTCTATGTTCAATAAATAAAAGTGGCTTGATTCCCCTCCGCATGGGATATGTAGCGACACCCAGACATTTTGTCTTTGGGTCAAATTGCAAGATCCACCAAATCATCAGCCCCTTAGTCATGATCATAGTCCAAGCTCTATGAACCTAAAATATATGTAGTTTATATTAAGGTTTCTATATAGTTTTTAGGCCTCCTTGTCTCATTCACATCATGTTTTATCTCTTAAGATCCACATATGTACCCTTGGAATGAATGTTTCTATCATAGTCCATGAAACACAACTTTAAACTATTTTTCATTTTCCACAAAATATGACCTTAAACTGTCTAAAAATACTGGTTTTGATTCCCGTTCTCTATTACTTTCCCATTTTACACTCCAAATCTTTCATGGTCTAAGTTTTCATCCTCCTTAGAATTCAAATGGACCACCTTAATGGTGATGGTTTTATGCCACTTTTGGATCAACTCCTATTTTGGGACAACTCCATAATAGATATCTGGTAAAAAAATTACATATCGTGTGTTTTTAAGATGGCTAAAATTCAATTTTGTATTTTATTTCCTTGTTCCTGGCTAGTTGGGTAGGGATTCCTGTGTTTTTGAACATGGTTAGCAATCTACCCTCACTCACCAGTCACCCCTATGATTATAGTCTTAAGTATTAGCTTACTTCCTTTCCATTTTACACACACTTCCACATGTAAAAATCTCCCTGATACCATTCCTTGTTTCCCACATCAATCCTGGATCACACATGCTTAGAGCTCTAGTGAGGTTTGAACTAACATGATCTTCTTGATCTGAACTATATAACCATAAACTAAAAACCTATGTCCAAGAAATCATGACATTAAACTATTTTTGAATCCCTAGGAATGTGTGATGTGGTTATGGGACTCCGTAGACTCATTTAAATTGGGTTTATTAATCTATCACACCATGAATATCCATTTGGGATTTCTATTTTCATGGTCCAAACATTATGACCTTAAATTATTTGCAGTCCATATGGTTCAAACAACACGACTTTAAACTATTTACATGGCCCTGGTTTGGAATCCACCTTCTAGTATGATCTATTACATATTTCACATCTTTCTTGATTTTTCTTTCATATTTCAGATCTAGATGGACCCCTTAACGGTGATGGTCTCATGCCACCTTTGGATCACCTCCAGTCATGGGCCAGTGCCCTAATGGATTTTCAGCAAATAGCGGGTCCTGTGTTTCAAACTCGGTCAATGATTGACCCATCGTTTTTTCACACCTTCTTGATTGGTATGGTAATGGTCCCTATGTTTCAAACATGGTAAATGGTTTGACCTTACTTACCAGACACCCCTTTCATGGTCTAAACTCTATGAACTTAAACTAAAAGTCTCTTTGTGGTATTCACCCCTTATCGTATCACATATCTCTTTTTCACATCTATTACCTAACTATCATTTGGTACATTCGACCTCCATGTATTCATTCATAATATTTTTATTTCCTATGTTCCACATAATTTAATTGGGAATAGATATTTCCATGTTCTGCGTAACATGACTTTAAACTTTTGGCCAGGGTCCATGTAGTATGAATTTAAACCGTGGGACACATCCTGATCACATGATATTAAATTGTTCCATGAATCATCCTCACCATACAATGTTAAAATATTTATTCATCATCTTCATTCTCATTATGGAAAACTATAGTTCATCCTAGGCCCTCACTTAATGGGTCCCCCCTAGAAGATGGGTCTGATATTTGTTCAGCCCAATGTGCCTACACCAATGTGATCTAAGTCATGGTGGAATGATTCTGAGAGTGTTGGAATCCATTCAAAAATTCCATCACTACACTCCCATTATTTTTGTTCCCTTAATTTGGATCCTCATCCTCTTTAATGTCTAAATGGGACCCCCTAACATCCTATTTATGCTACTTCGACTCACCTACCATCCTAGGACAACATTCTGGAAGACATCAGATGACATTTCTAGTTAGGCTCCATTTTTCAACCATGGTCAGTGGCCAAACCTTATTTGTTTGTCCCTATTTCATTCTAGTAGAATTGATAATATGTTTTGAACACATTTTGTAGTCAGTATATATTGGAATTCCATCATCCCCGTGTTCCAAATTTTGGGCATCGTGATTCACCCTTTTTATTCCCTCTTGTTTGGATCGATTCTGACACTCCTTCTGTTATCCCGTTTGTACACTAGAACATGTTGGGTAGAGAAAGTTGGCTATTCTAAGAACCCTATTATCCAGTTACAGATTTTCTCACCCTTAACACTCTCAGTGGCCAGTCAACAATAGCAGATCTTGGGTGTTCAATGATTATCTAGAAATCTCATACAAAGTGAACAGTTATGTGATGGTCCCTTGTTTCTCACACCAGGCATGAACCATGTGATCATAGGGATTGATCATTAGTTGTCTCATAGATATTATTTAGGTGTGATAATTTAAACAAGAAAAATAATGTTTCCATTCACACAAAAAATGTCAACAATGATCCAGAATTATGGCAGTAACAGGAGACATCTATATAAGTATAAAAAAAGTTCCCATATGGAACTGCTCCAAGGATCGATTACATTATCACTACTGACCTTTGGAATGTGTCCTCCAAAAAATTTTATCTCTCCTTGATCTCTCTTTTCACATCATCTAATTTTGGGTGAAGTTCATCCACCCTGATATGTGCCAAGTCCTTCTCGACAAGGAAATTATCCACTTGACATGCCACCTATATTATATGCTCCTCGGTTGCCTCTAGATAGGCCCTCAATTGAGTGATAAGGTATATTTGGGTGTTAAAAAAGGAGGAACAATTGGATGATTACTCTTCTAGCCACTAAATCTATTGGTTTTCCTCCTATAACTTTCATATGTTTTTTGGATTTCTCTTGATTCCAGGTGACTTCCATTTGTCGGCTGATTTCCTGTATCTTCTCAGCAAGGTAGTCATGAATTAGCATGTGAGGACCTCAATCATATACCCCTCAATCACACAAACTATGTAGCCAGTGGATATGGGACCCTATCAGTCTCATCAATTGCAATTATGGAACTATGTAAATGAAACGTTTGATTCACTTCCATGCTCGACATTGGATGATCTGATTTTACTTGACTGCATCAGAATCAGACTCATCGATCTCTTAAAGATCTATATGATCATACTTTATAAATGCATCCCAGAATTTAGTAGTGGGTTCTTCATATGGAATCACGTCGAATGGGTTGGGCTGTATTTATTGAGGTTAGACATTGTCACTTGACCTCACCTTGATAAGGTCGTCCCTGTCAGCTTTGGGTACCCCCCCCCCACAAGTGGTGTCACTCATAGTCATAACCAACTATTCACCAAAGTCCATGGCCTAGTCATCTTGTGTGGATTACTCCACATATCCTAGCTCCAATATTTGAAAAGGATCCCTGGATATTCCAACCATTTCACATGGTAGAAGGAATTCCTCTTCCAATAGTGTTAAGGAAGGAAACATGTTAGTCAACCTGATCAAGTAATAATAGATATGGACCTGTATGGAAAGAAACATAAGGAAACTGAGTGGTGGTGTATCATAGTCATGGGTTTTCGTCGTTGGGATCTCAGTACATTTCCCCCCATATTTGACCGAGGGCTCTAGAGATTTTTGGGTGGTCATCTTGGTCTCCTCAACATTGACTGACCTTGTGGCCACTTTCTCCCTGAACACAGATCTCGAGGCTTGGTCCTCTGAACCTGTTTTTGTGCTTCCTTCCTCATCTGTAGGGGTCCTTTGCGCAAGATCCTCCTACACAAAATAGATTTCATTTAGGGATTCCGGATGAAGTGTAAGTGAATTTTTATCATGGACGACATTAAGTTAAAACATACCTTGAGATGTTTGAAGAACTCCCCCAAGGAGTTTATAATTTCACCAGCCTTTGGAGGACTCCCCCCATTATCATATTCCCCCTAAGATTAATCTGATTATTTAGGAAAACGATAGTGCACTGTCAGCACAGAAGCTGAAAATATTGGTGGAAAGGTCAGATCTAGCTGTACTTTAACCCGGTATGTCATTGGATGTATAGTGCCCCAGGAGTGCAATAGGTCTACCAAATCCACCACATATTGTTCCCCCTCTTCCCAGGACATGAGTAATCTAGATTTATAATAAAGGATCCTCATGAGTTCCATACCATACTTCTTCTGGTGGTCCCACATCCTATCAGGGTCAAGGAATTGTCGGTTGATATCCCATATATTCTATGATTCAGGGTAGAAAACATCCTAAGGAGTGTTTATGTAGCGTAACTTATTCCCAAGATATTGGGAAGGTATCCTGTAAAATCCTCTTGCTGGTTCCCCTTTCTCCTAAATCCACTTGACTATGAGTATTATAAATGTTGCCACTCCTCCTCCTTCACTTTTGGTCAGTGCAGGCCCTGAAACAGTTGGCTATGCTACTGCTCCACCACCATAGTATACCATATCCCTGATGCAATATAACTCTCTTCTCATCATTCGTCCTCAGACCTTATGCACTCCTTTGTTGGCTTGGATGGTCCGCTCCTTCAAAATTTCTCCTGGATAGGCAGCGTCCTTTCTCTTCGCATACATTCAGGTCATCCCGTACGTAGCATTAGATGGAAGAAGCTTGTTTTGCATCTTTCCATCTTCACATGTGAACATATTCTAGAGTTTCATCATCACACATAGGGGGTCTTTATGACGTAATCCTAGGTACATCATCAGAGTTAGCCTTTGGAGACACCTGAACTACATTGAAAATCGGTGTCGATTGTATAGTTCATAGATCTTCTCGCATTCCACCTTTTCCACCAAAACTTCTCCTCGAAAGGCTAGGAGATATGACAACTGCTCTTCAGTTCATGTGTCATCATCATTTATGACCCCCATCAGTAGAGGGAATAGATGGAAAAATAATTGATCTTCTTGACTAAATTTTCTCAACACCACTGTCAAGCCCATATTGAATGGGAAACTTCCCATGATATTTTGAATCATTGTTCTAAAGTTTTCCTTGGGAGGGGAGATGGGATTTAGATACTCATATCCTCTTTTGTGCGCCACCACCAAACCATACAAAAATTATTGGACCCAAGGTTTTTCTTTGAAAATAATGGAGTCTAGTTTGTGTTTGTTGTTAATCTACACATGGATAATCAGTGAGTTTGTAAGGAATGTGGTCTTATGATTGAGTATGAAAGCTTAATTGAATGTGGTATTGTTTCCTAGTGTTTTCCAATTTTTTGGGCCTTAAAATCATGAATTTTTTCATATGAATTTATGGCATGAAGAACAGAGAAGGAATTTAGCAAAGAGAGAGACCCATGTAGCCCAGGACATAGATCACATACCATGTCCAGGAATGGTTCGTAGACCGTATATGATATAGTGATAATGGTACGTAGAGCAATTCTTAGAACCGATAAATTGTCTAAGGGTGAAGGCGTACGATACATGGAAGGTTGGAGGTTCATGGGATTTCAACGGTTCACTGGACAGGATTGGTACGTAGTGGAGGCTATACCAAATTAGAGATTTGTTAAATATTGGATTATTAGATTTTTCAGATCCACTTTTTCCAATACAAGGATCATTAATCCCCTTCATTAATAACGAGATTGAGATTAAGAAATCTGGGAGGAATTTGGAGAAGTCCAGAGTTGTTCACATGAAGACAACTCTGCATAGGAAGAGGTGATCCAAAGAGGAGAAAACAGTATGTGGAAGAGGGTATGGTTTGTGTAGGAAGAACAGGGTCCACATGGCATGGAAATATATGGAGGAGAAACAAGGGTGGTATACAGAGCTCTTATGGTACGTGAAGTAGGAGCGGCCGAAGCTAGAACACTAAGGCAGCTCATGAAGGTGGTTCACAGAGGAAGTTTTCAGAGGTGGAACACGGAGGTGGTTCACAGAGAGGTGATCCATGAACCATACATGCTACTTAGTATATAGATGAGGTAAGGTGGTACGTGACACACCAAAGGAATCCAAAAAAGAAACGAAATCCTTTCTGGAATTAATTACCATAACCTATCAGTGTGCAGGAAAGTAAATTACATATATGGGTGATAACATGGCTTCAACAGAGCATCCATTTACAGTTAAGGATGCATGATTTAATGACAACCCATTGAAGATACCTTTAAGTCAATAAACAAAGTTCAGATTATTCTTAATGGAGTGAGTAAGTTGATGTCAATAGAAGTG
Source organism: Viscum album (assembly GCA_963277665.1). Classification (NCBI taxonomy): domain Eukaryota; kingdom Viridiplantae; phylum Streptophyta; class Magnoliopsida; order Santalales; family Viscaceae; genus Viscum; species Viscum album. The sequence goes on along the minus strand of OY728129.1, from coordinate 758,380,270 downwards.
ATCTGAGGGACATAGTGTGTTATCCCTAAAACAAGGTAGTGAGCCTGGAAAAGAGTGACTTTGCAAAACTATTGTACTCCAAAACTAGTGAATATTTGTTGATTTTTTTATAACCTACAACCTATCGTTATATTCTCCAAGTATGTAACCCTTATTGGTGAACAATGTTAAATTTTTGTGTCTTTTCTTTTCATGTGATTGTTTGTTTTCTACACTTTCTCGTCAAATAGGTTTAAGAAGTTTTTACCAATTTGGGAATAAGATTCATCAGTTTAGAAGAAAGAGTTAAAACCATGATTCACCCATCACCTCTTAGGGATTTTTGGGGTCCTTCAAGTGGAATTAGATAGTAAGTGTTGCCGGTGTTAAATCTATCACTTGTTGTCATAGATAATTAAGTCAATGTTATGGGAGTATCCCTCTTCGATGGACGTAAATTTTAGATTTGTAAAAATATGATGAGATCTCTTCTAAGATATCATAGAATGGAAGTGATTTTCATTACTACTCAAGGAATACATGTTACTAGTCTGACATGGATTTATATGACTAATACAGATATCAAATTTCTTGATGCATATGCAAAAGCATAGAATTATCTCACTACATCTCTTTATAATAAAATATATCTAAAGGTAATGATTTTCACATCTTCCAATTCTGTGTGGGAAAAAATTGAAAATATATATGAAGGATACCACAAAGTGAAGGAGGAAAAACTTCAAGTCATGCACAATAGGTTTGATGATCTAAAGATAAATCCTGATGATAATGAATATTTCTTCTTCAATCTAATTACTAAAGTGGTAGGAGAAATTCTAGGTCTTAGAGAATAAATCAAAGAAATTGATATTTTAAAGAAAATATTGATAAGACTTCCACCCCTTTACAATGTGAAGGTGTCAGATCTTGAAGAAAGGGATCTTTCTAAACTTTCTCTGGATGATCTGTTGAGATGTCTGGTGGCATATGAGATGAGTGTCAAACCAGAAGATGCTACAAATCATATAAGCCAGGAAATGGCATTCAAATCCATGGGAAAAATCAAAATTTTAGGAGATAGTTGTGGTGAACATGATGGGGGAAAATAAATTAAATCTCTCATTTCCAAGAAGTTCAAAAATGGAAAAGGGAAATTTAAAGGTATGTTACCTCTGGCTTGTTTCCATTGTGGTGTAGTTGGGAACATTTCCTCTCAGTGCTCAGGAAAGTTCAATGATGAAGAGTGCGAAGATAAAAAAACCAAGAAGCCTCAAAAAAAGGTTTTTCAAAAAGGGAGACTTCAAATCTGGAAATAAAGTACAGAAGAAGAGTTTTTTCTATGAATAAAAAGATAATGATAAAAAATTCAGTGAAGAAAAATAACTAGAATTTAAAACTAGAAACCATGCCTCAATGATGGATACCATTTAAAAGTTAGAACCACCAAAAGATAAAGATGGATACAATCAGTTAACAACTAATGTTGATCCAAAGTTGGAACTTAAGGATTATTTTGGTAAGCTTGAGAATTAATGTAATAGATGCAATAAGTGGAAATAAATTGTGTAAGAATAATCAGAATATTTTGATCAACTTGAGGCTAAAATTTAAAAACTAGAATAATTGGTAAAATTTTAGTCTTCAATCCTTGAAATAATAGATGATGTAGTGGAAGTAATGTTCAAAATTGAATAATAGGCTAAGTTCACCAATGGCCTTACCTCAAGACTAGATGATAAGTCCAAAACCATTGAGGGACTCGAAGAAGAATTTTTTACTCTAATGAGTAAATTAAAAAGTGAATCAAACTCAAAATAAGAAAAGAAGAAAATACAATTTAGAAGGTTCTTAGATACCAAGCTACTAGAAAGATCCAAACATGGTTCTGATGGATTTGAAAATATTTTAAGTGATCAAAGATCCACATTCATGGGAATAGTGGAATTAGTTTTGATGATGAAATGTCAAATGCTACAAATGAAGTGGACCAGAATAAAGTAAAGATGAAAGTTGATTATGTTGAAAATCCACCATAAGTGCTGAAAAAAACCCTTAAATCAAACTGAATGGAGAACTGAATTTTATCCCCAAACTTCTAGAAATGATAGGAAGTCAGACTATTTTTCCATGGAAGAATTCATGAGGAGAAATAGAAGTGAGAAGAAATTTCCTATCATGAAGTATCATTTTTGTGGCTATTTGAGACATACCATGTCATATTGCGAAGAGGCAAGGATCTATTTTATTGAGGAAGATCTGGAAAGTCAACAAAAAAGATTGATTTCATATCCTACAATTTATAGAAGATTTATTTTTTATGGATACTTTTTTACTCTTCTAACTTTGGCCATAAAATTGTGTATTTCAGGCAGAGGTTTGATAAGAGAAATTCATATAATGCTCATATACAGGTCAATACTCGACAATTATATGGTGTTTCCATCTCAAATAGGTTTTCTCCTTTCGAAGAAGAGTATGAATATGAAGCACCTGTGTATATAGAATATAGAATTGAAAGTCCATCAGTTTCCTATATTCAATCCAATATCTCATGGAAGGAAAAGATGAAAATTGAGAAATCTAATCGTGCAGAAGTAGCCCTTAAAGATATGAGGAGAAATAGTTCCTAGATTCATGATAGAGGATATTCTTCCTATATTATGGGTAATGTTAAATTATTAACAAATGATAAGAAAAGGGATGATGGAATGGTAAGGTTCAGTAATGATGGTGCCTTGAAGATCAAAGGCAGTGGGAGAACTGAACTTTCTAATGAAGAGCTGAAAAAGAATGAAGTTCTTTACATGGATGGTTTGAGTAAAAACATCCTTAGTGTGATTCAACTCTATAACTTAGGACTTATAGTGACTTTCAATAAAAAAAAGGATGCACTATAAAGGGAAAGACAATGAATTATCTCATGAAAGTCTATAGAAAAAAAGGAAATTTCTATCAGGTTTAAAGTAAATAAAATATTTTCTACAAGACCATTAAAGAAGAAAACAACTTGTGGCATATGAGATTGAGACACATCAATCGGAAAGGCATGGAAAAGATATCTAATTTGAATATTGTCATGGATATTCCTAAACTGAAGCATGAACAGAAAAAGGATTGTGATGCATTCATACGTGGAAAGTTGGTTTGTAGTTCCTCTCAGCCATAGAAGAAAGGGGCATCAAATATTCTTGATCTTATCCATACAAATGTGTGTGGCCCGATTAATGTTTTCTTAACTCATGGAGAAATTTACTTCATTATTTTCATATATGAATACAGTATAACGGCATGTGTGATGGTTATTCACATGAAATGTAAAGTGCTTGATTTCATGACAAATTGTCACTAAATTGCAGAAAATGGTACTGGATGGACAATCAAAGTTCTATTGTATGACCATGAGAAAGAAAATAACTCAATTGAGTTTGGATTTTACCTAGAGAAACATGAAATTAAACATCAGGTGGATATTATGATAACCCCATAACAAAATAGATTTGTTGAGTACCATAATCTATATGTGAACAGTATGGATAGAACTATGCTAATTGAGAGTTTTATCTCTCTCTATTATTATAAATAGGTCATTAAATCTATAGTATATATTTAAAATTGAATAGGACTTTACATGGGTGAAACCAAGACACCTTATGAGTTGTTTCATGGAATAAATCCCTCTTGGAAGCACGTTCACATTTTTGGGTGTAAATGTTTTATCAAAAATAAAGAAGGAAATCAAGGAAAGTGTGGGGATGGGGAAGATGATGGAATATTCCTCAAATATTAAATGAATATAAAATCCTAGAAATTCTTCAATAAGAATCTTAGGTGGAAACTAGTGATGTAAATATCATTAAAGATAAAACAACAAATTCCTCAATGAATTATTATGCTAACACGATAGAAAATGAAGAAGAATGTGAACATGGAGTGGATCCAAATAAAAAAAGCTGAGGAAGGCGTAAAAAACTCTCAAGAGTCACAACATGATGTTGACTCTAAAGAAGAATCAAAATAGGAAACCATGACTGGAGAGAATTCAGTTTAACCTCAAATGAGAAATTGAAGAGAAGATGTTTATCAATCCAACATCATTGGGGATTAGACTACACTAACAAGAATAAGTAGAATAAGGAATAATTATCAATCTGAGTTCATGTTAGTTGTGGAACCATCCCCATTTGAAGAAGCTACAAAGGATGAATCATGGGTTAAATACATGAATGAAGAGATGGATTAGATTGAAAAGAATGAAACATAGGATCTAGTTCATGGACCCAAAACTCACAATTATATTGGTATAAAGTGTATTTCCAAAATAAATTCGACAAGCATGGTAATGTGATTAGAAACAAGGAAAAACTAGTGTGTAAAGGGTATTCAAAGATTGAAGGCATCAATGTTGATGAAGAATTCTCTCTAGTGTCTAGACTAGAGTCAATCAATAAATTCCTTCCCATGGGAATCCAAAGAGGATATAAAGTGCATCAAATGGATGTCAAGAGATAATTATTAAGTGGCGTTCTTGAAGAAGAAGTCTACATTGAACAACCAGTGGGGGTTCTTCTTGGTAATAATGGAATGAAATTATGCTGATTAAAGAATGAGCTTTATGGTCTGAAGCAAGCTCCATGAGTGTGGTACTAGTGACTGGATTCATATCTAAGGAAGTTCAAATTTAAATTAATAGGAGTGGATTACAATCTCTATGTGAAGAATTATCCAAAAGATCAGTTCATGGTGCTTGTATATATTGATGATATTATTTTTAGTAAAAGCCAGCAAGGATTAGTGGATGAATTTTCCAATCACATGAAATCAGAATTTGAAATGTCTATGATTGATGAGATCACATACTTCATGGGGCTATAATTGATATATAGAAATGACACAACTTTTGTTTCTCAAGAAAAATATTAAAGAGATCTATTGATTAAATTTAATATGCATGACTCTAAACCAATGTGAACTTCGAACGCAGTAGGAACAAAACTTGGAAAACATGAGGATGGTACATCTATAGATCCCACAATGTATAAGAGAATCATTGGAAGCCTATTATACGTGACAGTGACACGACCAGATATTGTCTTTTCAACATGTTTAGCGTCCCATTTTCAAAGTAATCCAATGGAAGAATATATAGCGGTAGTGAAAATAATCATGAGGTACATTCAAGGTAAACATAATTATGGGTTATACTTTGTTGCAGGAAGAGATAGTGAACTATCAGTATTTTTTTATGCTGATTGGGCTTCAGTTGTTTTGGATAGAAAATCCATTATTGGTGGAGAATTCTACATTGGGAAGAAATGTGTGGGCTGGTTAGCACTAAATAGGAAAGTACTTCTCTCGATATTATCAAGGATGAATATATATCTACCACAATGGCGTGCACTCAGTTAATTTTGTTGAATCAAAAACTGACCGACATTAGTGATGAGGTGAAATAACCAATGGTGATTTATTGTGATAACAATAGCACAATTGATCTTACAAAGTATCGTGTTCAACATTCTTGTACGAATAATATTGAAATCAGATATCACTTCATTAAGGATTAAGTTCAACAAGGTTTGATTAAAATGGATCATGTGTGAACTGATATGAAATTGGATGATATTCTGTCTAATCCACTAGAAAAAACTGTGTTTGAGAAACATCGGTTGAACCTCACTTTCCAACCACCTCCTACTACAAAAGGAGGTTTTGAATATACCCTCTCCCCAAATTTTTAAAATGTTTTAATATGTTTGTAGAAGTGATCTTGGTTTATGAGGGAGATATGATCCAGGGGAACATTTTTTTATCTATATAAGTCAATATTCATTTTTTGGGGTTTATTTTCAATGGGGGAGAATGGAAAAATTCTTCAAGAAAAAGAAGAGAGTGAATTTTTTTTCTGGATATAGGAATGATGGAGATTAGAGAAAGTCAAAAATGAAACTATAGGTGTGAAAGGAAAAACTTGAGAACTCAATTCATGTCATGTCTCTTGTCTTCTACACCGATCACTACTCACGTAGACTTAGAGTGATGGTTGAGTTGTTTATTGAAGTTTCAGTTTTTTATTGTGGAAGGTGCTTCAGTAAATTTATCTGGAGATTTCCAACAAACCCAAAGGGGGAGATTGTTGGACCCAAGGATGTTCGTTGATAATAATGGAGTCTGGTTTTTTGTTTTTTTTCAATTTGCACATGGATGACTAGTGAGTTTGCAAGGAATGCAATCTTATGATTGAGGCAGAAATTAGTATTGAAGGTGGTGTTATTTCCTAGTGTTTGTCAATTTTTAGAGCCTCAAAATTTGGAATTTTTTCATAGGAATGTATGTAATGAATAATGGTGTAGGAATTCAGTAAATGGAGATAACTACAAAGCCTAAGATATGGACCACGTACCATGTATGAGAATGGTTCACGGACCCCGTATGAGATAGCAGGAATGGTATACAGAGAAGTTTTTTGAACTGATAAATTGTTTGTGTGTGAAGGCATGTGGTATACTTAAGGCTAGAGGTTAACGAGATTGTTACAGTTTATGGGACATGATCGGTACACAATGGAGGTTGTACCAAATTAGATATTTGGTAAATCTTGTATTAACATATTTTTTGGACCCATTTTTCCTATACAACGAGCAGTAATACCCTTCATTAATAATGGGTTTGATATTAAGAAATCTAGGATGAATTTGGAGAAGTATAGATCTATTCATGTGAAGAAAATTCCTCATAGAAAGAGGTGATCCACAGGGGAAAAAATAGTCAGCTAAAGATAGTGTGGTTTGTAGAGTAAGAACATGGTTCACGTAGAAAGGCCATCTACGAAGGAGAAACCATAGTTTTATGTGGTGCTCTTGTGGTACGTGGAGTAGGAGAGGCTGAAGGCAGAATGAAAAGGTAGTTCAAAAAGGTAGTTCAAGAAGGTAGTTTTCAGAGGATGTTTGCGGAGGAGAAACATAGAGGCAGTTCGCGGAGAGGCGATCTTCAAACCATACATTCTACTCAGTACGCGGTGTATTTAAGGTGGTACATGACACACCCAAGGAAGCCTGATAAGAGACCAAATCATTATGAAAAATTAATTTACATAACCTATCATTTTGTGGGAAAGTAAATTACTTATGTTGGTGATAACGGGACATCAACTGAGCATCTATTTATAGTTTAGGATTCATGATTTAATGATGATCCATTGAATCAACCTTCAAGTCGATAAATTGAGTTCGGATTATTCCCAATACAGTGATTAAGGGGGAGTCAATAGAAGTGATCCTAGGGACATAGTGTGATATCCTTAAAACCTTGTAAAGTCAGTGATCCTCACACATAGTGACTATCCCAAACATTTTTACTCCATAACTAGTGAAGCTTTGTATATTTTTGGAATGACCGAAAACCTATTGGAATATGATCCTTAGAGGTATCCCTTAGTGGTGAACCATGTTAAATTTTTGTGTCTTCTCTTTGCATGTGATTGTTTTTTTTCAACACTTTCTCATCAAATAGGTTTAACAGGTTTTTACCAGTGTGGGAACAATATCCATTATTTTAGAGAAAAAATTTGACACCCTGATTCACCCCTCCCCTCTCAGGGTGTTTTGGGGTCCTTAAGTGATATCAGAGGGTAAATATTACTGATGTTAAATCAGTCCCTTGCTTTCATGGATAATTTATTCAATATTTGGGGATTCCCCCTCTTCAATGGTTGTAACTTTTAGATTTGGAAAAACTGGATTAGATCACATCTAAGCTCTCTTGGAATGGAATTTCTTTTCGCTATTGTGCAAGGAATACAAGTTACTGATCTTAAAGGGATGTTTATGACTGATATAGATAGGAAATTGCTTTATGTAGATGTTAAATCACATAATGCTCTCACTATAACTCTTTCTGATCAAATCTATCTAAAGGTAATGAGTTTCACATCTTCCAATTCAATGTTGGAGAAACTTGAAAATATATATAAAGGAGACAAAAAAGTGGAGTAAAAACTTCAAGTTCTGCACAATATGTTTGACGATCTGAAGATGAATCTTAATGAGAATTTAGATTCCTTCTTTAATTGAATTACTAAAGTTGTAGGTGAAATTCAGGGTCTTGGAAAGGAAATCAAATAAATTGATATTTTAAATAAAATATTCATAATACTTTCACCCCTTTATAATGTGAAGGTGTCATATCTTGAAGAAAGGGATCATTCCAAAGTTTCTCTGGAGGATCTACTGAGCAGTCTGGTGGAATATGTGATAAGATTCAAACTAGAAGATGCTACAAATCGTGTAAGCAACTAAGTGACATTTAAATCCATAAAAAAACTCAAAATTTCAAGAGATAGTTGTCGAATGTGCCCGTAAGGGGCTCCGCTAGGATTTCTCTCCCCTGCCGTCGTCTTCCTCTTACCTGCTGCAGCTCGGATTTATGATGACACTTTGGATCAGCGGTTTTGTGGCATGCAACGTTCACTATGGAGGATTCATCTTGATCTGCTCAATGATTTCACTATATGCTAGCATTCAGACATGGTTCTTAGGCGGTGCGGTGACGGTCCAAAGCTGGAGTTCTCTAGTGCTGCGGTGAGCATGTGGCCACGATTCAGCTCTGTCTAGATGTGATTGGATGAATCTGGTCACAGTGTGAGTGATTGAAGGCGGCGGCGGGCTTGCGGAGGATTTTCTTCTTTACATAGTCTGCATTTTCTGCTTTCTGATTTTTCGTCTTAGATGTGATGTAGGTTTTTGGTTTGGTTATGGATTTCTGTTTTGCGATTGGTTATTTACGGCCTGCGGAGACTGTGTGGTATCCACGAAGGCTGTGTTTTCCTTTTGATTTTGTGATTCTGACAATAGTGGAGTAGAAGGATGTTTGAATGGTATTTTGAATATTCTGCATTATGATGGAGAAGTTGGATAAAAGTTCATTCCAGTTAAGAGCTCCGCTCCAGCAATGATAGGGCAGCAACAACGTTGGTGTTTCAGTCTTGAATTTTTGGTAAAGATGGTGAACAGTTTGATGGGGACAGAAGTCCAGCCAACGAGGTGCATTGGAATGCGTGATAATGGTTGGTGATGTGATTGATAGTTGAGGGTTCTCGTGGATCGAGTTTTCCTCGGGTCCTGTGGCTGTTTGAATTTTTATTTTTTCCCCTTTCAATTTGGATCCCGCGTTTGGTGTAAGGTTTTGGGTATTGTGTTGTTATGGTTACCTCTTACCCATAAAGTGGGTATTTATAAAATAAAAAAAAGATAATTTTCAGTCAAGAGATAGTTGTGGTGAAGATGATGAGGAAAGGTAAATTCTTTCTCTCATTTCCAAGAAGTTCAAAAAGGGAAAATGTAAATTAAAAGGTTAGTTACCTCTGGCTTGTTCTCATTGTGGTAGAGTCAGGAACATTGCCTCCCAGTTCTCAAGAAAGTTCAATGATGAAGAGATCAAAGCTAAAAACACCAAGAAGCCTCAGAAAAGGTTTTTCAAAAAGGTAGACTTCAATTCTAGAAAGAAAGTATAAAAGAAGAGTTTTGTTTGTGATTAAAAAGTTGTTGATAATGAATTATGTAAAGTATAAGAACTTAAATTTAAAACAAGAATTCATGACTCCATGATGGCTTCCATTGAAATGTTAGAACTATGAAATGATAAATCTTGAGACAATCAATTGAAAACTAATGTCGATCCAAAGTTGGAACTTAAGGATGATTTTGGTAAGCTCAAAAATAAATGTAAGAGATGAAATAAGTGCAAAGAAATTGGGGAAGACTCATCAGAATATGTTTCTCAACTTGAGGATGAAATTTAATGACATGAATAACTAGTAAAAGTTTAGTCATAAATCCTTGAAATCATAAATGATGTAGTGGAAATGGATATCAGAATCAAAGAACATGATATGGTCATCAATGATCTTACCTCGATACTGGAAGATAAGTCCCAAACCCTTGAGGGACAAAAAGAAGAAGTTGTTACTCATATCTGTAAATTCAAAAGTGAATCAAATTAAAAAGAAGAAAAGAAGAAAATAAAATTTGGAAGGTTCTCGGATGTTGATCTAATGGAAAGAGACAAACATTGTTCTGATGGAGTTGAAAATATTTTGAGTGATCAAATACCTTCATGCATGGGAAACAATGGAATTTATTGTGATACTAAAACGCCAAATGATACAAATAAAGTGGACGAAGACTGTGGGATTTATGCGGTTTACGGGACAATATTGGTACATGGTGGAGGTTGTACAAAATCATGGATTTGGAAAATCATAGATTACAGGATTTTTCAGATCCATTTTTTCTTATATATAGATTAGTAATCCTCTTCATTAATAATAGGGTTGAGATTAAGAAATCTGGGAGGAATTTTGAGAATTCTAGAGCTTTTCGTGGGAAGACAACTCCACATAAGAAGAGGTGATCTGCAAAGGAGAAAACATCCTGCAGAATAGAGTGTGGTTTGCATAGGAAGAACATGGTCTGCATAGAAAGGCCATCTACGGAGGAGAAACTAGGGCAATACGTGGAGCTCTTGTGGTATGTGAAGTAGGAGTAGCCAAAGGTAGAACACGAAGGCATTTTGTGAAGGCAGTTTGCGGAGGACGTTTGTGGAGACGGAACACAGAGGAAGTTCATGGAGAGGTTATCTACAAACCATACCCGCTACTCAGTACCCAGAGGAGGTAAGGTGGTAAAAAACACCCAAGAAAGCCTGAAATGATGCCAAATCATTTTGAAAAATTAATTTTCATAACCTATCAGTGTATGAGAAAGTAAATTACCTCTATAGGTGATAAAGGGACTTCAACAGAGCACCCATTTATAGATTAGGGTGTATTATTTAATGAAAACCCATTGAAGCAGCCTTCAAGTTGATAAATTTAGTTCAGATTCTTCCCAATATAGTGAGCAATTGGGAGTCAACGGATGTGATCCGAGTGACACTGTGTGCTATCCCTAAAACCTTGTAAAGGCGTCATCCTGTAATATAGTGACTGTGGTGAACTTTTTTAATCCACAACTAGTGAAAATTAGTAAATTTTTGGTATGATCAACAACTCTGCTGTGTATGATCCTTGGAAGTATTCCTTAGTGGTGAACCAAGTTAAATTGTTGTGCAACGCTTTGAATGTGATTTTTTGTTTTCTACACTTTCTCATCAGATAGGTTTAATGGGTTTCTCCCCACATGGGAACAAGATCCATTAGTTTAGAAGAAAAATTTGACACCCTGATTCATCTCTCCCATCTTAGGGTGTTTTGGGGTCCTTTAGAAAGTGGTGAGGTCCAAACGCGTGCATCAGCTTCTTCCCCTTACTGATATCTCGGAGCACTTTATATAGCTTCACCAACACTAGGATCCCAAGATTTACATGCTATCCTATTTCCATCATCGCCTCCACAATGAATGTTCTCAACTGCACCCCCATGTGAACATCCCTCACTGGCATCATTCTACCACAAATGAGTGTAGAAATAAACCCGACTGAGCTTTCTATGGGTTGAGGTTCAGTATTGATGTTGTACCTTATAGCTACCATTTTCTATCCTACAAGATCCACTAGTAAGAGTCATTATTTCCTCCCTGGGATCCTACCAGACAGGTTCATGGCCTTATTGGCAGCTTCTTTGCTACCTCCCCCTTCGGCAGCTCCTCCACTAGGAATTTCAAGAATTAATCAAACCACTTATTGATGTGGACTTCCCCCATCCCCTACTTTTCTTTAGTAGTTCTTAGAACCAGATCCAATAGTAGCTTCTCCAAACATGGCAACTGATCTTGATCCTCCCATGCATTCTCCACAGGGAGAAAATTATCATACAAGTTCCCTCGAATCGGGATCCTAGAAATACGATGGAGGTTCCAGAGGTTGATGTTCACCTCCCTATAATGAAAGTGGAAATTGTTGGCCCCTAATGAAAATATACTCAGTATCTCTAGCATGATCTCCCGTGGGTGGTAGACATAAAACTGGGAAGCCCATGACACTTCATATAGGACTACTCACCTAAGCTCTTCCCTGAACTCAGTTCAAGTCATGTATGCCCAGTAGGCTTAGGCCCATTCCTCTATGAATTTACCACCCTTACATAGATCCCAATAATCTATCCATCCCTTATCTCAGTTTCCTAAGCCTTTTTTGTAAATTTTATGGTATTACGGTGGAGACTCTTTATTCTAAAACTACCAATAATCAATGTTTTTGATGTGTTTATAGAGATATTCAATGGTTTTTTCTATGTGATCCTTCCTGATGTAGCCTGAAGTGGCCATGTACTACTGCTATTGTCCTGGAACTCCCCTGAACCAATAAGTTGATTCTTCCCTCACCACCGGCTTGATGAAGACATCGTCCCTCAAACTGAATCCATATAGTGACAACATCTTGCATAGATGATAGTCCTTATGTACTTATGATAGTAGTTCAAGTAACGATTCATGGTCAGAGTGGCTCTAGACAAAGTCCCAGATCATGATGTTATTCTTCATTTATTCTCTTCAGGAAACATCTATAAGGACCTCCTAAGTAGCTTCTTGAGTGGACATCAGATTAGAGACGTAGGAAACTTTATGGGTCTATTCACAAATATTTTTCATAAAGATCATTTGTGGAGAACTAGATCATGGATCCTTGACATACTTAGCTCATTTTTATAAGTAACATCTAATCACTACACCCAGTTCGCTAAGAATAACTAACAGAGTAAGGATCCGATAAATCTGGTTTGCAAAAATGCATTCACTGGGAAAAAGATCTTTGTGAATGAGAGGTCAGGCAAAGGTTTCGTGATGATCTCATACAGATAAGTCCCCCATCATGCACTATTTATAGGCATGTAGTCAACCAAGCCTCGTTACTTCCTTTGTTCCCATGTTCTTCGTGAGACCTACATCACGATCCAGCTTTTCAATCGACTATGATTTCAGAGGTTGAACCATATAATCAAACCATCATGTTCCCATCAACTCCCATTTTGAGGGGGGGAATTGTTTCACAGCTAAATTCATGCCCAAGGATAACCTAAGAAAGACCACGGTTGATCGGGATGGAATCCGAGATCAAATGGCCCCAAAATTCCTTAAAGGGTCTGCCTTGCGAAGCACCTTCACAGAGATCCCTTACCTACTGTGAATTTTTTAGGCCGAGATGGAACCCCCATGATATCAATGCACTCAAAGAACTTGCTATGGAATTTAAATAATGGCTTCAAAAGTCTGAAGAATCCCATGACCTTTTTTCAATACCACATTTTCTATGTGGCACAAATCTAACCATTGCAACTCGCTAAGCCTATAAATATCTGGATCCCTCCGCCTCAAAGGCATGGCTACCCCAACCTTTTGACTTCAGATCTCCCATTTCACAAAGCACTTGAGCACTATGAACACAACCAAACAATGGATCATCCATGTTACTAGAGTATCATGAAACACTATTTCCCTTGTTCCAAAGTACCACTACCTAAGATAGAGATTCCATTCACAAAGGCATGCTCCCTTCACAGAGGAAAAGTCCCTTTGAGGTACTTGAGACTTCATAGAGCATTTATCCTTCACGAAGAACTCCTTCCCAGACCCTAACTTCTTGCCAAGGCAAGGTCAACATGTCTCATAAATCCTTTTATGTCATGAATCCCCTATACACTACAAATAAAAATGGTTATATCATTAAAAATATCTATAGGTTATTCATAAAATAATTACATGGATCATTATATTATTTATCATAGAATTCATGAAATATGTGATCTTCACCAACTTGTACTTGGTTTATTAAAAGGAAAATATTTATAATAGATTATAGTTACCTCATCTCCATGTAAAAACTTTGAATCTTTCAAGGTAAAATTGTTTTCCATCTTCCCATTATGGTATTTTACACCTAATTTATTTCATTAGTTATAGTTCTAATATCTTTTTGAGTATAACATGTGTATATAGATATATCTACCTATTTTATTCTGAGTAATTCCTTCTTTATTCTTCTCATCTCTTTATTATTTATATTATTTTGAGTCTTGGATGAGATATAGTTGGGATCATAAATATATTATGTTCTACAAGTCTTCACTTAATGATGAATATAGGAAGAGAAATTCAAACCATTAAATCTTAAACTTATTAAGAATCCAATCATAGGTGGAACCTGGAGCTCTAATACCAATTGTTTTTCATCAGTATTAGTGAAACTACGCTAAGAGGGGGTGAATATATGTGGGTAACTTTTACCAAATTAAACCTTTACATTTTAACTCATCACCTATTAGGTTTAATGGATCTTTAACACTCTTATCACCTTTGGTTTTCACAAAAGTAATATAAGAAAGAAAGAAAAACAAAAAGGCATATATGTTTTTTTTAATGATGTTCACCTATAATATGGATTACTATGTACTTGGTTTATGGTGGTCATTATCCCATCCAAACATTTTATATTTTTTATTATAAATAAAAAGTATATGAAAGACTATATCCTTAAACCTATTTTCCTATCACCAAAAAAGTTATATGAAAGAACCAACTTATTATCTTCAGACCCTGTCACTAAATCAGTATTACTCTTTAAATACCATATTTTTTAGACTCCTTTTAAATAATGTTTGATGATGATTCTTGATTCTTCAATGGAATAAATGAATATAAAATACTCCCTCAATCTTATAGTAATCTTCAGGGCTGCCTTTGATAGTTAATAATCACAAAGGTTTCCTTAATTCTTCTTCTTTAAAGTCTTAAACACATTGAATAATCAAGGGTAGTACTATTGGTGTCTCAATATATTTTCTTATTCTTCTTCAATGAACAATTTATTATTTAATAATATCATTAAATACCTCTTTTTTATTTGATGCACAAGATTTTACGATGATAGTAGGTCAATCTTCTTCACCACATCTCTATATTCTCATCTTCTACAAACATAATCAGTATAAACATAAGGGTTGTATTATTTCCAATATTCAAATATTCAAATATAGAAATCTATAAGATATTCATACTCATGATTTTTTCACTCAAACCACAATTTAATTCCCCATTCAAAATTGATTAAATGATATTTAGATAATACTTCCATCTTCAGTGAGTCAAACTACATTTTTAAAAATCTATATTTTTCAATAATAAATCCATCTTCTTAATTCTTTATGAACTTCCTCATTTAAATCAATCATAAATATCTTCATTAGAGATCAATAAAGATATTATTTTTGACCCCTCAGTTTGTTGTTTTTTATTCATTTGAAAAAACTACTTTAATTCTCACAAATTTCTCCACTAATTATCTAGAATTCGTTCTTGTTATTTATCTATAATATTTGTCTCAATATTCTTCTTAATAATCATCTTCAACCTCATCATGATATTCCTTAATTATATAAATGTCTTTTTCTCTACAAAAAAACACAAATATTTCTTTACATTTATGTATGGATACATTAAATAATAATTATGGTGTGATATCTTCCTCTATGATGCAATTTTTATACCAAAAACCTCACATCATCGTGAACTATGTAATGGATTCTTTATTGTGGCATGGTTGTGTTAATTTTCATAGAGCCATATGTATTTTATCACACCTTTAGGGCATGGCCTTCTTCTCTATGATATAGTCAATTCATATTCTTCATTCTTTATCATCTAAACCTATTGCTTGAATCACGTCTTATTCAAAAAATAATTATGAAATTTGTTATTTTAAATTAAAAAAAACATCATATTATTATTACACCTAGAATAACTCATTTTAAAACTAGTAAATTTTCAATGGATTCAGGGTGTATCTTACATACCATTAGAATACTTCTATATAGCTTTATAAACTTTTACTTTAATCTAACTTAGCCATAAAACTCCATAAGATTATCTTCCATTGCTTAATTTTAATATAACATAGCCTTATAAAATATAGGGATAATATTCTATAGACAATATTTATTCTAACATGGATCAATGGTCATTCTATCCATTCTTATATAGCTTAATTTCCATGTATTTTATCTAATGTAGCCTATTATAAACCTTTTTTAATCCTATATAGCCTGTTTTCACCACAACTCATCATAAATACCATGATTTCTATGAAACTAATATGAAATAGCCTCTAATTTATTGGATTTAATCTAACATGGTGTTTATTTAAATATTTCATAGCCCATGATATCACGACTTTAACCTTAAACAACTCAACTGGCACATTTTTTAATTTGATGTTGAATAACTTTAATCATCCATAGCTAGTGTTGTCATGAATATAATCTTATGAAACCTCATTTTCTACATGGTTAATCTTATATAGAACTAAAAAATTAAATTTTATTCAAACAAAGATCAATAATTCCATATTTAATCCTCTACATGTATTCTAATAAACTCCATCCTTCTCAAAACCAACTCAAAATAGTTCCATCCACTTTAAAACACCTTAAACCTTTTGAAGAAATAAATGACTTATTTATTCAATATTTAATTAAACTGATAAAAAAATATTTCTAATAATTATTTGACAACCTAAATGTAACACCCTGACCCAGTTACCCAGAGTCAGTGCATTATTACATAACATTGTCATGATCACAAGAAAGATCAAATCTCGAAAGACCGATTAGTTTAGTATCCTTGGAAACATTAGATATATTCATAAGTCTTACATTACATCATAAAAATGAAAACTACAACTACATATTTTCTTCATAGTGCACACTCATATCCCCACAATCTATCCCTACAGTTCATTCATAAATTACTTCTTCACATCCTGGGAAAAATAAAACATTGAAAGGGGTGAGCTCAAATGACCAGTAAGGATAATAATATTGCAGAAACTTTCATAAATAAGAATAAACATTTAAGGCAATGTATAACTAAAAAAAAATCCTTTTAAACTTAAACTTCAACATAGTATGGAAAAATAAAATGAAATAATTCCATTTACTTATGGAAAAATATTCTACTAATCGAATAATCACATGCAATATCAATAACCACTTTAATAATGATGGAATGCATAATGTCAGACTATCATAACCACATAGCCAAGGCCTCGTGACAAGACTACAAATAAGATTTTGTCAAGGCCTTGTGTCGAGACACTAGTTTGTCTCATGAGACCTACCGATGTATCGAGGAGCTATAGCGGGCTCCACCCGTCACTTACTAAGTCCAATGCATTCCCATATGAAAAGGTTTAAACATAACATAAACATTCGTATTAAAAATATCATACAAAATGTCAATACTTTCCCTATAAACCATGAATGGTATAAAAATAACACATCCACAGTAAAACATATCACAAAACCTTCAATACAATACAAAAGTTTTGTATCATAATAAAGCAACTTCAAATAATCTTAAAATCCATCAAAGGATGTTGACATAGATGAAATCAAAACAATTTGAGAGAAATATCTCTTTTCTCGAAATCATTGAAAAGTCACACATTTATAAAGGAATTAATTTAAAATAGATTTTTGAATCAAAGTGTCCCATACCACTTTAAAACTTTTGAAAAGAAATTTCATTTCAAAACATTCATGTCCATATAAATAAATCCTTAAAATCATTTTGAAAACATGGACATTAATTAAAAAGATTTAGAAGGATAAATCTTTAAAACATTTAAAATTATGATCTTGATAAAAAGTACCTTTCACAAATTCTTAAAATATTCATTTTGAAATCATTTAAAAGTCACATAATTATAAAATAAACCATTTACTTTGAAAATATTCTTATAATCTTGTAAGGGAAGCTTTGACGATTTTATAACGGCGGTAAATATCCACACCCGCCGTATAAGTTAAAAAAAGACATTCTTACCTTAAATTTGTCGAAAAGGTTAAAAGTTCCTTGTTTGGAAAAAGATGGAAAGATTCCTTTCAAAACACATAAGGGTATAAATGAATTTAACCCATTGTCTAGTAAATAGTAAAAATGTTTTTAAATACATTTTTAAGGAACATGGATGTGGATGATAAAGAGATCCAAGTAGATAATTACGTATAAACAACCTTAGATAACGAAGAGATTGAGAAATAAACCCTTACCTTGTACTTTTCCTTGGATGGGGGTAGGTTAACCTCCTGTATAATGGTGAAATAATTGTTATTAAATTATACAAGAATCATATTATCTTTTAACATTTCTTTGTTAATAATATCTTAGTATTATCGTCGTTTCAGGTGTTAACTTACTCTTTTTCTTTTATATGTTTTGTTACGTAAGTCGTGGTTGTCATGGATAGGTTGTATATTATTCATATCCAGAATGATATCAAGTCCTTAAACATTATTTTTAAATCATCAAATGATAATTATGTTGAGTCAATAAGTTTTTCCTTATGACTTTTCCATTCCTTCTTGTTTTGAAAATCACAAACACCTTATCTTTAAGAAAACCGCTTTTATAAGGAAAATTGCTTTTATAAGGAAAATCGTTTTTGTAAGAAAGATTATCCTTATCATATTTTCATCCATATTTTTTCTTAAGTATAAGATTCGGATTCATTTATATATTCTCGGAATTTTTTGAAAATTTGATATGGAGTATTCTGTTTTAGGATCAGAATTCTGAATGAACTGTAATAAAGTTTCACTCCAAAATGCAGATGAGAACTGTGATAAAGTTTCATTCCGAATTCCAGATACGAACTCTGATTAAGTTCTACTCCGAATTCAGGATACGAATCCTTATGAAGTTCGACATCAAATTCTCATTACGAATTATGATGACGAATTCTCATTAAGATTTCTGATGACGAATTCTCATTATGAATTCTGATGATAAATTCTCATTATGAATTCTGATGACAAATTCTCATTAAGAATTCTGATGATGAATTCTCACTACAAATTCTGATGACGAATTCTTATTACGAATTCTCATTCCGAATTCACCTATTAAATAGAATATGATCATCTTTGTTTTATACACTCTGAATTTATTTAGACTCCAAAAATTATTTTTGGTTAGACTCCGAACTTTCATTTTTCTTACGTTGTTATAATCTGTCTACTCATTAATATTTTTTCTCTCACTCCGAAAATTCACTCCGAATATTCACTCTGAACTTTTTAAGACTTAAAACGATGTCGTACATTTTGTTTCACTTATTTTTTTTATAAAACGATGTCATCTATTATGTTATAACCTAACTGTTGGTTAAGTTACACGTGTACAGGTCCCTCAGACTTTTAAGGAAAATATGACCGTTGGAAAGGAGGCCGCCCTTGCCTATAAATAGAAGCTCATTTGAAAGAGCTCGATGATGTACTGATGACTGATGAATGACTTCTTTGACGTTGTGCATACATGTTTTTGAAGTGATTTCTAGAGAGAGTGGCTCTTATTAACACTCAAAGCTTCATGCGACTCTGAATGTTGGTGATTACATTTGAGGACTTCCGGGGATAGGAAGACAGAGGCTTCCAACACCTTGAAGTTGAGGTCTTTCTTACTGAGGAAGACAGAGGTTTCCAACTACCTTGAAGTTGAGGGCTTGTGGGGATAACAAGACAGACACTCCGATCTTCGTATCAAGGGCTTACCCTGGTGTGGGTAAGACAGACTTGCATGAATGTATAAATCAAGGGACCTTTATCCAAGGTTGTTGGATACCCTTATCTTTGGGTTATAAGACTTATATCTTGTTACTTGTAGTTTTACTACTTGTTTGTTTCCGCTGCATTTTGTATTTTAAGGAAAGTATAACATACTTATACCTCCTTACTTTTACTCTGTTTCATTTAGATTCAATACGCTTTAAGGTACAATCTCATATTGTAATCTTTTGTTAAGTTTCAATTTCTGGAACCATATTTCCGAAACCTACTTTCGGAATCTCTTTCCAAGTTTTCATTTGGTGTTAGAGGTGTTGTGAATTTTCTTAGTTTAACTTTGTTAAACTTAGTCATTTACTTTTCTTAAGGAAAATATAGTCAATCGTAACTAACTTTAAAGGTTCCAAAGGAATTTTTAAATTATACAATTCACCCCCCTCTTGTATATTGAGCATCTACATCATTATTTAGATCCTAAAATTGGTATCAGAGGAGGTCTCTGATATACTTATACTCTCGTATAAGTTTTCCTTGCTCACTTTCTCATTCCGAAATTTCCCATTCTGAACTTTCTCATTCCAAACTTTGTGATTACGAACTTTTTCTACTAACAAGTTTGTGTGTCGAAGGTTTTTAAGTATGGCAGGAATTACTGTTGGTTCTATTGATAATCTAAATCCTACAAGACCACCAATCTTTGATGGTAATGACTATGAGTACTGGAGAGATCGAATGAAGACTTTTGTTATTAATACTGGAGTTGACAATTTTGTTATGCTTATTGGAGATTATAAAATTCCTGAAAAGGAAGTTAGAACTTTTACTAACCAGGAAAAGCAAGAGTATCAACTCAATTATAAGGTACACAATACCTTACTTTGTTCAATGACCATAAATATATATAGCCAAATTTCTTCTTGTGAAGTAGCTAATTGTATCTGGAAGAAGTTAGAGGTTACAAACTTTGGAACTTCTAAGGTGATTGAGACTAAGAGAGCTATGCTTAGAGCTGAATATCATGGATTCAATTTTCCTTATGGAGAACCAATATGTAAAGTTCAACAGAGATTTATGACTATCGTCAACAGCCTACAGTCTATGGGAGAAAAGGGTTAGATGATGAAGCACTTGTGGATAAGATAATTGATATCATGCCTAATGAGTGGGAATCCAGAAGAACTGCTATAGATGAGAACAGGAAGGTCACTCAAATTTCTCTTGATGAGATATTTGGAAGTCTTCTCCAACATGAAACCAGAATGAAGATAGATGCTGACAACATCAAAAATAAAAATGGAAATGGTACTATTTCTTTTACAACAACATCATATCATATGAAAGCAAAGACTCCTGAGAGAGTAACCAGATCCAAGTCTAAGAAGATGTTAGTTCAATCAGATTCTAGTGAGAGTGAAATATCAGAAAATGAATTAGCAAATCTTGCTCGAAGGATGAACAAGATAGCTGGCTAGAGAAATTTCCAATCCAAGTATAAGAAAAAGGACAGGAAAGATAAGAAAGATGGAGAAGTTACTTGTTATGAATGCAAGAGAGATGGACATATTAGACCAGAATTCCCTTTGCTCAAAAATTAAGAAAGGAAAGAAATGCATTCATACAGGAACAGAAAGAAGTATTATAAAGCTAAAGCTAACAAAGTTCTGAAAGCTAGTGATACCTGGAGTGCCAGTGGTGGTTATTCTTCAGATGAATCTTCTGATTACGAATCTTCAAGACAGAAGAATCTTGGTCTTATAGCCCGATTACCTATTGATAATCATTGTTTTATGGCTAAGGTACAAAATGTTGAATCATTGACCAATGTTTCTTTAAATTCTAATGATAGTAAGTATTATAACTCTTCTGATGAAGAATCCTCTTCTGATGAAGAAAATAATTTACCTACTTATGAAGAAGTCTCTAGGTTTGCTGAACTTCTTGAGATTAAAAATTCTAAACTCAATAAAAAACTTGATAAGGCAAACTCTAGGAATTCTATTCTTACAAAATAGATATCAGATCTTTCTAAAGATCTTGATAGGAAAAATTCTGATTTTGAAAGTATTTCAAAAAATCTTGAGGAAGTAAATTCTGAAAAGAACAAACTTTCTAAAGAATTAGAAAAAGTAATTTCTAATAAAAATGTTTTCGAGCCTAGCTCTAGTTCTAAAACTAATGATTTTGAGGATAAAAACTTGGTAATAAAACTCAAGTCTGAAATTTTTTCCTTAAAGAAGTGTTTATCAAACTTTACCCATGGTAAAGAAAATTTTGATAAAATGTATTCCCAAATACGACCTTTAAGAAATAAATCCGGATTTGGTTATACCCATGCAAAACCAATTTTTAGTAACAATTATTTTGTTCCTCAAAGTGCCCAATTTTGTACAAAGTGTCAATGTGGTGGTCATTGGGAAAAGAATTGTTCCTTAAACAAAACCCAATCCTTAGGTTTTCATAAAGCTTATTTCTCAAAGAAGATGTGGGTTCCTAAAATTTTGTTGTCTGGAAATCTCGGATCCAAGCAAGTTTGGATTCTGAAAGTCTAATTCTCTTCTTCATTTCAGGAAAAGAAAGAGAGTACCAGCAACAATACATGTTACATGGATAGTGGATATTCCCGGCACATGACTGGTAACAAAATCTATTTTGAAAAGATTATCAAAATGAAAGGAGAAAAGGTAACTTTCAGAGATAATGCTAAGGGTGAGATTGTTGGTATTGGTAATATTAGTCTTTTAGGTAAAACTTTGATTTCAAATGTTCTTTTTGTTAAGGGTCTTAAGCACAACCTCATTATCACAAGTCAGTTATGTGATGAAGGTTACCTTGTGAATTTTAGGAATGATAAGTGCTTAGTTCACAATTCCAAGGAAGAATTTATTCTCTCAGCCAATAGGCATGAGAATTTTTACACCTTAAACTTAGAAGACCTCAGGAGTCAAGATTTACCTTGTCTAAGTGCAATGGAAGATCATTCCTGGTTATGGCATAGAAGACTAGGTCACTGTAACCTTAGAAACCTATGTAAACTCTCTAAGAAGAAACTAGTTAAGGATATACCGGAGCTTATATTGGATTCTTCTAAAGTTTGTGATCCTTGTCAACATGGAAAGAAACATAAATATAGTTTTAAATCAGTCGGTGAAGTCTCGACAACTGATGCATTATAGTTATTGCACATGGATCTTTTTGGTCCAACACAAACTGGAAGTATTGGAGGCAAATACTATGTGTTTGTTCTAGTTGATGATTTCACTAGATTTACTTGGGTCTATTTTCTAGCAAAGAATTCTGAAGCTTTTTCTTATTTCAAAAGTTTTAGAGCTCAAGTTAAAAATGATAAAAACCGTCCTTTGAAAACTATTCATAGTGATCATGGAGGAGAATTTCAAAATTCTGATTTTGAAACTTTTTGTAGTAAAAAAGGTATTACTCACAATTTCTCAGCACCTAGAACTCCTCAGCAGAATGGTGTAGTTGAAATAAGAAATAGAATTCTTCAAGAGATAACTAGAACCATGTTGAGTGAATATTCTATAGCTAGACATTTCTGGGCTGAAGATGTAAGTAATGTTTTCTATACTATAAATTGAGTTTTCATTAGACCTTTTCTTAATAAAACTCCTTATGAGTTATGGAATGGTATAAAACCAAGACTATCCTACTTCAAGGTTTTTGGTTGCAAAGTATTCATTCTGAATACTAAAGATAATCTACATAAATTCGCACCAAAATATGATGAAGGGATTTTCTTAGGTTATTCCACAACTTCTAAGGATTATAGAGTTTTTAATAAAAATACTTGTAGAGTACATGTAAAATTTGATGAGTCTGATCCTTTTGTTTTTAAACCATCCCAGCCTACATCCTCAGATGTGTTTTCAAAAACTGATTGTCAACCATCGACAGAAGAACCTTCTGATAAGGATAATTTTCAAGGAGATAATTTTGAAACATTTACCCCGGAAGACTTTCTACCCTATGTTGATGAACACGCTTTTCAAAACCCAAATTAGGTGTTTCTTAAGAATCATCCCAGTGATAGTATCATTGGTGATGTAAATCAACCTGTAAGGACTAGAATTTCCTTAATAAATGAAGTAGAACATCTAGCATTTCTTTCCCAATTAGAACCTAAAAGCACTGATGAAGCTTTAGGTGATGATGATTGGATCAAAGCCATGCAAGATGAACTAAATGAATTCGAAAGGAATAAAGTCTGAACCTTGGTTGAAAGACCTAAGGAGACTTCTGTTATGAGAGTAAAATGGGTTTTCAGAAATAAATGTGATGAAAATAGAGTCATAATAAGAAATAAAGCTAGACTTATTGCTAAAGGTTATAATCAGCAAGAGGGAATAGACTATGAAGAAACCTATGCTCCAGTAGCCAGACTTGAATCTATCCGTATTCTACTTGCCTTTGCAGCATTATTTAATTTTAAACTTTTTCAAATGGATGTGAAATGTGATTTTCATAATGGTTATGTTCAAGAGGATGTTTTTGCTGAACAACCTCCTGGATTTGATGATACAAAACATCCTGATTATGTTTTTAGACTTACCAAATCATTGTATGGCCTTAAATAAGCCCCACGAGCATGGAATGATAGACTCACTGGATTTTTGCTTCAAAATAACTATGTTAAGGGAAATGCAGTTCCAACCCTTTTTATAAAGAAAGATAAGAAAAATGTTTTGATTGTTCAAATTTATGTTGATGACATCATATTTGGTTCAACTCAGCAATCTTTGACTGACTCTTTTGCAAGTCTAATGAAATCTGAGTTTGAAATGAGTATGATGGGTGAGTTAACTTTTTTCCTTGGTTTTCAAATTTCTCAAAAACCAGAAGGAACCTACATATCTCAACATAAGTATATTAATGATCTTCTTAAAAAGTATGGTTATGACAACACTAAGAGTATAAGTACTCCTATTGGTACCTCAAACTCTTTAGATATTGATGAAGTTGGGAAACCAGTAGATCAAGCATCCTTTAGAGGTATGATAGGAAGTCTACTATACTTAACAGCTAGTCGACCAGACTTAATGGTTTCAGTATGCTTATGTGCAAAATATCAATCCAATCCTAAGGAATCTCACTTAAAGGCAGTAAAAAGAATTTTTCGCTACCTTAAGGGAACCATGGATCTAGGATTATTTTATACTTCTGGAAATGATTTTATCCTAAAAAGATTTTCTGATGCTGAATTTGGTGGATGTAGAATGGATAGAAAAAGTACATCCGGAACTTGTCATTTCTTAGGAGATTCATTAGTTTCTTGGTCTTGCAAGAAGAAACATTCTATAGCACTCTCCACTGCTGAAGCTGAATATGTAGCAGCTGGAAGTTGTTGTGCTCAAGTGTTATGGATGCAACACACACTCACAGACTATGGCTTGAGTTTTAATAAAACTCAAATTTTGTGTGATAACACAAGTTCCATTTCCCTTAGTAAGAACCCTACACATCACTCTCGTGAAAAACACATAGATATTAGGCATCACTTTCTTAGGGATCACACACTTAAAGGAGATATTAGTCTTCAGTTTATCTGAACGCAAGATCAACTTACTAATATTTTCACAAAATCTTTGCCTTCTGATAGATTTGAATACATTAAATAGAAGTTAGGAATGATAACCGTAAGGTAATCCTTTTTAATTAACTTTCTATTGAAAAAGTCTCCTTACAGCAATAAACTCCTTTTCATAGGGGGAGTACATTTGATTGTTAGAGTAACTATATTTTTCAAAGTTAGTTTTTCAAACTTTTCGGAACTAAATTTCCGGAATGGGAATTTCCAGAACTAAAATTTTCCAGAATGGATATTTTTGTACAGAAAACTTCTGAAATGGAAATTTTAGGATTGAAAACTTCCAGAATGGAAAATTTCTTACTGGTATTTTTATAATGGGATTTTCATACCGAATCTTTCATAATGAGTTTTTCATTTTGAAATTTTGTAATGAAATTTTCATACTGAGTTTTCCATACTGAGTATGTTTTTCGTAGTGAGTTTTGCGAACTTTTTCTTTTCGTAGTAAAGATTTTTTCGTAGTTTTCTTAAGAATGTTACCAATTACAAATAATCTTCCTAAGCCAATCCGAAAGGTATGATTTCCTTACTCAAGTTTTTGTAGTCATACTTTACTTGCTGGCTTTTCTTATATTTTGTTTTCGGATTATAATTTTCTTAAATCTTTGTTTTAATAAAACCTCAAAAGATCAGATTCAAGTTTTCATGAGAATTGGTTTTCGACTGTCAGATCTGATCTCAGCATGTCACAACCGTTCAATCAACCGTGGAAGTTGAACCGTTTTCTCGTTGCCTATATAAAGGGGACCCCAAATAGTTGTCCCACATCGGTTTTCAAGCTCCAGCGTCTCGAAGCTCTGCCTCTCTATTTTAAGATCGTTCCGAACTTCAGCTTTCTCCGTTCTGAACTTCTCAGAGGTCTTCAGATCCGAATGTCTGTGGAAGTAGCTTCTCAAGACATGTCTTCTTCTAAGCTGATTTCGAAGTGGTTGGTATATAGTAAAAGGTTGGTTCATCCTGACTTCTTCAACAAGTATTGTTCTCTTATATCTAAGAATATTAAGCTCAATGGATGGGAAGATATTGCTGTGTCCAAGCCAGGAAATCAAGATGAAGTTTATTCAGATTTACTTGTAGAATTCTATGAGACAGTTTCCTTCTTTAAGGAAAATGACAGGGAGAAGTTTTCATTTAATTCTTATGGAAAGACTTATAAACTTTCGTGTGTAATGGCAGCTAGCTTGGTAGGGCTGACCTATGAAGGAGAAGCTGAGTTCATCTCTCATGTTTTGTCGGATTCAAAGGGAAGCTTCAACAAGGAAAAGGCTTTGGAGACTCTCGGACTGTCAGATGATAAGGCTCCGAAGATTGCTTTTATATCTACAAATTTCCGGATTCTAGAATTATGGGTACAAGGTCTTATCGTACCAAGAAAGGGTGACAAAGATAGTTTGAAGAAGAGTGAGATCTACATCCTAGATTTTCTGATAAATCTGAGTAAGTTTAACCTGATGAACCACATTCTCATTACTCTTGAGAATGTTAAGAAAGGGAATCTGAGAGCTCAGATCATAATGTTTCCAGTAATCCTCTCAAATTTGATAGTTCGGTGCCTTGAGTCTTTCAAGGAGGCGTGCAAGTCTAAGCCAAGAGTTTGCAAAATTATGCTGGTGAGTGATGGTACACTCAAAAGAATGGATGTAGCCTTTGACAAGAAGACTGGTCAGTTTATTGATTTACCTGCTCAAGAAGAAATGGTTCCGAAAGTTGCTGATCTGGAATCCTCTAAGCCAGTAAGGAAGAGAAAGTTGAAATAAGTTGAAGTTGAAGCAGAGAATCCCAAGTCTAAGGAAGTTCATTCCGCACCTCCAAAACCAAAGAAGAAGAAATCTTACCCAGATGAGGTAGTTGCTAAATGGAGGGAGATCAAAGAGAAGAGAGTGCAAGGGGAGCCTCAGTTTGTCTTGGATCCTACAGAGGCTAAGGCCTTGAAGGAAAGAACTGTGGATGAGCTAGAAAAACAAGTCATAGAAAAGAAGTTTAAGAAGAATTTGTCTGAAGTAGAGGTATCTCGGGCATTGTTGAAGTTCAATGAGATGGTTTCAGCAAATATT
The DNA here is from genome assembly GCA_963277665.1 of Viscum album. Taxonomy (NCBI): domain Eukaryota; kingdom Viridiplantae; phylum Streptophyta; class Magnoliopsida; order Santalales; family Viscaceae; genus Viscum; species Viscum album. The sequence continues at coordinate 758,353,080 of OY728129.1, read as the reverse complement.
CTTGTTCCGAGATCCTTTTCTTTGTAATCTCTACCAGAGACTCCAGGAAGGAACTTTGTTGCTCCGGAAGAGGTAGTAGCTAAGCCTGTTGGGGAAATAGAGAAGATTGAGCAAGTGGAAGAAGAAGAATCTATTGCTGAAGGTAGTGGTGAAATTGGAGATGTTTTAAATCAAGTAGATGATTATAAGGGAACACCTTCAGAACATTTGTCGCTCTGAACCTCAGAAGTTGAGTCTTCTAAGTTAGTCACTCCAGCGATGGATTAGGAGAAAGGATAAGAAGAAGTAGCTTATCATGCAGAGGAAGAAAAACTTCTACATGATATTTCTCAAATGGAGGATGTAGAGGTTGGTGCTCAGAAAGATCCTGATGAGGAAGACAATGTTGTTCAAGTTTCTGATAGTGAAAAGAGAACTCCGGAACAGGACTCCATTCTGAAAAAGGACAAGGGAAAGCAACTTGTTGTTGATACCCTGAGCTCTGTGGTAGTAAAGAGAAGGGAAGTTGGTGACTCTTCTAAGAAGAAGGTTGATCATTTTGAAGAAGAAGATTCTCCAAGCAAAGTTTCGGATTCAGAGTCATCTTCGTTGGGGCATGACTTTGTTGTTCAGTATTTAAAGAAGTTGGTAGGTACTATTCTGACTTTCTCAAGTATTGATTCAAGATGCCAGATGCTCCAACATGCTTTGAATCAGAAAATAGGCTATGTATCCATGGTTATGGACAAGTGTGTTGAAATAGAGGCTCAGTTCAAAACTTTCTTTGTCGGCTATGAAGCCCACAAAAGATCTTGCAAGAGGATGACTAGCTGGTCGAGGAAACTGTAGAAGAGATGAGGCTATTTGATGAATTTCAAGATAATGTGAAGGATTCCTTTGAGACAGAAGACAGGAATATAAATGAGCTTACTTAATCCTTTGAAGAAAAGCTGACAGATGAAAAGAACTTCCGGATTCAAGAAGTCATAGATCTGAATGGGAAGCTGAATTTTGTTTCTCAAAACTGGAAGTTTGAAAGGGATCATCGGATTGAGTTTGAAGAGAAATTGAAGGCTCAGGAAGAAAAGTTTAAAGTTCAAGAAGAAAAGCTTAAAGCCCAGGAAGAAAATATTGAAGCTCAAAGTGCAAGAATTGTTGTGTTAGAGAAGTAAGCCGAGGAAGACCATAAAGAATTGAAGAAGATAAAAACTATTCTTAAGGGTCTCATGGCGAAGGAAAAATATCCAAAATAGACAGATCCGATATTTTGTTGTATCTAAATTTCTTTGTTGTTGAGATTTTCAAACTTAATGAAAATTTGTGCTTTCTCGTTTCTTTTGTTGTTGCTACTAATTGTTTTTCAGGTACCTTGTTATATTTTCCATTCCCTCTAATTCTTTTTTAAAATCACAAAGGTGGAGAAGGAAAATAACCCTAATAAAAAGGGAAAAAGAATCTTAACAAAGGGTGAGAGAAAACAAACTCTAATAAGAATTTATCTGAGGAGGAGTTTTTCATTAAAGAAGACTTTCTTATTCGTAATGAAATTTCATTACGGAAATCTAGAATACGATCCTTAGAGTTTCAAAGCCTAAGGGGGAGTTAGTCGTATTCATAAATATCCTTAAAGAAAAGGGAGATAAGACTTATTGTTTTTCTTTCTTCTTAGAATTTCTTTTTCGTAAGGATGTTTGTGCTTTCCAAAAAGGGGGAGATTGTTGAGTCAATAAGGTTTTCCTTATGACTTTTCCATTCCTTCTTGTTTTGAAAATCACAAACACCTTATCTTTAAGAAAATCACTTTTATAAGGAAAATTTCTTTTATAAGGAAAATCGATTTTTTAAGAAAAATTATCCTTATCATATTTTCATCCATATTTTTTCTTAAGTATAAGATTCAGATTCATTTCTATATTCTCTGAATTGTTTGAAACTTTGATATGAAGTATTCTGTTTTAGAGTCCAAATTCTGAATGAACTGTAATAAAGTTTCACTCTGAAATCTAGATGAGAATTGTGATAAAGTTTCATTCCGAATTCCAGATACGAACTCTGATTATGTTCTACTCCGAATTCAGGATACGAATCCTTATGAAGTTTGACATCGAATTCTCATTACAAATTATGATGACGAATTCTCATTAAGATTTCTGATGAAGAATTCTCATTATGAATTCTGATGATAAATTCTAATTACGAATTCTGATGATGAATTCTCAGTACGAATTCTGATGATGAATTCTCACTACGAATTCTGATGACGAATTCTCATTACGAATTCTCATTCCGAATTCTCATTCTAAATTTACCTATTAAACAGAATCTGATCATATTTTTTATATACACTCCGAATTTATTTAGACTCCGAAAATTATTTTTGGTTAGACTCCAAACTTTCATTTTTCTTACGTTGTTATAATCTGTCTACTCTTTAATATTATTTCTCTCACTCCGAACATTCACTCCGAATATTCACTCCAAACTTTTTAAGACTTAAAACGATGTCGTACATTCTGTTTCACTTATTTTGTTATAAAACGATGTCGTCTATTCTATTATAAACTAACCGTTGGTTAAGTTTCACGTGTACAGGTCCCTCCGACTTTTAAGGAAAATATGACCGTTGGAAAGGAGGCATACCTTTCCTATAAATAGTATCTCATTTGAAAGAGCTCAATGATGTACTGATGACTGATGAATGACTTCTTCGACATTGTGCATACATGTTGTTGAAGTGATTTCTAGAGAGAGAGAGGCTCTTATTAACTCTCAAAGCTTCATGCGACTCCGAATGTTGGTTATTACATTTGAGGACTTCTGGGGATAAAAAGACAGAGGTTTCCAACACCTTGAAGTTGAGGGATTCCTTGCTGAGGAAGATAGAGGTCGACAACTACCTTGAAGTTGAGGGCTTATGGGGATAGCAAGACAGAGACTCCGATCTTCGTATCGAGGGCTTACCCTGGTGTGGGTAAGACAGACTTGCTTGAAAGTATAAATCAAGGGACATTTATCCAAGGTTATTGGATACCCTTCTCTTTGGGTTAAAAGACTTATATCTTGTTACTTGTAGTTTTACTACTTGTTTTTTTCCACTTCATTTTGTATTTTAAGGAAAGTATAACTTACTTATACTTCCTTACTTGTACTCTGTTTCATTTAGATTCTATACGCTTTAAGGTAGAATCTCATATTGTAATCTTTTGCTAAGTTTCAATTTCCGGAACCATATTTCTGGAACCTACTTTCGGAATCTCTTTCCAAGTTTTCATTTGGTGTTAGAGGTGTTGTGAATTTTCTTAGTTTAACTTTGTTAAACTTAGTCCTTTCCTTTGCTTAAGAAAAATATAGTCAATTGTAACTAACATTAAAGGTTCCAAAAAAAATTTAAAGTATAAAATTCACCCCTATTTTATATTGAACATCTACATAATTATTTTGATCCTACAAATTATACTTGAATGGATACGATGGAGAATGAATCTCATCGCGTTCGTGGAGATGGTAGTCCATACGTACGCATGAGCGACAATATCATTCTTTTGATATTAAAATAATATATAATTGGATCGTATATCATATATAAAGAATCATTATCATGTTATATTTATTATTTACATTAATTATAAACCATTATTATACCCATCCAAATAATAATATATTGAATTACAATTACACCACGACGTGGAGACGGTAAGCCGTACGTACGCATGTATGGTGACATGTCATTCAAAGGATGGATAGAATACTGAATATGGTTGTACCATATTTATAATAATATTACCTTATATAGGAGATACTGGATTCGTTATTTTCGAATGGGAATAACAAAGAAAGAATAAGTTGAAGAAGAAACAAATTTGAAAAAGGGTGGTGAAAACATTACCTCTTCTTCGGGTTCTTCCTTTTGATTTGATCAAAAGGGCTCCTTAGGATGGATTTATGATCAAACTAGGGCCTCTAAGTTGTAGTGAGGGAAGTTTCGAGAGTATATGGGCAGGTTTTTTCCGAACCAAAAGGCTTTTAATGTGTGAATTATTGAGAAGGGTGAGTGCCCTTTTATAAGAGGGGTGAGGGGAACCTTTGGAAAATCTAGAAAAATTATTTTATAATAAATTCATATTTGGTTTCTAATGGCTCAAAAGTGGATTATTTAAAGTTTTATGTAGGTATAGGTCGAAAACAACTCAACCAATAGGATTTAGACAGGTTTGGGTTACTATATTAACTGTATCTTTAAGTATTAACTCCTAGTTAATTAGTTTGACACTTACCATGTCACTTTGTATTTTTAAATTATATAGTTAATAAACTTACTATATACATCCAAGAGACCCCCAAGTGGTCCATTAATGATACAACTATCATGATATAAGCCTCTTGTCCGATCCTTAGATTTTTAGGAATTTAATATCAATTAACAATATAATATTTGTTTTAAAAACTCTTTTATGTCAATTTTGACACTATTCAATAGTTGATTTTTTTAAAATTCATAACAGAATTATTACTTCTAAAAAGGTTAATTAAATCAATCCTAACATGTAATATTAACCTATAAAATTATTTTAATTCATAAAAAGTCTCAAATTATATTTATTTGGGTATTTATAATATCAATTATTTTAATTTTTCACTATTATGGTAATTACTGCATCATCATTATGTCATAAATAAATTAAATTATTTAATGTTTAAAAATTATAAATAAAGTCTCATTACGTAGGAAATCTTTTTATCTTTCTAATGAATATTTATAGTCAATACTCCAACATATATAACCTTACATAAAAATTGTTTTTCTAAAAGATATATGCTTGTGTCATTTTTGTATTCATTTTTACTTAATTAAAATAAAGTGTCCCTGTCACATACAAGTGGCTCCATGGGGTACCAAAATCGTCCCAAAGATGACCATGGTCTGACATTTGTCAACCAATAAGGTTAGGACACGTTTTAGGGTAATTTTTTATTATTATAATATTATTTTTTAATGCTTATTTACCAGATTTCCCCTTTAACCATGGTAAATAAAATATTTACCGAAGTAATTATTCAAAATGTCTAAAAATAAAAGTTACCTATTTACACAACTTAAACATCCTGATTCCAAATATGGAATCCATTTTTCCCAATTCAAAACACAGAAGTGGCAGAAATTAATTTAAAATTAATTCTCGTTGTTAAAACAAAAAGCGTGTTTTTAAGAGATAATAACTATCAAAAGATTGACACATGTTTATATCCGGTTTAATTGTGAAGTTTTGTCCAATTAAAAACATTTTATTAAATGGTAAAAATATATTTTAAATATACTTTAAAACCACTCAAATTCATAATTTATCACTACTAATTATTTTGATTAAAAAAGTAGTCTTTAATTAAAATTTAGTAATTTTCAGTATTCATCAAAATATAAAAGTTATCCGAAAAGTACCAAACTTTTACCCTAGAATAAATTCGATATTCTGAATCCAAAAATGAAGTCCATTTTGTGAGATAATATTTATAAAATTTTAAAAATTAGGTATTACTATTCATAACGACTAGTTTGATTGGTTACGGTGTGTGTTAGTACTCGAAGTTGCGTACAACACACGCTACTGTATTATTCAAAGGAAAGCGTACCATGGAAGATTGGGATGTTTAATTGTAAATTTTTGATGTCCCCATTTAGTCAAATTGAATATATAAATGTTTAAAATATTGGGTTTAAAAAGGGTTCACTATTAAAAGTTGGTAAAAGTGCAATACTAAAAATGAATTTGTTCTTACATTATTTCTAAGAAACTCATAATATGGATTCTAAAATTATATGGATTATATAAAGTTTAAAATTTAGTTAATACTATTAATAACCTCTTTTTAACGGCTTGTTTGGTAATTCATGCTGTGCTTGAACTCGGTGTTGCGTGTAGTGCGAATTATTGATTTATTTTGAAGAAATAACACACTATGAAATCTTGGGGTGTTACATTCTCCCCTCCTTTAATAAATTGTGTCCTCGCAATTTGAAATTGTTCTTCGAAAATAAGAGGTTGAATATAGAAAATATCTTTGTGGGAAAACCCACATTGGAAATTGGGTTAATAAAATTTAGTCTTAATAAGAGGAAAAGAGAAATGAAAGGGTCACCACCAAATTATGATATCTATTCGGAGAACATTGGTGGAAATTAGAGACATATAATTGGAGGAAAAACATAAATATTTATAGGTAGGGATTGAGGTCATCAATCACAAACAAGTGTAAAATTGAGGGCCTTAAATTCATCAATCTATGATGATTTAAAATACCATCGGTTCAGCAAAACATATGGTATTAGGATAACACATTTTTTTGTTTTAAGACCCCTTCACTAAAGTATAAGAATTAATTTCTTCATTGAATAATAGAAGAAGAAAAATATATACTTGACAAGTAGATTCTCATCCTTTAAGTAAGTTCTACCACAAACTCATCTTTCACTCTAAAAGATAATAGAACTTAAAAATAATATTCTATTTATCCTAATCGTATAGGGTTAAAAAATGAATTTATAATTCATCTACCAAAACCATTAAAAAAACGATATTATTCAATCCAGGACATCACGTGGGTCAGTGGTAGGTGATACACCCTTGTCTCCCTTCGGTTGTGGGCTCAAGCCTTGTGGCCTTTCCAGACGCGACGGGTTGCTGCCCAACCTCCGAGTTGTCCTTTTATGGCAATCCAAAATAATCCAAACTAGAACTATCCAAAATACTTCAGTCCAAAATTTATAAGGAAGGTAAACACAATGAAGATCCTTTTTTCCGCATAATAACATATGAACACCTTCATCATGTATTCTTTTAAAACACTGCAACATCCTGAATTACCATAAAACCTTATTGATTACATTCATGATCCCTTATTCCTTAAAGAATAATAGATATACTTCTTCAATCTAAAAATGTTTTAAACCCAAAAAATGATGGAATATACAAATCATTAATCAGTTTCAAGGTAGTCAAGAATATACAATATAATTTATCCAAATAAATCATGTATTATTCTAAAATCACTACCTCGGTATCAGAACCATATTATGGTTTATCTTTCTCTCAACCATATATTTTCCAAAAATTTAACCTGCTATTGAGTCACTTTTCTTTTTCCACACAATCTCAAGTCCTTAATGAAATTGTATTGCATTATAATCACTATATAATCCATAATTATTATAAGAAGTAAATTATTAATACAACACTCAAATGAAATAATCAACATAAGAACTCTAATCATTCCTCTTCATCTGTGGTAGTATCATAACTTGATTATTATCCAATAGCATCATTTGCGGCATAGTCTGACGACTAGGGCATAGGTTCACGTAGTATCCAAACTCCTTGAAAAAGAAGCATTGTACATTTGAAACCATTTTCTTACCCTTGCATTCACGTACTTTGTTCCCTTTTCCTCCACACTTATAACAAACTCACATTCCTTTCATGCAAGTACCAGGGTGTTTCTTTCCAGAGTAATCACATATGGGAAAATTCTTCTTTTCCCTCTTCCCTTTATCTATCTTTCTCTCTTCCATCCTTTTATTCTATTGCTTCCCTTCAAAACCATAGGAATCAGTAAACTCTTTACTTATCTTATCAACACATGATATTATTTCTTCATATGATGATAATACATGGGAGACTATTTCTCTTATAAATTATGGATTAAGACCATGAAAGATATTATCCTTCTTTCTCTTTGGATCATGTTCATTGCTGGAGTTCTCATTCCTTCTACTCGGTGCCATTTCTAATCAATGGCATACACTAGATTAGTTTATGAATAACAATACCTAATCCCAAACTTGTAAAACACATAACATAAATTAAATAGTTTATGGATATAATCCATAATCATAAAAATGTCTCCTTTGAGGAAGTATATACTCATAAACCCTTCATAATGGTTTGTAATGAAAATGAGAATTATCCTAAGAATATCCCCTGGGAGTGTCGTAACCAAGAGTGCAGCAAGGCCCATTGTCGTGAACCAGTTCCTGTTCGAGTCCATCTCCAAGCGGTGTTTTTGGGTTTTACCCCTAGGTATATATGTTCCAGAGTCTCCTATACCTGCTCGTATCCAGACAGGGATGTATTGCTCGGAAAACTCACAAAATCTCTACAATACCAATATTTTAGGAAGTTGTTCTATACTAATCCTCAAAGTCCATCTTAAATCTATGTGCTCTAATCAGAGTTTATCTAAATATAGCTTCCAAGGTTTGTACTAAACCTCCCTCTGATACCAACTGTAACACCCTGACCCCAGTTACCCAGAGTTGGTGCATTATTACATAACATTGGCATGATCACAAGAAATATCAAATCTCTAAAGAATGACTAGTTTAGTAGCCTTGGAAACATTAGATAAATTCATAAGTCTTACATTACATCATAAAAATGAAAACTACAACAACATATTTTCTTCATATTCCACACTCATATCCCCACATACTATCCCTGCAGGTCATTCATAAATTACTTCTTCACATCCTGGGTAAAATAAAACATTGAAAGGGGTGATCTCAAATTCCTAGTAAGGATAACAATATAGCGGAAACTTTCATAAATAAGAATAAACATTTAAGGCACTGTATAACTAAAACAAAAGCCTTTTAAACTTAAACTTCAACATATTATGGAAAAATAAAATGAAATAATTCCATTTACTTATTCACATGAATATTCTACTAATCGAATAATCACAAGAAATATCAACAACCACTTTCATAATGATGGAATGCATAATGCCAGACTATCATAACCAAATAGCCAAGGCCTCGTGCCAAGACTAAAAATAATATTTTTTCAAGGCCTTATGCCAAGACACTAGTTTGTCTCATGAGACCTATTGATGCATCGAGGAGCTATAGCGGGCTCCACCTGTCACTTACTAAGTCCAATGCATTCCCATATGAAAAGGTTTAAACATAACATAAACATTCGTATTAAAACTAGCATACAAAATGTCAATACTTTCTCTATAAACCATGAATGTTATAAAAAAACATCCATAGTAAAACATATCACAAAACCTTCAATACAATACAAAAGTTTTGTATCATAATAAATCAACTTCAAATAAGCTTAAAATCCATCAAAGGATATTGACATAGATGAAATCAAAACAATTTGAGAGAAATACCTCTTTTCTCGAAATCATTGAAAAGTCACACATTTATAAAGGAAGTAATTTAAAAAAGGTTTTTGAATCAAAGTGTCTCATACCAGTTTGAAACTTTTTAAAAGAAATGTCATTTCAAAACATTCATGTCCATATAAGTAAATCCTTAAAATCATTTTGAAAACATGGACATTAATTAAAAAGATTTAGAAAGATAAATCATTAAAACATTTAAAATTATGATCTTGATAAAGAGTACCTTTCACAAATTCTTAAAATATTCATTTTGAAATCATTTAAAAGTCACATAATTATAAAATAAAACATTTACTTTTAAAATATTCTTATAAGCTTGTAAGGGAAGCTTTGACGATTTTATAATGGCGGTAAATAGCCGCACCCGCCGTATAAGTTAAAAAAAGACATTATTACCTTCAATTTGTCGAAAAGGTTAAAAGTGCCTTGTTTGGAAAACGACAGAAGGATTCCATTCAAAACAAATAATGATATAAATGACTTTAACCCATTGTCTAGTAAATAGTAAAAAAATTTAAATACATTTTTAAGGAACATGGATGTGGATGATAAAGAGATCCCAGTAGATAATTACGTATAAACAACCTCAGATAATGAAGAGATTTCCAAATAAACCCTTACCTTGTACTTTTCCTTGGATGGGGGTAGGTGAACCTCTTGTATAATGGTGAAATAATTGTTATTAAATTATACAAGAATCATATGATCTTTTAACATTTCTTTGTTAATAATATCTTAGTATTATTGTCATTTCGGGTGTTAACTTACCCGTTTTCTTTTATATGTTTTGTCACGTAAGCTGTGGTTGTCATGGATAGGTTGTATATTATTCATATCCATAATGATATAAAGTCCTCAAACATTATTTTTAAATCATCAAATGATAATTATACTTGAATGGATACGATAGAGAATGAATCTCATCCTGTTCGTGGAGACGGTAGTCCGTACGTACGCACGAGCGACAATATCATTCTTTTGATATTAAAATAATATATAATTGGATGTTATATCATATACACATAATAATTATCATGTTATATTTATTATTTAAATGAATTATAAACCATTATTATTCCCATCCAAATAATAATATATTGAATAACAATTACACCACGACGTGGAGACGGGAAGCCGTACGTACGCACGTATGGTGACATGTCATTCAAAGGATGGATAGAATACTGAATATGGTTGTACCATATTTATAAAAATATTACAGTATATAGGAGATACTGGATTCATTATTTTAGAATGGGAATAACAAAGATAGAACAAGTTGACGAAGAAACGAATTTGAAAAAGGGTGGTGAAAACATTACCTCTTCTTCGGGTTCTTCCTTTGGATTTTATCAAAAGGGCTCCTTAGGTTGGCCTTCTAATCAAACTAAGGCCTCTAGGTTTTATTGAGGGAAGTTGAGAGAGTATTTGGGTAGGGTTTTTCCGAACCAAAAGGTTTTAATGTGTGAATTAGTGAGAAGGGTGAGTTCCCTTTTATAAGAGGGGTGAGGGGCACCTTTGGAAAAGCTAGAAATATTATTTTATATTAAATTCATATTCGGTTTCTAATGGCTCAAAAGTGAATTCTTTAAAGGCTAAGGTTGTTATAGGTCGAAAACCACTCAACCAATAGGATTTAGACATGTTTGGGTTACTATATTAACCTTATCTTTAAGTATTAACTCTTGGTTAATTAGTTTGACACTTACCATGTCACTTTGTATTTTTATATTATATAGTTAGTAAACTTACTATATACATCCAAAAGACCCCCAAGTGGTCCATTAATAATACAAATATCATTATATAAGTCTCTTTTCCGAACCTTAGATTTTTAGGAATTTAATATCAATTAATAATATAATATTTGTTTTAAAAACTCTTTTATGTCAATTTTGACACTATTCAATAGTTGATTTTTGTAAAAATCATAAAAGAAGTATTACTTATAAAAACGTTAATTAAATAAATCCTAACATGTCATATTAACCTATAAAATTATTTTAATTCATAAAAGGCACATATTATATTTATTTAGTTATTTATAATATCAATTATTTTAATTTTTTTACTATTATGGTAATTACTGCATCATCATTGTGTCATAACTAAATTAAAATATTTAATGTCTAAAAATTATAAATAAAATATAATTATGTAGGAAATATTTTTATCTTTATAAAGAATATTTATAGTCGAAAATAAAACATATATAACCCTATGTAAAAATTGTTTTTCTAAAAGATATATGCTTGTGTCATTTTTGTATTCATTTTAACTTAATTAAAATAAAGTGTGCCTATCACTTAAAAGTGGCTCCATGGGGTCCCAAAATCGACCCAAAGATGCTCATGGTCAGACATGTATCAACCAATAAGGTTAGGACACGTTTTAGGGTAATATTTTATTATTATAATATTATTTTTTAACACTTATTTACTGGATTTACCCTTTAACCAGGGTAAATAAAATATTTACCGAAATAATTATTCAAAATGTTTAAAAATAAAAGTTACCTATTTACACAACTTGAACGTCCTAATTCCAAATATGGAATCCATTTTTCCAAATTCAAAACACAGAAGTGGCATAAATTAATTTAAAATTAATTTCCGTTGTTAAAACAAAAAGCGTGTTTTTAAGAGATAATAACTATCAAAAGATTGACACTTGTTTATATCCGGTTTAATTGTGAAGTTTTTTCCAATGAAAAACATTGTATTAAATGGTAAAAATATATTCTAAATATACTTTAAAACCACTAAAATTCATAATTTATCACTACAAATTATTTTGATTAAAAAATTTGTTTTTAATTAAAATTTAGTAATATTCACTATTCATCAAAATATAAAAGTTATCCGAAATGTACCAAAATTTTACCCTAGGCTAAATTCCATATTCTGAATCCAAAAATGAAGTCCATTTTGAGAGATAAAATTTATAAAATTTCAAAAATTAGGTATTACTATTCGTAACAGCTAGTTTGATTGGTTGTGGTGTGTTAGAACTCGAAGTTACGTACAACACACGCTACTGTAATATTCAAAGGAAAGTGTACCATGGAAGCTTGGGATGTTTCATTGTAAATTTTTTATGTCCCCATTTAGTCAAATTGAATATATAAAAGTTTAATATATTGGATTTGAAAAGGGTTCACTATTAAAAGTTGGTAAAAGTGCAATACTGAAAATGAATTTGTTCTTACATTATGTCTAAGAAACTCATAATATGGATTCTAAAATTATAAGGATTATATAAAGTTTAAAATTTAGTTAATACTATTCATAACCACTTTTGAACGGCTTGTTTGGTAAGTCATGGTGCGCTTGAATACGGTGTTGCGTGTAGTGCAAGTTATTGAATTATTTTGAAGAAATAACACACTATGAAATCTTGGGGTGTTACATTCTCCCCTCCTTCAATAAATTGTGTCCTCGAAATTTTAAATTGTTCTTCGAAAATCAAAGGTTGAATATAGAAAATATCTTTGTGGGAAAACCCACATCAGAAATTGGGTTAATAAAATTTAGTCTTAATAAGGGGAAAAGAGAAATGAAAGGGTTACCACCAAATTATGATATCTATTCGAAGAACATCGGTGGCAATTAGAGACATATAATTTGAGGAAAAATGTAAATATTTATAGGTAGTGATTGAGGTCATCAATCACAAACAAGTGTAAAATTGAGGGTCTTAAATTCATCAATCTATGATGATTTAAAATACCATCGGTTCAGAAAAACATATGGTATTAGGATAACACATTTTTTTGTTTTAAGATCCCTTCACTAAAGTATAAGAATTAATTTCTTCATTGAATAAGAGAAGAAGAAAAATATATACTTGACAAGTAGAGTCTCATCCTTTAACTAAGTTCTACCAAAAACTCATCTTTCACTCTAAAAGATAATAGAACTTAAAAATAATATTCTATTTATCCTATTCGTATAGGGTTAAAAAATGAATTTATAATTCATCTAGCAGAACGATTAAAAAATGACATTATTCAATCCATGACATCACGTGGGTCAGTGGAAGGTGATACACCCTTGTCTCCCTTCGGTTGTGGGCTCGAGTCTCACGGCCTTGCCAGACGCAACGGGTTGCCGCCCGACCTTCAAGTTGTCCTTTTATGGCAATCCAAAATAATCCAAAATAGAACTATTCAAAATACTTCAGTCCAAAATTTATAAGGAAGGTAAACACAATGAAGATCCTTTTTGCCGCGTAATAACATGTGAACACCTTCATCATGTATTCTTTTAAAACACTGCAACATTCTGAATTACCACAAAACCTTATTGATTACATTCATGATCCCTTATTCCTTAAAGAATAATATATATACTCCTTCAATCCAAAAATGTTTTAAACCCCAACAATGATGGAATATACAAATCATTAATCAGTTTCAAGATAGTCAAGAATATCCAATATAATTTATCCAAATCAATCATGTATTATTCTAAAATCACTACCTCGGTATCAGAACCATATTATGGTTTATCTTTCTCTCAACCATATATTTTCCAAAAATTTAACCTGCTATTGAGTCACTTTTATTTGTTCCACACAATCTCAAGTCCTTAATGAAATAGTACTGCAGTACAATCCCTATATAATCCATAATTATTATAAGAAGTTAATTGTTGATGCAACACTCAAATGACATAATCAACATAAGAACTCTAATCATTCCTCTTCATCTGTGGTAGTATCATAACTTGATTATTATACAATAGCATCATTTTCGGCATAGTCTGACGACTGTGACATAGGTTCGCGTAGTGTCCAAACTCCTTGCAAATGAAGCATTGTACATTTGAAACCATTTTCTTACCCTTGCAGTCACGTACTTTGTGCCCTTTTCCTCCACACTTATAACAAACTCCCATTCCTTTCATGCAAGTTCCAGGGTGTTTCTTTCCACAGTTATCACATATGGGAAAATTCTTCTTTTCCCTCTTCCCTTTATCCATCTTTCTCTCTTCCATCCTTTTCTTCTCTTTCTTCCCTTCAAAACCATAGGACTCAGTAAACTCTTTAATTATCTTATCAACACATGATGTTATTTCTTCATATGATGATAATACATGGGAGAATATTTCGCTTATAAATTCTGGCTTAATACCATGAAAGATATGATCCTTCATTCTCTTTGGATCATGTTTGTTGCTGGAGTTCTCATTCCTTCTACTGGGCGCCATTTCTAAACAATGGCATACACTATATTAGTTTATGAATAACAATAACTAATCCCAAACTTGTAAAAAAACATAACATAAATTAAATAGTTTATGGATATAATCCATAATCATAAAAATGTCTCCTTTGAGGAAGTATATACTCATAAACCCTTCATAATGGTTTGTAAAGAAAATGAGAATTATCCAAAGCATATCCCCCGGGAGTGTCGTAACCAAGAGTGTAGCAAGGCCCATTGTCGTGCACCAGTTCCCGTTCGAGTCCAGCTCAAAGCGGTGTTTTCGGGTTTTACCCCTAGGTACATCTGTGCCAGAGCCGCCTCTACCTTCTCGTATCCATACAGGGATGTATTTCTCGAAAAACTCACAAAATCTCTACAATACCAATATTCTAGGAAGTTATTCTATACTAATCCTCAAATTCCATCTTAAATCTATGTGCTCTAATTAGAGTTTATATAAATCTAGCTTCCAAGGTTTGTACTAAACCTGTAACACCCCGAGACTTTATGAAAAATATTTTTTTTAATTTCATTAATGTCTTGTCTTGTACGCTACACCAAAAGGAGCTTCCACAACACGCAATCGTGACCTTCCTCGATAGCGTGTGTAGTACACAATAACGAGTTTCACTAAACAACAATATGCTATTAAAATATTATTAAAACTAGCCGTTATGAATAGTAATAACCACCTTTTAAAATTTTAGAAATTTTAGCTCTCAAAATGGACTTCATTTTTGGATTCGGAGTATCAAATTTAGCCTAAGGTGAAATTTTGGTACTTTTCGGATAACTTTCATATTCTGATGAATAGTGAAAATTACTAAATTATAATTAAAAACAACTTTTTTTAATCGAAATAATTAATAGTGATAAATTATTAATTTGAGTGGTTTTAAAGTATATTTAGAATATATTTTTACAATTTAATACAATGTTTGTCATTGGATGTAATTTCACATTTAAACCAGTCATAAGCAAGTGTCAATCTTTTGATAGTTATTATCTCTTAAGAACACGCTATTTGTTTTGACGATGGGAATTAATTTTTAAATTAATTAATGCAACTGAAATGTTTTTAATTTGATAAAATAGACATCATTTTTGAATTCATAATATCAAATATATCTTAGATCTAATTTTTGGTTTTTTTCTGGAAACTTTCATTTTTTGATGAATAGTGAAACCACTAAGTGGTAGTTAAAAAAAACTGAATTTTTCATAAAACTTAATTTTACCGCTTCTGTGAGTGGAATTTCTAAAATCCGAGAGGCACGGTTAATATCAAGGACTAAAATGTGGTTCAATGAGATGAAAATAATTTTTGATGAATAGTAACTTTTTACTTTTTTTTTCCACGGTTAAAAGTAAATAGGGTAATTAAGGGTAAAAATGATATTATTATTACCCTAACACATGTCCTAATTCTATTGGACAAGTTTAATTCGAACAAAAACAACCTTAGGAATAAAATATGACCATTTAGGCCCACTTGGATTAGATTAGGACATTTATTATTAATTTATTTAAAGAAGGGTTAAAATAGTTAAAATAAATTTTAATAAGTAAATCATTTTCAATATGGGGTTATACATAAGATAAATTCGACTATAAATATTCATTAGAAATCTAAAAATATTTCCTACATAATGGTATTTTATTTGTAATTTTTAGACTTTAAATAATTTAATTTATTTATGACACAATGATGATGCAGTAATTGTCTTATTAATGAAATATTGACATAATTGATGTTATAAATGACCAAATAAATGTAATTTGAGACTTTTTATGACTTAAATTAATTTTCTAGGTTAATATAACATGTTATTGTTGATATAAGTAACTTGGTTTGAAATTATCATTATTTTATGAATTTCATAAAAATCATGTACCAAATAGTGTCAAAATTGACATAAATTAGTTTTTAAAACAAATATTATATTATTAATTTTTATTTAATTCCTAAACAGCTAAGGTTCTACAAAATGACTTAGATAAGGATATATATTAATAATAAACAACTTAGGGTTAGTTTGTCTTGTTATGGTAAGTTTAATAACCATATAGTTTAAGAAAACAAAAAGACACGGTAAAAGTTAAATTATTTAACTTAGAGTTAAATCTAATTGATAAGGTTAAAATAATAACCTAAACTTGTCTAAATCCTATTGTATGAGAGGATTTTGACCCATCCCCACTTTATCTTCTAAATAAGACCCTTTGGAACCATTATAAACCGAATTTGACCTTAATATAAAATAATATTTTGAGATTTTCCTAAGGTGCCCCTCTCCTCCCTTATAAAAGGGCACCTCCTCCCTCTCCTCCTCACACCAATTTTAGCATTCAAGCTCGTCCAACCCCTGAAAAAATCTCTTCTACACTTCCCTAGTATCATCCTAGAGGTCCTGGTTCTCTTCAAAGACCATCCTTAGTTCTTTAAGTGGAGGTTAAGTGAAGGCGCGTCAAAAAGAGGTAATATCCATTACTGATCTTTTTCAATTTCTTTCTTCTTCAACTTCTTCTTCTTTAGTTGTTTCATGATAAAGTAATAACATCAGTATTTATTATATACTGATATGTTATTATAAATATGAAACAACTCAAATTAACCTTCTATCCATCCTACAGAAAAAGGAAATCACCGCGCGTGCGTACGTACGGAATACCGTCTCCACGCCATGGTGTAATCTATTTTCCACCACCACCTTACATGGATGGGTATAATGGTGTAAATAATGACTATATATGACTATTATAAAGTTATATTTATTCTGAAATAGTATACATACACTCCAATACAATTCCACGATCATAGGAACGATATCATCACTCGTGCGTACGTACGGAATACCGTCTCCACGATGTGATGCGACTCGTTCTGCAGGATCTTCATTTCATAATGATTATATAAATGAATTGAATGAATGAATATGATATATATTACACTAATACCATTCTGGAAATGAGGTATCTATATCCTAAATAGAAGAATAAGAATTTATTCGACAAAACACGCATAAGAACAAAAAGTAATAAACACCCGAATTACAAGTAGTAATGAAATATTACTAATAATAAGATACGAATATGACCATATATGATATCATAAAAATAATTATGATTCTGTAATAAGTAAATAACATTATTTAAATCATTATACAGGAGGTTCGGACACGTACAAAGAATATCGGACCAAAGGTAAGGGAAAATATTACAATCTCATTTTTATCTGATATTGTTTATACTTTGAAATTTACTGGGGTGTATTTTATCATCCACATCCATGTTTCCTCAATATATAATATTTATATCCTTATAAAATAGTTTATATCCAATTTTACCATTTGGTGAGTTTTTAGTAAAATATATGAAAGGAATCTTTTGTCGTTTTTCATACGAGGTACTTTTTAACTTTTCCGACAAAAGTACGAAGAATGTTTTTTTAACTTATACGGCATGAATGGATTTTTAAAACATTATTTCCAAGAAGCTTACTTTACAATTTTTCAAGTTTATTTTTAATCAAATTCTTTTAGTTTAGAATTGTACGACATGTTAAGAAAGGAAAAAAAATTTGAAGCAGAAAGGATATTTTCCTCAAGAATGGAGTTCAAGTGTTTTATCAAAATTATTTTCCATCTAAGATAATAAAGGGTTCTGTTTTTATCCCTATTATTACATTGATTTGATTATGTTGTGATGGAAGTATATTTTTATAAATTACTTTATCTTATATGAATTGTTTTATGATGTCACGATGTTTAAGATTCCCATTTTTATTACATGGGTTATGTTATGATGTATGATTTTCTGATTTTGTGGCACACATAAGAATGGTATCATTATGAGATGGGTGGGACCTATATCTCCCTCCAATTCATTGGGTAAAGATTTTATATCTCATGAGATAGACATGGCTGGAACTGTAGGTTATACCGGTTCAGTGAAACAGGACTGAAACGATGGTGACTCGGTTCAGAAATGGACTTTGTCCACTAAGATAGTCTTGGCAATGAGTCTTGACTAATAAGATATGATTCTCTATGATTATGTGTGTATGCCACAAATTTTCATGTTTTAAGTTTTGATTATTGGTATTACATTTCCCTTCTATGATTTATCCCATGTTATGATATTATGATCTCTTTTGCAGGTTAAGATTTCCAAAATGTTATGTTCTTATGAAAATGATGTGATTGATATTTCTTTTGTTTACCCTTACTGAGCATTTGAGCTCACCCTTGTATGTTTTCTTTTCCCTAGGATATAAAGAAAGGTTTTAGGTAAAAAAAGGAAGATCTTTATGGGAGATGTTGAAGATCTTTCACCACGATTAGAAGATTATATTCCGAGTTTCCAAAGACACTAAACTATTACGATCCTTGTGTGTGTGTTTTTGTTATGTACTAAGTATTCCGCAAAAGTAATGTAATGTCCATGTACTTCAATCTTCGGGTATCTACAGTTGGTATCAGAGGAAAGGTTTAGTAAACCTTTGGAAACTAGGATGCGAAAATGTTAGTGAGATCCTTAGAGATATTTCTATGGTATGTCTAGGGATGTCTCTAAGGTTAAGTATACGTATAGGTTATAGTCCTAGAATTGCACTAACAATATTAGAATTTAACCTAAGATGTTAGATATTGAGGATACTCCCCCTTTACTATGTTGTTTTCTCTAGCATGATTTTTGCCTCTCACAAGATTCTTTTTGTGTTTTAGTTAATGGAAGGAACCAGAAGGAATTCGGTTAACATTGAATCCAATGGAAAAATTGGTGACTATGAGCAACAAAATTGTGTAATTCCTATAGAGAAAGATATTGTGATTATGCCGAATCAGTCATCACGATATATGATTAACAAGGTGAACATTAGTGGTATGCCTAATTCATCAAAGAAGAGGAAGATAAACTATTATTCATGTTCACATGTTGAGGAGCATAAAGAAAGGAAGATTGAGATTTCTAAAGAAGGGAAGAAGAACCTTGAGGAATACCTCAAATGGAGGGACCGATGTTATCTGTGTGGAGAAAAGGGTCATAGAGTGACAGACTGTTATGGAGTTCAATGTCTTATTTGTGGAGAACATGGGCATTACCCAACTCAATTCCCTGACCTAAAAAGTTACTTCTAAATCAAGGAAGGACTTATTCCAAGACAATCATTGAAGTGGATGGACTGAAGTGTTTATGTATTGGTATTTAATAATAATGTTGTTGATGTACTTTTATGGTGTATTGAAATATTTATGTATTTGTCTATTGTGGTTTTCAATAATTTTAAGGTACCGTTAACCATGAAAAGTTATTCAAATATTTTGGAAAGTAGATGATATGCGAATAATGAAGGGATAAAGAGAAAATGAAATGTTTGACAGTATTCATGAGCTCATGATTGATATAAGGACTAAGTGATATCATGGTTAGAGTATATAGAATTTTGAGGATTTTGGTATGTGGAAAGAGTTAACTTTTAACAACATTCATGTTTTCATTAAGGTTCAATGGGTATTCAAGAGAATACATGATTAAGGCCTTTGAATGTTTGGAATGTGACCAACGATGGTATTAAATCTTTGGTAATCGTTTTCACTATATTATGAGAGTGGACTGCAGTATTATGGATAAGCCTAAAGATTGGAATGGATTATGTTGGACATAAGTTATTATTTTTTAAGGATAGAAGTTTTTTCGATATTATTGATGGGATGTTATAGTAATATAGTTTTAGAAAAAGGACAACCTGCAGGACGGGCGACAGCCCATCGCGTCGGACAAGGTCATGGGAATCGAACCCACAACCAAAGTGCGACTGGCCTTTATCGCCTAGCACTGGCCTACAGGAAGTCCCTGTTTAGTAGAAACTAGTTTTATTATATTAAGCAGTATGATATATGAAGTATAAGTCCATTTTAGGAACCATATATCATTAATCTCACTATAGATGGACTTATGTATTTTTTGATAACTTTTCTAACCATTTGTTTGAGACAGATGGAATGACCCATCATTCTATCACATGATCTTCTAACACATCACGAATGACAAATTCAACTTCATTTCTTTCAGAGATAAAGTGGAAATTGTCCAAAGAACGAACAACGGTGAGACTATACCAAAATCACGAAAGTATTTCTTCTAATTCCAATTTCATCAACTTTAGGAAAATGATCTTGAAAACCAAAAATGTTGTCCTAGTGCTCTTATATCTGATGAATCAGATGGTACCTTAGATCGTCACAAATTTATGGCTTTGTGATTGCTGAATTTTCCATAGCCATGTTCTCTACCACTCTCCATCAGAACATGATGGTTAGATTTCTCTTCCATATCCATATTTTCACCTATGTGGAAACCCAGTGATTAGTTTATTTGGGTAACTGTTACGTTTCATACTTTTGTTTTTAAAGATTGGTTTTGGTATTCCTTTTTACGATGTGGGTTTCTATTAAAGAAACTTTCGAATAGTAAACCATTTATAACCCCGGTGAATTTCGAGGGTGAAATTCATTTTAAGGGGGGTAGAATGTAACACCCTGAGACTTTATGAAAAATATTTTTTTAATTTCATTAATGTCTTGTGTTTTACGCTACACCAAAAGGAGCTTTCACAACACGCAATCGCGACCTTCCTCGATAGCGTGTGTAGTACGCAATAACGAGTTTCACTAAACAACAATATGCTATTAAAATATTATTAAAACTAGCCGTTATGAATAGTAATAACCACCTTTTAAAATTTTAGAAATTTTAGCTCTCAAAATGGACTTCATTTTTGGATTCGGAGTATCGAATTTAGCCTAAGGTGAAATTTTGGTACTTTTTGGATAACTTTCATATTCTGATGAATAATGAAAATTACTAAATTATAATTAAAAATAACTTTTTTTAATCGAAATAATTAATAGTGATAAATTATTAATTTGAGTGGTTTTAAAGTATATTTAGAATATATTTTTAAAATTTAATACAATTTTGGTCATTGGATGTAATTTCACATTTAAACCAGTCATAAGCAAGTGTCAATCTTTTGATAGTTATTATCTCTTAAGAACACGCTATTTGTTTTGATGGCGGGAATTAATTTTAAAATTAATTAATGCAAATGATATGTTTTTAATTTGATAAAATAGACATCATTTTTGATTTCATAATATCAAATATAGATTAGATCTAATTTTTGGTATTTTTCTGGAAACTTTCATTTTTTGATGAATAGTGAAACCACTAAGTGGTAGTTAAAAAAAACTGAATTTTTCATAAAACTTAATTTTACCGCTTCTGTGAGTAGAATTTCGAAAATCCGAGACACACGGTTAATATCAAGGACTAAAATTTGGTTCAATGAGATGAAAATAATTTTTGGTGAATAGTAACTTTTTACTTTTTTTTACCACGGTTAAAAGTAAATAGGGTAATTAAAGGTAAAAATGCTATTATTATTACCCTAAAACATGTCCTAATTTTATTGGACAAGTGTAATTCGACCAAAAACAACCTTAGGAATAACATATGACCATTTAGGCTCACTTGGATTAGATTAGGACATTTATTATTAATTTATTTAAAGAAGGGTTAAAATAGTTAAAATAAAGATTAATAAGTAAATCATTTTTAATATGGGGTTATACATAAGATAAATTCGACTATAAATATTAATTAGAAAGATAAAAATATTTCCTACATAATGGTATTTTATTTGTAATTTTTAGACTTTAAATAATCTAATTTATTTATGACACAATGATGATGCAGTAATTGTCTTATTAATGAAATATTGACATAATTGATGTTATAAATCACCAAATAAATGTAATTTGAGACTTTTTATGACATACATTAATTTTCTAGGTTAATATGACATGTTATTGTTGATATCAGTAACTTGGTTAGAACTTATCATTCTGTTATGAATTTCATAAAAATCATGTACCAAATAGTGTCAAAATTGACATAAATTAGTTTTTAAAACAAATATTATATTATTAATTGTTATTTAATTCCTAAAAATCTAAGGTTCGTCCAAATGACTTATATAAGGATAGAAATATTAATAATAAACAACTTGGGGTTCTTTCGGCTTGTTATGGTAAGTTTATTAACCATATAGTGTAAGAAAACAAAAAGACACGGTAAAAGTTAAATTATTTAACTTAGAGTTAAATCTAATTGATAAGGTTAAAATAATAACCTAAACTTGTCTAAATCCTATTGGATGAGAGGATTTCGACCCATCCCCACTTTATCTTAGAAATAAGACCCTTTGGAACCATTATAAACCGAATTTGACCTTAATATAAAATAATATTTTGAGATTTTCCTAAGGTGCCCCTCTCCTCCCTTATAAAAGGGCACCTCCTCCTTCTCCTCCTCACACCAATTTGAGCATTAAAGCTCGTCCAAACCCTGCCAAAATCTCTTCTCCACTTCCCTAGTATCATCCTAGATGTCCTGGTCTTCTTCAAATACCATCCTTAGTTCTTTAAGTGGAGGTTAAGTGAAGGCGCGTCAAAAAGAGGTAATATCCATTACCGATCTTTTTCAATTTCTGTCTTCTTCAACTTCTTCTTATTTAGTTGTTTCATGATAAAGTAATAACATCAGTATTTATTATATACTGATATGTTATTATAAATATGAAACAACTCTAATTAACCTTCTATCCATCCTACAGAAAAAGGAAATCATCGCGCGTGCGTACGTACGGAATACCGTCTCCACGCCGTGGTGTAATCTATTTTCCACCACCACCTTACTTGGATGGGTATAATGGCGTAAATAATGACTATATATGACTATTATAAAGTGATATTGATTCTGAAATAGTATACATACACTCCAATACAATTCCACGATCATAGGAACGATATCGTCACTCGTGCGTACGTACGGAATACCGTCTTCACGATGTGATGCGACTCGTTCTGCATGATCTTCATTTCATAATGATTATATAAATGAATTGAATGAATGAATATGATATATATTACACTAATAACATTCTGTAAATTAGTTATCTATAACCTAAAGAGAAGAATAATAATTTATTCGACAAAACACGCATAAGAACAAAAAGTAATAAACACTCGAATAACAAGTAGTAATGAAATATTACTAATAATAAGATAAAAATATGACCATATATGATATCATAAAAATAAGTATGATTCTGTAATAAGTCAATAACATTATTTAAATCATTATACAGGAGGCTCGGACACGTACAAAGCATATCGGACAAAAGGTAAGGGAAAATATCACAATCTCATTTTTATCTGAGATTTTTTATACTTTGAAATTTACTGGGGTGTATTTTATCATCCACATCCATGTTTCCTAAATATGTAATATTTATATCCTTATACAATAGTTTATATCCAATTTTACCCTTCGTTGAGTTTTTAGTAAAAGATATGAAAGGAATCTTTTGTCATTTTTCGTACGAGGTACTTTTTGACTTTTCCGAAAAAAGTACGAAGAATGTTTTTTTTAACTTATACGGCATGAATGGATTTTTAAAACATTATTTCCAAGAATATTACTTTACAAGTTTTCTGGTTTATTTGTAATCAAATTCTTTTAGTTTAGAATTGTACGACATGTTAAGAAAGGAAAAATGTTTTTGAAACAGAAAGGATATTTTCCTCAAGAATGGAGTTCAAGTGTTTTATCAAAATTATTTTCCATCTAAGATAATAAAGGGTTATGTTTTTATCCCTATTATTACATTGATTTGATTATGTTGTGATGGAATTATATTTTTATGAATTCCTTTATCTTATATGAATTGTTTTATGATGTCACGATGTTTAAGATTCCCATTTTTATTATATGGGTTATGCTATGATGTATGGTCTTCTGATTTTGTGGCACACATAAGAATGGTATCATTATGAGATGGGTGGGACCTATATCTCACTCCAATGCATTGGGTAAAGATTTTATATCTCATGAGATAGACATGGCTGGAACGGTAGGTTATACCGGTTCAGTGAAACAGGACTGAAATGAGGGTGACTCGGTTCAGAAATGGACTTTGTCCACTAAGATAGTCTTGGCAATGAGTGTTGACTAATAAGATATGATTCTCTATGATTATGTGTGTTTGAAACAAAGTTTCATGTTTTAAGTTATGATTATTGGGATTATATTTCACTTCTATGATTCATCCCATGTTATGATATTATGATCTCTTTTGTAGGTTAAGATTTCCAAAATGTTTTGTTCTTATGAAAATGATGTGATTGATATTTCTTTTGTTTACCCTTACTGAGAATTTGAGCTCACCCTTGTATGTTTTCTTTTCCCCAGGATATAAAGAAATGTTTTAGGTAAAAAAAGGAAGATCTTTATGGGAGATGTTGAAGATCTTTCACCACGATTAGAAGATTATATTCAGAGTTTCCAAAGACACTAAACTATTACGATCCTTGTGTGTGTGTTTTTGTTATGTACTAAGTATTCCGCAAAAGTAATGTAATGTCCATGTACTTCAAGCTTCGGGTCTCTACAAAACCTCCCTCTGATACCAACTATAACACCCTGACCCCAGTTACCCAGATTCGGTGCATTATTACATAACATTGGCATGATCACAAGAAAAATCATATCTCGAAAGACCGATTAGTTTAGTAGCCTTTAACACATTAGATATATTCATAATTATTACATTACATCATAAAAATGAAAACTACAACAACATATTTTCTTCATAGTCCACACTTATATCCCCATATACTATCCCTACAGGTCATTCATAAATTACTTCTTCACATCCTGGGAAAAATATAACCTTGAAAGGGGTGAGCTCAAATGCCCAGTAAGGATAACAATATAGCGTAAACTTTCATAAATAAGAATAAACATTTAAGGCAATGTATAACTAAAACAAAAGCCTTTTAAACTTAAACTTCAACATAGTATGGAAAAATAAAATGAAATAATGTCATTTACTTATTCACATGGATATTCTACTAATCGAATAATCACATGAAATATCAATAACCACTTTAATAATGATGGAATTCATAATTCCAGACTATCATAACCACATAACCAAGGCCTCGTGCCAAGACTACAAATAAGATTTTGTCAAGGCCTTGTCCCAAGACACTAGTTTGTCTCATGAGACCTACCGATGCATCGAGGAGCTATAGCGGGCTCCACCCGTCACTTACTAAGTCCAATGCATTCCCATATGAAAACGTTTAAACATAACATAAACATTCTTATTAAAACTAGCATACGAAATGTCAATACTTTCTCTATAAACCATGAATGGTATGAAAATAACACATCCACAGTAAAACATATAACAAAACCTTCAATACAATACAAAAGTTTTGTATCATAATAAATCAACTTCAAATAAGCTTAAAATAAATCAAAGGATGTTGACATATATGAAATCAAAACAATTTGAGAGAAATATCTCTTTTCTCGAAATCATTGAAAAGTCACCAATTTCTAAAGGAAGAAATTTAAAAGAGATTTTTCAATCAAATTGTCTTATACCACTTTGAAACTTTTGAAAAGAAATGTCATTTCAAAACATTCATGTCCATATAAATAAATCCTTAAAATCATTTTGAAAACATGGTCATTAATTAAAAATATTTAGAAAGATAAATCTTTAAAACATTTAAAATTATGATCTTGATAAAGATTTCCTTTCACAAATTCTTAAAATATTCATTTTGAAATAATTTAAAATTCACATAATTATAAAATAAAACATTTACTTTGAAAATATTCTTATAAGCTTTTAAGGTAAGCTTTGACGATTTTATAACGGCGGTAAATAGCCGCACCTGCTGAATAAGTTAAAAAAAGACATTCTTACCTTAAATTTGTCGAAAAGGTTAAAGATACCTTGTTTGGAAAATGACGGAAAGATTCCTTTCAAAACACATAAGGGTATAAATGACTTTAACCCATTGTCTATTAAATAGTAAAAATGTTTTTAAATACATTTTTAATGGATGTGGATGATAAAGAGATCCCAGTAGATAATTACGTATAAACAACCTCAGATAATGAAGAGATTGCGAAATAAACTCTTACCTTGTACTTTTTCTTGGATGGGGGTAGGTTAACCTCCTGTATAATGGTGAAGTAATTGTTATTAAATTATAAAAGAATAATATGATCTTTTAACATTTCTTTCTTAATAATATCTTAGTATTATCGTCATTTCGGGTGTTAACATACTCGTTTTCTTTTATATGTTTTGTTACGTAAGCCGTGGTTGTCATGGATAGGTTTTATATTATTCATATCCAGAATGATATCAAGTCCTTAAACATTATTTTAAAATCATCAAATGATAATTATACTTGAATGGATACGATGGAGAATGAATCTCATCGCGTTCGTGGAGACGGTAGTCCGTACGTACGCACGAGCGACAATATCATTTTTTTATATTAAAATAACATATAATTGGATGGTATATCATATATACAGAATCATTATCATGTTATATTTATTATTTACATGAATTATAAACCATTATTATACCCATATAATTAATAATATATTGAATAACAATTACACCACGACGTGGAGACGGTAAGTCGTACGTACGCACGTATGGTGACATATCATTCAAAGGATGTATAGAATACTGAATATGGTTGTACCATATTTATAATAATATTACAGTATATAGGAGATACTGAATTAATTATTTTATAATGGGAATAACAAATAAAGAAGAAGTTGAAGAAGAAACGAATTTGAAAAAGGGTGGTGAAAACATTACCTCTTCTTCGGGTTCTTCCTTTTTATTTGATCAAAAGGGATCCTTAGGTTGGATTTATGATCAAAATAAGGCCTCTAGGTTGTAGTGATGGAAGTTGAGAGAGTATTTGGTCAGTGGTTGGCCGAACCAAAAGGCTTTGAATGTGTTAATTAGTGAGAAGGGGGAGTTCCCTTTTATAAGATGGGTGAGGGGCACCTTTGGAAAAGCTAGATATATTATTTTATAATAAATTCATATTCGATTTCTAATGGCTCAAAAGTGGATTATTTAAAGGTTAAGGTGGGTATAGGTCGAAAACCACTCAACAAATAGTATTTAGACAGGTTTGGGTTACTATATTAACCTTATCTTTAAGTATTAACTCTTAGTTAATTAGTTTGACACTTACCATGTCACTTTGTATTTTTATATTATATAGTTAATAAAAATAATATATACATCCAAGATACCCCCAAGTGGTCCATTAATGATAAATCTATCATGATATAAGTCTCTTGGACGAACCTTAAATTTTTAGGAATTTAATATCAATTAATAATATAATATTTGTTTTAAAAACTCTTTTATGTCAATTTTGACACTATTCAATAGATGATTTTTGTAAAAATCATAACAGAATGATTACTTCTAAAAACATTAATTAAACCAATCATAACATGTCATATTAACCTATAAAATTAGTTTAATTCATAAAAAGTCTCAAATTATATTTATTTGGGTATTTATAATATCAATTATTTTAGTTTTTCACTATTATGGTAATTACTACATCATCATTGTGTCATATATAAATTAACTTATTTAATGTCTAAAAATTATAAATAAACTACCATTAGGTAGGAAATCTCTTTATATTTCTAATGAATATTTATAGTCTAAAATTCAACATATATAACCCTATGTAAAAATTGTTTTTCTAAAAGATATATACTTGTGTCATTTTTGTATTCATTTTAACTTAATTGAAATAAAGAGTCCCTATCACTTACAAGTGGCTCCATGGGGTCCCAAAATCGACCCAAAGATGCCCATGGTCGGACATGTATCAACCAATAAAGTTAGGACACGTTTTAGGGTAATATTTTATTATTATAATATTATTTTTTAACCCTTATTTACCAGATTTACCCTTTAACCATGGTAAATAAAATATTTACCGAAGTAATTATTCAAAATGTCTAAAAATAAAAGTTACCTATTTACACAACTTGAACATCCTGATTGAAAATATGGAATCCATTTTTCTAAATTCAAAACACAGAAGTGGAATAAATTCATTTAAAATTAATTCCCCTTGTTAAAACAAAAAGCGTGTTTTTAAGAGATAATAACTATCAAAAGATTGACACCTATTTATATCCGGTTTAATTGTGAAGTTTTGTCCAATGAAAAACATTGTATTAAATGGTAAAAATATATTCAAAATATACTTTAAAACCACTCAAATTCATAATCTATCACTACTAATTATTTTTATTAAAAAAGTTGTTCTTAATTAAAATTTAGTAATTTTCACTATTCATCAAAATATAAAAGTTATCCGAAAAGTACCCAAAGTTTACCCTAGGCTAAATTCGATATTCTGAATCCAAAAATAAAGTCCATTTTGAGAGATAAAATTTATTAAATTTCAAAAAAAAGTATTACTATTCATAATGGCTAGTTTGATTGGTTGTGGTGTGTGTTAGAACTCGAAGTTGCGTACAACACATGCTACTGTATTATTCAAAGGAAAGCGTACCATGGAAGCTTGGGATGTTTAATTGTAATTTTTTTATGTCCCCATTTAGTCAAATTGAATATATAAAAGTTTAAAATATTGGATTTAAAAAGGGTTCACTATTAAAAGTTGGTAAAAGTGCAATACTAAAAATGAATTTGTTCTTACATTATATCTAAAAAACTCATAATATGGATTCTAAAATTATAAGGATTATATAAAGTATAAAATTTAGTTAATACTATTCATAACCTCTTTTGAACGGCTTGTTTGGTAAGTCATGGTGCGCTTGAACTCGGTGTTGCGTGTAGTGAAAGTTATTGAATTATTTTGAAGAAATAACACACTATGAAATCTTGGGGTGTTACACTCAAACACTTCAAATTTTATTTAAACAGAACATTATCCATTTTTATTCCATATAAAAAACTTTAATTCATTTTAATCATAGGGATAGTTCCTCATAGCTTACTTCCTCAACAAATCATTAAAAAACTTACATATCCCTTCATAGAGATGTATTATTCAATAAGAAATATACACTATGGAACTCTTCATCACATTCTTCAAACTTTACTACATGTGATTGGATCTCCAATAACATATATAATGGCACAATCTCATATAATAATTTCTAATAGATTGAAAATATTCCATTAGAGTAATAAACACAATATAAGGGTACTTCACTCATCAAAAAACATCATTTATTCTCAACACATATTTACATCATGTTTATAGAAAAAAATACAATTTATTACAAATGGGGATAATATTATTTTTTGTTTTGATCCCCAAATCTATGAACTGGATCAACAAAATCGTATGCCAAAATTATTTTCTAATGAAATCACATTCACCAATAATTTGATCTCCATGTTTCCAAAACAATCCCATTCCATTGCATGACATTAGTTATCCTAGAAAACATAATTTCAATATAAAATGTGGTAATCATTCTCATCATATCATTATTTTAACCTTACAAAAGAATAAGACACAGCCAAATTTTTGACATCCCTTTATCTTTAAAGTATTCAAATGTGGAATTCATAAAAGGTGTGTGAGGACCAAATAATATTCATTCATGTTATCTATCAAAATTGGTAAATGGGAAAATAAAGTAGATGGGCGGAACATGGCCCTTGAGATAGATAGATTCAATTAAAAATGAGGGAGTGTGTATTTATCCCAATAATTTAAGGATAAATAATGCAATCCCTATGGAACAAATCAATAGTACCTTAATGAAATGTGTAATGATTCAAGTGTAAGAATAATATAATAAAAAGAGATGATAAATTTCACTATGGGGGTCATACTATGATATTTCAATTAGTTATTTCAATTGTATCTTATAGAGATAAAGGTCTATATTTGTGATACTTCATATAGAGGGATAAAACCCTCATTATTGATAGATCTAGTTAGGGAGAGACTTTAATTTGAGTTAAAATAACATTTAAAATTATTCTGTTTATATTAATTTTAGTTTAAAACTATGTTATTCTTGATAAAATTTGATATTAGTCTATTTTTATTTCATTGGTTTGTTGTTTTTATTATTGTTAATGAATTCACTCCCTACACTCAAACAACCATGAATATGATGGAAAATAATTGATTTATTGGTGAAGTGTTGGTGATTACTTTTATGTGTGTGGATGAAAAAATCTCACTCTTAGATACTCTAGATCATCATCTCCTGGTCAGGAGTAAGCTATACAGTTGATGGTACCTATGTTGGAGGATTATAAAATTGGTAAAAACTCTATCATGAACATATAATTTCATTATAGTTAATAATTATCATTGATATATTATGATTCATATCACTAGAAACTAGAGGTGAGAGGTTTGGTATTATGATCTCTCACATTGATCAATTGGTAGTATAATAATTCATCATTAAGTAATATTGATAGTATTATATTGGTACTCCTTCCCTTGTATTTTTCATCAATCTATTACTTGATAGTTAATCAATCCTACCATTCTTTTGTTCTTTCAATTAAATATAATTCAAAAAAAATATTAACATGTATCATCGTAAAAAACTTGAAATTTCATCCTTCCTTGAAGAAATTTTGAGGTCATAATACACTGAATTACCATGGATTAAAATTCTATGTTTTACCACCTCATAAAAATGTGAAAAAAAGGATATCAAATTGATAAACTTATTTAACACTTCCAAAAAATTATCCAAACAATAGAGACAAACCTTTGATTGAATGTATAATTTTATCACATACTAGAGCCAATGATCTTTAGAATTTTTATTTTCTCTCATGGATAGAGTAAATATGAGAAATTCCATAAAAATGGAGGTATAATCAAGAACAAACATATTCCCCTACTTCATCTCCATAAACTATTAACCTCTTTCAATCCTCAAAGTATGAAGATGGAACTAATTGAAGAATATTATATAAAAACACTTCCACAATAACCCCTTATTCCTCTTTACATGGACTAAGATATCCCACCAATGATGGGTTTGTCCCCTAATCATAAATATGGAAAGGTTCACTTTCTTCCCCTAATAAGTAACAATCATCCCAAAGATATAATCAATTCCCTCTATACACTCCTCAGATCTATGTGGCATGAAATATCCTCTAAATGAAAGAGTATTTTGTACTTGAAAATATAAAATCACATTGGACACCACCACTACTTCCCAACATAGCCTTTCTTCCATATTTTTTATTACTTTCAAAAGACTCATAGTGATATTATTATCCACTGGTAACTCAATCTCACCCACCGGGGGAACATGATTAGCTTACACTTATGTATATCTTTCCTCAAAAATTTCATCCTCAACATCCTTCTCACAAGGATCATCAATATACTTCTTAGGTTTTATATTTCTATAAAAACCAAAATAGAATTTAGTTATCAATAACAAAAGGTTTAATAAAAAACATCACACATCACTTCATAAACATAATCACAAAATAATAATTCAAATAACTAATCGCATTCAATTACCAAATTTGATCCAAAATTTTTTAAATAATTAATCCATAATTAATATAATATTAAGGATAACACTAATTAGTTCATAAATAATTAAATTATTTAACAAAAATTTAAATCTCCAATAAATCAAAAACATATAGATAAATGCACATTTCATGTCCCTATGTGAAAATATTTTTCAAGAATTTCATGATACTCAGTTGCAACTAAGTGAAAATTATACCCCAAAATCATATTTTTTTAACCCAAAAATACAATCCCATACTTCCCTAATAACTTTAAATTCTACTATAGTTTTTCTAGCTAGACACTCAAGAATAAATTTTATACCAAGTATTAAATACAAATTTATATTCTTTAAATCACAAATTCCAAGACCTCATAAAAGAAACCACAATGATACCATTTTGTAACACCCCACTTAGGTATGAATATTACACTAAGGAAAAAACTTTACTTGGCCTCTATTGTGCTACATCAATCACCAAAGTATGGTGGAAACTTCTAAGAATTTATAAATATTACTTGGGGCAAAATTTACTCTCCTTTTGATCATCAAAATAAGATAAAAAATGGTATGTATAGTAATAATAAGCTACATAAAATGAAATAAAAAATACAACTTGTCATGTAAATATCTCATAAAATACCAATTATTTCATAAATTTAAATAAGAATACTAAGTAAAATACAAGCACTAGAGTGTGAATAATACAACTGAAATGAAAATTATGGAAAAGTATAGAAAACCCTCCATACAAAATCAAATGTGACAATATACCACTACAAGTTGTATAATGACATCATCTCCCATGGTACTGAGGCCTATTTCCTTTACTAGTAACATCATGAATATATTATGTATGCACATGAGGTGTCTCCTTATGGGGACTGAGAATAAATCCTTAGTAGAAACCACTAAAACCCCAAACAACACTTGGAGTTTAAAATGTTATAAAATATCAATATTATAAGGATTTAAGTGATTTAATAACATAATTTTCAATAATTCAAATAATGTATTAAGTGTCACCTTAAACATCAGAATAAAAATTTACCTACTATAACTAATGTCGGTAGAGTCTCAATTAATATTAGTAAAACTATGTATCCAAATACATCAATCATATAACATCTCATTTTTTAAACATGTGTAATCCTAATTATCTTGACCTAAATCAAGACCTGGACAGACTAATGGGTCATATTCCATTTCTCACTTATCAAACTTACCCAAGGATCCCTATAAAATTAAAACATCATGGAACTATACACAACAAAATAGTTAAAGAAAAACACCCCAAAAAATTATTTTGAACACAATTTTTCAAAAGTAAAATATAATTTTTCCAAAATAATAATTCCATTTACTGTAAAAAAAATATATGTAAACACTATTTATTTGATACCCATTTCTATGAGTTTAAGGGTTAATTTTGAAAACATATTTTACACCAAAAAACCCCATTTTAAGTTCTAAAAGACCAATTTTCTATCAAATTATTCTTCAATACCCATTTCAATTTTTAATCATCACCTTAACATATTAAATAAATTATAGAAATAAAACACCACATTTTAAAACAAAAAAAAATAAAAAATCACCCAATAAAAAGACTAGTGTAACACCTTTCTCATCCTATACCACTCGATAGTGTCCAAGAGGGGGGTTTCACATGACATAAAAAAATGGATCCCTATACACTGGAGACTATTGACTAGTAGTGAGGTTCTATAGTGTTTACATGGGGATGTTATAACCTTATATCATAGTAAAAATAGCAAAAAAATAACAAAACAACACCCATCATATATAATCAGAGTATGCATAGTCAATATATAAGAATAATGTTATAAAAAATCTAATGAGGAATCATATATTCATACATCACAATTTATCACCAATTGGGTCGACCTCATGTATAAAATAAATAAAGAAATAAAATACAAGGGCTCTATACTACCATACTGAAGATTCAAAACATTATAATATCTATAATTTTTCCAAGATATACCACTAATTTAAAAAATCATGGGACTTTTCCCTACCTAAAACTATGAAAAATGAGGTTTTCTCAGGGACCCAAGTGTCATGGCCACCAAAGAAATGTGTCAATAAAACTCGATAGGGAACCGCAAATTTCATCCCTAATATATCTATATCTATAGAGTATGCACATTTTATATTATTAGAAAATAAATAAATAATATTTCAATTATTATAAAACAGTCACTTCTAATCCTTGGGTACTAAGGTAACACCTGATATAGACCATAACTTCTTTAGACAATGGTGGAGTGTCTCTTAGCACATAGAATAATCACGTCAAATTTTGGGTAAATACCCACATAAAACATCATCATAGGTTTATAAGATCACAAAATATAAATAGTATAACACCCTTGGAATTTATGATATAGTTTCCTATAAATAAATTTTATTTCTTTGATATCTTTTTTTATACATAACTCATTGTTTAAAGGAATTGTGATATACTATTAAAATATTATTATTAAATGTGATAGTTATCACCTGGCCATCGGATTGGAGGGTATGAATAGGAATAAATAAATTATGAAACATTTGTGGTTTAAACTTGTATAAAATAAATTAATTGGTTATCAAGTTATTAGAAATTAAAATAAAAATCATTTAAAAGTAAAATAATTATTTTTCTACAAAACTATTTTTATGCGTGCAATGTGTTTTTATCTTAATAAATTAAACTAATAAATATTTTTTAATGATTTTATTGAAAATTATATATTATATATTAAATAAAAATTTTTAACATCCATCTAATATTTTTTCTAAGTATTAGATAAGAATATATATCTAGTTTTACGCTTAAAATATATTTTTCTAAAAAATAGTTTTTGTCTCATTTTGCACAAATATTTTAAAATAAATTTATAAAACTTATAGAAATTGAATTTTAAAAAATGGATATCATATTTTAAATCATAAGGTTAAATTTATTTAAATGGTCCCCTTTTATTTTTTTTCAAAATGAATAATGACCATAGTAAATTTTTGTCGTATTAGTAAGGGTAAAACGAGTAAAATAGGGCTAAAATGTTGGGATAAGGTTTTAAAATTTCAATAAAACTTCCCATTATAATATTTTGTGAGTAGATTTAATCGAAATCCATCCAAGTCAAAAATACTTTTCCACTTGGTGCCATTTTTCTTTGAATATTACCTTCATATAAAGATACGAAAATAATTAATGCAAAATATCACTCTCTTGAATTTAATTTCCCTAAAATTTTACATAAGGATAAAAGGAGGATAAATTTATTTAAAAATGTTTTTTAAAATATAGAATAATTATTTTTCATAGTAATTTATTTATAATTTTTAGTAATTGAATAATTACCTTAAATTATTATGTAATGCCGACATGATATTTATTCAATTGGTATAAAAATGATTTTAAAATGTTAAAATTAATAAAATTTGGGTTAATAATTTTGTTCCAAAAAATTTATAAATTAATAAATCATATTAAAGATATAAAGTTTCATATTTG
Organism: Viscum album; assembly: GCA_963277665.1. Lineage (NCBI taxonomy): Eukaryota > Viridiplantae > Streptophyta > Magnoliopsida > Santalales > Viscaceae > Viscum > Viscum album. Next base: position 758,317,693 of record OY728129.1, on the reverse strand, counting down.
AATTCATTTTCTTTTTTGTTTTCTTTAAATTCAAATTAAATGAATAATTTCAAAAATGACATTAATGATATGTTATGTTAAATAATATTTTATTAAATAATTTATAATTTGTAAAAAATTTAATGTAGGAAAATTAGGATTTGAAATTGTCAAAATTTTCATCCCTTGACAATTTATGAGATATTTGTTACATTATAAGTAAAATTATAACCCTTTAAGATTACATTTTTTTTATCACGGTTATGGTTAAAACATGGTTAATGAAGGAGTTAAAAAAACAATAAGGTTTAAAATGACACCAAAACCTTTCTATATTTAATTGGTTTATGAGATTTTAAAAATAGACTATTTTTATTAAAATATATATCCATTTGGAATCATTTTTCTTGATAATGACTTAATTATTATTTAATATATTTAGTATTTCCAAGTGTCTTTTCCCTCCCTTATAAAAGGATGCACCTTCTCTATTTTCTTTACACCACTTTAATAAATATACATCAACCAAAACCTGGCCATTTATCTTCTAAAAATCCTTATACAAGTTCAATAGTTTTTGTTCTACCCAAAATACCAACCATGGGCCCCTTAAATTACGGCCTAAAGGAAGTTTATCAAAGAAGAGTTAATCATCTTTACCGAACCTTTCAAATTTATTTCTTATTCTATTTCCTATAAATATATTGTAAATATTATAAAATAAAAAATATAATATAATAAAAAAAATTATATGTTATTATTATTATAGGATATCCATTTTCTATGTCTTTTTCATCTTATTGAAAATGAAAATATCGCTCGTGTATATGTATGGCTTACCATCTCTACATAGATGTTTAATTTGTTTTACATCAGAAAATTTAATGGATGTTTATTATGGTGGGGATAAAAATTATATATTATATTTAATAAAATATTATTCTTATATAATTATAATATCACATCTACAATCTTACTTTCTAATCTATTGGAAAATAATAATTTCACTCGTGCATATGTGTGGACTACAACCTCCATAAAGCGATGTGATTTATTATTTATTTATTTTTTACTTATAGGGTAATAAGGATAAATTTAATGAATATATATATATGATATTTGTGATATAATAATGATTCTGTAAAGGTGATTTATTAATTAGATTTATTTATTTCTATCCAACGAAAAGTGATCACAATGTTCATGCGTATGTTCGGCTTACCATCTCCATGAGTGGTGTAATTCATTTTTTATATCTCTATCTTATTTGGATGGCTCTAAATAGTTATATAATGAATATATATTATTATTATATAATGATTAAAATTATGTATATTTTAGAAACATGATTAAAGTACAAGGACGAAAATTACTAAATTGAAATACTCATGAAAAACAAAATAGTTAACACCTGGAAACAATTATTTTCATAAGGAATTGTTAATAATTGGTTTTTAAATGTTATAATCAGATCATATACAATATTATAAGTATATAAATGAATCAGGTATATAATTATAGTAAATTTATATTTATTATACATGCGTTTAATGTGATTTCGAATCAATTTGAACTCGAGGTAAGGTTTTTATATTATCATCTCATTGTTTACCGGGATTTTGTATGATTAAGTTTTTGATGATGAAATTTAATTCTATACCTCTCAATAATATAATAATTTTTCTTATCCTCTAGTTATTTACATATATTAGATGTTTTCCTTTAATTTTCATCTCTTTAAGTACTCAAAATATCAAAAGAACATTTTTTAGGAAAACTAACTTTATTAATCTCTTCGGTCAAAAATCATTTTTCTTCCATGTCCATGTTTTAAAAAAAAAAAATCAATAAATTTTTAATATTATAATATGATTATTTAAATTAATTTTAACCCATGTTTTACTTTTTTTTAAAAAAAATTAGGTTGAATCTTCTTTTCTCTTTCCAAATGAAGTACTTTATACTTTTTACCAAAAAATATTAAAGGAATATTTGTTTTAATGCACACGACATGAACAAAATATTTGGATATCATGATCAGTAAATGATTTTAAGCTTACTTTAAAATTTTCTAAGATTTTTTTAAAATAAAATATTCTCCTTAATATTTATAAAAAATATATTTTTTAAATATGATATTTTTTTTAATGAAAAGTGTATTTTCATCAAGAAATATTATCATGATCTTTTGAAGGAAAATTCTATCTATGATAACATCATTTGATATTACTTATGATTTACTTGGGATATGATAAAATGATACCATAATTATTATTATCTGTATGGTTTATGGTTATGATGATTAAGTACCGATGATATCCATTTTCTTTTCCATGGGTTAAGTTATGATAATTGTTTTTATGATATTATGGATTACATGTGAATGGATTTATGAGTATGTGATGGGTGGGACAATAAATATATATACCTTCAATGAAATGGGTAAATATTAATGTTATATGATCTCAAAGGGAACACATGAGGTTTTCCCAATCCCAAAATAAGAGGGTACAAAGGAGGTTATCCCAAGTCTGAAAGCTGGGGGTACGCAGCAGGTAATCCCAAGACTGAACTAGGTACATGGTTGGTTATCCCAAGACTAACATGTTGTGAATATCTTGGATGGTAACCTTTGCATAATATTTCTATGATTGTGATTATTCCACTCTTTTATGACATGATGTTATGCTAATGTTATATTTTCATGGCTCATGGTCTTTGATTCCATTATGATTCATGTCATATGAACTAACATGCTTTATTGCATGAATATTTTTATGATCTAAGAACTATTGTGTATGATTTTAGAAGGTTAATATTGTGTTCTCATATTCATTACTCACATGTTATGTTTATATGGTAATTTATATCTCCCTTTTTACCCCTATAATGCTTTTGATCTCACCCTTTCTTGTGTTTTCTTTCCATGGGTTATGAATAACAGTTTTAGGTATGATATATCCATAAAAGGGTTCACTTTATGAAGAACTAAGTGGGAGAATATGTAGATATATTATAAAAAATCTACTTATTTATCCAAGTTTCTAAAGATAGTAGACCTATATGATTTCCGAATGGATCATAATTTTAAGTAATGAATATTCACCTAATTAGATGTAATATTTATGTATGAAAATTATGGGTCATTTCTGGAAAATAGTCTTGTGACAATGATTTTAAATATTTTTATTGGCCATAGAACCATTGGTATACTCTATTCTAAAGGTTATATGAACTTTTCAGTCTTAAGAAGTCATTATAGGGCTATACCAATAGCTTTCATTTAAGCTGCTGGTATAGACGATGGCCAATTTTGAGTACCAATAGTTTACACTAAATCGTCAATATAGATGTATACCAATGGTCTAGTTAAATCATGGGGATAGTCCCCCCCCCCCACAAATAGAACCATAGGCCCATCCATCAGCTCCATAAAATCAATACCACAACATGTAAAAAATATCAATCATATTACACATTCCATGAAATACATATATTGTATATTTTTCATTTGGAAAATTTATTTCTATATTAATAGTTTTTAGGCCATTCAAAATACTCTAAAATACATATATATTACTTATAATATATCAGTTCTAGTTATTAAACACAATTCACACATTTTTCTATTTACTTTAAACTCAAAAATGTTAGCGATAAATATCCCCCTCATCACCACCACTTCCATCTTAATCATCACCCACATCACGAACTGCCTCACCAACATTGTCACCATCAACATCATTATTATCACCCAGAGTTTCACCACCTCAACCACCACTATGAATATCATTTCCATCACCTAGTATATCATATAAAGAGTGAATTTTTAATATACATGAATCAAGAATCATATCATCCTCTAACAGAATTTATGGATATAAAGTTTTCTTATATTTCACGAACTTCTCGGTGACCATTTTACCACTTTCATGCTCTTTTATTACTATTTTTTTCACATTTGCTTCTATATGAGCATTTTGTAGTTTTGTGATTCCAGAGATTTGATAAGTTCTCTATAATAGATGATACATAGTGGAGATGATTATATTCCCTAGTCGACATTATACTCTCCCCTAGTGCTCCTCACCTAATACCTATATCAAATGATCATTTGGCCTAAATTTTTTATCTTCTTTCTCATTGAGGACCTCTAGGGAACACTATTGAAAATATAAATAAGACATTTAATTATGATTTTTTCATCAAATGTGAAATAATAATAAAATGACTTACAATATTTTCTTAATTTTTTTTATTTACAAAACTTGCATATTTTTTCCTCCTACTAGAGAAAAAATATTTTTTCTCAAGGCACATGACCTTCGATGCTCAGTGTTTCTTACTACAAATTACATTGATTACTATAAGACTAAATTATTGAATAATATGAAATTGATAAACAAAATTAAATTATTCTAACCAATATTGGACTGATCAAAACTAGAATAAATTTGATTAAATTTCAATGATAATTGATTAATTTGGTTAAGGTGTATTCATCTTATCTTTTTTACATTTTGTATTGACTTAGGTTGGACTAGATTTTTAATTTATTTCTAATAATTTTCATTCATTTTATATTAATTTATCCTTTTTAGTGATTTTGGGTTAAAGAAATATTTTTATGATGATTTCACACTTTTATATCTGAATGAATTAAGTATGGTTCAAATATAATCAGTTTGGTTCAATATAGGTGATTTTAGGTTGTTTTATTTCATCTCAATTCAATTAAATTTAATTTAATTTAATTTGGTTTTGTTTTATTTGATTCATTTTTGTATATTTTAGTTTGGATTACATCTATTAAACTCAATTCAATTTTATTTAAATTAGTTTCATTTAATTAGATCCTCATTGAGTCATATTTGTATTGTTTTTTTTACAGGTCAATTATTTTTCATCTAGTGTCGTCTTGTTCGGTATTTTTCATATATATTAAATGTGTGTTGCATGACTTACACTCAATATGAATCGGTTCATTTACATTTTATTTATTTAAAAAAGATTCAATTCAGTTAATTTTTTATTAGTTTAGTTTTAATCGATATAATTTACATTATTTTTCTTTCATTCAATTCACCCAAATGTTGTTTTAGTCAATTTTTTGTGCTTGGGGTATGCTAGATTGTGATATATTAGTTAGATATAGTTGATGTTTGGGAAATGTCAATTTTTTCCATTCGGTTTAAGTGGGTATTGTTCTATTAGGAAAAGGAGCATATAGTTTTTTATCCCTAGTTTTGTTTGATTCCAGTTAAATTGATTAAGATTTATTTAGTTCATTTCAATTTTTTTACTCAATTTTTTTTTGGTTTGGTCCAACTCATTTTAGGGTGGGTTTCATTGGACAATATTGATTAAATTTTGATTATATAAGGTCAATTTATTTTTATTATAATTTATTCTATTTGGTTTTAGTGGAATTTATTCTATTAGGAATGGGATGATTTAGTAGTTTATGTAAGTTTTTATTGTATTCAATTTATTTCTGTTAACTTATATTAAGTTTATTTGAATAAATATTTTCTTTTTTTTAGTTGTGTTACTACCTAGAAAAAGTCAATTGGTCATAAAAAGTACCTAGAACCTCTCATACTCTTTTATTGCAGTTTTCCCCAAATTGTGTGTCTACTTCATAGCATCCTTGTTCTTTTTTGCCCTTTCTGAAAAATACTTAAATCCAAAATTCAATACAATTAATAAGAACTAAATTTTCAATACAAAAAATTAAAGTTTAATAATTCATTAAACTCATTACTCTTCTAATAAACAATCATTTCTTAGTATTTTATATTTAGACATCCATTGAATATTGGTACACCCTCTAACATAGTGTTGAATCTACAATTCCAACCAACATATAGCTCATTCTTATATGATCACCAGAATCCCACAAGTTTCATCAACTGTGTCGTATTCATATCTTGACCATCAGGAAATTCAAATTGACACTATGATGAACATGTTAATTCATATAAATAAAATAACAATATATATTTTAATATAAAAAATTTCTTACCCATATCGCATCCCACACATTCTTTTTTATTTGATTATTGATATGTCTCTATGAGATAGGTTGAACTGAAATGATATCACTATACTTGGTTAATATATCCATGAAACTTCTATACTATCTAGAATTTTTACCTATAATCTGGATATCTTTATCAAAATCTAACAATATTTTTGTTTGACAGTTATAGGATTCAAGCATCTGGGTTCACCCACATAACCTATTATAATATCTCACTGAATAAGATAAGATAAAAAATTATAAATAAAAAATACTAAAACTAAAAAATTATGTGATATAATTTAACACACTTATAAAAATAAACCTAATACAGGATGATTTTTAGGCTATGATCAATCATTAGGATATTTGGGTTTGGTATCCTCTAAAGTATGTTTCGATTCCAATTCATGTTATATGTTATCTATATTCTATGTAGTAAAATTTAAAGGAGAATAATCATCAAATCCATAGTGAATAGAAGTAGTAAATGAAGGAGTTGTATACATAGTAGGATAATGATTGAAGGGATGAGGATACATAATAGGATATGAAAATGGTATATAAGAAGTAGAGCCTAAATAAGATGATTATGGAGACATAGGTGCTAACATCCCTAGAGGATCAAGTGGAGGAGGAAAAAGTGTGGTATATGGGATGTCTATTGGTAGATATGGGTGTGAACAGGTATGATATGTGATTTATGTAGCTCTAGAAGCACCCCTGCTTGATTAAACATACCACTGACCCCTAATAGTATTTTGAGTAGAGTTTAACTATGGTTCGGATGAATGTTCTCAAAAGAAATTTGATAAAGAATAAACACATGACATTAAATTTAATGTATATGAAAAATATTACAATTATTATACTCACTAAGGAAACCATAGAAGGAATCCCTAGGTCACGTAGTCATCAATTATTATCAAATAGACTCTTCCATTAAATTTATTAAATATTTTTACAATCTACATAATAATGAATTCTGTATTTTTTGAAAATAGTTTTAAATATTATGCATAAAAATTTAAGTAAAATAAAACCTAAAAATATCATAACATCCTATTTTATACTCCTAATTTAAAATAGTATTAAGAACCCTATTTAAATTTTTTTTGAATAAATGTTTTATACTAGTTTTAAATACTATTTTTAATATGTTTATTTGAGAACATGTTTTATAAATGATAATTTGAAACCAAGTTGTACATATTTTAAAAACTATTTTAAACTAGGTTTTAGGAATTGCAATAAATCTTATTAAATGCAATGAAAATAAATAAAACTAAAAAATTATACCATTACAAACTGAAACCAAATTAAATTAATTTCAATAGTATAAACCTAAGAATCCCACATAAAGATAAAATTAATGAACTGTGAACATATAAGGTTTCTTCTATATATTACCCAAAACTAATTCTGGTTCAACATAAACTCTAACAATTAGATAATTTTATTCATAAACTAAAATATTTTTATCAACACCAATGGGGGGAATTAGTGGTGTCAATTTCATCCCCACTATAATTAAAAATATGCCTTGGGGTTACTTCAATAATTACACCATAATTGGGTCTTAGGTGATCTTTCACAAAAAAAAACTTGTTTTCCATTGATTCCAAAATATATATCCCATCAGTATCCAAAAAGTGAGTCATGTAAATAACTCTAAATATTATTTCAGCAATAAATTTACCATAATCCATCATTGAATAAAACCATTTTCATTTCATCATAGTGACTTGACCATAAGGGCAGTAATCCAATAAAATTATTTTCTCAATAAACCCATAATAAGACACATTTTTATATCAAGGCCTGCTATATGATAAACTAGAATAATAGTTTATTGTAGTAGTTAACATAATACAATCATGTTGTGTTATCATGTTCACCACTCGATCATTTGTAACAAATTTATACCCATTTATTATTAAATGTTTTCATTCATGAACTAAAGAATTGTGAGAAAAATCCGACACTATTGATCATTGATAGACATAGTCAAAAATTAAAATCAATAACTATAAAATATTGTAATAATTTTATTCAATTAATATATATATATATTAAGTTGATTAATGTAATGGTTATACCTTTGATTTCAACCAACCAGGAAACTCTTTGCTTTGAAAAGTCTCAATCCTACTTAAAGTCAAAGAATGAAGAACTCTACTAATAACTTTTTTATTCTCACTTTATAAAATGAAAATAAAATTTTAAGTTATATATAAAATTATATAGTATGATATAACATATAGATATTCAAATTACTTACTTGATATATTCATCGAACAAACCATAGTTAAACAAAACTATACAATGTGCCATATCCCGCTCTTCAAGGCATAATGTAGCTAATGTATATGATAAAAGAATTAATCCTATTTGGGGATGATATGTAAATGAGTGATAAATTTCACTATAATTCTAAAATAAATTTCTTGTTGGTTAGTTACATCTTGGGATCACATAATTAAAATAAATTAAACAAAAAACTATACATTTTTATGCCAGATAGCCTCTCAAAATGGAACCTTTAGGATGATTCTTATTATAGAAAAAATACTTAATTATGAAAATATGTATTTCATTAAAATATATACACTAGAAAGGAATTCCCCCCTTAATAAGTGCTTCAGTTGGGAGGATGACTGTTATATGGAACATGAAAGTAAAAAATGATGGAGGAAAAATTTTATCCAAGTCACATAGAATTAATAGTACCTCTTCCTACATTTTTATAAAAAAAGACTTGGATAATCTTTTAGGAAAAAGCTCTATATAAAATTAGTAAAATAAAATCACTATCACCCTTACATTATTGGATACTAAATACTAGATTTATATTTGAATAAATTCATAAAGAAGGATGTGATAATCATTAATTTTTAGAGATTTTAGTTTAAACACTATTTTGTTGACTCATTGTTATATATTTATTGAATAAATATTAGTAACCTTTATTTCTCTAATAATTATAGAAATTTATTTTTCTATGAAGGTGTCATCACATAATAACCATATGAAACTTTCCATTTATTTTCATTGATACACAGAGGATGCAGTTCTGATCGAATACCAAAATCCAACAAGTCACAATAAGATCATAATTCATCTTTGGTTTTCCCATTGATATTTAAAAGAAAAAAACCATTTCATATATATTTTTCTCATTTTTAATTACGTCTAAAAAATAGTGTAACAAATTGGTTGAAAAATGTGCCAACTCAAAAAATATACCTTTCCTTTTCCAAATTTTTGGGGATTTAGTGCAAAATTTCTTTCTCTTTTTTATATTTAATCAAAACTTTCCCTAATAAAAAATTGAAATATTGAAATTCATTAATCACAAAAGTTACTTACATACATTGAGGTAGATTTTTAGTGTCTCTGGTATTATCAAACCTTCGACGATTCTTCCTATAAGGATGATCCATTGGAAAAAATCATCAATACCCCCATGAAATTAAATCTATGACGATATTTAAATATTTTAGTTCATGGATTCTTCATAAAAATAGGGAATGATAGTTTTCTATTTTTTCTCCAACCTGAAATTATTTCATAAGTTGGGAAATCATTTATAATCCATAGTATCACAACACTCGTCTAAAACAAATGTTTTGAAGAATTGTTGAATGTGGACACACCTACATCCCAATGTTGCTTCAACTCTTTTATTAAAGCTTAAAAGTATAAATATATATAATTTCTAGGATAAAAAGGTCTAGATATTAGTATAATTAAGAAATTGAATGTCTTTTTCAGACACATCCATAGAGGAATATTATAAACATAAATAAAAATTGTCCACATGTCATTAGAAGTATGAATCTGACTAAATGGATTAAAACCATCACAATATAGACATATACTAACATTATGCAAGTTATCTAAAAAATTAGGATGTCACAAATAAAATTTCTTCCATGATAATCCATCTGTAGGATATCCCAACTCATAATTATCTTTAATTCTCACAAAGTCATTCCATCATATATTTGTTTAAATTTTAGTATACATGAATATATTTTTAATCCTATGGATCAATGGAATATGACACATGACTTTTTTTGGCATACAAGATGGTTTTCCATCTACATTAGGCTTCCATCAAGATATACCATATTCATTAGAGTCATTTAGGAATGTATTTTCCTCTTTGAATAAGTAGTAATATATTAGGAAGAATGAATTTTATTAGTAGAAAATCTAAGTTTCTTAATTAAACATAATAGTTTGTTTTAAATATAACTTTTTTTATAAGGTTTCTAACTTATTCATGTCATAACAAAGGTATTACAACACAATTTAACATGCGTAATGTATAATACCTCCATCTGAAGAATTATTAAATACAAAATCTAAAAAAACCAAATTCTTTTGAAACTTGGTTGAGATCTGATCAGTAAGATACATTCAACGTCTATCCATTCTATTATAGGAAAAATAATTATATTAATATCATCATAGTAAAATTTAATTATAAGATTCATTAAAACCAATTTTAATATCAATGTCATCAACGAATACCAATATCTACCCAAACAAAGAATAAGAGAAATGACAAATTCTATAACTAATCCATACAAGTAATGAACTAAGAAAAGTATAGGACATGGAATGGGAAATAAATATTATGTAAACCAATTTAATACTTATTTATTTATGATAAAATTATTTTTAAAACAACTTCCTTACTTTTAATATGACATAAATCCAATTAAATTCATAAGCCTTTATCATGAAAAATATTTAGTCAATAATAAAAACAATGTATCACCCAAAAAAAATATTTTCTTTGATACACATATTTTTATCAAGGAATCATTCATAATAAAATCAATACATTATTTAGTGTCACATGTCTACTGATCATTTCAAATAAGATAATTCAAATACCAATTTTAATATGATAGTCATCAAACTATACTAGTAGGTATCCAAAAAAAGAATAAGATACGACATATGATTTAATTAATTAATACTAGTAACAACCTAAATAAAGTATAATACATGGAATAGGTAACAAATAATACATAATATTAGATTGAAATTAATTATTCACACAATTTAATCATTCAATTATGAAAATAAAACAATTAAATGAATAATTTCCTACCACCCTAATACATTGAAAAAAAATTACTACAATAATTAATTATTTAATAATTTAATATATATTACACAAAAATATATTTAATTTATTTAAAAGTATTGAATAATTAAATTAAAAAACATATATATCAACTATAATCACATTTATTATGCAATACTATAACAAAAAAAATCTAAACATACCTTTTTTCAAAGAATCAAGAAGAATCATAACCTAAAAGGATATCTGTTAGGTTTTTATATATAGATAAAAATGAAAATGATGCTAAAAAAATATAATTGATTTTGAACACACTAATTTGATCTTGATGAATAAGGGAATAAAATATCAATGAATGGGGGGAGATATTCAAGGGAGAAGAGAGGGGAGGCCACCACTCAAGGTATGGAGGATTATGGATCATGGGTGGGTAGATGAGGAGGGAAGGATGTGGATGTTATGTCAAGACCCTATATCAATAGTTTTTAATAATCTATTGGTATAGTATTCCCTATACCAATGGTTTGTAAAAATAATTGGTATTGGCTGCTGGAAATTACTTAACCAATAGTTCTACAAAACTATTGGTATAGGGGTGTGGGAATTGCCTAAAATTATAATATTGAGCCATTATATAGAGTTTCCCACATGAATCATATCATAATAAACTTTTTAATTATCAGGTGTAAACACCATATCCTATTAAGTATCCTAAGCATCTCATATAATAACATGTGAAATAATATGATGCTAGAAAGTATCAAAGCTATCCCATGGGCACTAATATTGAATCTTAGGAAGTTTCCTAGGCATTCCATATTGGCACAAACACCAAATACTATTTAATATCCTATTAATTACATGTAATCATAAACATAAAATCCTATGTAATATACTAGGTATTCCATGTGGTAATAATCATTTAATTCTAGTAAATATCTTAGGAATTATGTATAGTATCATACGAAATTGTTATATCCTAGGAAATGTATTAGGAATACCACATAGTATTAGGTGTAAAAATAAGATCCAAGGATATCTCATATGAATCACTTTAAAAACTAAATTGAGGTAAGTGAATCTCTCCTTTAATTTCACATGTAATAATGGTTGAGGCCAACCACATAAAACCGCAACACATAACCAAGGTCAGCCTCCAAATCGCATAATAAATCAACATCATTTTATCCACATTGAGATCACACCATTGATATTCGTGTTCTACGTTGTCCCCAAAAGTATAAAATACCTACTCCTCTATACTAACCCTCTCTAGGATCAACATACCATAGTGGGAACCAACTACGGTCCCCTAAATCACAGCGTAGTCTGGACATCATATATGGGTTCCCCTTGAATTATTCTCGTTACTTAGTCCAAGAACAACACTTAGATGTTATAACATAACTTATCATCACCCTAATCATATCATTGTATCATTTTTCTCATAGTAAGTTTCATATTTACATCATTCTAGAGAGATGGAATCATGCCGATCTCACTTCCCAAGTTATCCTTGGTCGGTCTTCTCACCAAAACTATCATAAATCTACCAAAGGTATACCCACCAGGGTAATAACATAATACTGGGGTATGAACACTTTAAACAATCTATTAATTAACTATCCCAAGGATCTAAGCCATCTTTAGTCCCACGTGGATTATCTGTAACACCCCAAGATTTTATGAAATATTTTTTAAAATAAATTTATTTCTTTGATGGATTGGGATATATGTAATAGTACATTTAAAAAACATGATATACTATTCCATTGGTGGGTATGAATATTACTAACTAAATTATAAAAATTTATGGATTAAAATTTTATAAAATTAATTCATTGGTTATCAATTAATTGGAAATGAAAATATAAATCATTTGAAAATAAAAGGAGTTGTTTTAATAAAAATTATTTCCATGCGCACAATGTATTTTTATCCTAATAAATTAAATTTATCACTATTTGTGAATGATTTTAATTAAATTTATATATTATATATTTAATAAAAAATTATATATTCATCTAATATTCATGGGATAAAAATAAATTTGATTAATGCTTAAAATTTTTACTTTTCTAAAAATAAGTTTTTATCATGTTTTGTGCGCTTACATTAAAATTAATTTATGAAACTTGTAGGTATTTAATTTTAATAAATTAGTTGAATAATTATAGTTATGAGGTAAATTTTTTTAAATAGGTCTCTTTTATTTTTGTTCAGTATGAATAGTAAGTGTGGTATAATTTGTTACATCGATAGAGGGTAAACTAGGTTAATCTAGGTTAGAAATAAGTCATAAGGCCATAAATTTTCATGTTAATTTTTATTGGATGAATGGAATTAGTGACTTATCACTATATTCTTGAAATTTTTTTCCTTAATGGATAATGTTTCATGAAAATTACATTTATAATATTTAAAACAAAGAAGGTTACAAAGTTATACTCTCTTAGTTTTAATTATCATTTATTTATTCAAATAGAGAAAAAATAGTTATGAATGAATCTTGATAGTATTTTTTACATTACTAAAATTATTTCCATAATATAAGTTTATTTATAATTTTCAGTTATTATATAATGACCTTAAATTCTTATGCAATAACAATCCAGTATTTCTCGAATTAATAAATAATAATAATAAATGATTTTAAAAATATTAAAACTGATATAATTTGATTGAATGTGTTCCATGAATTTTTTATAAGAAAATTAAATAATAGTCTTACGTTAAATATTATAATATAATTCCAACTTTTTTCTTATGTCTTTTAAGACAAATTTAAAGAATAGCGTCAAGATTGACATTAATGATATTCTATCAAAATAATATACTATTAAATTAATTAAAATCATAAAAATATTAAAATATTATAAATAAGATAATATATAGTCTAAAATTTCATCCCTTTTCCATTTATAGTCCATTTTGAACCATTTGGACTGAGAATGACTTTATTATAATTTAATATTTTAAGAAATTCCTAGTGTGTCATCTCCCTCCCTTATAAAAGGACACCCTTAATTTCTATTCTTCAAGCCACATTGATCCATATATCGTGTCCATACCCTAAAAAATTGTATTCTCAACATCCTTATACATGTTTTTGAGGTTATTTTCTCTCCAAAAGATCAACCCTAAGTTCCTTAAAAAAGGATCCAAAGGATGTATCTCGAAAGATAGATAGTTGTTACCCCCAACATATTTGAATTTATTTATTCTTATAATTACTCTAAATCTATTTTATTTATCATTAAATACTAACTATATAATCCTAAATACTCTTAAATGTTATTATTATTATGAAGCTACCATTATACAAACTATTCCAATCAAATGGGAAGTGAAAGTATCACTTGTACGTATGTATGGCTTACCGTCTCTATGTAGAAGTACAATTCATTTTCAGTCATCATCTTTCATGGATGGTTATTATGATGGGTTTAAAGTTTATATATGATATTTATGAATTAATTATGATTCTATAATTTTAATATTATATCTACCTTTTTACCTTCCAAACTGATGGAGAACTATAATGTCACTCATGTGTACATGTAGACTACAACCTCCACGAAGCGGTGTGATTCATTTTTAGTTTATATTTTACTTTTATGGTATGGAGTGTAGAAATGATTAATATATATTATTTATATGATATACTAATAATTATTTAATTTTGAATTATTATATACCTTTCTTTAATTCCATCTATTAAAAAAAGAAAACAGTGTTCATGTGTGCATACAACCAACTATCTCCATGAATGGTGTAATTCATTTTCTATCTCTACCATTATAGATGACTATAAATATATATTTTTTTAGAAAACTAGTTCCTTGGTCAAATAGAAAAAGGATAATTTATTCTATAAAATAAAATTACAAATGTTTAAAATATAGAATTTTATCACTATATTTTTCAAAAAAAGAAAATAAAATCTGGGGAGAATCATCTTGCCAGGTGATGTTGTTCATGAAACCTTTGTTCGAAAGCCCATCCACCATCGAGTTAGACACTTTGAAAGCATGGGTAATGATATAGTTTTATTAGAATAGATAATTTAATCACTACATTCATCTAGTTGTGAGGTTCCATGAGATATGTGTCACACCATTACAAACAACTTTGCAATGGCCCAAACAATGACTCATTAAGGGGTTTTCTAAAAACTCGGTTCCATCAAATGCTTCCACTAAAATGGTGGCACCGGTCATGATCACACCCTGAAGTAGTGGAACCACTAATGGTGGAACTGCTAACGGTGGCACTATGATGGTCTCACTTTCACATTCGCACACTGAAACGGTGGCACCGTGAGGGTGGCACAGTGACGGTGGCATCGTGACGGTGGCACCATCACCATGAAACCGCTTATGATATCTCACCAAATGGTGTCCCACCCTTGTTTCTTTTTCCAGTTCCTCTCTCGCAACGTATCTTTTGACGTAAGAGTGTTTTAAATACCCTTTTCAAATCCATTTAAATCCCATAAAAGATATCAAAAATCCCACAATAGTCGACAGACCCTTGACTTACCAAAACGTGTTGCTTTCCCTCGATGTCACACCTTTTCCCGTACTTACCAGTTCTGTCCCTATTGCGTGTTTTCCTTTGATTGACGGAAACCATTTAACGCACAACATCTATGGCCACCTCTCTGATGAGAATAATTAAATTAAAATTAATTCCATCGTGTGTAACCACCCAACCGCATGGTGAAACAATGATCCGCCTTTAAAGCTATTCAAGATTTTGATATCTTGTAACTCTAGGATCTCACATTTTTATCACATGGGAATTCTTTCTTCTTTAGGGCTAGTCTCTTTTCCTTCTTCTCCTTAGTGAGTTTGGAGTCCCCCTTCCTGAGGAAAGTGTTGCGCCTATGCTGGAGCCTTTCCTGCCCACTCTTGGAGCCCCCAAAGTTCCTCCCTTGCAAGTCTCTCATCCCCAATTCTTGGTGCATGGAGAAAAAATTCGACCATTGATCATCCAGGTAGGGTTCTTCCTTCATCTCTCTTTATTTTCTATCATGTGGGGTGGGTATGCTAATGTTTCTACGGGAATGGATGAAACCAAACATTAATGAAGATAATAAACAGACTTTTAAAGAATGAAGGGGTGTGTTGATGATTTTGTAGTACTATTTTACCCTTTATTATATGTTGTGAACTGTATAGGATTGTGTCCACTGAAAATCATGGTCGTTGGTGGTCTTTCCTTGCGCACTAATGGACCCCTGTCTTCTTTGATAATTTAATTGTTGTAACATGGAAATTGGTTAATCATGTAAACTCAGTTGATTAAATGAATGTCCAGTGAACAAGAATCCTTATGTGAACACCCTAGTTAACCAAATGAAAAGAAGAAACTCAATGAATTTTCTGATAGAATCTGGAGACTCACTTGCTCTGTCTTAGAAATATGTTTGGTTGTTCTGGTTGATCCTTGTGGGGTGACATGGATAGGGATGAGATCCCCTATTGTGGTCCAGATGTTGGATTATAGATTTAAGGCCATGTGGGGCCATATGGAGGAGATTTTTTTGGTTCCAATACTTTGAGGGACCTCACAGATCCCTTTTGTTGTTGTGAATTTACAAGAGAACAAGGTGTGAATTCTTAATCAGCTGCGTGTTTGTTTTTTCCTTCCTTGTCTTGTGGAAATGCATGTTATTTTTCCAGTAGTGAATAATTATTTAAATATAACCACTCGAATGTGATAACAAGAATGGGTTCAATGGGAAATTGTTTTCTGGGAATGACTTGTGACTTGGTTGTGGGTGGTGTGCTTTTTTTATGAATGAATTGTAATGAGGGTGTTTGTGTATAGGATGGTTTTGGAACCCCTATGTTGGGATGAGTGCTTTTTTACAAATATGTATAATTTAGTTATTATGTTTCTTTTTCACGCCCCACCCAAGTTGAGAAATTCATGCCAAACACCCCCATTTCAATGGGGTGTTGTTTTTTCCAACACTCTTATGAGTGGATGGTTATTAGCTCATTTCTTCTACCTTTTTCGAGTAGCCCAGGACCCTTCAAGTAGGATGTGATGGCCTAAGATCCATTATATCCCAAAATTCTTCAGGCAGGGAACGTTGTGGTGGTTAGCCAAGGTGTGTGTGAGATGGTTGTTTCCCAATTGCCTTCGGGATGAGGCCTAGGTTTCTTCGGGCATCACAGTATTTGTTTGGGCCCAGGTGTCTTCAGGTGTGGTAGTAGTTGTTCTAGACTAGGTGTCTATGTGTGTGGTTAAGTGTGGTTGTGGCCCAGGTGTTTGTGGGTGGGGTGAGTGGTTGTTGTAGCCCAGGTGTGGGTGGGTGGGTTATGGCAGAGGTACTGCGATGAAAATGGCGAGGAAGGATTGACACATAGGATGACTTCAATAACCAGTGGGAAAGTGGTGCGGGGTACCCAAATATTGATGTGCTATTACTGTTACTTTACTTGACTTGTGTTATTTGGTGAGTGTGACTTTGTGAGGTTGGGTGGCTATTTTCTTTGCTAGGTTCTTTGATTATCCCCTTTTTCTCACATGGAATTATAATTCCTCCCCACTTGTGCATGAGATCTTTTGGTTTTCCCAACTGAGTATACCTGTACACTCACCCTATGTACATAAAACTATTTTCAGGTTTTAAAGAGAAATTCGAGGACCGTGCAGGACCATACTAGTTCGGGCGTTGGGATAGTTTTTGTTGCTGTTTTTCCTTCTTTGGTATTTACCTTTAGATTTTTCTTTTATTGTAGCACTTATTACTGAAACATGCATATGGGAATGGATTATTGGGATTTACTTTTACTTCGAGTTTTGGTGTTGTTTGGGACTTACTATCTTATGTCTTGATTCTACTAAATAAAAAATTTTAATGCCTTCTATTTTGTGCGTGATCATATACCCTTGGTGTTAGTCACCACTTCGGGACCTATTGAAGGAAGTTCTCAGGTGTCATTATCTCCCCTTCAACTTTAAGAAGGAAGGATCTAGCAATTTGATGTCCCTTCCCTCACCTTGGGGAAGGCGGGTCATGACAGAATGGTATCAAAGGCAGTTGATAGATAGGATGAAGCTTGAGGTTAGGCACAATGAGGGTTGAATGGAATGGTAGGGCAACAGTGTTTGGAAATCCTGGTGCGTGAAATAGGCCAGAGAAGACTGACTAGAAAATGGGATTTTAGGGACCCCCGTGATCCGATGCAAGGACTCTGGGCCTACCGAATGACCAAGTGATACTACACTGATTACAGTTTAGAGACCCTAGGAAAGGTACATGCATGGTAATGACTTGTTTTCTTGGGTGTTTTGGGGATTTTTTGGATTTAAAATTAATAAGAAGTCTAAGAAAAATTAAAATAAATCTTCTACATTACTTGGGCTTAGGCATTCCTTGTTTACCTTACAGCTATGGTGCCTGGATGATGACCACGAGTAGTATGGGCGATCGAGGCCCAGTAGATTGATTCGGTTGATCAGCTGAGGGATGACCAAGAGGAGGAGGATAATCATTGGTAGAGGACGCTTCATGCCTTTCATCGGCAGACCCTTGGAAAGTACGAGGGCAGTGTCTCAGATATGGAGACATAGATCTGGATCGAGAAGCTGATGATAGATTCCATCTTGATTCAGGATCCAACGGAGTACTGGGTTCTTCTTGATGTAAGACAGATGCGGGGAGCAGTGTGTCCATGGTGGACGCTCTACCTTAGGGACAAGAGGGAGGAAGAGGTCTCATGAACTAACTTTGAGAGGGAGTTCAGGGTGGAATTCCTCTCTTCCACGATGAATGCTGAGAAGAGGTAGGAGCTACTCTCCCTTCAGCAGGGGATTATGTTAGTGAGAGAGTTCTGGATCAAGTTCAAGGATCTCCTTCGATTTTTTCCAGACCTATCCTCGGATGAGGAGTCTCATGTGAGACGTTTAGAGGAGGCACTCCGACCTTCTCTTCAGTATGATATTACTCCCTTCACTCTACCGATGTACTTAGAGGTCTAGAAGAAGGATGAATTGGTAGAGAGGATGCACATGTTGGGAGGTGTTCAATGAGAGGGGAGCCAGTTGGGATTATCAAAGGGGAAGGTCGTTAGCTACAGGCCTCTAGTATTAGGGCCTTCTAGGTTTCGGCCAGTGGGGTGTATGCCCCATCAGTTCCAGTTTCGATATCCCGGTCCTCACCCTTTCCTTTTGGGCCTAGGACTAAGATGCTTCATCTATGGTAGTCATGGGAATCTTCGGAATCAGTTCCCGGATAGAATGCAGTACAGTGGGGGTGGTTAGGTTCAGTTCCCACCTTAGCAGCAGCAGTTTCCAGCCAGGCCCTTTCAGCAGCAGCATTAGGGACAGCGAGCTCCTGCTCCTCCGAGAATAGACGTTGCATGAGGAGGCCAACCTCAGGGTGCTCCTCAGGGGCCTCGACCAGGGCATTGTTAGGGAGGCAGCCGACAGCCGAGGGGCAGAGGAGCTGGACGTGGTCAGTTACACGCTGCAGAGGCAGCCGTTCCAGCAGGGCTGGAAGTCATTTGAGGTAAGACCACCTTGTTTAGTACTCTTGTTTATTACTTGTTTAATTCAAGAGCTTCACACTCCTTTTTTGCACCCATTCTATCCCATGATTTGGTTCTAGATGCATAGAGACTTTCCGTACCCATAGTTTTTAGTATACCAGTCAGAGGTCAGACAAGCTTGTATTATGTTTGCTGAAAATGTAGACTGATGTTGGGACCACATCAGTCCAGTGGTGACCTTATTTTACTGCAGATGCATCCGTATGATGTCATTATAGGCATCGACTAGCTGTTCTCGGTTTGTTCTGTTATCAACTACTTTCGAAGAAGGATAGTCTTTTTCAGATGTGGGTGGACAACGTGTGACCTACGTCGATGAGCGGGGTTGCAGGAGGGAAGCCGGTGAGTAGAGCCCCTTCCTTCCTTGTTAGTCGAGCTGTCGATAGAGTTGGTAGATGCAGAGATGGTGGATGTCTCAAGGATTTTCAGTGAGTTCATTGACGGATTCCCTAAGAAGGTGGTGACTCTACCCCCTTGATGTGACATTGAGTTTGGGATAGACTTTCAACCCGGTGCCCATCTGATTTCGATATCCCCCTATCGAATGGTGCATTTTGAGCTGTGGGAGTTACGGAGTCAGATTGATGATCTAATGAAGAAGGGTTTTGTTTGACCAAGCATGTCACCATGGGGTGCTATGGTCTTATTTGCGAAGAAGGAAGACGGTGGTCTGAGGGTGTGCATAGACTACCAAAAACTAAATCAGGTAACGGTCAAGAACTGTTACCCTCTCCCGAGGATAGAAGACATATTTGGCCAATTAAAAGGGGAAAGATTGTTCTCCAAGATAGACCTAGCTCAAGATATCACCAGTTGAGGGTGAAGGAAGGTGAAATCTCAAAAACTGCCTTCAAGTGCAGATATGGGAACTTTGAGTTCATAGTCATGTCATTCAGCATTACGAACACACCAGTCATGTTTATGGGGCTCATGATCTCCATCATCCATGAATATCTGGACCGGTTTATAGTTGTGTTTATTGATGACATCCTGATTTACTCAAGATTAGAGGAGGATCATTTTGAGCATCTGAGGATGGTTTTAGAGGTCCTTCAACAATACCAACTCTATGGGAAGTTGTCCAAGTTCAAGTTTTGGACAAGAGAAGTGCACTTACTTGGACACATGGAGTCCGAGTAGGGAATAGAGGTGGACCCAAAAAAGGTCGAGGTGATTGTTTCTTGGATGGCACCCAAGAATGTGACAGAGGTTCGTAGTTTCCTGGGCCTAGAAGGTTACTACCGGAGGTTATTTCCCAACTTATCCCAAGTTGTAGAACCTTTTACAGCCTTGACCAAGAAAGACCAAGCTTTTTTTTGGAGTGGGTAGTGCGAGGCAGTCTTCAGTTATCTAAAAGGAATGTTGGATAGTGCCCTGGTGCTGAGGTTTCCAGAAGAAGGGGTGATGTTTGAGGTGTTTTGTGATGCTTTTGTCCAGGGCATGGGGTGTGTACTGATGCAACAACAGCGGGGGATCTCTTATGGGTCTAGGTAGTTATATCCCCATGAGTGTAACTACACCATCCACAACTTTGAGATCTCATTGGTTGTGTTCGTACTAAATTTGTGGTGGCACTACCTCATCGGGGAGTGCTTTTTGGTATTCACATATCACAAGAGCTTGAGGTATATCTTCTACCAGTGGGACCTAAACTTGCGGCAGTGGATGTAGATGGAGTTTCCTTAGGACTACGACTTAGAAATTTCCTACACCTCAGGAAAGGGGAACATGGTGGCTAATTACTTGAGCAGGAAGTCACAGAAGGACGCAGTTCGAGAGTCGGCAGATGCTTGGAAGGCAATGGAAAAGTTGACTACCCTATGCTTGGATTCAAGGGTGGATGGTGGTAGAGGTTTTCTGTTTCAAATGACAGTGCAGTCCTTTCTGTTGTGGAAGGTGCAGGAGTCTCAGTGGGGAGACTCAGAGTGTAAAGTGATGCGAGATCGGTTTAACCAAGTCAATGCTCCAGAAGGGTTGTCGGGGTATGGTAAGAATCAGATTATTTTCTGAGGAAAGTTGTTCGTCTCTATGGTAATGTGAGAGAGTGTTCTTGGTGAGTTCTAAAACTCACCCCTGGTAGCGCACCCAAGAGTTTTCGTAATGTACCGGGGCTTGAGGGTCAGTTTTGGTGGCCTGGGGTGAAGTGAGTAGTGGCAGAGTTCGTAGAAAAGTGCCTCATGTGTCAGCAGGTGAAGGCTGAACACCACTAGAATAGATCTGTTCGAAGCTTTGTACGGAAGACCATGTCACTCACCCGTGTGCTGGATGAAGGTCATGGAAGCAGGTGTTCTTGGCCCGTAAGTGGTGCAGAGCATGACAGAGAAGGTTCATCCTGTACGAGAGAGCATGAAGGTGGCCCCGGACCAGCATAAGTTGTATGATGATAGTAGGAGGATACCCATGGAGTTTGAGGCCAGGGACCACGTGTTCTTGAAGGTCTCCCCTCGGCGTGGTCAACAGCGGTTTGGCAGGGGGAGTAAGTTGTCTCCCAGGTTTTTCGAACCCTTCGAGGTGTTGCGAAGGTTCGATGAAGTGACTTATCAGATATCACTACCACCTTTGCTACTGAGAGTGCACGACGTCTTCCATGTGTCGTATCTCTATTAGTATCTACATGATTATGCACATGTCCTCGACTACAGAAAGCTAGATATCAAGGATGATGCGAAGTTTTTAGAAAGACCATTTTGGATCGAGGATCATTAGTAGATAGTTCTTTGTGGATGAACCATTCCCTTGGTTCTTGTGTTGTGGAGGCATGGTGTCCTCAAGGAGAGTACCTGGGAATGGGAGGCACAGATGCGCGCTCAGTACCCAGAGTTGGTTTTAAATTTGTTATGTTCTATTTTGTACTTGTCTGGGATGTAGTGTTTGACCTTGTTATCTATGAAATGTGTTTTTTCCTTTTTCTCTGAATGTGTGTGAAGATTCAAGACTGTGGGGAAGGGAGGAACTGATCCCTAATCAAGAATCATTAAGGTGGATGCGATTAAACCTGTGCAGGAAAGTCAGTGCTGACCCAAGTAGATAATATCATGACATGGGGGAAAGGACTCACTAATCCATATGTCTAGATAGGGACACATTTATATGTTGTGTGGTTACTTGAGGGAGAGGTGTTCCTAGATGTCGGTGAGGTTTACTCCTGAGAGGTATCTTTCATGGTGGTTTTTCAGACCCCTCTCTTTTCTTCAGGTCTAGTTTTCATTCACGAGGGAGAGAATAGTTTGAGAGGTATCTGATGTAATGGCACGGGCAATGACTCATTAAGAAGTTTTCCAAAAACTCAATTCCATAAAATGGTTCCACTAAAATGGTGGCACCAGTCATGGTCGCACACCGAAGCGGTGGCACCACTGACGGTGGCACCGCTGACTGTGGCACTGCTGACGGTGGCACCGTGATGGTGGCAGCGTGAGGGTGGCACCGTGATGGTGGCACCATAACAGTCACACTGTCATGGTCACACACCAAAATGGTGGCACCGCTTACGGTGCCACTGTGAGGGTAGTACCATGATGGTGGCACCATGACGGTGGCACTGTGATCGTGACACTACTTACGATGTCTCACCAAATGTTGTCCCATCCTTCTTTCTTTTTCCAGTTCATCTCCCACAACGTATCTTTTGACGTAAGAGTGTTTTAAGTATGCCTTTCAAAGACATTTAAATCCCATAAATGATTTCAAAAATTCCCCAAGATCATAGCGGCCCTTGAATTACCAAAACATGTGTCTTTCTCTCAGTGTCACACCTTTTCTCGTACTTTCTAGTTCCGCCCCTATTACGTGTTTTCCTCTGATTGAAGGAAATCGTTTAATGCACAAATCTTATGGCCACCTCTTCGATGAGAATTATTAAATGAAAATTAATTCCATCATGTGTAACCACCCAACCATGTGGTGAAACCATGATCCACCTTTAAATTCGTTCAAGATTTTGATATCCCATAACTCCAGGATCTCACCTTTTTATCGCATGAGAATTCTTTCTTCTTTAGGGATGGTGTATTTTCCTTCTTCTCCTTGGTGCGTTTAGAGTCCCCCTTCCCAAAAAAAGTGGTTCGCCTGTGCTGGAGCCTTTCCTGCCCACTCTTGGATCCCCCAAAGTTTCTCCCCTATAATTCGTGCATCCCCAGTTCTTGGTGCGTGGAGAAAAACATCAATCGTTGATCATCCAAGTAGGTTTCTTCCTTCATCTCTCTTTACTTTGTATCATGCAGGGCGGGTATGCTAATGTTTCTATAAGAATGGATGAAACCAAACCTTAATGTAGATAATAAACAGACTTTTAAAGAATTAAGTGGTGTGTTTTTTATGTTGTTGTACTCTTTTAACCTTTCTAATATGTTATGAAATGCATGGACTTGTGTCCACTGAAAATCATGGTCGTTGGTGGTCTTTCCTTGTGCACTAACGGAACCTTGACTTCTGTGATGATTGAATGTCTATAACATGAAAATTGGTAAATCACGTAAACTCAGTTTATTAAATTAATTTCCAGTGAACAAGAATCCTTGTTTGAAAACCCCGGTTAACCAAATGAAAAGAAGGAACTCAATGAATGGTGTGATATAATCTGGAGACTCGCTTGATCTATCTTGGAAATATGTGTGGTTGTTATTATTGATCCTTGTGGGGTGACGTGGATAGGGATGGAATCCCCTATTATGGTGAAAATTTTGGTTTATGGATATAAGGCTGTGTGGGGCCATATGGTGGGGCTGGGTTTGGTTCCATTACTTTGAGGGATCTCGCAGATCTATTTTGTTTTTGTGACTTTACAAGAGAACTGGGTGTGAATGCTTAATCTACTGCTTTGTTATTTTTCCTTCCTTGGCTTGTGGTTATGCTTGTTAGTTTCCCAATAGTGAATAATTATTTAAATTAAACCACTCTAATGTAATAACAATAATGGGTTCAATGTGGAATTATTTCTTGGGAATGAGTTGTAACTTGGATGTGGGTGGTGTGCTTTTTTTATGAATGAATAGTAATGAGGGTATTTGTGTATAAGCTGGTTTGGGAACCCCTTGGTTGGGATGAGTGCTTGTTTACCTATATCTATAATTTAGTTCTCATGTTTCTTATTCTTGTCCAACCCAAGTTGAGCACTTCGTGCCAAACACCCCCATTTCAATGGGAGAGGGTGTTTTTTCCAACACTCCTATGAGTGGCTGGTTATTAGCGCCTTTCTGATCCCTTTCCCGAGTATCCCAAGAATCTTCAGGCAGGCTACAATGGCCTGAGGTCCATTATAGCCCAAAATTATTCAGGTAGGGAACGTTGTGGTGGTTAGCCCAAGTGTGTGCAGGCATGTTGTTTCCCAAGTGTCTTCGGGATGAGGCCTAGGTGTCTTTGGGTGTGGCAGTAGTTGTTCAGTCATAGGTGTCTTTGGGTGTGGCAGTAGTTGTTCTGGCCCAGGTTTCTACAGGAATGGTTACCTGTGGTTGTAGCCCATGTGTTTGCGAGTGGGGTGAGTGGTTGTGGTAGCCCAAGTGTGTGTGGGTGGGGTATGGAAGTGGGACTATGGTGAAAATGGCGGGGAATGTCTGACGCATAGGATGACTTCCATAACCAGTGGGAAAGTGGTGTGGGGTACCCAAATATTGATGTGATATTACTATTAATTGACTTTTGATATTTGGGGAGTGTGCCTTGGTGAGTATGGGTGGATAGTTTCTTTGTTAGGTTCTTCGATTATCTCCTTTTCCTCAGAGGGCATTGCAATGCCTCCCCACTTGTGCATGAGATCTTTTGGTTTTCCCAACTGAGTATACTTTTATACTCACCCTATGTATATAAAATTGTTTTCAGGTTTCTAGGAGTACTTTGAGGACTATGTGGGACAATACTAGTTCAGACGTTGGGATAGTTGATGTTGTTGTTTTTTCTTTATTTGGTATTTACCTATGGAGTTTTCTTTTATTGTAGCACTTATTATTGAAACATTCATATGGGAATGGATTGTTGGGATTTAATTTTACATCATGTTTTGGTGTTGTTTAGGACTTACTATCTTATCTCCTGATCCTACTAAATAAAAAAGGGTAATTCCTTCCATTTGGCGCGTGATACTATACCCTTGGTGATAGTCACCACTTTGGGACCTATTAGAGGCGAGTCTCGGGGGTCATTATCTCTCCTTCAACTTGAATAAGGAAGGTTTTGGAAATTGTTTGTCTCTTCCCTCACCTTGGTTAAGGCAATTCATGACACGCTTGAATAATGGTGGTAGAGTCACTTTCGATCCAGAGGTTGGTCCAACCATTTTTACTCGAAAAAGAGACCACATTAATGATGCTGAGGATTTCTACTTCCAAGTAATATTCTATACCAAAGGGTCCATAGAATCATCTAAGAATATTTTTGTTATCGTCCTGATATATAGATCCACAAATAGAAGGTATAGGTTTCCTTTTGATGCATGTTCAACATTAAATTTGATATAGAATGGAAGAGTGGATTTTTAAAAAACTTAAAACATACCTCTTGGATGGAAATAATCTCTAAAAAATCCTATCTAACACAACACTAAGAATTCTTAGATGGATTTGTGGAAGAAAATATGATTTAGGGAACTATCTTCATTAATATCAGTGTGGATTTTCACCAATTCTGCATGAAATTTTAAAGAAGTATAGTTATAAATAAAATAGTTTTTATCATACCATATAATATGTATTAGTTCGGCTACTGAAAAACTGAATGGGTTCCTGATTTGTGGTGATTAGTCAGCATCTGTATAAAGTTGGAGTTGAGATTGAATGAAATCATCCTCCAGAAACCTTATTTTAAAATGATTATAAATATCATTCCAAAAGGAAGAAGTAGTATCACAATATAAGAATATGTGGTCGGCATCCTCTTTTTTCTAGTTACATAGATGACATTTGGTGAAAAGTGGGATACTAAAGGATTGAAGAAAAACATTGGTAGGAATCCTATTATGAGAAATCCTCCACATAAGAGTAATGATAGAAGGCCTGATCCAAATATTATCAAATCTTTTCATCAAAGTGAATTCATAATTTTTACCAATGAAATTGAGATAATAGAAAACCTTAGAATCAAGAACACTATTACAAGTAGGTTCTCAGACCAAAAAATCATTATTAAGAGAGAAAAATATTAAACAATATGTTGATATTATCTGAAATATCCAGACAGGGTGAATTCAAAAAAACATTAATAGAAGTGTGAGTGTCCATAGATAAATGTTGAGAATCTACAATGTAAATAAGATGAGATCCATTCTAATTATAAAGAAAAAAATAGAGATAATACTGCATATTAATGATCCATTTGGAACGAAACATAATGTTGGAAAAGAAAGAATTAGTGGCTGTATAAATATGAGAGTCAATATAGTGCAGATTTCCTATCATCAATTTTTTAATAAATTTGTCTCTAATAAAATTGAGATAAAAGGAATCATTATTCATAAGGTTTTAAGTAATCATAACCTATAAAGAATCTTTAAATAGTTTGATAAGGATGAATCTAAATACATGTATATAATTAATATATATGACATAATAATAATTTAAGTAATTATGTTATAGAATTATAATAAATTTAAATTTATTATATATTATGTTAGAACCCTTTCAAATAAAGTGTAACTCAAGGTAAGGGATTTTTTTCTCAATTTTATTTTTGTGCGACACATGGCTTATACATCACATTCTTATTTTGTGTATTTTATATACTACTAATGAATGTATTTTATTATTCTTATTATAAAAATTATAAGGATTTACATATCCGTTTAATTATATTTCATTCATGGGACCTACGATTCAAAAGTTTCCAAATTGGTAAGGGTTTTATGTTATAATCTATTTTTTATTAGGATTGTCTATGATTAAGTTTTTCTTAAAAAAATATTATGATCTACCTCTCAATAAAATTGTGAATTTTATTATCCACTTGATATTTCTTGAAAATAAATTTTTTCCTTTCATTTTCCTTGCCTTAAAACCCTAAGAGGCCAAAAATGTTTTTTAAGGGAAATAAACATTATTTCTCTCTTCTGTCAAAAAAACATTTTCTTCCATATACATGTTCTATAAAAAAATTAAATAATGTTTTTAATATTACCTATGATTGTTTAAATTCATTTTTAATGATGTTTTAATTTTTAAAAAATGTTTCAAAAGGAATATTCTTTTTATTTTAATAATCAGTTACTTTATGATTTTTTTATAAAAATGTAAAGGAATGTTTTCTTTTAACTTATACCGCATGAAAAGAATTTCTCACCATCATGATTGCTCAATGTTTTGAATATTAATTTAAAATCTCATAATATTATTTTAAAATAAATTCGTTTCCATAATATTTTGTAAATTTTTATGTTTTAAATAATTGATTTCAAAATGGAAAGGTTATTTTACTCAAGAAATGTTCCAAGTGATCTTTCAAAATCATTTTCTATCTAAGATAACATCATTTTATGTTACTTAATAATTACTGGGGTTATGATCCAATGATGCCATAATTATTTTTTCTCTAGATGGTTTATGTTTAGGATGATAATATTTTTAATAAAACCTATTCATTTTCAATGATTCATGAAATGATGAAAAGTTCATGTAACAAATTTTTTCAGGGGTTCTAATATGATGAATATTTTATGATCTTGTGGAAATAATATTTATAATTTTTTTATGTGAAGGGTGGGA
Source organism: Viscum album (assembly GCA_963277665.1). Lineage (NCBI taxonomy): Eukaryota > Viridiplantae > Streptophyta > Magnoliopsida > Santalales > Viscaceae > Viscum > Viscum album. Next base: position 758,289,334 of record OY728129.1, on the reverse strand, counting down.
CCTATGTATCCCTATAATGAATTGGGTAATGATTAATGTTATATGAGTTCAAAGAGAACACAAGAAGTTATCCTAATCCCAAAATAGTGTACATGATAGGTTATCCCAAGTGTAAAGTTGGTACATGGGTGGTTATCCAAGAACTAACATGTTTGAATTTATTAGTGGGTATCCTTGACATAAGGTTTTAAATGCTCATGTGTATGACATAATTCCATATCTTGTGCCAATTTTATTCTCTCGTGGATCATGTTCATTGATTCTTTTATCATTAATGTCTTATAAACTACCACAAATTATTCCATGACTCAAGATTATGATCTATGATATATAGGGAATGGATTTCAATCATTCAAAAAATGTTCTTGTGCCCTTGTTTTCATGATATTATTATTTGATCATAGATATATCCATTATTTTACATTTTTGATCATTAGATATCATCCTTTATATTGCGACACTATCCTTCTATACATATCATTATATGATTTTAAGCATAATTAAACATCAAACTACCAGCCAAGGATTGTAAATTCTAGTGTCTTTGGAAGACTAGATACATAATTAAACATCATAAAAGCAACTTTTATTTAATATCCATATTTAGATACTAACTTCCATTGTTCTCATACATCTGCATAGGATAACCTAGGGATAACATGAACAAAGGGATGATATATAAATCCCATTAAGAGAATAAAAATAAGAATAAAGCTTTAGCACATGGGTTAGAAGCCATAACATAATAATATAAAAATGAATGGAACAAGATTGATTATATGGAACCATAACATATAAAACATGAAATCATATAAACATGTAATCATAGTATTGTAGAAGAAACATAAAAAATGACTTTATCATGATTCAAGGATCATCTCACATAGAGCATCATGAGTCAAGTCTAACCACCAAGATCATTGAACATGGAGCACGAGTCAATGCTAACCACCAAAACCATTTCACATAACATCTCATGAGACTAAACTTTACCCAATGCATTGGAACGATATCTGAGTACACCCATAATAACATGTTCATGAATATTTTTTCCACATAAATAATCATATATAATAAATCATACATAATCAATCATACATAAACACAAGGGTACCCATGGAATGAAATGGGTATCATAATCATTTCATAAAGAATAACCAATGGGTGTATCATAAAAGTGTCCATGAAGGAAATTAATTAGATAATTCATGTAAAATCATAATTTATAATGGTAATATGTCATGATAAGTGATGTTAAATTGAATTTATATCATGTAAAATTTGTATTTAAGAAACTTTATATTTAAAACATTTTAGTGCAGTTTAAGGAAAATATCAAAGATCATTTAAAAAAGAAAAGGGAATAATATTTTATATTAAACCATAAGTGAACCAAGAAGTTTTTAATAATAGAATTATTGATTTTATAAGGATAATTTTGGCTTAAAATAGATTATAGAGTGCACTTGAAATTGGGTAAGAATTTGGGAAGTTCCCTTAAAATGGGCTTGCTTATCGGGAAGAATTGAGAAGGAACCACTTAAAAAATATTTTTATCCCCAAAATAGAATTATGAATGGATCTTGATACATGATTTTGGAACATATAAAAATAATTTATAATATTTAAATAAAAATATACCTTCATTTGGGTAAAAATAAATATAGTGCAACCCAAAAGAATAATGGAAGTTCGGGTAGAATCCCTTAATTTAAGTCTGAAAGTGTTCTTCACTTGATATTAATGTCCTAGATAATAAAATTAGATTAATTAATTAATGATTCAAGAATATATTATAAAAGGAAGATAATTATAGTGACCCTATCCTTTTAAACATATCATTACATGATTTTTAGAATAATTAAATGTTGAAATACAAGCTATGGATCGTAAATTCTAGTGTGTTTGGAAGACTAGGTACATAATTAAACATCATAAAAGAAACTTTTATTTAATCTCCATTTTGAGATCTAAACATAAATTTTTCTCATACATCTTCACAGGATAACTAGAAGATAACATAAACAAAGGGATGAGCAATAAATCCTAGTAAGGGAATAAACATAAGAATAAAGCTTTTGAACATGGGTTAGAAGGCATGACATAATGATATAAAAATGCATGGAACAATATTGATCGTATAGAACTGTAACTTATAAAACATGGGATCATATAAACATGTAATAATAGTAATGTGGAAGCAATATAAAACAAGACTTTATCATGATTCAAGTCTCATCGCACATAGAGTAGCACGAGTCAAGGCTAACCACTAAGATCATTTCACTTGGAGCACGAGTCAAGGATAACCACCAAGACTGTTTCACATAACGTCTCATGAGACTAAACTTTACCCAATGCATTGGATTTTTATTTGGGTGCACCCATCATAATATGTTCATGAATATTTTTTCAATATAAAGAATCATACATAATTATTTTTACGCTTTCACCGGGGTGCTTGCCGCCATCATGCTGTGAAGCGCTGATTGTTACCATGCATTCCCACTTTCCAAAGGTGGGCGGAATTTGTCACTTATTTAGGGATGTTTTCTCCTTAAATAAAATGGGATGATGTTATGTTGGTTCCTCCTTCTGTGGATTCCTCTTTAGAACTTGTCACCTAGTCTGGGTCTCCCTCATAGATTTGGGTCGTTGTTCATAAATCTTATTCCTAGTGCCATATCATTATGGTCGCTGGTTAATTACACTTCTTCTATCAGTATATTCCATGGGGTTGAGTCAAGAAAGAAACCGCCAGTCAAAATAGTAGTTAAGTTGTACATTTCTAGCATATCTGGACGCTGGAACATTGGTACACCTAGATTTATTCCCCTTATGATAGGGCTTCTCGAGGGAATGGAATCCCGAGGCATCCCATGTCGAGTGAGATGAATTTTATGCTAGAGTCATGTCTTCAAGGTTTTCCTCAACTTCTCATGTTTAACACGGGGTATTCCATGAGTTTAACATTTATGGGAGACAAATATGACTAATCAAAACATAGTTGGGAGTGGATCATATGTGCACATCCCTAGGAGGGAGAGCCTGAGAGGTTTACTAGATGGGTGTATCAAAATGTCCAACGAGGATAGATACAAGGATGCTTGAGTCCTAAAAAAGGATATGCTAGGGTCCCTACAAAAGGTAACACCATGATTTAACATTGGTTGGGATTGAACATCATGCAGGCTTCCTACATACTCTACCTAAAAGACAGGGATCAAAACCTACATAGATCGAGAGGGTGAATTATGGGATCAGGGTGTAAATTCTATACAACAACCCGAAGACATGCTGGGGGTTATGTGTGGTTAGTGGCCTGTTGCAAGAGGGACACCCTTAGTTGGATGGTTATGTATTGTGTGGGGATTATACATGGTTAGCTTCCCAGGTGTTGTAAAAGGTAGTTATTGGATAGATGGCATGAACTCACCAAGATGTGGTGGCCTAGGTAATAATTAGGATGGATGACGGTAGGTTGAATGAAGTAGATGGTGGATGATATGGGACTAATGTGAATATGTTGGTAGTGTTGGGATTGAACCTCTAAGAGGCTTCCTATATATCCTCGTGGAATGAAATCAAAGTCCGCGTAGTTCGGTGATGTGATGGGACACCTGAGGAGGAGGCCTGTGAGAATAGACACATGGATGGGAACCAAAGGAAATATCCCAACATGAATGATAATGAAGAGTCAATACCACACCATAGATTCCTAAGTGAGAACTTGGTCTGGAAGGCCGGAAAGGTCGAGGGACCCTAGGCAGGGCCACAGATGAAAGGTCTGGGCATTCCTACGTATCCCATAAGGATGGGACTCAAGCCATACATATTTCTGAAAACACCATGTAGTTTAACATCGTGTGACAAGGATATATGAGATATTATTTTATGGTCATAGATCTTGGACCATTTACAGTTTAACATCTTGAAGGATAAGGATAATTAGTCTAATTCTATCCAGGATGGTAATACAGTTTAACATCTTGCAGGACGAAAGGTCTCTTAGTTTAAGGACATGGAAATCAGACCAGTTTGCATTTTATTGTCATGTCGGATGAGGATGGGTGGTTTTATGTCCTTCATCCCAGATGGATCATGCAGTTTAACATCATGCGGTAAATACGGTGGTGGGAACTCTCAAGATAAATACTTCTTAAGGAATTTAGCATTCTTGGGAGGAGTAATATGCTCTCCATCCATAGTGACTAGGGATTATGTGCCATTGGGGTAAACCATCTAAATAATATAAGGTCCCTCCCATTTGGGCTCCAAATCGGTGGTTTCCTGTCATGTATGATTGGAATTCTAAGGGAAAATACCATATCACCTTGAAGGAAAGAACAAAGATGGAATTTCTTGTTGAAAGACCTGGCTATCTTGTTTTGATGACTCTCCAGATCGTGCATGGAATGGAGTCTATTCTCATCGAGGGCATATAGTTTATCCAAATGAATTTTAGCTACTTTTTTGGTGATTTATTATCATCGACGGTTGTGTATAATGAGTTTAACTGAATCTTGATGGGAAGGACTACCTATGTCCGCACACCATGGAATAAGGAGTCACTTGAGTGGAATTATGATTCATCATCTGGTATACCCAGAGTTTGTTGTGGTGTTTTTTAGGCCAACTCTTCTTATTATAAACAACCATCTTCTGAGATATGTTAGAGAATGTTTTTTTGAACACATTGATCTGACCATTTTCTTGTGTGTGATAGAGAGAGGTATGATTATAATGGATATCGTACTTGGCGTACAATTTATTCAACTCAGCTTCTCGAAATTTGGTGTTGTTATTGGTGAGGAAAACTTAAGGGACTCTGAATTAGTGGATGATAATAGAGATCATGAAGTTGACTATAGAATGGGCCTTGACTTCCTTGAGTGGAATTTCTTCTTCCCACTTGGAATAGAAATCTGTAGAGTTCTAGATGAACTTGCACTAGCGAGCTGTTACTGGTGGATATAGTCCCACAACATCGAGTCCCGAGACCAAAAAGTGATAAGAGTACTTGGTAGTATAGAGAGGCTCCGGTGTACGATGCCCAAAATTAGAATGGATATGGAATGCATGAAACCTCTTGGAAAACTCAATATATTCACAAATCATGGTGGTCCAAAAGTATCCCAATATTTGGATGTAATGAGTGAGTTTCAGCCCTTCTTGAAGAGCCCCGCAAGAAATGGAATGAACCTCCTGCATAACTTGAGAAATATAATCTCCATGAATGCAGTGTAGGATAATCCCATCAAAACCACATCTATAGAGGATCTTATCAACATTGGAACCACTTTTGAGGGTGAACTACATTGCACGTTGATGGACTCACTCACGTTCAGATTGATCTATCTGTAGATTATCATGTTGAAGATACTTGATAAAGGGATTCATCTATCTAGGGGTCCCCTCCAACACCACAATAGGGGAGCTGGAGATCTATAAGTGGAGGCACCTGTGGTAAGGTGCCTAACCTATGGGATTTCATTTTCGTCTTAAATAATAGGAGCGATGAATCTTCGATGCTCCACATGGATAATCAAATCATCATGTTCATGCTTAGCAAGATATTTGGAAAGGACAACCAAGGCATCGGCTTTACCATTCTGTGATTGAGGGACATGAGTAACTTCTGGATGAGAAGGGAACAGGGCCATTAGTTGTCAAGTACGCTCTAAAAGCAGTATGAGATCCGGTTTCTTGATGATGTAGTCATTGTTGATCTGCTTGATGACCAGTTTGGAGTCCCCCTTCACATGCAGGTGGGGAACTTCAATATCGATGATTATCCTAAGACCAGGGATGATATCCTGGTACTCTTCCTTTTTTTTGGTATAACCTTCTGACAACATGAATGAATATTGTAGGACATATTGTATAGGTGTGTTGAAGACGATACCCAATCCCACTTTTTGAGTCTGGGATCATTGATTATTCTTCCAGTAGGGCTTTGGGAAGCTCCATCAAAGTGAATTTTTGAACATGGAATTGATTGATCCACAGAGAGGATTGCCTCATTGGGCAAGTCAATATCCAGAGACTGCTCTTTGGGGATTGATGGGTGGTAAGAATTTCTTCCAATGCTTGTCCCTTGATATCCTTTTGGGAGACAAACTTGATGCCGAACTATTGAAAGATCACTGCCCACTGAGCTAAATGCACTATCAACATAGGGATGTTGATGATGTACTTCAGCAGATCCACTTGGGATACTAGTTGTATCTCATGGTGCTATAAGTAATGTCACAATTTTTTCACTGCGAATACCAATGCAAGGCAGTTATTCACAATAGAGGAATATTTGGTTTTCGTGTTGAGGAGAATGAAAATGAGATAGTATTAAATGTTCTTTGTTACCTCATTGTTCTTCTGGGCCAGAAGGGCGTTGAGAAACCATTATTGAGCAGTCACATAATGGACCAACAGATTTCTGGAAATGGGTGGCATTAGAACCAGAGGCTATAGAAAGTGCTGCTTGATTTCCTCAAAAGAAGTCTAACGCTCCTCATCCCACTGATAATCAGAACCTTTCTTCAAAATCCAGGAAAAGTGATTACACTTTTCAGCCATATTTTCAATGAATTAGCGTATGTAGGATAATTTTACTTGAAATCCTCAGAGCTCATGAATGTTACTCGGGGAAGACATCTGATTGATGGCCTTGATCTTGTATAGATCAATCTCAATGCCTCTGTATCTGAAAATGAATCCAAGAATCTTTTTGGAAGTGACCCCAAAGGCACACTTCAAGGGGATCATATTGATATTGTGGGAACAGAGGAAGCCAAAAACTATTTAAATACATCTAATATGGTCCCGACACTGGTGGTATTTAACCACCAAATCATCTACATAGAATTCCACCAATGTACCAAGGATCATCTTTAATATGTGGTTCATGGAACACTGATAGGTGACACCTGCATTCGTTATATTGAAAGGCATTACCTGGTAGAAAAAAGAACCTTGTGGTCCCCTGAAGGTGGTATACTCTTCATCCTTAGGGGCCATTCAAATTTGATTATATCTCAAATAACCATCCATGAAGGCGATATCCTAGAATCTAGCAGTGGCATCGATCAATAGTTTTATCATAGGAAGGGTAAAATCATCCTTCAGAAAATGATGGTTGAGATCCCGGAATTTGATGCAAACTCTAATAAATCTGTTATTCTTCCTAATGGGAACAATGTTAGCTAACCACCCAGTCTATTGTACTTCCTTTAAAAAGTTTGATTTGATGAGATTATCAACCTCAGCCTCGACCGTGGCACCGTGATAAGGGTACACCTTTCTAGGAGGTTGTTTGATTCCATGATGATTTGCTGGGAAATCGAGATGGTGGACGGTGACCTAGTGATCTAGCCCTGGCATCTCTTCATAACTCTAGGAAAATAAATCCTGATGCTGCCTTATGAAATCCACATATTACTCCTACTCTCCTACAGGCATAGCGGTTCTGATCAATGCTGTTTTTAGATCTGTCTTGTTACTGAGGTTCACATGTACCAATTCATCGACCATAGTGGAGACACCATCTTCAAATGTCATAGGGGAGTTTTCCAAATCCTCTTCTTCATCCATAGTGAGAGGATCATCGGTAGGAGGAAACTCTTCTGAGTTGACATATCTTGATGGGACACTGGTTTCGGCTTGAGCGGTAGTGGACACCTCATCAAGGGACTCCTGCACTGCTAAAACCATAGAGATGAAAGTTTTCGACCTGATCCCATCTTGCCTTTGACCCAAGGGGCCACATTTGATGATATTAAAGAAATATTGGTGTGTCGACTTGATACAGTTTATCCCAGCCCAGAGAAACAAGAAAGTATGATGTATTTTCATTTTCATGGGGAAGAAATCTCGATACCTTATAGGAGTAAGGGGCTCTGGGATCACCAAATCCTAGTTTTTGTAGGAATACAAGGTGATCTTCTAGTGCTCCTTAGACTTGGGAACGCGCTTCCCCTTCATTCTAGAGACAAAAAAAATTCCACAAGTCTGGGGTTGTGGCCTCTAATCTGTGAATTGAGAAAATGTAGGTGTCATCCAGGTTTTTCCATGGTTCGGTCGCAGCCATAGCATGTCAACCTCATTATCCTGGATCTGCTTATTTTTTCTCTAATAGTAGTTAGCATCCAAGTAGAGGGCTTATCAAGAGGAAAATGGAGACACATCACCTTGGAGTATTCCTACTCGTCCATTAAGGGGGTACTTAAGGCATTGGTGATATGAGGAGGGGAATGTCTTATAAAGGTGGAGCCATGGTCTTCCCATCAATGCATTGTAAGCGGTGTCTTGTGAGACAACAATGGACTTGGTACTAGAAAATAGGCCACTGAACTGATTCTTCAGATGAATATTTTCAACTAGTGTCTACTCCATCCTATCATAACCTTTAATTCTTATTTCAAAGGGACTTAGATATGCCTAATATAGTCCTAGCTTGCAGAGTGTTCGTGTCGGGATAAGGTTGATCATCGAGCCTGTGTCAACGAGACAGCAGCGGACCTCCATGCCATTCAAATGGACAGTGATGTATAGTTGGATGATTTTCCCATGTATATAAGAATCATAATCTTATCTAGAGAAATAGATAATATCCTTACATTCTGCATGATCAACTATCTCATCATAGAAGGCTTCTACGGCTACTACCTCTATCTCAAACTGGAGGGGGGTTCTTAAAGCCTCTGCAAGGGCCTCGTGTATATCCACTAACAGGATGAGAGACTCAAAGATATAGATCTTTGAAGGAATTTAAGAAATATGATTGAGTATATCATACTTCCATGCTAGTTGTACACTTCTTCTAACCGGAGGTCACTCTATGGAAGGAGGTCTGATGGGCGTCACTGTTTGGACTGATAGATTCTGGTTGGTGTTGGGAATGTCCTATTTCCCACTAGTAGAATCACGTAGAGTGACTACCGTATGAATTCCAGATGACTGAGGTATATCCATGACAGAACATGGCTAACTATAACATAGTTTCAGTGGATCTGCCTAATCATGTATCAAAAACGATAGTGGAGGCATATTTGAGGAAATGAGATGAGAACGGTGTGCGTATCGAGCTCTACGTTGGGCCTATTTCTTGGACTCAGTGGCTTAAAAATATTGGCTAGAAGAACTAACAAATTCATTCTGTAGATTCACGTACCCATAGCTCCATCGACACTGGTGTTGGCTAGGGACGTTGGGAGGGTCTGCTTGGTACTCTCCATTATCAAGAACCATGTAAGTTTTTACTAGGTCAATGGTATTGACCAAAGTGTTCCCCTAATAATTACTTGAGGATTCCTCCATTGTTGGGTGGATTCTAGGGGAAATCACCATATACAGTGGCATGAAGTCTCCAAGATTACGGGATGAAAATGGCATCGGTGGGGGACTTTACATTCCCTTCCATCATTGATGATTTCCCTTCTCGGAAAAGAAATAATAGGATGTTGATGTAAAAGTAGTGGTTATAGGTAACGTGCTGACTTTTAAAGGCTCGGGTTGATTCAAACGTGCATGGATAATACGATGGGAATAAGTGACTACCCTGTGAGCCATCCTATCATTGTATTTTTGAGACCTACGGTTAGAAACCTACTACCATTCACTTTCATTATCAATGTCAGGATTTATGATCACACATTCCACCTGTGTCGGGGCAGTATATAATTATACTATTCTATTGTCGAACTGGTCTTGAATCCATTCTTTAAACACATAGCACTGCTTGATGGTTCTCCCAAGGAACTGGTGATAGGGAAAGTGGTTGGGACGTTTGATGAGATCTTCCTCTTCGGGCATCTTGAATTCTGGAAACTGTAAGATTCCGTAATCCAAGGAACTTCAGAATTAGCTAGAGATCTAAGCCTCATTAAATGAGTAGGTTTGGTTCCTTCAATATAGGAAAGTATCTCTGGAAGCCTAGCCTAGATGAGGTGCTGTCGGAGCCTCTCAATGAGGCAAAACCTGGTTGTCCTGCCTAGGTGGTGGTGGTGCGTTATGCGGGGGCGCCTTCCAATTATGAGGTGGTCACTGTTGGGATGGAGGATGTGCCTAAGGTGGTGGGCCTCGACGGAGCTGTGAAGGTGGATCTACAGGTAAAAAATACAACTTTTTGGGGGCCTCTATTTGTGCTACTGTGGTAGGCTCATCCTTAGAGACTCTTCTTGAGGGAACCATGGGAGGAAATGGATGTGCCTTCTTGGCCTGATGTAAGTATTCCTCTAGACGTTGGGCTTTGTCATAGAAATCCAAAAATCCCCCCCAAGTAGTTCTGAGTGATGAGAGAATTTACCAGTTCTATTTTGATTTCCCCACACACAATGTTATTAGTTGTTCCTGAGTCAGCATCATATCAAGGGAATATGTGAGGCCCTTCCACCTGACATAAAAGTATATGAACCACTCGTCAGGACTCTACATGCACATGAATAGGTCATCAATGCTTTTCTTCTTGGTTGTGGAACTGAATTGGTATAGAAAATGACTACAAAGATCCTCCCAATCGGCTATTGACCCAATGGGTAACTGGTTGTACTAGAAAAATGCTGGCCCTTCCAGGGTCAGTATGAAACACCAGAGTTTGGTGGCCTCTTGATGCATTGAAGTTCCCAACATGGGTCCATACCTTGAAATGAAGTGGTCCAGATGTTGCAAAGGGTCGCTCGTCCCATTAAAGGGGGAGACTATAGGATTCCCAAAACTCGGGGGTTCTGGCATATTGTCCACCCATTCTAGATATGTATTTCCACATTTTGAGTTTCTAGGGCCTCAAGGTGAGCAATAAGTTCTTCCATCAGATCATCTGGATGAGGGTTCCAATCTTGATGAGGGACCCTAACTACAAATGCAGTTTCAGGCTATTCCACATGGTAAGCAGGTCAAGCGGCTCGTGGAGCGGATGGTGGGATAACTTGTGGGAATGATGGGAGAAAGACCTGTGGAACAGCTGAGGGAACCTGGGTCAGGTCCCGATGAGGGTTATCACACAACTCGGAAGGATTTGATGATGTGTATCTCACCCACATTACATAAACTATATCCTCTAATCTACCTATATGGGAATGATGGTCGAGGTCACTAGGAGGCAGCTCGTTGGGGAAAAGTTGTACCTGCCCCTGCTACCCCAATCGAGGATCATCGTAATCTTGTTTTTTTACACAACACATTCAGCAAGAAGGTCATCAACCATATTTTTATATTCCATGATATTTTGATGCAACACAGCCTTTTCAGGGTCATCTTCCATCTTTTTCACTGAGTTGGACGAGTCAAAGGGTTTGATGACCCCAACATGCTCTTTACTCTTATTGGGGTCCTGACTGAATTAAAATGACTCAGAAGGCATGGGAAGGGCCAAAAAATTTCTTTTCTGGTGAGTAACCCTATCCAAAGGATTCAAAAAGTGTGGAACCACCCCGAGGGGGAAGTTATCATTGATGAGTCCTAGCTCGGTCTCTTCCTATAATGGGTTAGCCATGTTAATTGTGACAATGTCTGGAGGCATATCCTCAATATCACTTGGAAAGATGGAATGGCATCAGATAGGATTGAAATTAAGGGTAGCATACTACCCCCAAACATGGATCTGAACATGGGGGGGAAGCCTCCTAAATAATTCTGTAGAGATCTATAAATCTCTGGATGCATCATTTTTGGAGGGTCCGATGATGACCGGGTGACTTAGGGTGATGAGCCAAGGGAGCACAGCCAAGTCAATCATGTAAAATTTCTAGTCGATTTCATCGATGTGTTCCCAGCTCTTGGTATAATCTACCCATTGATGAAGGAGATGGAAGTGTGTTTCCCATTTAGATTGGTAGAATCACATGACCTATTCTTGGGTGAGATATCCTATAATGCTAAAACCTTCTATTGTAATGGGCCAGAACATCCTAGAGAGGTGATCCATGGAAATAATGTCACACAAACTTCTAAACTCAGACTATGGATCCAATCCTTGATTTCCCCGCTCTTCGAATGGAGACGGCGTGGGACCAGTAACGGCACTGAATCTGGCCATTATGATGGTGGATAGGCCGGTGGAGAGTACGTCAAGTGGGATGACGAGCTGTCACATCTCAGGCTGTCTTCTAAAGAATGCACTGATTGCGCCACCACATACATGTAAGATGGACTAACGGCCACTGCTTCCTGCACATGCACTTTGGTCATTGGTGGTGGGTCATGCAGTTGTTCATCCTCTATTGTCCCTAGAACAACTCTTTGTGATCTCTTGTTAAGGAGGAGAATGATCATGTTGACTATAAGGAGGATTTCATGTCCAAGCCCTAGAATGGGGCCAAATATTCCTCTTCCAATATGTATCATCAGAGGGATGCAGGGATCCAGTGAACTCACTTTCCATAAGGATGAGGTTTATACTCCTTGTTCCTGACCCAAACCCTAGTATAGAAGATTGGGGTGAGGTTTCCATCAATAAATCACACTCCACCTCAGAATATGAGAAGCATACGGGTTTGATTATAGTTAAAAGTTTCTCAAGATTCTTCCTTTGGTGGTGGCGACCCACCCTTCTACCTCGGGATGGTTCTTCAAGACAGGGTAGGTTTTTGACACCAAGGGGGTCCTCTGTTAAGATTAGTGCTAGAGTGGGGAGGACCTCCGCCCACACTGGATGGGATATCAGGAGGGCCTTCATATTGGTTGTTTCTGATGTGGGGAGGACCTCTACTATGATGAGATGGGTTGAAAGGTGCACTTGGAAAGATATTGAATGGGACATGGGGAGGACCTCCGTGTTTGATAGTGCTTGAGCAGGGAGGGCCTCTGTTGGAGCTGGTAAACACATGGGGAGGACCTCCATGGTGGTAATTCATCGTGCAAGGAGGACCCTCACGTTGGTCGGCCCTGGTAGTAGAGGAACCAATAGGGACTTTGTATTGATTATACTGGACACGAGAAGGACCCCCATGTTCGTCATTTATGAATCTAGGAGGGCCTCCACTTTTATGGTTAATGACAGTGGGAGGACCTCTACAAGAATCCGTGAGGTCATTGGGAGGACCTCCATATTGTTGGGTGACTGAGAATGGAATATCCTCATGTTGAGAACCTGGTATGTAAGGTAAATTTTTATACCTACGTCCAGGATCACAGGGAGGACCTTTGTGCTGAATTTAAATGAAGTAGAGAGGGCCTCCACTGGGGTTGATGATGGTTCCATGGGGAGGACATACATACTAAATGAAGAAGTGGGGTATACCTCCACTCTGTTTGATACTAGTATAGTGAGGACCTCCATACTGGATTTCAACATCATGGATCATCCCACGACGGCTATCACTTTCCCCAGTAATCGGGAGAGCCAGTTCAACTTGCTCATAGGGTGACTGGTGCTTCAACTTTGGTCAGGCTTGAAAGTGACCCTACTCTATAACTAATTGGTGCCCCTACCCAATCATGATAGTGGGTTGATATCTCGTCCTGGTGGTGTCTCAGGCAACTGAAGTCGTAGATGATGATGCCCCCTGGCAGAAATACTCTTGAGCTTTCACCCAACGTTGACATCGAGTCATCCAAACTAGATCCAATTGTGCAAGGGGATGGACCGCGTGCTATTTGGTCTGTAGGACTATATATCAATGTTGAAGTATCCAGGTGGGATCCCTCCTTGGTGGCTCCCTAGTTGATTTCTTGGATGGGTGGATTCATACATCCCTTACTTCTTCATCATAATGGAGTGAGTCATAGGAGCACTCTGGGGATAGCCTCCCAAAGCTGTTGAATGTTGGAGCGGGGAGCAACAACTCTCTACGCGGACCTTGGAGGCGGTAGAATTCATGCCGTAGTGAGTCCTCCATGTCTTGGCGGGCCATGTCCCTCATCAGGATGACCCCTTCCTATTCATATTGTCAAACATGAGTATTAATCATATTTCTTTGAATAAATTTGGAGGGTGAGAGGCGGCATGGGCCCCCAGTAGCTTCGGGTGTGGGATCCATCGTAGAGGAGATAAAGACATACAGAATTGCAGTATTCATACTGCCCCTACCCCTGCATCTGTGGGGGAGGGGGAGATGATCAGTTTTCTATAGCTTGAGCTTGTGTCCTGCAAAGTAGGAAAATTTTCTCATTAGTATATATAATAGGAAAGCGATGCACATTGATACAGTTTCATTTAGCCTTCCATGTATAGATAAAAATATCCACTCTAACAACATCGCAGACTAGAATGGCCAACGATTAACTACCCCAAACATTGGTGAGTTTCATGCCAGACCCCCTATTTTCTTAGTGGGACCTGGTGCTGAATAGATGGATCTAGTGACATTATTATCTACTGATGTATCGAATTATACTAATCTCTATATTGAGGAGAAGATTCACATTGGGTTTACCATTTCTATTTCCACCATTTCATCGAGGCACAAGCTGTCGTCATGCTGCAACGCGCTAGATGTTGCCCTGCATTCCTACTTTCCAAAGGTGGGCGATATCCATTTCTTATTCAGGGACGTTTTCTCCTTGAAAAAAAAAGGATGAACGGATTTCGGTTCCTCATTCAATGGATTCCTCCTTGTAACTAGTCACCTAGTCCGAGTCTACCTCATAGATTTGAGTCATTGTCCATGAATCTCATTTCTAATGTCATATCATTATGGTTGCTAGTTAATTACACTACTTCTGTCAGTACATTCTAAGGGGTAAAGTCAGGGAACCAACCTTCAGTCAAGGGATCAGTCACATTGGACATTGCTGGCATGTTTGGACGCTGGAACACTACTACATCTGAATTTTTTCCCCTTATGATAGGAATTATCAAGGGCGCGGATGCCCGAGGCATCCCAGGTTAGGTGTGGGTAATTTTATGTCATAGGCATGTCTCCAAGGTTTTCCTCAGCTTCCCATTTTTAATATGGGGTATACCATGAGTTTAACATCTAGAGGAGATAGATCGGACTGATCAAAACACTAATGGGAGTGGATAAGATGGGTACGTCTCTAGGAGGGATCAGCAGAGAGGTTTGTTAGATGGGTGGATCAAAATGTCTAATGAGGATAAATTTGAGGATGCTTGAGTCCTGAAAAAGGTGATTCTTGGGTCCCTACCAAAGAGAACACCATAGTTTACCATTGGCTGGGATTGAACCTCATAGAGACTTCCAACATACCCTATCAAGGAGACAGGGATCTAAAACCCACGTAGATCGAGAGTGTGAATCGTTGGATTAGGGTGTACATGCTAGAAAAAAACTCGAAGATATGTTAGGGATTACACGTGGTTATCATCTCATCACAATAGGTACACCCTTGGTTGGATGGTTATGGATTATGTGGGGCTCATGCATGGTTAGCTGCCCGGGTTCTTCAAAGGGTAGCAACTTGATGGATGTCATGACCTCAGTGGGATGTGGCATCCTGGGTAATAATCAGGTTGGATTATTAAATTTTGAATGGTGTGGATGTTGAATGAGATGGGACCAATATAAAGATTATGGTAGAGTTGGGCTTGAACCTATAAGAGGCTTCCTATATATCCTTGTGGTAGGTAATCAATGTCCGTATAGTTCGGTGGGGCGATGGGACACCCGAGGAGGTGGCCCATGAGAATGGATGTATGGATGGGACCTGAAGGAAGTAGAACCTCTGGGTTGGGGAGTGACCTTCCCAAAACAAAAAGGCTCAAGGGAGAGACCAATATTCGACATGATTAATGGTCTTGAACCTCAAATAGGCTTCCTCTGTATCCCCGTGGTAGGGAATCAAAGTACACATAGTTCAGGATGGGGTAAAGAATTGGGGTGTACACAAGGGAAAACAACTTGGAGACATGCTGGGGATTATGCATGGTTAACAACCCATCATAATAGGGATACTCTTATTTAGAGGAGTATGAACTAAGTATAGGACTTGTGCATGGTTATCTACCTAGGAGTTGATCTGATGCCACTAAGGGACGGATCAAGGATGTGGGTCCCAACAAATGGGACACCAAAGTTTACTGGTGTATTGGGTTGAACCTAGGGGAGGATTCCTATATACCCTATATTGAAAATAGGGATCAAATCCCATGTATTTCAAAATCATACGGTTTAAAATCATGTGAGATGAAAGAGCCATGTATTTTAACATCATGCGGGATGAGGGTGAGCTAACGTGAAGTGTTTGGGACCGATGGGTGATGGGATTGAACCTTAGGGATGCCTCCTATGTACCTTTCTTAGAAAGGGAAAGGATCAAATTCCACATAGTTCAGGTGTTGGGAATGGGGATTACACACTAAGGAAGCCCAAATATGGTTTCATGGTCGATGTTTACTCTAAGACCACATGATTTATACTCGATGTGAGAAACAAGTGGAAACCAAGACCTTCTGATCACAGCGCGAAGGTGCGTCTATAAGGAATAAATAAGGTCTTACACATGGTTAGAATCCTAGGGAGATGGATATTGGTACTTACTCTAGGATGGAGGCCTGATAAAAAAGGGGGTGTATAGACGTATGAGGAGGATATGTCCATCGTACCTGAAACATCCCATCAGAGGGTGTCGGGTCTTACTTTGAGACTACTTTACACGCACATGGTGACAAAGCCCAGAGGGTGAGGGGAGTGAGAAGGAGTTGGTTCCCATCTCCTTCAAAGTCCCCTCTGGACTTATCGCTTATTCAGTGATCAAGGTTTTCCATCATGTGTTGTGGACATGGGGGCTTGTAAGTTTAACATCCTACATCTCATATGGGGAGGATTTACTCCTCACCTCTAAGAATTACATAACTAGAGAATCTCAACACTTAGTGAAGGGAGGACATTGGAAATGTTGTATAGAGAGGGGGTTGTGGAGTTATCCATTGAAGGGTTTACGTTAGCATGGATATGCAAAGAATCAATATCCATTAACATGCCTATGCGAAGAGGCATGAGTCAAAGCAGCACAACATGAAGCACCACCCAAGGTACCTTGAAATCACTTCGTACACGCCTAGAGGGCCGCACAGGAAAAGGGTTTGTGAAGAAAGAGGCCTCGTAGAGAGGGGATTCTCAAATCTCAATGGGTATCAGAGAATAGAACTTTGTGAAGCTCAGGTCTTTGCAGATCTTTTGGGCCCACAAGTCTTAAGGGCTCGCAGATCACTTTGCTTCGCGGAGCATATGGCTTGGAAGAGCACAAAGGCACGTAGAGGATATGACTTTGTAAATAGGATAACTTTGAAAATCATAGCATCTTGGCCTCAGTATGGAGTACACATGTTTTTTGCAGGTGCTTCAGAAATCTTGGGTGATTTGTGAAGTCCCAAGTACCCAAAGGGGTCCCCTTCCTTGGAGATATCCCATAGGATCAGTGAAGGGAATCCCTCCCTGAAGAGGGGGTAATCTTGAGTAAAGGGAAAGGGATCTCTCAATGATAAAGTACCACAAATGATTCATTATTCTGATGGTTCATAGAGAAAAGGGTGCTTTGCGATTTGGGATGTTGGAAGGCGAAATGTCAGGGTGTAGATCCCTTTGGAGTGAGGGGACTATGGTATTTATAGGCTCCATGGGGGAGCAATGCTCTGAGGGAACACCACGAAGCCACTTGCACTTCGCCATCAGAGGCATATTGCATCAATTTCATCGTAACCGTGAAGTAGACCATCATCTCCTCCAAGGCGCAGAGGATTCCTTTGTTCCATCTGTGGGTGTTTCAAAGGATTCTGTCAATTTCCATGTAATTGTAGAGGCTATCGTACTGCCTCCATAGTGTTCAAACTTCCATCAAGTTCATTGTAACCGCAGAGTCGATCATCACCTTTCTCTATGGTGGGTGAAAAGAAGGCCTTGGCTTTGCACCATCCATGGTGCTGATGGGATTCACAAAGGAGCTTCACAAAGCATCCTCCTTTGGTACCATTGCATCTTTTCTTATCTTTCCCATGCACATATTTTTTTCACCAACAATAATCAATCATACAAAAATATAAGGGTACCCATGTAATGAAATGGGTATCATAATCATGTCATGAATCATAACCAATGGGCGTACCATAAAAGTGTCCATGAAGAAAAGGAATTATATCATTCAGGGAAATACCAAGTTAGAATAGGAATATATCATGATATTTGATGTCAAATTGAATTGATATCTTGTAAAAATAGTATTTAAGAAACATTATATTTAAAAAAAATATTAGTGCGGTTTATGGAAAATATCCAAGATCATTTAAAACAGAAAAGGGAATAATATTTTATATAAAACCATAAGTGAGCCATGAAGGTTTTCATAATAAAATTATTGATTTCAAAAGTATAATTATGTCTTAAAACAATTATATAGTGCACTTAAAATTGGGTAAGAATTTGGGGAGTTTTCTTAAAATGGGCTTGTTTATTGGGAGGAATTGAGAAGGGAACTATTTAAAAATATGTATATTCCCGAAATATAATGATGAATGGATCATGATACATGATTTTTGAACATATAAACAAAGTTTATAATATTTCAATAAAATATAAAATATAACTTTATTGGATGAAAAGAAAGATAGAGAAACCTGAAGGAATAATGGAGGTTCGGGTAGAATCCCTTACCTTAAGTCTGAAGGTATTCTTCACTTGATTTTAATGTCTGGGATATTAAAATTAGATTCATTAATTAATAATTATAGAACCTATTCTACATTTAATTTATTTATTATAACCTTATTAATTTCATTCATGGCTCTTTGGATGGGTTAATATGTTCAATTTCATTGTTTGGGAGCGTTTGTTTTCTCTGTTTTAATGATTGGTTTACTTATATACATGTATGGATAATCATGTAAGATGAGGATGGTTGTATAGAAATAAAGTTGTATTTTATTATAGGGAATCCATAATATTAAATGGTTATAAAATTAATTTGTTTTTCTGAAGTGAGGATGAATTATTATATAAAACTTTAATGATAACCGTTTGGGTTAATTGGTGGATTTTTTATAACAACAAACTCATTTTGTTTTTTAAATTAATACCATTTGTAAAAAATGATTCCAAAACATTAAATAGGTAATATAATTCATACATAAAAATAGTTTCAGGAGAAAATTTAATATGGTAATAGAAATTGAAAGCTCATCATCCTTGAAGGTGATAAATTAACACATCTCGGGTGGTGTTTCCATTTCTAGCATAAAAGGATGGGAAAGAAGAGATGATGATGAATTATTTTATTATAAAAAAAATTATATTAAATGTAATTTTATGGAGTTATAATACCATTTGGATGAGGATAGGTGAGTATAGAAAAGAATACAAAGGGACTTGAAAAGAAATTGAAAGAAAATGGAAGATGGTTTTACCTCATGATTCTTTCCTCTTGAGATCCTCCTTAGGGGAGGGGTTTTGGTCTTTTGATGAGACCAAGATCTCTTGGACATGGGTTAGGGGATTGTGAATAGATTTTAGAATAATATTTAAAGGGCACAAGTCTTGAGAGATGTGAGGAGAATAGGTGGTGAGGGGTGGTATTTATAGTGGAGGAGAGGGAAGTTTTATCAATATTTAATTCATTAGTTTATTATTTTCCTCAAGAAAATAAATATTGATGATTCTTGAGACTAAAAAAGTAACTAATTCATGTTATTTATAACTAAATTTCCCTTACATGATCAATGACTCAAGAAGGAATCAAAAATTCAGGTTTTATCATTTATCATAAATTATCGTATTTTAATATTCATAAAAAATTCAAGTATTTTAGAAAAATCCAAAAAAATACCCTAACGATTTATTGATGTTTAGAATCCAAAAATGAACTAAATTTTTGAGAATAATTTTCTATGTATTATAAATTTAATGTTTAATTAAAATCATAATTTACTTGAAAAATAAAAAATTTAAAATTGAAACAAAATTTATAACACTTTGAAAATTTAACTAAGGTATCATAAAAGTATCATATAATCATAAGAAATAAAAATATTGTTTTATGAATAAATTTCCTGAAAATAATTTTTCATTAAATTATTAAATTCATCATAAAATTGTAATTAAATATTTATGACTTACCAAAAATACCAACACTATCATATTGTCACTTATAAGATGGATAAATTTTATTTATACTTTCATTGGTAATGTTACTATTCACTTGGATGATTTCCTATTCATAACATTCATATTATTATTCATAAGGGTAACATTAGTATTCATAAGTATAAGTTACTATTAACAAAAAAATTAATTTTTTCCTATCGGAATCCAAAAATCTTACTAATTGCAACTGTGTAAGTCATATTTTCATAATTCAAAACACATAAGTGGAAAAATTATGTTTAAAGGTCACATAGTATTTAATAGTTTATTTAAACATGATGTGGAATTGTATTTCTTAATTTGTTTTTTTTTGTGATTATACTACATGACATAATTATAAGAAGGGAATTTCAATTGATAAAACATTGGGTCATTGCAATTTATTATTTTTCCTTTTTCCAGGTTATGAATAAAGGTATTATGTATGATAAATTTAAGAGGGGTGATAGTTATGAATAACTAAGTGGGAGACAATGTAGTTCACTTATGAACTAATTTTCTATGTATCTAAATTTCCAAAGGTACTAGACCTATATGATTATAGTGTGGATTGTCATGTTATCTAAAGAATATCTATCTAATAAGATGTGATATTTATGTATGAAAATTATGTGTTGTTATAGTTGGCATTATCGAAATATTTAGTTATCCTTTGGAAACTAGGATGATAAACATTTAGTGAAAACTCTAGGGATTTTATAAGTATTGTATAAAATCATAAAGTTCTAGTAACAATCATGAATGACCTGGGTTAAACCTAAGGTGTCATAGACCGAAAAGAAGGTTTCAATATTTACACATCCAGAAAATGATTTTTCATGATTATGTTCTTTAACTATATAATTAATTTTTCTTACACTATGATTTTTTGTATTATTTTCTGATTGTAACCTGAAATAATCATGTTAATAATGAATATAATGGACAATAAAATTATTTTCCTCTTGAGAAACCAAAAGTTTTGGTAGATGGAATAAAAAATTACATTTATATGCTCATATAAATTTCTCAATCTATGAATCATTTTGAGCTTAAAAATAATAAAATGAGGAATCAATATTCTTTTGATCACTTCGTGAAACAATGTCCACCATATTTTATCAACCTTGTTTATCCACTAATAGATGAGTAATGGATCAGTACCATTGAAACGATATTTTATTTTCTCTCATGTTTGGATCATGAAAGAATTATTTTTATTGTTTATCATTTAGAATTCAAATAAGATTAATGGTGGACTCTTATTAATAACATGAAGGGACAAGATGATATTGAATCCATGGAGTGGGATGAATTAAAGATATTATTTATCAATAAGTAATTTCCTCACATTCTTAAAAAAATGGATATAGAATTACCTGACTTAAAATATAAGGATGATGAATCCATGGGTACCTTTAATGAAAATTTTACAATACATACAAGGTATGAATCGGGTATTATCATCCAACTTAAAAGTATGGTCAAAAAGTTCTTCAGTGTCTTAAAACTGAATCTCTGAAGGCATTATCCATATGGGAATTAATTAACTATGAAGAAATTGTTCAATGTTCTATAAAGTTGGAAATTTATATTTGAGTTACCCATCAATCTCATGGTTTTTATATGAAATGAATGATGTAATTTAAATGAAATTATAAAAACCATGAAGACAAGAATATGAAACTCCATTTATGATCAACATTTGGAAGGAAACATAGTTCATATTGTATTAATGTGACTAATAAATATCTTAAGTGTGGAAAGAAATGTCATTGAGTGACTATATTCTAAAGTGGTGACAAGAAGTTATCTAATGATATAAATAAAGTGAAATCTTCATAGAATACACTACCCACAATCCAGTGTTTCAAATTATAAGAGTATGGGAATTATACTAACTGGTGATGAAATATAAAGGCTAACGATGATAATCATCATCAACAACCTCTTAATCCTAGAGGCAAAGGGAAATCTAATGTGATCACTATTTCTAATTAGGGGTGTGATGACTTCATGGTGAAAGGTACACATATCATCCACCCTAGAACGGGTAATTTCTTATTTGATTCTAGATATACCCACTCTTTTATTTATTATAAATTTTATATTGGTATTAAAGTACCACCACAAGTAATGTATGTTCAATTAGTAGTGAAAATCCCTAATGGTACAATAATCACATTTCAATTATATGATTCTTCTCCAGTTAAAGTTTGTAGGAATGTGCTTCGTGTAAATATTTTTATCCTCCCTTTGTTGAGTTCGATGTTATTTTGGGCATGCATTGAATTTCTTTTCATAAATATAACATCAATTTCCAACTAAGGAAAGTTTCTTTTAATATTTAGAAGCAACCTATGATCTTCTACCAGTGTGAAGATAAATATAAACTTCTAATGGAAATCACTTATATTATATGGGTCTGGAAGAAGTGAGTCGATGTCTTTCTAGAAGAGTTTCTTGGTCTTCCACCGAATATTTAAGTTTATTTTTCAATTTAACTCATGCCTAGTTCTACTCCTATTTCAAAGAATCCATATATAATGGCCCTAATTGAGTTGTAGGAATTGTAAAAGAAACTTCAGTGGAATATTAACAAGGTATTTATTTTTCCAAGTGTGTCACCTTTGGGTGAACCTATTCTATTTTACAAGAATAAATATGGATCAATAAGAATCTGAATTAATTATTATAAACCTAACAAGATCACTGTTAAGAACAAGTTTCCCCTACCCTGTATTAATGACTTGTCTGATCAACTATGTGGAGATCAATATTTTTTTAATATTGATCTTTGTTCTAGATATCATCAATTGAGGTTCAAAAATGAGGATATACCCAAGAAAATATTTTGAATAATGTATAGATTCTATGAATATATAGTGATTCATTTTGGTCTTAATAATCCCCCCTCTATATTCATGGATTTAATGAATATAGTGTTTATATATTATGTTGATTAGTTTGTGGTAATATTTATAAATTATATTCTTATATATTCGAATAGAAAGTATGAGAATTAATACCACTTTAGGATTGTGTAGAAGACACTAAGAAATGAGAGTTTGTATGAAGAAAAATTAATGTGCATATTTTGGCTATAAAAATATTCACTTTTGGTTCATATAAACTCATGTGAGAGTATATTTTTTGATCTATCAAAGATAGATTCAATTAAACATTAATCCAGACCAACCACGGTTACTGAGATCTATAGTTTCCTTGGTTTGGATAGATATTATAGATGTATTGTGGAGAATTTATCATGGATAACCAATCCACTCACCAAGTTAACTTGGAAGGGATCTAAGTTCCTTTGGAAAGATTAATGTGAGTCATGTTTCAAGTAAATGAAGTGAAGGCTATTAAGTACACCTGTGGTAACATTAACCTATAGTAGAGAAAGGTTTTTAATCTATAGTGATGCATCAAAGAATATATTCGTAGGTTTCTTCCGGAAAAATTATATGGTTATAGATTATGACTCATGAAAATTAAATTTTAATGAATAAAATTACCCAACTCATGATTTGAAGTTGGTTGTGGTAATTTTTTCTTTATAGATATGGAGGAATTATATTTAAATATAAAGGAGTGATATATATTATGATCACAAAATTATAAATTATATATTCACTCAAAAGATCTAAATATTTTCTATAGAATATGGTCATACATGAATAAATATTATGAATTCTCAATACATTAACACCTAGAGAAAAAAAACAAGGTGGATAACACTTTGTTTTGAAATGATCATGATATCATATCTATGATGAGGATCATAAAATATCCAATATTCTTATAATTATTTAGGGTGGATCTAGAAATATTAATGGAATTATAAAATATTATATGGCTAAAATGATTGTTCAACCATCTATCCATGTAAGGATTAAAGAGGCACAAAAGGAATAAGTAAAGCTATAGAAGAATGTGAGAAATTTTCCTGAGTTCATCCTTGATTTTAATAGAGTGATAAAGTTCAGGAACTTTTTTGTGAAAATTTTTTAAGGAGTTATTGGATGAAGCCCGTAGTTCTTCATTCTCTATTCATCCTGGAAGTGTAAATATGTATATGTATTTGAAAGAGTATTTCTAATTAGATGGTATGAAGAGATATATTTTACAGTTTTTATCTCAACACTTGGTATGTTAGTAAGTTAATGATGAGAGAAAAAATTCTAAGGGGATATTATAACCATTACCCATACCATAGTAAAAATGGAAAATATCACCATGTATTTTTTCATTGGACTCACCAAAATGACTAAAGGGAACAATTCCATATGGGTTTTAGTTTATCACCTTAAAAATT
The DNA here is from genome assembly GCA_963277665.1 of Viscum album. Lineage (NCBI taxonomy): Eukaryota > Viridiplantae > Streptophyta > Magnoliopsida > Santalales > Viscaceae > Viscum > Viscum album. The sequence continues at coordinate 758,265,007 of OY728129.1, read as the reverse complement.
CTTCAAACTTTATTTCCATTAGAGAATATTTCTATTTGGATCATCTTTACAAGATATATATTAATAAATTGGTAAGGTTTCATTGAGTATCACATTCCTTTGTATCTGATTGATATCTGAGGTTTACCTCTAAGTTATAGTGAATTCTTTAGTCATATCTGGATATAGAATTGTGTTTGAGTATGGTGTATCATCCTCAGATAGATGGTTAGTCTGAGAGAACTATTCAAACTCTATAATACATATTGAGAGATTTCTCTATGTAATTAAAAGGTTCTTAAGATCAACACATTCCTTTGGCGGAATTCTAATACAATAATTGCTTTCACTCCAGAATTCAAACGGCTCCTTATGAAGCCCTCTATATTAGAATGTGAAAAACAAAAATGTCCTGGAATGAATTTGGAGAGATAAATCTATTGGAAACTAACTTAGCTATGGAAATGGTAGATGAGGCTAGAATCATTCAGCAGCATATAAGGGTATCTCAAAGTCAGAAAAATTGTTATGTTGCCAATCATCAGAAAGATTTGAAGTTTGAAGTTGGTGAAATTTTTTTCCTAAAAATATATCCATATAATTGGGTGATGATATTTGAAAATAAGGAAAATTTTAGCCCTAGTTATATCGTTCACTTCTAAATTCTTGATCATGTTGGAATGGTAGATTATCGATTGGAACTTCCACTGAATCTATCTCAAGTTCATGATATGTTCCATGTATCTCTCCTAAAGAAGTACATGCCTAATTCTTCACATGTATTAAACTCATCAGTCATACCATTGGATAAATATCTCTATTATGAGGAATATTTAGTGGAGATTCTAGATCATAGAGAGAGAGTTCTACGAAATAAGACCACTCGCTTGGTCAAAGTTTAATGGTGAAACCACCAATTTGAGGAAGATAAATGGGAACCCAAGGATATAATTAAATATATATATCCTCATTTTTTTATATAAGTGATGAATTTCAAGGTATAAATTTATTTTAATGGAGGATCAATGTTACAGCCCAATATTTTATGAAATTGTTCTTTTGAATAAATTTATTTCTTTGATAGCTTGCATTAAAAGAAACAGTAAGTCTAAAAAACCATGATATACTATTAAATTAGTGAGTATGAATAAAACTAACTAAATTATGAAAGTTAATGGATTAAAAATATATAAAATTAACTTATTGTTTTTTAATTTATATTAAATGAAAATAAAAATCACTTAAAAAAATATGTTTTTCTAAAAAATGTTTTATGTATGCAGTGTGTTTTTATCCTAATAAATTAAATTTATAATTATTAGTGAATTTTTAATGAAATTTATATATAATATATCCAATAAATGTTTTTAAACATTTAACTAATAGTCATAGGATAAAAATAAATCATTTTTTATTCTTAAAACTATATTTTTCTAAAAAGCGGTTGTTGACGCATTTTGCGCACTTACATTAAAATTAATTTCGAAAACTTATATGTTTTTCATTTGATCAAATAAATTCTATAATTATAATAATGATATTAAAATTTAGTAAATAGTTCACTTTTATTTTTGTTCAATATGAATAGTAACTGTGGTATAACTTATCACCTTGGTAAAGGGTAAATCAGGTTAATCTAAATTAAAACTAAGTGATAAGGCCATAATTTTCATCTTAATTATTATTGGATGAATTTCAATCAACACTTATCAACTTAGTCTCTAAATTATTTTGTTTAATGGAAACTTTTCCTTGAAAATGACATTTATAATATTTAAAACATAGAAAGTTACAAAGTGTCACTCTCTTAGTTTTAAATATATTTTATTTATTATAATAGAGAAAATAACTTGTTATTAAAGAATATTGATATTAATTTTAATATTATTGAAATTATTCTTGTGAAATAATTTTTCTATTTTTTAATAATTATATAATGACATTAAATGCATATGAAACACCAATGAAATATTTCTCCAATTAATAAAAAATATCATAAATGATTTTAACACTATTAAAAGAAATATAAATTTAGTGAATATGTTCCATTATTTTTTTATATGAATATTAAATATTAGGGTTATATAAAATAATTATATTTGAATTCAAAAAAATAATTTTTTTCTTTTCAGTCAAATTAAATAAATAGTTTCATAATTGAAATTAATGATATTTTTTCAAAATAATATTTTATTAAATTACACAAAAATATTAAAAATGTTAAAAGAGGAAAACGGGAGAAAATATTGTCTAAAATTGCATCCCCTATCCATTTATAGCCCATTTTGAACCATTTTAATTGAGAATGACTATTATAATTTAATCTTTTAAGAAACTCCATCCCTTCCATCTTCGTCCATTATAAAATGACACCTCTTCTTTCTATTCTCCGTATAACTTAGAGTCATATAGTTCCAACATCCCTTAAAAATTGTCTTCTAAAAATCTTTATAATTATTTTAGGTGATTATCTCTCTAAAATACTAACCCTAAGTTCCTTAATAAAGGATTTAAAGGAGGTCTCTCGAAATAGAGATAGTTTCTTTGTACGAGCTCGTTCAATTTATTTATTTATATGATTCCCCTAAATCTATAGTATTTATCCTAAAATAATAAAATAGGTATCCAAAATTTAATTAAATTTTATTATGATTATTTAAATACCATTATCCACCCTCTTTCTATCAAATGGGAAGTGAAAGTATCACTCATACGTATATTGGGCTTACCATCTCCACATAACGGTAAAATTAATTTTTCATCACAATATTTCATGGATAGATATTATAATCATTTTTAAGTTTATATATGATATTTATAAAATAATTATTCTTCTGTAATAATAATATCATATCTACCTTATAACCTTACAAACCGATGGAAAATGATAATGTCGACATGAGTACATGTGGACTATAACCTCCATGAAGTAATGTGATTAGTTTTTCAATTATATTTTAATTGGATGGTAACTAGGATGGATATGATGAATATATATTATTTATATGATATATTAATTATTCGTTAAATTTTAATTATTATTTTTCTTTCTTTTATTCCATCTTTCGAAAAATGAAAATAACATTCATGCGTACGTAAGGCATACCATCACCATAAACGGTCTAATTAATTTTTTATATATTATATTATATATGACTCCAAATATAAAAATATAATAAATATATATGATATAATAATAATTTATTTTATTATGGTATATAATTACAACAAATTTAAATTTATTATAATGGATGTTAGAATGCTTTCGAAGTAAGTGGAACTTAATGTAAGGGATTTTGGTTCCACTTTTATTTTTGTGGGAAAAAATCCTTATATATCACTTGATTATATTTTTATGGTGTATATAATGACCATTAATGTATTTTAAGATTATTTTCATTAAAATTATAAGGATTTATATATCCATAAAAGGCTATTTATTTCACGGGAATTATGATTCAAAAGCTACCAAAGTGGTAATGGTTTTATGTTACAATCTCATTATTTACTGAATTTTTTTTATTATGTTTCTAATGATAAAATATTATCATCTAACTATAAATAAACTTATATATTTTCTTATAATATGGGTATTTCTTGAAAACATATGTTTTCCTTTCATTTTTCGCACCTTAAGTGCTCAAGAGAATGAAAATATTTTTTTAATGAAAATCAACTTTATTTTTATCTTCGGTCAAAAAAACATTTTCTTCCATATCCATTTTTTCTAAAAAAATTAGAGAATAATTTTACTATTGTCCTATGATTTGTTATGTCATTTTACCCATTTTTTTGGTTTTTACAAGAATTTTTAAAATGAATATTCTTTTTATTTTCCGAGTGAGGTACTTTATGGTTTTTTTAAAAGTGTGAAGGAATGTTTTATTTTAACTTATAAGGAATGGATGGAATTTACTTCTTTAATGAACACTCAATTATTTGAAGATTACTTTATAAGTTAACATATTTATTTTAAAATAAAATTTTTCCATAAAATTTTGTAAATTTTTAGATTTTAAAGTTTTAATTCTAAAATGGAATAGTTCCTGAATAAATGTTTCAAGTGATCTTTCAAAATAAATTTCCATCTAATATGACTTAATTTAATGTTACTTAGCCTTATTGGGGTTATTATCTGATGATACCATCCAAATTCCTTCTCTGTATGGATTATGTTTATGATAATAGTATTTTTATGAAACCCATTCCTTTTCCATGGGTTATGTTATGCTGAAATATTTATGAAACCCATTTATTTTCATGGATTTTGATATGATGAATATTTTATGATCTTGTAGAAAAAAATATTTTTGATTTTCATTATGTGATGAGTGGGGCCTATATATCCCTCCAATTCATTGGGAAATGATTAATGTTCTATGAGCTTTAAGGGTATATAGGAGGTTATGCAAATCCAAAAATAGGGTACACGGGAGGTTATCCCAAGCCCAAAGTAAGTACATGTGTGGTTATCCCAAGCCTAACATGTTATGAGTGTCTTTGTGGGTAGCCTTCAAAAACGGTTTTGTATGCTTATGTGTATGCCATAATTCTATGTCTTATGCCAATTTTATGCTCTCATGGATCATGTTCTCTAATTTCTTTATGATTCAAGTCTTATGAACTACCAATATTTATGTTATGACTTAGGATTTTGATCTATGGTATACAGGGCATGTATTTCAAACATTAAACTCATGTTTTTATGCCCTTATTCTCATTTTATGGTTATATGATCATAGATAACTCCCGTATTTACCCTTACTTAGCATTAGAGTTCACGCTTTCTTATATTTCATTTTATCAGGTTGTGAAGAAAGGTATTATGTATGATATGTCTATGAAGGGTGTTAGTTATGAAGAAATAAGTGGGAGATAATGTAGTTCATTTATCAATCAGTTGTTTATGTTTCTAAGTTTCTAAAAGAACTAGAGCAATTTGATTATAGAATGGATCTTCATGTTATGTAAAGAATATTCATTATATAATATGAGGTACTTATGTATGAAATTTATGGGTCTCTATCTAATAATTGTGTTCTATGGTGACACTCAAGGTTAACCATACATGGTCGATCATCACTTCTTACTTAGGTGACCTATCCCAAAGTCCATTATGTCCATTCATTCCTTTTAGCATATACCCCTCTAGGGTCCATGTATCTTATAGAACATTTTTATAATTAATTCCTTGATCACTTTATATTGAGGAATCAATCCAATTCACACGGTACCATCATGGTCCTTGGAACATTATCTATTTCCAGGGAGTAAATAAAAAAATTGTTTTATTTTTAATAGGTGTTCGATCACTATCAGGTGGAGAGACTGCATATTATATTCTATAAAACCAATGAATACACATAGGGTGATGTTTATGGGACCACCTATATCATAAAACTTCATTTTCTCTTTAAGAAACTTAATCCAGCATATCCCAATCTCATCTAAGCCTCATACAAACACTCAAGCTCCCATATCAAGCCATAACATCCAATACATTTAATTATAAAAAATTATAATTAACTGATAAAATTATTAAAAATGGATTAATATCTTGAAACTAACCTTACAACATCCACTCACCAAAACCTGAATCAATGGGGTACATTTCACTCCCAAAATGTACTCAAACCTAGGCCACACAAAATCTCCATCACATCATATGGTTTCTAACATGTTCTACTGGAAATAAGTACTAAATACCTAAGCTTGATAACCAAAATCAACAGGATTATATAGAAATAAAAATGTAGAAAAGATGAGGAAAATAATAACCTAGAATATCCATGTAATTATAAATAAACTTAATAACATGATATTTTTAAATAATTAAATGTTTGATAGCAAATTCAACAGGCAACACTATGTTTAATGTAATATTGAAATATTCTAAAAATATTATTATTTTAATATGACCATTTTAACCTATCCATTAAATTAAAAGGTATGAATAGGGTTAAATACTTTGTAAAATATATATATATTTCCTAATAAATATAAATTTATTTATAAATTTTTATTAACTAATCACTCAATTTTAAGTAAATACATTTTATTCATCGAAAATATGTTTTCTTCACAAAATGATTTTTACTCCTTTCTGTGAAGAAATAATTTTATTATTTTTTCCACTTTTATAAATGTTATTTTATAAAATTAAAATAATTTTTTAAATCATAATATTATTATTAACTTATGTTGAAATTTAAGTATTTTTTAAAAAGTATTATTTTTTCAGTGAATAGTAAAAAATGCGAATTTTATAAAATTACTACATCCTTTTAATAAATTATGTAATTTAAATGTACCAATATTTTTTTAATATGATATAAAATTAAAATAAGTATTATTTATTTATATTAAATTCAATTAATACACTTAAATAATATTTATACATGATTTTATTATAAGTTTATTTTTAGGTTTTAAAACATATTTTTCTGAAAATTATTTTAAAGTACATAATGTTTCTCTATTTTAAATAATTAAAATAAACCCTAATGAAGAATGATTAAATAAATTTTAAATTATATATATATATATTTAAATTCATTTAATTGCGATTAATTTCCATATAGTTAATATGAGAGCATCTTTTCCTTAAAAATGCATTTCTTAAAAAACTATTTTTTCGACACGTTTTCTGGTTTAATTTTAAATTAAATTCTACCACTTATATTAGTTGAATTTAGAAAAATTTATTAAATATTTTTAATCATCATAATTTATATTATATATTAAGTTCAACTTAATTTTTGAAAACAATGAATAGTGAAGCAATAATAATTAATTATTGTGGTTATGGTAAAAACAGTTTTACCGAGGGTTAAACTAAAAGGATAGTGGTTAAAAATGATAAAACAAACTTGTATAATTCTTATTATATAGTCATATTTCTACATTATATCTTATAAGGTTCAAAAATGGACCATTTTGGAGACTTATTTCTAATAATAAATGTGTTTTTAGTTCATTCTTTTTAAAAAATTCAAGTGTGTCCTCTCCCCCACTTAAAAAAGGACACCCCCTCTCTTCTCCTTTACACACTTCCAAAACCCATTGGTTCAGATAATACCTACCCGAATCACTTTCATACTTCTATACCCTCATCCAAGAATCCTTTTTTTATTGTAAATACAATCTAGTAAGTCTTTAGGTATAATTCTAAAGAGGTGGTCCAAAGAAGAGGTAATGTTCTTAACTAATTATTTTATTTTATTTCCTCTTTATCTCTTTCAAATATTATTAAACCCTTTCTATTAAATATCCATGTTTTCATTCATGTTTTTTTAATTAATACTCTTATAATACTATTTTAAGTCATTTTTCCCTTTTTTACATTTTATAAAATGGTTTAAGAGGGAATATTATTGTCATTTTTTGAATGAGGTACTTATTGACTTTTTAAAAGAAATGTGAAAGGAATTTTTGTTCTAAAATGTATGGAATAAAAATTATTTTTAAAATCACAACCATTTTTTCCTTGAATATTCCTTAATAATTTTCCAATTTTATTTTTCATGAAACTAATTTCCACAATTTTTTGAATTTTAGTTTTTCAAAAAAAAGGTTTTCAAAGTGGAAAGCTTATTTCGTTAAAGAACATTTTTAATATTTTTAAAAGTATTTTTATTTTTCAACTACTAAAAAATTTAAATTTATTGACTTATCTTAGATATTATATATATTTCTCTTACATATATACCTTTCTCTCAAACCCTTTATTTCATGGGGAAATATATTCCTTATGATTATTTCTCTAATGCCTACATTTTGAAATTTCCTTTGATTATGATATGATGAAATATTATGAAACCCATTTTATTTCCATGGGTAATTATTATGTTGTTCCTTATTATTTATTGCCATTATGCATCACACATATATCATGAACATGTTATGATGGGTGCACCCAAATAATGCTCCAATGCATTGGGTAAATCTTTATCCTCATAAGCCATCATGCATGAGATTAAGGAGTAAAACTAATATATTATTTTACTTTTCCACTAAGTGATATTGTCTAGTAAGTTAGACTTTACTCAAGTTTATGTCATGTTTTGTTTTTCTTCTACATTTCCTATGTTACCATGATATTAGGATACCATGTTCTTTATGATTTGCTTCCATGTGATTACTCAGGTGCCGTCTCTTTTATGATATCATGTCATATATTTAGCTCACACATTATGTTTCCAAATAATATCGATTACCTTACTATTATTTTTATCTCACCCCTTTATTTTATGTATTTCCTAGGTTATCTTATGTAGTTTTAGGAGCCCAAACGTATTTAAGAGATCTCCAGAGAGAAGAAAAAAATAAGGACGGAATCTATTAGTTTCATTTTTTATATAATGATATTAGTCTTTCAAAGACACTAGGACTCATAATATTTGGGTTGTAATTGATGGATGTTTATATTGAAAATCCTGTAATAATATGTTTAAAAGACTTTGGACACTATAGTTGGTATTAGATTAAATTTTCAGTTAACCTTTATAATCCATGATGAGGAAACTTTACTGATAACCCTATGGATAAGTATAAGGATAATTCAAAGTATATGAAAATATCCAAGAATTGTAGTGAAGGATAGAGCAAGTGGTTTTGAGAAATTACCCTGTATGGATAATAAAATTGGATGTGGATCTAGAACATTTGTACTTAGGGGTAATAAATCTAAAAGGGGAACATTGATATTGACTTGATCATCACCTCATTCAAGACAATGTTCCCAACTACACACCTAGTTTGAAACTCCCAGGGGATATGTTTTGGAAATTAAAAAACTATTTATAAACATTATAAAGAACATGAATTAATTATTATGTTAGAAAAACTAATAGGAATCATTAACATGTATAATGTATATTCAAACCTAGAGACCCATAAGTTAGGAAAGACTTATCATTTATAATTTATTACTTATAGGTTTATAATTTTCCCATTGGTATGTTAATGCATTCACATCTTGTTTCTTTTAATATTTTTAGTTAATGGAGTGAATTAGGAGAAATAATGTTGATAACCAATGTGATGGGAAATTTAATGATATACCTAATGTGATGCCTCATCTAATTTTAATGGAAGTTATATATTTTTTAATCATATCAAATGAGTTATCTCAAATTCAAATTAACAACTGGAACATGGTTTCATTTTCAAACACATCAAAAAATATAAATTTGTAGTATCATTGAATTTCAAGTGTTAAATAAGATAAAGAAAATATTATCCAGTCTCCTACGTATAAAAATATAGGAATAGGAACCTAGAATAATATATCAAATGAGGGGGAAGACATTTTTTATATGTAAATAAAGGACATGTATCAAATAATTTCCCAATAATTCAATGTATAATTTGTGGATAACTTGGGTATTATCTTAGTCATTTCCCTAAACTAAGGGTTATCCCCTAGGATAAGGAAGGAATTGTGTTATACCAATCATTTAGGTGAAATTATTTACATATGGGGATCTTAAAATTATGTTGTATGGGTGTTTTTATCAATGGTTTTTGGGCTATCAAAATCCTGAAACTTCTAAGGATTTTTCTATAGAAGTTTTTATTTATGTATGTACAATAATATATTTAATGGTGCTATTTACCTAGAAAGGTGATTTAATGGTAAAAATATACTCTAGGAAAAAACACATAATTAAGGAAAATATAATATTAAATATTTTCTTTATGTTGAGGTGATTATAGTCAATTAAAATTAGTTGATTTTTTTGAAAACAATAAGCTGTATAGAAAACCTTAGTGGTTAAGAAAGTGATTTTATGACTAGTGTATTTTTTAAAAAATTTCAAAATATTTATTATAATGTTATAGTATCATGGAAAACTATGAATATTATTATTACATAGGTTCTTACATTTTTTTATAAAAAGTAAAACCTATACTCCGGGTGAAAACTCATCATATCCAGAAAAGATACGGGGCTTGAACCCACAACTGAAAGGTGATAAGGGTACAACGCCTACCACTGGCACATGATATACTTGTTAGTATAAAAATTTTCTATACTTATATTATTTGGTTGAAAAATATTAATTTGTTTTTGGGAAACATAATATAGGATCAAATATTTTTGAATTTTTATGATTTTGGGGTGATTGATGATATTTTGGGAAATATTTTATTTGGTTAAGATATATATATAACCTCTAGGATTAACATAAATGATTATTTGGGAATAATGATATCATGTTTTTAAACATGTAAGTAAAAATGGTATGAGATAAAATTTGAGGTTAAAACCTTACTTCTTGTTGAATTTCTTGAGGTTATTTGGGATATATGATGATTTATTTAAGTAATGATCTATGTTAAACCTTTGGTTTTATTGTTTAATTTTGGAGATTAATATATTTATATTCATTTTGGGCATTATCTTACCTTTTTCTTCCCATTTCTAGTTTTGGTAGATGTCTAAAGATGAGTAATATATTAATTTATTTTTTTGGAGTCATATGATAAGTTAGAAGTAAATTTTATTGTTTTAGGCATAAAAATTATATTGGATATTAATTCCTTATAGTAATAGGTGAAGTGGAAAGTTATTGAAGCACAATTAAAGGATAAAATCTTGTTTATGAAATAAAAACAAATCATGTAATTATATTTTTTGGTGTTCTCTATATTAATAGAACAATAATCCCTCAAATCTAGGGAAAAGATCCTGAAAAAAAAATTATCTTATCACCTTCATATCTGATGAATCAATGGTCTTTTCATTCGTCATATATTTATGGTTTTTTGGATGTTGAATTTCTGATGATCATTTAATTTCTTGTGATCAATGATCTCTACCACTCTCTAAAATTATTTTAATTCTATTATATGTTCATATATTCACTTTAAACCAATTTTATACTATATGGAAACCTATTTATGTGATGACATTAATATTTCCACTTACCTCTTTTTAAGATAAAGTTTTATTAACACTTTTTATGATGTGGGTTTTTCCACAAAGAAATTTTCAAATATCAAACCCTTGATTACTGAAAACATGTTCAAAATATAAGGATGTAATTTATTTAATGTGGTAGAATTTAAAAACCAGATATTGTGAATTAACATCATGTTTGATAGTGTATTCGACACACAACACTAATTATAAATGAACCGTGATATATTTTTGAAATATTATTCTTTAAATATGATCATTTTAACCTAGTTGTTAAATTGGTAGGTATGAATAAGATTAAATACCTTATTAAATGTATATAAATATCCAACACAATATAAATTTATTTATAAATCCTTATTAATTAATCACTCAATTTTAATAAAAGTCATGGTATTCATCAAAAAAACATTTTCTACATAAAATGATTTTTACTACTTTCTATGAAAATAATATAATTATTTTTTTCTACTATTAGTACTTTTATTTTGAAAATTTAACATATTCTTTGAATTTATAATATATATATTAACTTATTGTGGAATTCTAGGATTTTTCAGAAAATATTAATTTTTTAGTGAATAGTGAAAATTCAGATTATTAAAAAATCGTCATTTATTTTTAATAAATTAAGTAAAGTCTCAATATAATTTTAATCTGATTTAAAATTACTATAATTATTATTTAGTTATTCTAAATCAAATTAATACACTTAAATAATCTTTATAATTGATTTAATTATAAGATTATTTTTAGGATTTAAAACACTTTTTTATTAAAATTATTTTAAAGTGCATAATGTTTCTCTAATTTAAATAATTAAAATAACCCATAATAAGGAATTATTTTAATGAAACATATATATTTTATATTTATAAATATTAATTTATGTTAATTTAATTATTTTTACTTTTAATATAGTTAATATGAGATTATCTTTTCCTTAAAAAATGCATTTCTTGAAAAACCACTTTTTCAACACATCTGTGGGATTAATTTTAAATTAAATTATGAAACTTTGTGAATTGAATTTGAAAACAAATATTCCTTGTTTTTAATCAAAATAATTTATATTTTCATATAAGGTAAAATTAATTTTTTAACATAATTAATAGTGAAAATCGTAAAAATTAATTACCATGGTTAAGGTAAAAATGAGTTTACTGAGGCATTAAACTAAAACTATGAGGGTTTAAAATGATCCAAAACTCATATAATTACTATTTTATGGTCATTTTTAAACATTATCTATTCTAAGGATTGAAAATGAATCATTTTAGAGCCTAGTGGGTTTTGAAAAATGTGGTTGTAATTCTTTCTTCTCAAACATTACAAGTGTGTCCTCTCCCCCACTTATAAAAAAATCCCCTATACTCTTATTTACACACTTAAAAAACCAATAGGTTTGAAAATAACTACCCAAATAACCTACTTAATTAAATCCGATAATCCTATAATCCTTGGTTCGATCAAAAATATAATTTGGGAAGGCTTTAGGTATAATCCTAAAGAGGTGGTTTGAAGAAGTGATAGCATTCTTAACCGATAGTTTTATTTTATTTCTTCTTCTACCTCCTTAAAATATTTTTAAATACATCCTCTTACATGTCCTTTTTTTATTTGAAGTGTTTAAAAAAAATTAATACTCTTATCTACCTATTTAAAGTCATTTTTACCCTTGCTTACATTTTATAAAAAAAATTAAAAACGAATCTTCTTATCCTTTCCCAAATGAGGTACTTCTTGAATTTTTACTGGAAATGTGAAAGTAATATTAGTTATAACATGTATAGAATAAAATTTATTTCCCTACATCATGAACATTTTTTTTATTGATGTTTCTTTAATAATTTTCCAATTTTATTTTCAAAGAAACAAATTCTACAGTTTTTTGTGAATTTTTGTTTTTAAAAAAATTATTTTCAGAGTGGAAAATATATTTTCCTCATGAATATTTTTTTTAATATTTTTTAAAGTATTTATAATCATCAAAAAATACAACCATTAATGTTATGTAATGATTCTAAATATTGTATACATGTCTCTTACATATATACATTTCTCTATCGCCCTTACTTTGATGGGGTAATACATACCTTATGGTCATTTCTAAAATTCCATCATTATGAAACTTCCTTTGATCATGACATGAAGAAATATTATTAAACCCATGTTATTTCAAATGGTTATTCTTATCTTATGACTTATGATTTATTAACATTATGTGAAATACATAGATCATGAACATGTTATGATGGGTGTGCCTAGATAGTGCTCTATTTTATTAGGTAAAGCTTTCATCTCATGAGGCATCATGTATGGGATTAGGGAGTAAACCTAATCTATTGTGGTACTTTTTCCAGCATGTTATATTGTTTAAGAAGTTATCCTTTAATCTTGTTTATTTCATTTTTTGTGTTGATGCCACATTTCCTTTATTACCATGATCTTATGATAACATGTTTGTTATATTTTTATTTCATTTGCTTACTTTTGTGCCTTCTATTTTATGATATCATGTTATATCATTGACTCACATGTTTTGTTTCCTTATCATGTTTATTACTTTACTGGTATTTTTTCACACACATTTCTTTTTTGTATTCCCCGAGTAACCCAATACAGTTTTAGGAGCTCAAATGGATTTAGGATCTCACTAAGGAAAAAAAGGATTCCATGTTTTAGTTTACTTTGATGTATAATGATCCTTATATTCTAAATAAACTAGTTCTCATGATATTTAGGTTATAATTAATGTATTTCTATGTTAAAAAATTGTAAAAATATGTGTAAAAGGATTGGGTTTCTATAAAAACCATAAAAAATACCCTATTCCAATGGGGTTTATGGGATGAAGGATGGGGAGATCCCCTTGTATTGGTTTCCTATGAGGGATAATTAGTAGAGTTTGGGGCTTAAAATCCTTATGGGGGAATGGTAATTTTACCATTTTTAATAAAATCTAAGCAGTTTCATGGTTACAACATGGTTTTCCATACTGTGCACCAACTGTGTAGCTCTCACTATCTCAAGACACACAACCTCACACAATTTAACCACATGATTTTCTAAACCATATTCTTATGATTAATATCTATATTAATCCAAGCCACACCCTTGTATAGTTTTGTTGTATGGTTTTTCAAAATTTTCACCAACCATACAACTTCCTTTGAGATTTTTTACTATGCATTTTTTGTGAAAGTGCATGTTTTTCTTTCATTTGATTAATTTTACTCTATATTTTGCTGATATATCAATCCAAAATGTTTTATTTTGTGTGATTATTATCAATTTGGATATATAAGATATTTATCTATACTTCATTAGTTTATGAGGAAGTATGAAAATGTTTTTCTAGTACTCTAAAAATTCAATGAAGTTACTATTGTACTTTTAGAAACTCTAAAATGAACAGTTTTGAAAATTTATTTTATTTAATTTACTAATTTTTTTTATAGTTATCAGATTTTCATGAAACTTGATTTTATAGAAATATAACATGTTTATATTTATTTAATTACTTTACATATAAGTCTACAAAGGTTATTTGGATTGTCAATAAATTATCTTATGTAAGTTTTTCTAAAAATAAGTCTTCTTGACCAAAGGCTAAATTTGTTGTTAAGAGCCTTTAAAAAATCATTTATGTTTGTTAATGTATTTTTTCCAGTTTTTCACAAAGTATGGCTCGACAACCCTACTTTTTCAAAGTATGGTTTGGAAAACCCACTTTCACAATAATGAAAATTATAGTTCAAAAACCCTAATTTTAAAATTTTGAAAACTATGGTTCAGAAACCCTGCTTTTTTCAATATTTCAATATATCATTTAGTTGTGCTACTTTTATGAATCCTACACAACATTGATGAACCCTATGTTTCTTTTATGAACCCTATATTTCATTCATGAACCCTACATTACTTTCATGAACCCTATTTTACTTTCATGAACCCTATGTTACTTTCATGAACCCTATGTTAATTTAATTAACCCTATGTTAATTTTATAAACCCTATGATACTTTTATGAAAGTATAGTTTATGGAATCCACTTTCAATGAACCCTACTTTCGATAAACCCTACTTTTGGTGAACCCTAATTTCGATGCACCCTACTTTTAGTGAACCATACTTTCTATGAACCCTAATTTATCTGAACCCAACTTTTGGTGAACCTTAAATTCGGTGAACCATAATTTCAGGTACCTATTTTCGTGTACCCAACTTCTGTGTACCCTACTTTCGTGTACCCTACTTTCGTGTACCTTAATTTCATATACCCTAATTTCTTGTATCATACTTCCGTGTACCCTAATTTTGCAAACCCTACTTTATTGTACCCTACTTTGTGCACCCTACTCTGTGTACCCTACTTTGATACTATCATTTTATGATTTTATGATGAACATTGATTTGATTCATATATATTGGGATTATTTTTAAAAGTTTTTCTACTAGATAAATTCAAATTAAATATAATGATTATGATAAAATAGTTTTTGATGATTTTGGTGCAATTTTTAAATATAAAAAATGATAAATTATTTAAATATATTTTTTTAATATATTCATAGGGTAAAAGATTATTTAAATTCAAATATTTGAATTTACTATTTGATTGTGTTGTTACTTTTTTGGAACTATTTTAACTAAATTTAAAGATGTTTCAATGGATTTAAACTAGAGTTTAAAATCATTCAACACTATTATTATTATGGATATATTATTTGAAGATTTATTCAAATTAATATAAATTATTTTTAAGATTTATCCTACAGGAATAAAGAGTCAAAGGTGTTGTATTTTTTATGGAGATATTTATGAAAGCTCTTGACTCAATTTAATTTGAATATATAAAGGAATAAGAGATACTACAACTACTGAATATTTATTATATATATATATATATAAGGAAGAAAATAGATACATGGGTTAACATATTTGATACTATATTTTTCAAATAGAATGTGTTCTGAACTTTGAACCAGTAGTGAATTTGCTACATCCTGTGAGACTCTATTTCATCACCTAGACATTCTCTCAAGTGCCAAATTATTTTTTATTTGACAAAAAATTCCTTGACAAGATGTGCTCATACAAATATCAAGAACTAGTACCAGTTCTTTCATTGTTTATCTTCTCTTGTTTGGTTTCTGAGTTTGTAACACTATTTATCATCTCTCACACACACAAGATTTTTTATATTTATGATTTTACACAAAAAATAATTATTTCTTATTCTTTTTACTCAGGTTGTGACTCCTAGATTCTAAATTCAGGATCTATGGGTGGTGACTCCATGTATCTATAGTCAGATCTATTTAGGTTGTGAATCCCTCTATATAAATTCAGGTTGTAACAGTTGTGACTCCCCATACAAAAGTCAGTGTCATGGTAATCCCTCCAATAGAAAATTATTTTATAATTGGGTTGTGATTCCCCCTCAAAAATCATTTTTAGTGCACATGTTTCTCTCACTAGGTAGAGAGGTATAAGAATAGAGTATCCCACATTGGACTGAACTACTATAAAAAACATCTTTGGGTTATTTACTTTTTTCAATGTTATTTAACTATAATAATTAACATTGATAATTAATTTAAATATACAATTTATTTATTGAAATTTTTAAATCTGGTCTATTCACCCCCCCCCCCTCTAGTCCATTTGATATTACCCTATCTGAACTAACAATTAGTATCATAGGAATACCTTCTTAAGAATATTTTAGCTAATTCATTCTCTTTCTTAATACCAAACATTGGTATCATTAGTTATTCCTTTTGGGATTTAGTTAACCCTTTTTGAGAGTCTGGTTTTATATTTAATTATAGTAACCTATTTCTAGACCTCACAACCTAAGGACAAGATCTTATACTATGGAAGGATTGAACTCGAATGATGATTTGATTCCTCAAAATCCACCTCAATTTAATGGAAATGATTATGGATACTAGAGATCCCAAATAGAGGCTTACCTCAAATAGTTGAGCATTGAGCACTAGTTTGTCATATAAAAATATTACACACTGCCTAAAGCTAACCCAGATACTCTTAACAAATTTAATGCTACTAGACATGTTTAAAATTACAAAGTTTTTAATATTTTATATTGTGATATTAACAGAATTTTTTAGTCATGTGTCTACTTGTAAGAAAGCTCATGAAATTTGGAATATTCTACTAGTTACTTACATTGTATTAAAAAAATTGATCCAACCCAAGCTTGGAATGATTTGTTCTTACTAACAAGACTTCAATATGGGTGAAGATAAAATAGTAAACCAAATGTTCCATAGATTCACAAACATTGTGAATGGAATTAATTCACGTAGAGAAGTACTATAAAACATAGTAGTAATTGACCAAGCCCTATGAGAATTACCAAAGAAATGACAAGCCAATAAGGTTTAAATTAATGAAAGAAATAATTTCAAAGAGTACACACTTGGGGAATTAATTGGATCACTACTACAATATAAACATTAACTTAAGAACATAGCTGATGAGGGGATCACAAAAAAGAAAATGTGTAGATTTTAAATCTGTAAATGTTGCTTCTACTGAATCTTATAATTATAATCTAACAGATAGTAAGAAGGAAGACATGGCTCAGATTGTGATTGGGGTTTATAAAAGAATGAAAAATAACTGATTCAAAAACTAGTTTAGAAGAAACCCTCAGAAAGAAAAATATAAGAGATAAAGGAAAGGTGGTATGAATTATAATGCTTCAGACGTAACTTTTTATGGGTGTAGGAAGAAAGGGCATATAAAACCTGATTTCCCAAAACTAAATAATAAAGATATATAAAAAATAAGGATAAAATTGTGTTGAATACTATCTATATTTATACAGAAAAAATTGATTACAGTGAAAATATCTGTAAATGTTAAACAAACGGCTAACTTTTATTTAATGGAATCACAGGATAAGGTTAGTAATTCTTGTTTTTATTCTGAATGTTCTAATTATAAATATAATTTTGAAAACACCAATGTTTTTGAATTAAATAAATAAATTTGAAGATTAAGGAAATATATTCTTAAACCTGATGATTTACATAATAAGATTAATCAAAATAATGAGAAACTTATTTATGAAAATAAATTAATTTTATAAGAAAATAAAAAATTAATAAACAATACCTATACATCTCATTCAAAAAATTTATGACAATTTAAAAACTGCTGAAGATTTTAATGAAATTTTGAAAAAGGAAGTTGAATGTCTTAAAAACATTATCTACTTTTATTCATGGTTGTGAAAAATATCATGAGATGATGTCTTTGACTAAAACTGATAAAAATAAAGTTGATCTTTTTTATGGTATAATATTACCCCAAATGTATAAAACCCATTTTTTTAAAAGTAAAAATGGCTGTACATCAACTCTTACTTATTTCAAATGTGACGTGAAAGGTCATTATGAAAATTATTATTCTCTTAGATTTACAAAATCTTTGAGATTTAAAAAAAACTAATATTTCTAAGTCCTTATTATCTAGAGTACCTTAAAATACATGTTTAAAATCTGTATGGTTACCTAAAGAGTTTATTACTAATACTATTGGATCCCAAACTATTTTCGGTACCAAAATTTTCATGTAATTTATTTTTGTAGGAAAAATGCCTTGGACTTCTCAGTAATGACATATGGTATAGGGACAGTGAATTATCATGTAGTATGACTAGATAGACATCAAATTTTACCACTTACAACACATGTGATGTAGGCACTGTTACTTTTAGAGATAATTCTAAAGGAAACGTAAAACATTTTGGTAAATTTGGTATTTCAAATTCAACTTTTATTTCTAAAGTTTTATATTTTAAAGTTTTAAAACATAATCTAATTAGAATATCATGAATATTTAATGATGAAATGGAAGTTAAATTTCAAAATGATAAGTGTTTAGTTTTTAATGACGATTCTTTATTATTTTATGCTAATATAGAAGAAAATATTTATACTATCAATTTTTTTTAACTAACTACAAAACATGTTAAGTGTTTAAATGATGTAAAGAATGACAGTATCCTTTGGAACCAATGTTTAGGTCATATAAATTCATATGGTTACATAAACTCTCAAAACATGAGAATGTGTTACAGTTGTCTTCCTTAAAGAAATAGTATCTTCATGTATTCGACGCTTGCATGAAATGGAAGTAACACATAATTTTATTTAGACCTATCAATTATATAAGTACTAATAGTCATTTACAATTAGTACATATTGATTAAGTTTTCCCTACTCAAATTTCCATCCTTGATGAAGATAAACATACTTTAGTGATTTTTGATGATTATTTTAGACTTAGATGGGTATACTTTCTTTCTCATAAAAATGATACTTTATCTAGATTTACTACTTTTTTTAATTTAGTCCAAAATGAAATAGTTTGTATGATTATTCTTATTCATGGTGATAAAGGAGGTGAAATTAATAATTTATATTTTGAAAAAACTTTGTGAAAAAAATAGATATTTTCATAATTTTTCTACTCCTAGAACACCATAGAAAATTTGTGTTGTAGAATGGAGAAATAGAACTCTTATTGAAATAGATAGAACTATGTTAAGTAAAAATAATTTTCTTAGATATTTTTTAGTTGTGACTATTTTTAATTCTTGTTATATTTCAAATATAATTCTTATTAGACCTTTTTAAAAGAAAACTAATTTTGAATTATTCAAAAATAAAAAACCTAAATTTGGTTACTTTAGAGTTTTTTGATGTAATTTTTTATATTAAATTCAAAGTATAATATAGATAAATTTGATGCTATAACTGATGAAGGAATTTATCTTGAATATTCTAATAATAGTAAATCTTATAGAGTTTATAATAAAATAACTATGGTTATTGAAGAATATGTTCATGTTATGTTTGATGAAAATAATGTTAAAATAAATTATAATTATAATGTTATTGATGATGAGTTTAGAGATTTTAATTTCGGTGAAGAAATTCCTCAAGATATGTATGAATCAATTGATGGGGAGCCTACTCCTTCTAAACCTGATCCAAAATCATGGAAGATTCTCAAAGATCATCATGTTGAAAATATAATTGGAAATTTTTATTTTGGTGTTAAAACTAGAAACTCTATTTTAAATTCTGTGCCAATTAGGCTTTTATTTTTTATTTTGTTCCTATTAATGTTAATGATGCTTTAAAAGATGAAAACTGGATTGTTGATATGAAAGAGTAATTAAATTTTTTTGTTAGAAATAATTTTTGGACTTTAGTATAATTGCATGAGGATAAATAGGTGATTGTAACTAAGTGTATATTTAGAATCAAGATGAATGAATATTGACAAATTGTTAAAAACAAAGACATATGTGTTGCTTAAGGATACTCTTAAGAAGAAGGTATAGACTTTGAAGATTCTTTTTCACTTATTTCCAGTTTATATGCTATTACAATTTTGTTGGATTTTTCTTGTTTTCAAGGTTTTAAGTTATATCAAATGGATGTAAAAAGTGATATCTTAAATGGTTTTATAACTGAAGAAATTTATGTTTCTCAACCCCTAGGTTTTGAAAGTGAAAATTTTCCTAACCGTGTTTTTAAATTATTTAATGCTTTTTATGGTCTCAAAGAGGCACCTCATTCTTAGTATTAAAGAATTTCTTTATTTTTGTTAAATAATGGTTTTTAGAAATGAAATGTCGATCCAACAATTTTTACTAAAAGAAATTTTAATGATATTTTAATTGTACAAATTTATGTTGATGATATAGTTTTTGAACGATCTGGTAAAATAATCTATAATTATTTCTCTACTTTTATGTCTTCTAACTTTGACATGAGTTTAATGGGATAATTAATGTTCTTTCTTGGACTTCAAATTTTTCAAAGAAATGATGAAATTTTTATTAATCAATCTAAGTATGCTAAAGATTTAGTTAAATGATTTAGTATTGATTATCTAAATCTATTAAAAATCCTATAGGTACTAGATATTGATGCTTCTAGTAAATCTGTTGATTTTAAAGTTTATAGAGACAAGATATATATCATTTTATATTTAACTACATCTAGACCCAACAACATCTTTAGTGTTTTGTTATATGTTCTATTTCAAGATAATCCAAAAGAAATTCATATTAAAGTTGTAAAAATAATAATTAGATATATTAAAAGAACTTTTGATTCTGGTTTATTTTATCCAACATATAACTATTTTGACTTAACATCTTATTCTGACTCTAATTTTGGAGGATGCAGAATTGTTCGAAGAAAGCACATCAGGTATGTGTCATTTTCTAGAAAAAAAAATTAATTTCCTCTTAATCAAAGAAACAATTATCAGTTTTTTATCTACTATAGAATCTGAGTATATCTCTAATGTAAGTAGTTGTGCATAATTTTTATGGATTAAGCATACCATATGTGATTTTTGGGTTTATCTTCATAAACTGCCTATTTATTATGATAATATTTATTTAAATTATATTTCTAAAAACCCATTACAACATTCTAGAACAAATAATTTTGATATTATTTTTTTTATCAGAGATAATGTGAATAAGGGTGATATTTTTTTAGAATTTATTCCTTATGAAAACCAGCTAGCATATGTTTTTACAAATCCTTTAGACTCTTCTCAGTTTGAAAAAATTAAATTTGATCATGGTTTGTTGGAATTTTAACTTTTTATTACTACATTTGTTTAGGTGGAGTTTGTTATCATTTTTTTTATTTACAATAAATTTGGTTTTAAATGGTTTGAATCTTTTTGTTTTGTAATCAAACAAAAATGGGGAGATTGTTTGTGCATATGCATGTTTTTCTTTTATTTGATTATTTTTCCTCTGTATTTTGATGATATCCCAATCCAAAGTGTTCAGTTTTTTGTGATTCTAATCACTTTAGATATATAATAGATTTATCTAAACTTCATTAGTTTATGTGTGAGTCTGAAAATTATTTTCTAGGACTCTAAAAATTCAAAGAAGTTGCAGCTGCAGTTTTAGAAACACTAATGTGAATAGTTTTGAATAGTTATTATATTTAATTTATTGAAAGTTTTACATTTATCAGATTCACAAGAAACTTGATTTTATAGAAATAAAACCTTTTTATCTTGATTTCATTAGTTTACATCAAAGTCTAAAAATGTCGTTTGGATGGTCAATAAATTATCCTAAGTTCTGCAATGTTGATTCATTGTTTTAGTTTTTCCATAATGTTTTTTCTTCTATTTGAAGATAATTTCAGGAGTAGTAGAGGTCGGATTTATTCAATTCTTAATTTTTTGAAAATAAAAAAAAAATTTATACAAATAATTCTTCTTGAAAAAAGAATGAATATATTATTATGATCCTTTAAAAAATCATCTAATTTTTTTGAAGTATGTTTTCCATTTTTTCACAAAGTATGGTTCAGCAACACTGCTTTTGAGAAGTATGGTTCAGTAACCGTACTTTTAAAATATTGAAAAGTATGGTTCAACCTACAAACGTTTTCATCAGTGCAAAGTATGGTTTGGAAACCCTAGTTTCTCAATAGGTCAAAGTATGGTTTGGCTATGCTACTTTGATGAACCATACGCTACTTTGATGAAACCTACATTACTTTGTTGAAACCTATGTTACTTTCATAAACCCTACATTACTTTTATGAACCCAGAATTACTTTCATGAACCCTACGTTACATTCATGAACCCTATGTTACTTTCTTGAACGCTACATTACTTTGATGAACCCTATGATACTTTTATGAAAGTATGGTTCATGAAATCTACTTTCGGTGAACCCTGTTTTTAGTGAACCCAACTTTTGGTGAACCCTACATTCAGTGAACCCTACTTTTAGTAAACCCCTGTTTTTATGAATACTAATTTTGGGGTACCCTACTTTCAGTGAAACCTAAGTCCATGTACACTAATTTTGTGTACCCTACTTTCCTTTACCCTACTTTTGTGTATTCTACTTTCATGTACCCTACTTTCATGTACCTTGCATTCGTTAACCCTAATTTATTTTACCCTAATTTCATATACCCTTCTTTGTGTACCCTACTTTTCTACTGTCGCTTTGTTCTTTTATTCTGAACATTGATTTTCTGCATATATATGTGGATTATTTTCAGAATTTTTTCTACTGAATAAATTCACATTAAATATCAAGATTATGATCGAAGAGTTTTTTATGATTTTGGTTCACTTTTTAAATAGAAAAAATAATAAAATATTTTAGAAAATTTTTGTAATATATTCAAAAAATATAAGATTATTTAAATTCAAATATTTGAATTTACTTTTAGATTGTGCCACTATTTTTTAGGAACTATTTAGACTAAGTTTAAATAGGTTTGAATGAATTTAAACTGTATTTTTAAATCATTCAATGCTATTATTATTCTTGTGATATTATTGTAATATTTATTCAAATTATTTTAAATTGTTTTTTAGATTTATTCTATGGGAATAAAGAGGAAATGGTGCTGTATTTTTTATAGAGATATTTAGGAAATATCTTGGCTCGATTTATTTTGAATAGAAAAAGGAATAAGATCTCCTTTAACTGCTGAATATTTATTCTATATATATATATTTATAGCAGTAAGAAATTAGATAAATGGGTTAACATATTTGATACTCTATTTTTTAAAGAGATAGTTTTGTGAACTTTGAACCAATTATGCATTTTCAATATCCTAAGAGACTCTATTTCATCACCTGGGTGTTCTCTTAAGTTCCAAATTGATTCTAAATTGACAACAATTTCCTTTATGAGACATGCTAATCCAAATCTCAAGAACCAATACCAATACTTTCATTATTTATCTTGTGTTGTCTGATTTCTAAGTCTGTAACACTATTTCCCATCTCTCACACACTCTGTTTTTTGGTTTATGACTTTACATAGAAAATAATCATTTGTTATTCTTTTTCCTTGGGTTGTGACTCCTAGATTATAATGTTAGGATCTACAGGTTGTGAATCCCTATATATAAAGTCAAAATTGTTCGGATTGTGACTCCCTCTATATAGAGTCAGGTTGTAAGGGTTGTGAATCTCCATAAAAAAGTTAGTGTCATGGTTATCCATCCACTATAAAATGATTCTATAATTGGGTTATGATTCCCCCGGACTAAAAATTAAATTTTTATTTTCAAACAATTTTGAGTAAAAAGTGAGAAACCATGAGTTCAAACACAAAAGAAAATATCAAATTCATTAAATAGAACCTTAAGCCTACCAGAATTAGTCTCCCTAAATAATTTCCAATAGATGTTACTAACCTAAGTCTCTGGTTCATCCATAAGGACATCTTAAAACTGAAATTCCAGATTGTCCCAGGATTGATTATTTTATTCAAGGTTCATCTTCCTATTATTGAATCCCCCAACTAAGATTAGGTCCTTCTTTTTAATCTAGTTGTATTTCTCCTCATTAATATTCATTCTTAATGATCTCCCCCATCATTTTAACATATTCTTCTTCAGTAGCATTAAGAGAAAAAACTAATTCAACCATTTCTTCTTCTGAGCTCATGAGAAATTCCAAGGATTTCTCAAAAGGAGCTCCTAACTTACACTATTTGTCTAAATTATTGTATTTCAACTTCTTCACTTACCGTGTCTCCATGGGAAGAGGTAAGGAGGAGTAATCCTTTCTCTCCTTATGAATGCCCTTCTGCCCATCCGTGAAGGTCCTCAACAAAGCACCTTCCAACTCTTAAATTGAAACCACTATATCATTATGATCAGTAAAATGTTTAACATATGAGTTGAAGACACCCTCCTGAGATTCAAATAACCCTATAAGAGTGGCCTCACCATTAATATATTCATCATAAAATTCATTCACCGCAATTTCCTAAACTTTTTGTGTGGAAGAGGCCTCTTTAGTATCATAATCCTGATGTATTCTCCACTCTAACTCCTCCCTCGGGTAATAAACCACAAGAAACTAAAAATGGTGGCATACTATAACATTTTTATAGACTATTTTCGGTTTCATTCAACTTGGTTCCTTCACCCAGTCCACACTGTCTAAATTTTTGGCATTTGTATCCTACCTATTCTCAATATCTACCGCAACATTTACCCCTTCCACTATAACCTTAATAAAAACCTCTACACTTATTGGGCTCACATATTGATAGATTGAAAAACTATTAGTTGTATTAGAAATCAATATAGGGCCTTCCAACCCCTTTACCTCCTGTGAAACCAAAGGGGTAACCCCCATTTGGTTACCTCAAATGAAGGTAAAACCTCATTGAGCAGATTCCTTCATACATACATCTAGGACAGACACATATCCATTATCTTGGACCTTCCTCTTACCTCCCATTGCCACATTAGCTTTTGTGAAATATATCTAGCTCATGTTTCACCATGAATCATCTCAACACCCTCTTGTCTTTGTCCTGAGTATCTATATGCACGGCTGGTCCAAGACCCATGTTGTCTCGACCCAAGTTTACATGCCTCTACTGAATGACCTAATCTCTTGAAGATAGATCAAAATTACACCTAATATTTGTACACCACCTATTTTCTAAAGCGGTATTCCTCTCCAGTTATAATCCAAATAAAATCAAAATTCTTCCGTGAAACATCAACTTCGACACACGCTCTTATATTAACAAGATTACACACTGGTTTGGTTCAGCTATCAGATCCCAAGAATCTACATATAAGATTTCCAAGAATCCTAATAATGGAAGGGTTCTAAAATGGTAGGGGAATATTAGGGAATCTCACCCAGGTATCCACCAAAGTGGAGTCCCACTTCATGTGATAGTCATAATTCCATCCGTGAAGGTAAAATCTAGACCTGTTGCATCTACGAGGCACACACGACCAAAATTGTATCAGTACTTCATATGACGCGAAGTGGATCATGAGGTTCATGTAGTTGAGAAACCCAACAGTAGCCCCATCCTATAGATCCTTTGAACTAAAGATTAATCTATCAAAAGTTCCCACTGGTGTCCTTCATTAAGAGAAACAAGAAATAAGAGTCTGATTGAGTAGTGTCAAATATTCATAAAACTCATCGAGAGACAATGAAAGATTATGGAATCTGTCATACAAATCTAGGAGATTATGGTGTTGGGAATAATGTGGTAACGCTGGAAGAATCTTGGGTTTAGATAATGTGGAGAAGGAATTCTCCACTCCCTTAAAGGACAATGAAGGTCCCTCCCCCGCCAGTGGATGAGGGACCAGAAAGGTTTTCATCGTCATCACAAGGTGGAAGAATACTACACGAAGCTCCCCCTAAAGCTTGTAATGTATGAGATAGTTATGATTCACCCTCAAAAATAATTTTTAGTTCACATGTATCTATCATTGAGTAGAGAGGTATACGAGTATAATAGGCACATATTGGACCAAACTACTATAAAAATATCCTTATGTTATTTAATTTTTCACTTCTATTTAATTATAATAATTAACATTGATAATTAATTCAATGGATAAATTTATTTGTTTAAATTTTTTAATATGGTCTATTCACGCCCCCCCCCCCCCTCTAAACCATATTTTTTTACCATATCCAACCTAAAATGCATGGTTACCCCCCCACGCAGTTCTCTAAAATCATGTGTAATCCATGAACAAACACTCCAATTTTAAATTCACCTCACATGGTTGTCCCTGGTCACCCATAGGGTTTACCCTAACAGTAAATTTCATGGGTCACATAGTTCTTCTCATGCTTACTCAAATGTCCTGAACTATAAGTAATCACTGATTTCCCCTGCATCAGGACACAAACTGGTTTGGTTCCTGATACATCACAGAACACTACATACCCAAAGCCCTCCTCTAGAAGTCTCATGATTAGGGAACTCATCAGCCTCTGCCTTATCTCCTAGAAACTCTGATTACACTTATCTGTCCACACGAAGGGTTTTCCATTCTATGTAAAAGATGATAAGGGTGATGCTACCATGAAAATTTTAGGCATAAACCTCCTATAGTATCTAGAAAGGCCCAAAAAACTCTACACCTTAGTTGCACTCCAGGGTGGTTCCCAAGAATGCACTGCATCTATCTTCGAAGGATCCACTGCAAAACCAGCCTCTAAAATGATGTGTCCCATAAATTGGACTTCCCAAATCCAGAACTGACACTTTGAGATATTCTCATATATCCAGTGCTCTTGGATTACATCTAGGACCATCCTCATGTGTGTTAGATGATCCTCCTCAGACGCTGAGTACACTAGGATGTCATCAATGTAAACCACGAAGAACCAGTCAAGGTAAGGCTAAAAGATCCTATTCATGAGTCCCATGAACACTTTTGGGGAATTGGTCACACCAAATGACATCACCAAGAACTCATATTACTCATACTGACATATAAAGTTTATCTTTTTTACATCCGCATCCTATACACGAAGATGGTGATAGCCAAACCTGAGGTCTATCTTCAAGAACCACCTCACTCCGTTCAGTTGTTCGAAGAGGTCATCAATTCTAGACAGTGGATATTTTTTCTTCACTGTCACCTAATTCATGTGTCAGTAGTCCATACACAGTCTCAATCTCCCATCTACCTTCTTTTCAAACAAAACTACGACCTCCCAAGGTGAAACACTGTTCCTCAAGAAGACCTTCCTCTGTAGGCCCTCTAGTTGTAACCTCCACTCACGAAGCTCTGTGGGAGCCATATGATATGCTGATGTGGATATAGATAACATCCCTAGGTACAAATCAATGTAGAAATAAACCTCTCAATTATGAGGTAATCCTAGAACATCCTCTAGGAATATTTCCTCGTACTTTCCCACCACTACTAGAAATTGAGGACTCCTCTCATCCACTGCACTGAGGGTAAGGTTAGACAACTAGTGAGTCATTTGTTGTACCCTCCTCCAAGAAAGTCCATCCTATGCTACAGGCATTCCATTTTCACTAGTAAAGGAAAACATGTTCCCATCTCTGTGGACACACTACACTTTGTGCCTAAAATAGTCAATTTGAGCAAGGACTATGGATAACCATTCTATCCCTAGAAAGTCATCGTAAATCCTTGATGCCACTACTAGGAGATCCTAGCTGAAACTATCACCTCTGAGAGTAAGCTCTCACTACCAGAACCAGCGCATGGTCATCTAATCCCTTCTCGTAGGAGACTCTAAGTATAAGGATTGATCCAAAGGCTCCACCAGAATCTTCGAGTGTCGAACAAGGTCTTTGGAAAGGAAAGAGTGACTGGAACATGTGTCTATAAGAACTATAGATAAGGTGTAGAAGAAATAGATCATACCTCTAATCATCTTTGGTGCATCGAGATTGTAGGCCTCTATCGCCTGAAGCTAAGCCTACCCATGTCCACTGGCTCTCGGAGCCCATGGTGGACCACCTAGGGGTGGTGGTGGTAGTACCTCGAACCTATGCCCACTGCCTTCCACTATACCTTCTCCCCTTCCACGTCTGCCACCCTACAGACTACCCTTCTCAGCCCTCTACCTCGACCTCAGCGGTCCCCCTACCATCTCCTGATCATTCATGCGGTGAGTTAGGCAATCACGAGCCATATTCCCCTGACCGTAACATGAGTGGCACACTCTTTTCTTCTGCTTACTCCCTCTGCCCTAGGAGACTTGTACTACCGAACCTGAGTCCTAGTCCATACCCGGGAAGGATTGACCCACTTGGGTCCCTATGTCTACTACCAGGTACCCACTACTGAAGACTCTGCCACCTGTTGTCTACTAGTAGCTCCTGCTGAAGTCGAATACTCTGCCAAGAAGCTCTCCACAAGTAGAGATCGCTCTATTACCCCATCCTAAGTAGGTATACTAAGATACACTATAGAATTCCCAATCTCCTAGTGTATTCTCTATTCAAAAGCCTGATCCTTGAAGAATATGTCTCACACCATGTTTGTGGAGTAGTAATAAGGTTCAGTGAATCTCTCATACCACTCTACTACTATCATGCCACCCTACTGTAGGTATATTAGCTCCTGTATACACCTAGAGCATAACATCACCAGAAAGAACTCATCCCTGAAGAGGTTCTCAAATTCTGTCTAAGTGAGGGTCACCTCATCATGTGTATGGATTTTAAATCTCCACTATATCCCCACTGATCCCAAAATAAGGCTCGTGGCTAAGACTACCATATGTTCTATAGGCGTCCTCACTAAAAAAGACTCTCATAACCAACTAGATCCAATCCTCAGCAACCTAGGGTCCAGTATCACCCCTAAAAATGTGAGTTCTCTGCCTATGGAACTCGTTTAATGCACTGAGCCTGTGTGCATTCTCTATCGGTAGTGCTGGTAACAACTACTGATCTATGGGTAGCGGTAAAATCCATGCACCACCTAGTAGGTCTACCTTCGGTACAAGTCCTTGTATCGATTCCTTATCTCTAAGAGTATTATCCTCGTGGTCACACAATGGATTTCTAGCTAGCTGTCTATTTGGAGTCACCATAAAACAAATCAAAATGAACCACATTCAATAGAATATACCCGAAGAGTAGACACAAGAAGGACACGAGGACACACTCAAAATATGATATGATTCATGTTCCATTTATTTCCCTGCAACCAGTGTTCTCATGTACCGAGTTAGAAAGAAGGTGTCCAAAGTCCTGGTGTATGGATACGTCAACCTCTGCACAAACATTGGAGTCCCTATCTTGAATGTCGAACATGAAACACTTAACACTATTACCCAAAATCAATCTAACAGACTCCCGGTCCCAATGTGGAACCAAACTGCTCTGATACCACTCTGTCATGACCCCTCCCAATGGGTCCCACACCATGACTACCCCAATCCCACCTCCAATAGGTTAGGGGCTAGAAAATAGCACTAAGTATGACTATCTCACAAATGGGAGGCATTGCCTTTAAACCTGTATGCACACACATAGTTGCAATCCCACAAATACTAAAAAGTAAACATTTATTAAACCATGCATGCCACTAAGACATCCGTTGAGAGTAACAGTACAAAACAAAAAGTAAATGGTACTAGTATAAAATCCCGAAAAAAGAAAATCTGTAAAAAAAAAGTGAGTACGCAAAACACTAGAAACTCATATTCAGAAAACCCTACCTGAAGGGTAGGTGAAGGGTAGATTATTGAAGTCATAGGAGCACGTGTCACCTGTATGATCTCATCGGGCACCACTTAGTCCTTGACCACTTAGGTCTCTGTCAAAGCATCGGTCATTTGCACAAGAAACGACACATGTGGGAAAATCTTGTGTAGGGGTGAGTAAAAAAATACTCAATAGGACACCCTAAAGCCACAAAGGAAAGACCACAAAAGAAAGACCACAATGGAAAGACCACAAAGTAAAGTACACACAAAGTATTGTCAGCTCACATAGGTATAAATATAAAGTATGAAAAGAAATACTATCAGACTTAATCACAGAACACCCAAAACTATTGAGTCACTTAGACCCGCTGAGTCACTTAGACCCACTGGGTCACTTAGACCTGATGAGTCACTTAGACCCACTAGGTCACTTAGAACCATTAAGTCACTTAGAACCGCTGATTCACTTAGAACCGTTGATTCAATGAGACCCTCTAATTCACTTAGACCCATAGTCATAGTCTTCTCATCACAGTGAGCCACAAGATTCCCACTTGTAGCGTTCTTATTCTGGGAAAACATAATACTCAAGCCAAAGGTCATATTTAAACATAAATTAAAATCCACTAAGAGTATCTCAAAAGTACATCCTCCTCTCTATGGTTCCAAATCCTAAAAATCCTCATTAATCAGGTGTACGGTTTGAGAGTTATGGGCATTTTAGTGAAAAGGGGTCAGTTGGGTTTGAGTCTGGTCTGACCCGACCCAACCCGGCCCGCTAGAGCAGGCGGGTTGCTCCACCCGGGATGTTGCGAGTGTTGTATCCCCACTTGACGAATTTAGCCAGCCACCATGGGTCCTTCTCTGCAGTCTTGTTAGACCATGGTTCCCGGTCACGTGATATGGCCTGCCTGGCACATCCATCATGCCCCCCCCCCCCCGTCAGCCACCTGACGGTGGCCCGTGCTCGCCACCTGCAGTGGTTTCTATGGGTTCCTCTATTATTATACTTCAATCTGGAGGCCCTCACCTCCTCTACAGCCTACTTGTACATGGCCTTCTACTACATCTAGCTCCCATACTGGCATTTATCGACCTGAAGAAGCCATCTCTAGCGACCTCCTGTTGCGGGTTGATCTGCTGTTGTGGTCCCACCTGGATCGTAGATTTCTGTCGCCACTGGCCATCGAGCCTCCAGCCTAGATCATTGCACCGTGAGAAATGGTAAGAACACAAAAAATCCCAAAATGGATGGATCTCATCCTTGTTTGTGTCATCCTTGATCCATCCACATTATAATTAAAATCGGGGGGGAGATTAATAAATATAAGCATGGATCACATCAAAACATGGATAACCCTAATTAAAATTCCTACAATCCAAACCATCCCACATATGTGATCAATCCACGGGTCACCCTGTTCATGAGTTTATCTACGTTCGTTACTCAAATTAAAGAATTCGGAAAGAAAGAAATCACTTAGAAATAAACCCCTACCTCAAGGATTGGATTGAACGCTAGTGAAGAATAGAGACGCACTGGTATCATTCATTGATCCTTGATCTAAAACCGATATTTTTTGGAAAAATACTTTGAATGTGAGGGGGGGTCTATTGTCATTGGCAATCTATTTTTCTTCTTCATTCGTTGTTCTCTAAAAAAATTCCTTCAAATCTTCAGAACAAACTCTTGGATCCTCTCTTGATCATGTATCCCTATTAATCCATTGAAATAAGGAAATGTGTTTCAGCATTTCTGTTACACTGAGTCACAGCGTCGTTACACTGTTACATTTATGAAACTATATAACTGGAACAGCATTGCCCTAAAGTGAGAAATTTTGAATAAAATAAACTTTCTTAAGTTTATTTTATTTTTTTCTTTAAAATTCCCAAAAAAATTACTTTTACCCTTGACCCGCACTAGCCGTGGTTAGGACATTTCTAAGTAAAATTCTTTGTTTTGGGTGAAATGGTGAACTCATATTTTTAATCTAGGCATCGGTTTACAAGTTACCAAAACCATGCACACGTGCTATTTGAAAAAAGTTCAAACAATTATTCTAGCCACCCAAGGCCTTGGAATCATGTGATATCTTAGCACCTAGTTTCGAAATAATCCATATAATTTAATAAAAATACATGTAAATTTCTAAGACATTAAAATTCAAAAAATTTAGGCTCCACTTGAGTTAAAATAGAGGTTTTACATTGAACTTTCATTCTTCTAGTTTGAACTAGAGAAATATAGTCACCAATAATATTTTCATCACTGATTTATTCCCTTGTTTTCACCATGTTTTTAGCTATTTAGCTTAAAATATTTTATTCATAATTGGTTTCTTATTCTGAGCATTTTATAGCCGCATGTTCTCCCCCTAAAATTTTCACTTCATTGTCACTTTCTTTCTCAAATCTTTATTGTACAATAGTGAAATCAGCTCACTGGTTTTCAAAATATTCATGTTTTTAGTGATAGTTACATATTTACTTTATTTTATTTTATTGATTCACTAGTTATATCACTTATAAACCTTAATATTTTATGAATATCCATAGAAAATACCTTCATCCTATTGATCCTCAAATTCTTTATGCTTCTCCTTATTAAGAATAAAAAGAATCCTAAACACTTGATAGTATTTGAGTATAATATCCTTCCAATAGAACATTTCATAGAGAATATTCCCTTTATTTGGATAAATTAATTCCCTATTGGAGATATAAATCAATGAAATCACTACTTCTTTCGAATATTTGTTAGGTATATTTTCCTCTTTGATCATTGGTTGATCCAAGTTATTTGTGATTTTTTCCTCCTCTTAATGGCTCAATTTTTTTGAGGAGTCCTCACCACTAAATATTAAAGTCTAATTCCATATTTTGATAGATTTTACTCTAATTGGGTTCTGGTAAATTCAATTCCATTATTAGTATGTATATTTTTAATTGGTATCCCCAACATATTTTAGCTTGATTCTAATATCGGGAAATACACTTTAACACCTTGGATTTGTGGGTAATCATTATAACCATGACATCCTGTTAAATTTATAAATAAATAAGATATGATACCTTTTTATATCAAATATTTTAGGTTCTATAACCCCACAGACATCCACATGCACTATCTTGATTAGTCTTGATTATTTTTTCTTATTTTACATATAGGTCTTCCAAATGATACTTTTGATTTTGATAGAGTGTGATCTTAGAGAAGTCTTGAGTTATTTAATTTCTCACCAGGTTCTCTATATATATTTATCTCAATTGACCATGACTCTTGTGAAATATTTTGTTTCATTCTTCTTTTGATAACATGAAATTTTTCTCTCTTCCATTAATGAGATAGAGGTTTCCCTTAATACTCCATACTTACAATACAATGGATTTATTTATTCCTTTTATAGATTAAGTTTTTCTATTGAACTTAACTTAATTCCTCAAGTCACATAATTGAATTAAATAAAGAAAATTATGATTAAGACCTTTAAAAAATAATAATTCCATACATCTTAGGCCTTTCCCGCCAATTTCATCATTTTAGGATCCAATAATATTTAACCCCTAATCATTTATGAAAATAAAAACTCCATAATTGTCATATTTTATTCATAAAAAAGGTCTTTATTTTTCATTATTTGAGAATTAAAATATTTTTTATAATATCCATGTTCCAGCCCTATCTATTTCCCTCGACGATATTTCAGAAATTTTTACTTTATCAACTTTATCTTTCTTGGAGAATGTTCATTATTTTATTTCTTTTGATGGAAAAAAACCTTATTTCACCTCCATCTCCATCTATTTTTCGTCATCCTAAAAAGATGAAAATCTATTACTTTTTTTATCTTTCTTAATGGTGTCTCTAACTATTAATTTTTCTTCTTCTTGGTCTTCTTTAGAACACTAATTTATACCCTTAATGAGCAATCCACTACCTTATTTTTTTCCCTTCACACCAAATACAATAATCATTAAAAGAGAAATGGGTATAAGAAAAACTAATTTACTTAATTTTTTTATTTACCTCTAAAATATACTTTTTTAATAGAGAAAAAATATTTGGTATGTAACAACATCCCATTGAAATAACATGAAACTAGATGTATCTTCTTTTGTGTCCTTACTGCATCAGAAGTAGTCATTTATTCTTTTTGTGTGTCATGCAATTCAATTATCTTTCAGGGTGTTTATGGTTGTGTTTTAGAAATGAACATGATTGGTTTCTTATTATCTTAATTCTTTATAAAATATTTTACTTTTTCCTTGAAATGTTTCACCTATGTGTAAGACACAACCTTCTTGGAATATCCCCTATTAACTTTATTAACTTCTTTAGGGGTCACAACACTTGAATAGTTATGTCAAGAGTAATAAGTCTTTATTAATCATTACACTTTCATCACAATGTAATGAATTCACATTTTATTTCTTCAATTATCTTAATCTTTTATTTCTTATAATCAGTTAGGCCATCAATGATACATGTATATTCTTCACTTTTGAGCCTAATCTCAACTTCCTTCCTTGTATTTTTTGGATTTTCATATTTGATTCCTGAAATCTATCTCTTCAATTTTGTATTTTCATATTCTTATAACTATATTTTAAGATTGTATTAAAGAAAAAAAAAATATTAGATTTATTTTATTTATATCTTAAAATGTCTATTTATTCATGGTTTTCCTCAAGATCAGATTTAAGATCAAATATTTCCCTCAACTCCAAGATCTTATTTATCATAGTCATCCACTTATTTATTGTAGAAAATAGAAAAAATAACTTATTCAATGAGGTGTATGTAATCCAAGACCTCCTTAACTTACATATTATATGATATTTCACCTTTATGAGATAAAAAATCTTTCCTCTTGATGAATTTATGTTGTGTTTTCCTATTGATTTTTTCTTTTAAATGTTTATTTGATGGTTCTTCCTACTCAACCTCATCATGAAATTTCTTAGGACACTTATAAGAATGATTACTAAATTTACTATAACAGAAGTAATCATGTGTAATATTTCCCTTGAATTTTCATTTTTCACTCATTAAATTAGAGGAGCGTAGGTTCATCACCTCATCAATTTATTCTTCTTAGGTATCTTGTTTTATCAAAGTTTCTCCATATCCTTGAATATAACCTTATGTGAGTCCTACATTAGAATAGAATAATTGATGATTTTACTCATCTCATACGAAATGAGATTAATATGGATACTATGCAATGTAACCTATTTTATTTCTCTTTAGGTATGAATACCTTCACATTGAAATTGTAAGGAATTATTCTTATGATCCTTTTAACAATTTGACATCATCAAGATTTTCTCCAAGTAAATACATGTCTTCTATGATAATATTTAATATATAAAATAATGCATCAATCATATCATCTAGACTCATACTTAGGTATTTATATTTATTCCAAACCACCTAAAACTTCACTTATCAAACTTTGAAGTCTTCCTCATAGATGTTAAGGATGTTTTCCCACATTTATTGGGAGGATTTCAAGGCATCACCTTTGTGTAAATAGGTTTATACATGGATCCTCAAAAATCATTAATTACCTTGGTATCTATATACATTTCCTTGTTTTTTCTATCTGATAAGGCTCCACACCCTATACCATCCAGAATTTTGTGCATAGAATCCATGTACACATCTATCCCCAACAATTGAAAGTAGTGATGTATCCGATTTTTTCATAACTAGAAATTATTTCCTTTGAAAATAGAAATTTATTTCTGATTTAAAACAACTACCATAGCATCAGGGAGAGAAAATTGGCTATAAAAATTCATCTTTAATGCCACTTGGTGGTCCCTTTAAAGGGTAAATACCATAAAGTGGTGAATCAAGGTATTATAAATTTATCTTCAAAACCATTTTAAATAATCTTGTCCCCTTTTCAAAGGAACATAACTCTCTTACCCTTAGTTTATATAAAGTAATAAAAAAATAGAAAATGGATTCATAGGATTTTCCTTGGATCACTAAAATGGGAAAATATAATGAGCATGCATAGAACTGTGTCTATTCATGAGAAAAACTATGATCATAAATTTTTTATAAGTTCAAATTGGTTTCACTGAACCTCTTGGTTTATAACCCTCGTGATATGAAATTTCAATTCTCTCAAATCCTCAAAGAATTAATTACACCTCTATGTATAATTACATCAATTATCAAGAACATAAAAATATGGTTTCTCTTATAATGGTGTGTCAATATGCATCACTTTAATATTCTTGAAGAAATATAAAAATATTACAATGATAATGCCTCATGAAACTCATCTTAATTTTTCTATACCATACAAACAAACAATTGTAACTCCTCCTTCAGATATCTATATATTTTTTTATGTGTAATCTTTCTATTTTTTTCAAAAACTACAACATGAAATTTTTATAATATCATTAAGAATCAACCTATAATCCAATGGTCAGAATTAAGTATCCAATTAAAAAATAATTGAGATCCTGACACATCTTACGCACATTTTAATGTGGTAATTAACCTCTAATAAACCCAAGTAAACCCCTTGAAACTTTTATATAATATTTAATTTAAAATTCCGGTTATACCTAGAAAAACACCTTGACCGCAGTGTAGAATCCTTCACCATGGTATGAAGTGTCTCAGCTTAAATAAATCCATGGTAGGGTGTACCTTTTCTGGAATATAGATTTATCAAATACCATATCCATTAAATACATGTATTTTATTCTATTTTAATACCCCATGTTCTCAGCACAATTTTCTCAAAATCCCTTGATCAATGAACTGGTTATGGATTTGTCTCTTCCTCTGTGGCTGGGATAGTTAGTTGATCGAAGAATATTTTGGTGTAGATTAATCTTGTGGCATGGACCTTTCAAAACAAAAATCTATATAAATACATCCAATATCCCTTTACATAATATTTCCTCCTCCATGGAATGGTGGTCCCCAATTTGGAAGAAACACTGAAACTTTCCTTAAGAACATTGAGGTACAGCCAATCCTTCCATGGTAAAAACACTTATACATCAAAACCATCACGATATTCATACTAATACTATGTAGTATTGTCCTACATTTTGGAATGGACACTCTTAGAAAGTAAAATAGAATTAAATCCACCTAACATATCCTATGGTGTAACCAAAGGTGTTATGGAGTGGTTTTTGTCATGTATATAGGAGTCCTTCCAGCTGCTTCTAAACTCTTTCATACCTCTTTAACACTTTTGGAAGTTCATTTTCTAGACTTACAAGCATAATTCACAAAAAAAATGTCAAAACACACAACCCAAAAAAACACTAAAGGAGTTTTTTCCAACACTTATGATGTAGCCTATCAAACATTACGATAGGCTAAGGTATAAGAAATATGATATCCTTATATTATATGTAACCATATAACCAAAAGCATAGAACAAGTCTTTTTTAAAATTTGTGGTGAACCCTAAGATATACCTCTATCATCCTATATGATATGTCATAAAAATCATCATATGTGCTTATGGTTTTAGGGAATATCTCATTTAATCTCTCACTTTCACTAAAGACTTATAGAATTTGTTTCGTTTCACTTTATATTGTATCATATACAATAACATATGATATCATATTAAAAAATAATTTTGGATATCTTCCTAAAAACTTTTGTAAATCTATCATCAACTATAAAGTGTTATCACATGGGCCTTAGATTGATTAAAAAAATATATGAATTCCTTAATTCATAAATGTAAGAAAATAGTGGCCTCTAAAAAAGCATTAGAACTACTCAAGTTATAAAGGTATCTAAAATAATATCCACCAAACACATGTATCTCTATACCTATGTCCAACTACTACATCATATAAAAGAATTCATAATCATATATTCCCTTTTCCCAAGTAATAGAGTGAATATGGGACAAAAAGTACGTCAATCCCATATAGCCTCCTCATATGCTCTTTATTCTCCAAGTATAGGCTGACAGGGTCGATGAATACATCACATGTTACTCATCTAAGTAGATGAGCACATCACATGCCCCATAATTTAGTTATATAATGAAATCATATACAACTAATAATTATGGACATACATTTCCTCAATATCCATAAGTCATATTCATTATACAAGAGGATAAATATCATCTTGGTTAATCTTCAACCAATGACATGATCAGTAACATACCCAACCACCCAATGATTATATAAGCTTAAAGGATTACATAATAAATGTATCAAAGTATATAGGTTCTCATTATAGTTATCTTTGCAACCTTAGTTGTGAGGATTCAGTATGAAATAAGCAACCCTAGTATACAAAATATATAGTGTACACCACCCCATCCAGTATACTTCATCGCTTATCCAGCACACAAACTTTTTTTATGCCTCATGAGAATTAACTATATCTCAATTCAAGAATCCTACACAAGATAACCTTAATATTTCATTATATCCTATATTACTCCATGAATAACATTGACTAGGGATAACTCAATGTCATACTTTGAGTGGTCAATCCTTATTTCACATCAAGATATATATATATTCCCAAAATGAAACAATGGTGAAGTGAATATTACCTTTTTTATAACATGATCCATTTTATATTCTTAAACTATATGAATATTTTAACAAAACCATACATAAGCCCCTATCTAACACATCACATATGATATACTTCCAGATTATCCTTATGTTTTCTATGATTTTAGGTTTTTGTTAGACTCATTATATCTCTATGTAATTTTTCCATATATCTAAGTGACCACCTAATAAAACCCTTACACTAAACTTATTTTTTGAGTTAAATCAATGAAGAAATCTCATTTTAATAATGGTGAGTATTAAGAATCATATTCTAAATGTTTAACTCCTTAAACAAGGATATAAAATCTTTTACTTTATAACATAAAATCTCACAATGTTAATTATTTATATTGTTTACTTATAACTCTTTATAAGTTCATCATACATGAAACCTTTTCCATAAATACTTTTACTAGATAACTGTTGGTAAATAATGTAATGATTTACATCAATTTATTACCTTTATACCAAAAACCATTTAGGATATTAAGTGACTTTCACTTTTTATTTTGACTAGTATAATATTATATTTGTTAACTTTTAACTTCTCCAAATCCAATAATACTCTCACTTTCCTCTTATAAACCATATTCCTTTTATAATATCATGTTAAGATACAAAAACTTATTTGTGTTTAGAAAATAACACTAATTTTATTTAGTGGGAATACATAAAAAATAAATTGTCCCTTCCATATTGTATATGTTTTTCAATGTGTTTGAAGAATTAATATAAAAATAATACTTTATTCTTTTCAAATATTTTATAGAACATGGATCATTCATAATGATGTTTTTCAAAAGTACCATGTTATGTTATTGATCACAACAACTTGTTCACAAACAACACTTATTATCACATAATAATTGAACAAGATAGAAATAACATAATCTTTATTTTGATCCAATTGAGCTTTAATTAATCCATTGTATTCAACACCTTTATGTAGTAAACCCTTATTCTACCAGTCAAATACATACTTTAATCTCTAATCATTAATCTTTCCTCAATTCTAAACTCCTGTATATTTATAATATTTATGAAACATACATTCGGTATCATATACCCTTCAAAATATAATAATTGAATGTTATAAAATTAATATGGAATGTGGTCTCTCTATGGAGTTTCTTTCAACCCTTTAGGTACTTGAAATAGTTACTTATTAGATGTTCAATATTATCACAATAAAATTACAAACCTTTATTTTTTTTATTTAGTTTAGATGATTGTGTGGTGTGTCAACTTGAGAATAACATACATAAATAGTGCATCATATTAGATGAATATTCAACACAATTCAAAAGAATACAA
Organism: Viscum album; assembly: GCA_963277665.1. Lineage (NCBI taxonomy): Eukaryota > Viridiplantae > Streptophyta > Magnoliopsida > Santalales > Viscaceae > Viscum > Viscum album. The sequence goes on along the minus strand of OY728129.1, from coordinate 758,225,156 downwards.
TCCTCATAACCGTAAAGTTATAGTGTCTTTGAATACTACATACATAATCAACTTCTTTCATGAAAGATTTTCAATATCTCCTAAAAATTTATTCTCTCATTATTCCATTCTTATAAATTTGTTACTTAATTCATTTCTTTATAACCTAGGGAGAATGGAAACATAAGAAAGGGTGAGATATTATAATCCATATGGGTAAACATGGGAGATATTAATAAATTATCATATACAGGCATAATATAGGAATAACGGTATGAGATCATGATCATAACTTACAAAGTACATGCCCAATCATTCATAGATAATAAATAAGGAGTCATTTAATAAATATTTAGAATTATAAAATACATGAGTCTTAAGAGTGAGGAATCATCATTAATCAATAATGATCTATGACAGCATATCATAACCATAAGAATGTTTCACAGTAATTGTGGAACAATAATAAGAATAGAAAATAATTTAATTGGTAAATGTTCACTTATAAGACTATCATAGTGGAAGAATTCCCATAGAGGATTGGGTTCACTTTGAATTTCATCATTTACTGAGTCAAGGTTCACACCCAAGACTATCCTAGTGGATATAGTCCCTTACTAAACTAGGTTCACTCCTCATTCCAATCCATATTATCTCATGAGATATCAATCATTACCCAATGCATTGAAGGGATTCAACATACCCACCTATTACATAATGAGAACCACATATATGTGTTCCACAAGATCATAAAAACATTCATCAATTCAACATATCAAAACTCATGGAAAATAAATGGGTTTCATAATATTTCATCATCACACAATCATAATTCATCCAAAGAAAGAACATGGATGGTTTCATTAGATCGTATCCTCAATGAAGAATAAGAAACATAAAATAATGTTGACATAGATGAAAAATGTACTATAGGAAAAATAGTATTTAGAGGCGTTTTTTTGGTTTAGTATTGTTTTTACAAAACTACCGTGGATAGTGGTGTTCCAAAACATTTTGTAGTGGTTTTAAAAAATCATCGTGAAATGATTTCATAGCGATTTTGAAAAACACCCAAAATGTTTAGGAGTGTTTTTTAAATTTTTTACATTATTTATTTATTTATTATTTGTTTTTTTATTAATTATTTATTTGATTATATATTTATTATACCATGTAGAAACTGAGCATATATATGTGTAGGGTGAGATTTGAAGCTCTTACCTCCTGGTTATTCTGTAAAGACATTACCACTGCAGCAAGCTCTTCATGTGGTGAGTAAACAAACATTAATATACTTATATATATATATATATATATGTATGTAAGTATATATAAATAAATATATTAATATATATAATAAATAAATAAAAAACAGTTGAAAACTAAATATATATTAAATAAATTATAAAAAAATTATAAATAAATAACTGATAAATAAATAAATAATAGATAATGACTAGTGAATAATAACTAATAAATAAATAAATATAAATAAATAAATAATACTTAAATAATAAATAGTCTTTAATTAATAATTAATTATTAATTATTAATTATTAATAAATAAACACCAAAAAATAATAAATAAAGAATAGATAAATAAAAATAATATTAACTAAATATTAACTAAATAATATAAATAACTTATAATAAATAAATATTAAATAATAAATTGTAAATAAATAATAAATAATTATTAATTACTAATTACTAATTATTAATTTAATAAAAAAATTACAAGTAAATCATAAATATATATTTTATATTTTATACTTTATACTTTATATTTTATATCTAATTTTATATATTATGTATATAATAAACTAATATATATTAAATTTATAATAAATTAATAATAAATAGTAAATCAATATATATTAAATAATTAATAAATAAATAATTTATCAATATATAGTAAATGATTAATAAATAAAATAAATACATATATAAATATATATGTAATTATAATTGTATATAAACATAAACATATATATAAATTTATATGGGGTACAATTACAATGAAACACACACATGCAACACACTACTGAACAAGAAGGTCATATCCTCCAAAGGGATAACCCACCTATTGAGCTCCACTTATGTATTATATGATCCATATACCCTTAATGTATGACCCATGGGGCCCTTCTTTACCATGTCCCAGCCCAACCACACATCCTGGATCATAGACCTAATTATATATTTTTTTGTTTTCAGAGCACATGCACCCACCGCGGTTATTGAATACCTGATAGTATCTTTCCCTCTTTTTCTTGTCAGCGTAATTATGTTTTAATACCTTTGTCGAAAGAATCTTCTCGAGGTCATCACCCCCACCTTTATTGTCATCACTAACGACAAAAACAGTATCCCAAGGTCTCCTTTCAGAGCTCTCATTCATTGTCATCAGTCAATCGTCATCTAGGTGTTGTCTGAAGCTTTGTATATCACCTCATCCCAAACGCTTGATCTGACCACCACCGTTGAAGTGGTCATCCCTGCACGCTGTCACAACTCACACTAGATTCTTTCCAATTCTATCATTGTTCATTACTTCCAACATGCACCTCCACCAGGGCTATCTCCCCTTGTATGCATCCTCCATTACGCCACTGCTCAGCTAGCATAACCCTAAACCATACCCACATCCAACGCTAACACAAATCTAAAACACTACATCCAAATGATATCTAAATCCATCCCTAGATAGAGTCATCCATTGCAACCAGACTCCTCCAACAAAGTGCTAGCCCCATCGCCACGCCTGAGGTGGCCTTCCACCATGTAGGCCCACTGACAAGGCTTGCACTGGTGAAATACAGCTTCATAGTGGCCTCTCAAAGGTCAATGAGGGTAGCATAGCCTTGAGGTATCACGTAGACCACCATCGTCATCTCCACTAATTCAACCTCTTATACCACAACCACTAAATCCATTTTTTGCTTCAAACGGAAGCCAAAGAGCTACACATGCTGCATGTGCAGCCATTATCAATCAATCCTGAATACCTCCACCACCCATCCATCAGACCGCCAGTCGATGTCATTGTGTGAAGCTGCGGTTGTCCCATTTCCATGGATCGTCAATGCTGTCATTCATCATTCCCATCTTTCAGAGGCATCCTACTTGCCAACCCACATCGAAGATCACCTCTTACCGGGTTTTTTATATATATGGGTTTTAAAAGAAAAAAATTATGCAAAAGGGATACGGTTTGAAATATTTTTATAAATGGGTCTTTAGATGCGTGAACCCCGTTCATGCATCTTCGGTGCGGAGAGATGCGTGAACGGGGTTCACGCATCCTATGCAGTCGGGATAAAATATGTGTGAACCTCGTTCACGCATCTACCATCACCAGGAAGCGTGAACGGGGTTCACGCATCCTTTTTAAACTTTATGAAGGATGTGTGAACCTCATTCACACATCCTACAGAAATTTTTAATTTTTTTGGTATTTTAAAAAAAAATTGGTTTGTTTATATATATATAACAAAAAATTTCAGCAGAATTTATCTGCTATTTAATATCCAGCAGTTCTTCCGTTACAGCAGTCTAGATTCTAACAGACACCCTCACCCAGGGTTCTCTTTTATAAGAGGGCTAACCCTAGAAATCATTCTACATTTTCGATGTGGGATTAAGCTTCTCTCTTTCCTGAGCAGAATATTTTTCATTTCTGATGTGGGATTCTGTTTCAAGTATGTCACTTTGAAAGACTATAAAATACAAACTATAAGACCAATATAAATGAAACTTGAAACATAGATTATTCATATAAGAAATTGTTGAAAATAAAAATAATTTCATAAAAAATGATGATACATAGTAATTTATAAGCTTTCAAATCCATCAACATGAAACTTTAAAATGTTTCAAATACGTGTATTTGAAAGACTATAAAATGAAAACTATAAGACAAATATGAATGAAACTTAAAACATGGATTAAATATATAAGAAATAGTTAAAAATAAAAAGAACTTCGTAAAAAATATTGATGAAAAATAATTTATAAGCTTTCAAAACCACCAACTTGAAACTTAAAAACATTTCAAGTATGTGGCTTAGAAAACTTATACAATAAGAACTATAAGACCAATATAAATGAAAATTAAAACATGGATTAAACATATAAGAAATATTTAATGATTAATTAGTTAATTACTAATATAATTATTAACTAGTTAATAATTATTATAATTATTAATTATTAATTATTAATTATTAATTATTAATTATTTACATACAATAATTAGTTAGTTAATAAGTAATATAATTATATAATAATTAATTATTTAATTAGTAATATAATTATTAATTGATAATTAATTAGTTAATTAGTAATATAACTGTTAATTATAATTATTCATTATAATTATTAATTATTAATTATTAATTATATAAAAGTTAATTAGTTAATTTGTAATATAATTAAAATTGTAACTATTAAATATTTATTATATAATAATTAATTAGTTATTCTGTAATATAATTATTAATTATAAATTAATTAATTAATTAATTTGTAATATAATTAGTAATTATAATTATTTATTATAATTATTATATATTAATTATTAATTATTAATTATATAATAATTAATTAGTTAATTAATAATATAATTATTATTTATACAATAATTAATTAATAATATAATTATTAATTATTAATAATTATTTATTAATTATATAATAATTAATTAGCTAATTAGTAATATAATTATTAATTATAATTAGTAATATAATAACTAATTATAATTTGTAATTATTAATTATATAATAATTAATTAGTATATTAGTAATATAATTATTCATTATAATTATTCATTATAATTTTTAATTTTTAATTGTTAATTGTTAATTATATAATAATTAATTTGTTAATTAGTTATATGATTTTTAATTATATAATAATGAATTAGTTAATTAGTAATGTAATTATTAATTATAATTAGTAATATAATTATTAATTATAATTATTAATTATTAATTATATAATAATTAATTAGTTAATTACCAATATAATTATTAATTATTAAAAATTAATTATATAATAATTAATTAGTTAATAATTATATAATTAATAATTATATTACTAATTAACTAATTAATTATTATATAATTAATTATTAATAATTAATAACTAATAATTGTAATGAATAATTATAATTATTTATTATATAACTAATTTACTAATTAACTAATGAATTATTATATAATTAATAATTATATTACTCACTAAATACTTAATTATTGTATAATTAATAATTATATTACTAATTAACTAATTGATTATTATGTAAATACTAATTTTATTACAAATTAACTAGTTAATTATTATATAATTAATAATGATATTAATAATTAACTAATTATTAATTAATTAATAATTATATTAATAATTAACTAATTAATCATTAACTATTTCCTATATGTTTAATCCATGTTTTAATTTTCATTCATATTGGTCTTATAGTTTTTATTTTATAGGTTTTCAAAGCCACGTACTTGAAACGTTTTTATGTTTCAAGTTGGTGGTTTTGAATGCTTATAAATTATTTTTCATCAATATTTTTTACGAAATTCCTTTTATTTTCAACTATTTCATATATGTTTAATTCATGTTTTATGTTTCATTCATATTGGTCTTAATGTTTTTATTTTATAGTCTTTCAAAGACACATATTTGAACCATTTTTAAGTTTCAAGTTGGTGGATTTGAAAGCTTATAAATTATTATTCATCAATATTTTTTATGAAATTATTTTTATTTTCAACAATTTCTTATATATTTAATCCATGTTTTTAGTTTCATTTATATTGGTTTTATAGTTTGTATTTTATAGTCTTTAAAAGTCATGTACTTGAAACAGAATCCCACATCAGAAATGCAGAATGTTCCGCGCAGGAAAGAGAGAACTTAAATCCCACATCAAAAATGCAAAAAGATTTCCCAGGCTAGCCCTCTTATAAAAGAGAGCCATGGGTGAGGGTGTCTGTCAGAATCCAGACTGTTGTAATGGCAGTATCGTGGGATATTAAATAGTAGATAAATTCTACTGAAAATTTTTGTTATATATATATATATATAAACAAAAAATAAAAAATACAAATACAAATAAAAATTTTAAAAATAAAAATAAAATAAAAATTAAAACTTTCTGTAGGATGAGTGAACGGGGTTCACTCATCCTTCATAAAGTTTACAAAGGATGTGTGAACCCCGTTCAAGCTTCCTGGTGATGGTAGATGCGTGAATGGGCTTCACGCATCTTTTATCCCAACTGTGTAGGATGCGTGAACCTCGTTCAGGCATCTCTCCTCGTCAAAGATGCGTGAACGAGGTTCACGCATCTAAAGACCCATTTTTTAAAATATTTCAAACCCTATCCCTTTTCTGTAATTTTTTTTAAAACCCATATAAATAAAAAATCCCCTCTTATCCTAACTGCTCACACAGCACCAAATATCGTCCACCTATACAGTGAAATTACCAATTTCCCATCCAATCATTGTTGGAATCTATGATGCCATCCTACCAAACAAAACACTCTTGAAGTAGGTCAAATATTGAGAAAGCTAGGAATTTAACCCCCAACCAGCTGGATGTGGTACCATAGTTGAATACCAATCAACCGCATCCTTAACCACACTCATATATATACTTAATAATAATTGTATATATATATAATTATAATTATAATTAAATATAATTATGTATATATGAACACGTGTAAATATACATACATACATACATACATACATACATACATACATACATAGATATATATATATATATACATACACATACACACATTCCCACATAATATAAATATATATACATATAAATAATTATAAATAATTATAATATATATATACATAAAAATACATAAAAATATATTTAACTATAATTATAAACATAAATATAAATAAATATAAATAACTATATATATATACACCCACATATTATATATAAATATAAATATAAATATAAATACAAATAAAATTTATATTTATACGCAATTATACAAGAATAAAAAATAAATATCTATAATTCTATATAATTATAAATTAATATAGATAAATATATATAAATTCATATATAAAATTAATATAAATAATAAATAAAAAATCACCAAAAGAAAGAATACCGCTACAAAATAAACTCCATTATATCAATGGGAATGTAAACTCATGGAACAAAATCATAGACAACTGAAAAATCATATGAAAATCATCTTAAATGAAGCTGAAATTCCATTGATTATTCAATGATTAGGGTATCATGACTAAAATATCAGTTTCCAAAGCCTTTTGGACCTTAATTAACCTCAAAAAACAACGATAAGGACTCCAATTAATTAATATTCCATTAAGATCATCCTCATATTTGATTTTATAGGTTGTAGAGCCCAAATGGACACCCGAATCAAAAGTTATGGTTGTTTGAAGTTGAGGTTTGATTTTCAACTTTTTTTAAAGCAGTAATAAATTTTTTACTATTAAATATTATTAAATTTTTATTTAAATTCATTTCACTTATTTTCATAAGCTTTGATTTGACTGTTCATAGAGCATAAACAAATACTCTGATTAAAAGTTATGATCATTTTATGGTCAAGTTTGATTTTCAACTTCACTTACTTTTAATTTAATTTTCAAATAATTATTAACTAATAATTTTAAATAATTAATAATTACTAATTAACACATAATAATTAATAAAAATTGAAAATAATAGATAACGAATGATTATAATTAAAAAAATTATTATTATTATTAATTAATTATTCAATATTTAATATTCAATATCAAATATTTTTTCCCTATAATTTAGGGGCGGTTTCTTAAAAACCAATGTGAATTAGGGATGGTTTCTTAAAAACTACTATGAATTAGCAGTGATTTTTTGAAAACCATCGCTAAATTTTTTTTATTAAAAATTATATTTTGTTGCATTTTTCAAAAATGATGCTAAAAATGCTCTTAAATTCATGTTTCTCTATAGTGATACCTTCAAAAGAGAATTTTAAAATTTCTTTTAAAACAAGGGAAAATATAATTTTTCTTCGGTATCGATAAAATTAAAAAAAAATTAAAATATTGAGAAGGAACTTTTTTTAAATAACCGTGGGATCTTTTAAGGGAATCTTCAAAAAAAACATTCATGATTTCGGGAAAGCTTGTTTATTTGGTAAATGTTAAAATAAATATTCCTTTTCACTTTTGGTAAAAATTCTAGAAGTATCTCATTAAAAAGATGAAAAAAATATTCCATGTAATACTTTGAAAATAAATTCAAATATGCTTGAAAATTACTTCAAATAGTTATTTGATCTTAGAAAATTATATTCTTGAAAACATTTTAAAGAACATGGCTATGGAAGAAAAGGTTCATTGAAAAAATAGTAAATAAGGGTGGCCTTTCATAAAAACATTTTATTAATACTTTTAAGTACCAAAGTGATGAGAATTAAAGAATAAAATGAAAAACCCAGAAATAATAGAGGATAAGAAAATATGCGGTCTTTAAAGGATAAGGATTAAATAATTTACCTCAATGGAAATTTATCAGAGACAGTCCTAAAAAAAATGAGATTGTAATGTAAACTCTTACGTCATGTCATGTATTTATTAATACGCATTTTTTAGATCCTATAAAATAAATGTATATTTATTATAAATATAAACTAGAACTATATTAACACTTATATTATAATATAACATTGCCTTATAATTTATAATCACCCATTGATTAACAATATTTCAATAAAATCAACATTCTGGTGAAAACTTGTCTGTTTTCCATGCATTTTTTGGTTTGATGGTTCTAGTCCTTGCACCTTGTTCATGGTTTCATCATCATAGAAATATTAATCATGTTATAAGTATAATATTTATTCATTATATACACTTTTATAACCATTCATATAAGGTGGTGATGAAGAATAAAATACATCACTTCATAGAGATGGTAGTCTGTACGTACACACGGTTAATGTTTTCATTTTCCAATGAATGGAAAGAGATAAAGGTAAATAATAATATATATTTAAATAATCATAATTATATCATATATATTCATTAAATTCATCCATATGACCATCCATGTATGGATTAAATGAAAAAAAATCACATCATTTTGTAGAGGTGTTAGTCCACACATATGTATGAACGTCATAATTGTTTTGTCATAGGATGGAAATAAGGTAGAAAATGGTTGTATTATTAACATTTAAACATTTAATTATAGAAATTATAGTTATTTAATCATGTTAATATAGTTATAAATGATTTAGATGTGGTTATGGAAGAAGGAAACTCAAGAAATATCAGAAAATACAATTACCTCTTCTTTGAGAAACCTCCTTTGGATTACACCTTAGCCTTTAAAGCTTGGTATTTTAGGAAGAATAGAAGCTCTAGGACATGGTGATGGAATTTTGGAATATATTTTTATAGGTATTGGCTTATATATATGTCTAAAAGTTTTTTAATAAGTGAAGATATGAGGTTCCCTTTTATAAGTGATGTGGGTGGCAAACATATAAATATTAAGGACATGAAAATATAGTAAAGTCATATTTAAGTGGAAATGGAGCCAATTGAAAAAATGTTAAAATAAAAGATAATTTCAGGTCAAAATATATTCAAAAAATAAAATTTATACAAGTTTAAAGGATATTTTAAACTAATCTTTTAGTTTAACCCCTCGTTAACCCCTTTTTAACCTTAACCGAGGTAAAAAATATTTACCATAGTTACTATTCATTATAAAAAAAATGAAAGTGGCCTCATTAAAAAAATTAAATGGTGATTCCAAATAAGGAAATAAATTTATCAATTAAATTTATATAATTGGTGTAGATTAATTATAAAACAAGCGTGAAAAATGCAATGAAGACTACTTTTATAAAAATGCATTTTTAAGCATAAAAATAAATTTAATATAATTCCTTACATAGTAAAAACAATTAAATAAATTTTAAAATATTTTATTGAATATATTATATAAATATTTGATTAAAATCATTCATCAATAGTGATTATTTTAATTTATTAGTGTGAAAACACATTACACACATCAAAAATAGTTTTTTAGAAAAACATCTCATTTTACCTTGAAATGATTTTTTCATTTATAACTAATTGATAACAAATGAATTAATTTTATAAGGGTGTAAATAATACTTTTTCAATATTTTAATACTATAAATTAATTTTTAAATAATACATTTATGAAAATAATCATGTTGATGAAAAAAATATTTCAAAACAGATGTTTTGGATCAATAGTATTTCCTAAGTGAATTAAAAATTATTTTTGATAATTAAATTTCATTTAAATACCATATAATGTGCTTGATTTTTTAATGTATGGTAATTATTAACATAATATAATGGTTTTTTAATCATAATCTACTAAACACATTTATTTATTAAAGATAAATATATTCAAAAAAATTGGGTGTTATATTTTTCTCCTTTATAAGAATTTTCCTTTGAAATTTTGTCAATCTAATATATAAAAACTGAATATATGTCTACATCATCACATACTCAGGCTCCCATTTTTCTCCCTAAAATTTTATATTCCTCTAAATAACCTTAAATAGTTGATTAGTATTATTCCATATCAGTTTATCTTTATGATCTATGATTTCTACTAGTTATTCTTTATAAGAAAGATCATGTTCCAACGGTATGGCCTATGAGTTTAATATATATAAAGGATTCGGTATGCACTTTATCAAAAAAGATACATGGAACACATCGTAAATTTTGGAGATATTTAGAGGAAGAATAAAGGGATAATTCTCTATCCTAATAAAACCAAAAATCTCATAGGTACTAACATATTTGGGGATTAGCTTTCCATTATTTACAAATCTCATAAAATTCATCCAAGGAGATATATTTAAAAATGATTTATCACAAATTTGGAACTCTATATCTCATCATGTATTTCTATTGACCTCACTTGTTTTGATAATCTCAATTATGTTTCAATATGTTATGATAATCCCAAATAATGCTTATCTATATATTAATTATTTCAATCTATGACATCATACTATTGAGTTGATAAAAATATCAAAATAATAATTGGAATATGTTAATCAATGTTTATACATACTTTGAAATAATTCTAACTCAATCTGGATATGTTTTACATAGAATAGATTAGTGATAAGTCTACTGTTATGCATAAGTCCACTAGTATGCACATAACTACTGATACAGACAAACAGATACACAACTACTGATAAGGCTAAGTACACCGGTACAGAAGTCTACTGATATGAATAAGGTCACCGATATTCATAACATCTACTGATAGAAGAAGAGATACTGATAGAATAAGTCTACCGGTATGCACAAGTCGACTAATACAGACCTATCGGTATATAGTCTACTGATAAGTAAAGGTCACTAATACGTAGTAACTGATACAAGCTACCGATACAAATAGACAGACAGACACTACCGATAGGAAGTCCATCGATACAGAAATACAAATTCTACCAATACCGATACAAGTTTGCTGATACAGACAGATACCGTTACAAAATAGCTACTGTTACAAAGAAGATATCGATAAGATGAGCTACTGATAGAAGGATATACTGATAGAAAGAGCTATTGATACATAGAGCTACTGTTATAAAGAGTAACACCTACTGATAAGAAGATCTACCAATATAAGGAACTACCGATAAGAGGATATACCGATAGAAGGAGCTACCGATAGAAGGAGCGAACAATTCAAGAAAGCTACCATTACAAGGAGTAACAGCTACTAATGGAAACCAGTCACTGTTTCTCTAAACTTTATTTCTATTTTTTTATTTATCAATGGTCATATTTGATGTTTTTAATGCACTTACTATTAATTAATGATAGTGGTTGGAATTTTAGGAACCGTACCTCATACCTGTAAAAAGGTAATCATTCCCATTGCCAAAGCTAAATCTATATAAGGGAACCTCAAACTACTAAATACGTCATTTGGGTGGTCAGTCTTCACATGAAAATTCAAGGACTAAAATACATAGAAGAAGAATGAAGAATCCATACTGAATCCATAGAACCTAAAAATTCAAGGAGGAAAGAGATTCAATGATTTCACTTGCACTCAAGCTAATCAGACTGATCAACCTGGACCTCGAAGACAAATACAAAAATGACACTTTGTTTCTTGACAAAAACCAGAGAAGGACTCAAAGCCTCATCTGCACCAATTCAAGGAGTCCAGAGCTTCACTCAAAACACATAGAGCATTCTAAACTCTTCTATATCTGTTTATCTCTATTGTGTTTCACTTATTTACATTTGGAGCAGTGTGTGTGCTATGTATTTATAGACACACACTGTCTCCTATACCGAACTGGAGGATTTCTAAATCCTCACACATTATTTTCCCTATACTCTTGTATCCCACTTTGGATAGTGGTAGAGTTCATGTGTGACCTGGATAGCATGTGTGCTATTGTTTTGTTTTCCCATCAAGAACTGTGGTAGAGGTCTTATTACCTAGAAAGTCTGAGTACTATTGTTTACCCAGATCTAGGGTGTGGATCATAGTTTATATAAATTGTTTGAGAGGACTAAGTCTCGGCTTGAGACTGAACCTCTTGGTTAAAACTTATGTGCTTATTTTTTTTAAACTATATTGAATATTCTGCTACTAAGTACTTTAAATATAAATCTATTTTAAAGTAACTCTAATAGTTACACTAGCAAGTGTTTATAACTTTTGTTATACATTAAGGTCATTTCAAAAGTAAATTAATCTTTAGATTGAGTTAACTGAGAAATAATCAATCTCTTGAGAAACTAATTGAAAACTTACAATCTTTATAAATTCACTACAGTTTAGCTTGTTGTTTTAATTTGGGGGATTTTAATCATAAATCTTTTAACAAAAATTTTAATTGGAACTTAATTCACCCCCCTCTTGAGTATCCACTCCAACCAACATTTGTTATCAAAGGTTGTTTGTTATTAATAATGGATTTCGAAACACTCTGTTTTTTAACAGTGATTTTAGTTGTATCTTAAAGTTCTTAAATTTCTGTTAGTTCTAAATTTTATCTCTTTAAATATATTTACTAAAATCTAATTATGTATAATAGACAAGAAGGTGCTACTACCAACAAGCCACCTTTCTTTAATGGTGTTAATTATGCCCAGTGGAAACTGAAAATGAAAATTCATTTAGAAAGTATGGGATTTGATATCTGGACTGCTATAGAGACTCTGTATAAGATTCCAAAAAATGAAAGAACTACTTGGGATAAACCTACAAAAACTACTTATAATAATAATTGTAAAGCAATGAATGTCATATATTGTGCTTTAGGAGATGAATAATTTAATCGAATATCTGCTTATAAAACTTCTTTTGAAATTTGGGATACTTTGGGTGTTTCCCATGAGGGAACAACCAATGTTAAGGAAATGAGACTAAATACTTATACTATTAAGTATGATAATTTTAAAACAAATCCTGATGAACCTATTTCTGACATGTATCTCAAGTTAAACGATATTGTAAATACAATGAGCTCACTTGGAAAAGTTGTTCCTTCAAAAGAACAAATCATGAGATTACTTAGATGTCTGCCAGACAGATGGAGAGGCACATCAGTTTCAATAATAGAATCGTGTGACATAATTTCACTACCTGTTAAAGAGCTGATTGGTAATTTAATGATGTATGAAGAAGAACTAAAGGTAAACAAAGAGTAAGATGATGAACCAAATAGGAAGTCAGTGGCATTTAAGTTTACTGCCTCAAAGAGCAAGGACAAGGAGAAAGTTCACATACCTACTGAAAGCTCAACAAGTGAAGGGTCAGATTCTGATAGTGATGAAGATATGGCTCAAATAGCCAGGATATTCAATAAATTCTATAGGAAGAAGAAATTTTTTAGAAAACCAAGTTATAAGGGTAAGTATGACCAACGAGGTGATTGGAAGAAAGATTGGAAGAAAGATTGGAAGAAAGCTGATAAGGATGATGAGAAAGTCTATTATGAATGAAAAAGGAAAGGACATATAAAAGCTAACTGTCCAAAATTGTATTTCAAAAAGAAATAAGACTATAAGGACAAAAAATATAAGAAAGCCATGAAGGAAACATGGAGTGCTTTGAAAGACATCACAAGTGAGTCTGAGGTTTTTGATTCTGAAAAGAATCATGCCAACATGTTTTTCATGACTAATATTTCTGAAGTACATGTTTCTCCTATGCTGAATGATTATTATTCTGGGAATGAAAGTAGTGATGATAATATGTCTGAAGATGAATCATTTTAATACTGTAATATGTTAGAGGAAACCTACAATGATCTGAAAGATAAGTACAAGTCATTATAGAAACAACATGCTTTAACTAGCACTGTACAATCTGCATTAGACGTAGAAAAGGAAAAGAATTATCAACTGTTAAAGGAGAATACTAAACTTAAATTATCCAATGAGAAACTTAGAATATATTTATAGAAGTTCACAAATGTAAAGAATACTCTAACTCAAATTCTTGGAAAACAAGTTGCAGCAAAGTATACTACTGGTTTAGATTATCAGCCTGGATAGAGACAGCTTGTTAAGAATAAATTCATTCCTAAATCTGGGGAGTATGCTACTAGTTCCAGTTTTGGAAATTTCTATGCCTCAACTAGCTACTCACATAGTTATAGATCAAAAAATGTTTATATTTCAAAATATTTTTAATATATTGATTTTATAGGACTCATTAGACAAATCTAGGTACCAAAAGTTTCGCTCGTTAACCTCTTTGGACCCAAGAAAATCTCAGTACCAAAATCATTTTCTGTTTAAACCTGTTTTGTAGGAGACTTGCTTAAAGGGTTCCCATAAGAAGATATGGTACTTGCACAGTAGATTTTCAAGGAATATGATGGGAGATTACTCATGCTTCAAGATTTTAATCAAGTTTGATGGAGGACATGTCACCTTTTGTGATAATTCAAAAAGAAAAATCATCAGCTTAGGCCAGATTGGTAACACTAATTCAGTTTTGATTTCTAAAGTAATATTTGTTGATGGATTAAAATACAACATGTTAAGTATTTCTTAGTTGTGTGATGATGGTTTCAATGTTAAGTTTGAAAATGATGCTTTCCATGTATTTAATTCTAAAAATGTTTTAGTATTTTCTGCCTTGAGAAATGAAAATTTTTATGTTGTAGATTTAAATTCTTTAGGAAAACAAAAGGTTACCTGTTTAAATGATTTTCATAGAGAATCTTGGCTATGCCACAGAAGATTAGAATAATGCAATATACATTCACTTAAAAATTGACTAGGAAGAACTTAGTTAGAGACCTACCTCAACTAAAATTCTCATCAGACAAAGTTTTTACTCCCGGTCAAAAGGGAAAACAACATAAAGTTTCTTTTAAATTAAAAAAATAAGTTTCAACTTCTCAACATCTCTAGTTGGTTTACATGGGCTTATTTGGACCTTCTAGAGTTTCTAGTTTAAATGGGAAGCACTATGTCTATGTCTTACACTAATACAAATCTGAGCTATAGCCATGGACCTATAGCCACGGTTTTATAGGTCCGTGGCTATATCTTTTATACTACCATGGTTAATTATTTCATCTGTGGCTATATCCAGCAGCCCCGTTTTTTTTTTCAAACCCATTGGGCTCCTTCTCCTCCCCCTCGTGATTCCTCCTCCTCACTGCGCCCTCCCCCTCCCCGATGCCTCCACGCCGACGCCTCCTCCGCGCCGCACCCTCCTCGCCGCACCCTCCTCGCCGCGCCCTCCTCGCCGCACCCTCCTCCTCGCCGCGCCCTCCTCCCTGATGCCTCCTCACCGTGCCCTCCTCCCTGACGCCTCCTCGCCGACGCATCCTCCGCGCCGCGCCCTCCTCGTCGCGCCCTCCTCGTCGCGCCCTCTGCGCCGCACCCTCCTCTCCATGGTGTCAGTGAGCATTACTCGGTTATGGAACTGAAGAATATGGATGAGGTTGGTCCCAAGAATCCCTCCATTTTCTCATTTTCAACAAGCGGCAATGTATCGGAATAGGTTTAAGGGAGTGAGGCCACACTCATGAAGAGTTCTACAGAAGTGGGTGGTATTGTGATGGATAACCATTTTGATCTTTTTTCATATGATGAACTAGTCCAGAATTTTGAACAATACCTGGTCAGAACCGTTGGAGAGGAGCAGGTCCCTGAAAATTGGTCATGTGATGAATGTTCTTTCCACTTTTTAGGTGATTTAGAGGATGAGGTTCAGGATTAAATGTATCCATGTATGAGAAGAGTAAGATAGGGAGGGTCAACAAGAAAGATAAAATGGATTACTCATATTTTTCTCTACCAATGGGGACTAGGTCTATGAATATGTCAAAGGAAAAATAGAAGGAATTTAACCCACCTCTCCCAGGTGGTCTTTTAGTAGTGGGATATTCCTGATAATCCTTTCAAAATTCTTGTGAAATCATAAGATGATGAACCAACTAAAGATACCCTTTCCTTTACTTTGAAAAATTAAAAAATTAAGGATTTTTGTTTTGATAAGAGGTTGGAGGAGGTTGAATAAATCACTTATAACTTAGAAACACTCATAGGATCACCGTTTTTTCTTTAAAAAGAGCAAGATGACCAAATTAATGAAGTTTTTTATTTAATTGAACAAGCTTTTCTTTTATATAATTGTGATTTTTTTGTGTATGATTTTGATTTCTCTTCTCCCTATGTATGTTGTGTAGATTCAAGTTAACTTCATGATTTAATAGAGGTACATGAGAAGGTTATTAATACACCTGATGAGAAACTTTTGAAACTCAAAAAATCTAATTATAATTCAATGTTTGGGAGTGGTCGAAGAGCAAGAGGATATTTTGAAGTTGCGCACTAATGAAAAAGTGGATATTAATACATATATAGTTTTTAATAATGAATTTATATAGGATATTGAATCGGATGAAAAATCACATCCAAGAATTGAATTTTTACTATTTATGCACATCACTCCTCAAGTTGAAGAAGAGGGAATATACCCCCTTTTCCCCCCTTTCCACTACTCCTAGGAAGTTATAATTTCAATGTGGTGAAATTAAAAGTATATGAAAATGGGGTGTTAAAAAACTATTTGAGTTGATTACTATAGCTAGAAAGAAGATTTTATGCTAGTTCTTAAGTAAGAAGACACATCCTCCGTCTAATTGGGGTTGAATCAATGATTTTTCAACTGTGAGAAATCTAAATATAGAACCCCTTGGGGGATAAACCCAAAATTTTCTTGTTACTTTTTTTAGTTTTTTTATTTGACCTTCTTTAATAAAGTTTTTTTGATTGAGTTCTTTTTTTGTAGGAAGTTAGGTGGGTCACTACACATGGAAGCCCATTTTGAGTAACTTCTTTCACTCTAAGAAAATTTTCAGGTTGTTTCCTTCCACCCTTAAATTTTTAAGAGTTTAAATTATTATTATATAATTCAAATTATGTGTGAGGTAAGGGTACAAAATTTTTTCTAATCCTAAATTTTATAATTCTAAATCATTGTTTAAACATTCCTTTTTATTGATTTTTATTAAAAAAATTATGTTATTCACATAGAATAAGTGAATGTACGTTATAATTTCTATTTTTTAGTACTTTGGTGAGAATAATTTCACATCCTATTGAAGTATAGATTCAACGATTTTTATAGATCTAGAGAAGTTATATTTCATAGTAACTTTGAACCAATCTACCATAGTTTTTACTCTAGTTGTGTTCTGTTTTGAACTTTAAATTTTATAAATTAATGTATATGTTTACACTTATAAGAGATGAAATTTTGGAAACCAAAGGTATTTATTCAACAAGAAAAGAAGGGAAATTTTTTCCAATGATCTCAAATGAATAGAGCATCTACACCATGGGAGTAATAGTTTAAATTCTGTGATTTTTCTACTTAAACTTGAAAATTCACTTCTTTTTTTTAGTTGAAATAAATGGTTGGAAGTTTCCTTTTAATAAATTTTGTATGCTGAAATCATCTTGTTAAATCTATTGGTTGTTGCTTCCTTTTTTACTACCTTTTTGTATTGAAATTCTGGTGTGTATGCTTATTTTAATGTTTTACTAAAAATCATTTTTGAACTTCAAATTTTAACATGCATCTACATTAAAATCCATGAATATGTGTTGAAGTTGTTAATATAGTAACTAGTGGGTATCATTCATGCATTTTGTGTGATTGTTTGAACTCTATGTTCTTCATTTCTTTTGTTTTTAATATATTAGTTATATGATTTGTTTGTAATTAGATAAATAAATTATTTATTGTTACAAATTGATGCATATATCTAATTAATCATTTCTACCATAGGACGAGGTGGTTGGTGTTGGTTCAAATGTGGGCATGTTGGCATGCAACCGACAAGCAAGGGGGAACATCCATTCTTGGTAATGGGAATCTATGTGAACTTCACTTCTCAGTTATAGGTTTTGATTAGAGTGATATTAACATATTATTTTGTTCCCATGTAGTTTTACAAACATAAAATAAAAATTTAATCATAGTTTTATGGTTCTAATTCTAAAATCTTTTTTATGAGCTGAATTATACGGTACTCAATTGTTGTGCTCAATATGATTGTATCACCTTCTTTCTTCCATAAACCCTTTACAGTTTGATGAAGATAGGGTGCAACTGGTGATGAAATTTTTGAAGCTCGAATTTCTAATAGTTGAAATTTTCAAAACAAAACATTTTCCTCTCAAGTAAGCTTTGATTTGTGGTTATTGCATCTACTATATTTGTAGGATACATGTTTGTATTTAGGCACATAAACAAAAATATATTTCTTATCAATTATTTATTCTCTACATAATTACTTCTGATTCATTTTGATCTTTTTTTCTTTGTTTCTTGTAGGTAAAATATAGGCTTAGGGTGAAAAAGAAATATGCACCCAAAGTACTCTTAAGGCACCATTTTGTATGATGGTAACATTTTGGTAAGTTCATTTATTTCTTTTTACCATACTACATCATGTATGTTGAGAGGGGTCTTTGATTTGTGGTTCTTGCATCATATATTTTGGTCTTTTGTTATATTATTTGAAAATAGTCATTTTATGTCTTGAAGTGTTTTTGATAATATCTTCAGGATGTATTGAAGTATGATAGGGGGCTGGGTGGAGGGGGGCAGGGGGCAGGGGC
Source organism: Viscum album (assembly GCA_963277665.1). Lineage (NCBI taxonomy): Eukaryota > Viridiplantae > Streptophyta > Magnoliopsida > Santalales > Viscaceae > Viscum > Viscum album. The sequence continues at coordinate 758,205,978 of OY728129.1, read as the reverse complement.
AGGGGGGAGGGTGGAGGGGGGCAGAGGGCAGGGTGGAGGGGTGCAGGGGGGCAGGGTGGAGGGGGGTAGGGGGCAGGGGCAGGGGGGAGGGTGGAGGGTGGAGGGGGGCAAGGGGCAGGGAGGGTGCAGGGGGGGTGCAGGGGGTGTTGTGCAGGCTAAGGGGTTGGGTGGAGGGGGGCAGGGGGCAGGGGGTAGGGTGCAGGATGGAGGGGGCAGGGGGGCAGGGGGGAGGGGGCAGGGGGCAGGGGGCAGTTTCTCCATACCATTACTCCAATTATTTTTCTTGTTCTTTAATTTTGGGTCACTACCCATGCCTTTATCATACATGTATTTAGCTTTTGGATATTCATCTTCATTTACCATATTGGAGGTGATGATAACCTTCTAACTGATTGAAATTTACTCATCATCATCATACCATAATACACGACTTAAGTGTGTAAATTTATCCATATACTATCTAGGATAAGATTGTGACTCTATGGAGGCCTTATTCTTAGTAATCATTGTAGTAGGTACTTTCATGAAACCCCATACTGATCATTATTTTTAGTAGGTAAGGGATTCTGCTGCAACTTATTTTGATGATCCTTGGGTGTACTCATATTTAGCGAACCTGGTGAGGTTTCCTTCCTAGATTTTTCCTAGATAGCTATGTATGAAACATGCATGAGGGGTCCCTCAGAATGTTCCATCATCAATTAATGATAGGTAGGAACCTGCAAGAATTTTTTCCCATTTTTCACCACTTGAGAACCATGAGATGCAATCAGGTTAGGTAAAGCATCCTAAAAGCAACACCTCTATGTAGGCATGCCATCAAATGTTGCCTCATTTGAAGAACTCTCTTCAAGACTAGCTACATTTGTATAGAGGTCCACATTGACTTTCTGCATATTTTTCCCATTCGTGAGTATTTACATTAGGCTTTCCTACAAAGTTGCAAATACCTACAGTCCCTTGGATCTGTACAAAACATCAGGGAAAGGTGCCCCCAAAATACATGCCCCTCGAACTGGATGTTCTATCCAATGCTTATCTCTCTATTAGGAAGGGTTACATTGTCCTCATTCAAGGATTTTCCTGGGGGTGGTCCCTCTAGAGTAAATACAACACACTGAGAATAATCCATGTTTTTTTCATTAGAAGGACCATCCTAAGGTGATATTGAAGTGATTAAGTCTGTAGTTTTCCCAGTATCCTTCTACACTGATATAACCCCTATCTTATCCACTTTATAAGGGACAGTAGTTTATTTTCTCTCCAAGTAATAGATTGGAATATTCATCTTACCATTCCAACATTCATATTTAGAGACATAATTCCCCTTCATATTGTAAAAAGAACACTCCTTGTCCCTATTACATTCTGGAGAATGATGGAAAAAACATATAATTCATGTAGAACTGTGGTTTCCTTTCGTATTGGATCATAAAGTCTATACATTCATCTAGTTAGTTAAGACTACTTCTTCTAGAATCATTATATACATGTCCACATTCACACGGGTTATCACATAGTGTCCAAACCTTGGGTTATCGGTATGTATATCCAACCAAATTGAGTTCCCCACGACTGAGAAAATTTCCCAAAAATTGTGTGAGTACCAATAGAGCTATCCAGGCAGGGGGAGGGGTGTCCGGCAGGGGGAGGGGTGTCCAGTAGGGGGGAGGGGCGTCCGGAAAGGGGTATGGGCTGTCCAGGCTAGGGGAGGGGTGTCCAACAGAGGGAGGGGTGTCCAGCAGGGGGGAGGAGTGTCCAGGCAGGGGGAGGGGCTGTCCAGCAGGGGGAGGGTTGTCCAACAGGGGGGAGGGCTGTCCAGCAGGGGGGAGGGCTATCCGGCAGGGGGGAGGGGTGTCCGGCAGGGGGGATGGGCTGTCCAGGCAGGTGGAGGGGTGTCCAGCAGGGGGAGGGGTGTCCAGCAGGGGGAGGGGTGTCCAGGTGGGGGGAGGGGTGTCCAGGCAGGGGGAGGGGCTGTCCAGTAGAGGGAGGGGTGTCCAGGCAGTGGGAGGGGCTGTCCAGCAGGGGGGAGGGCTATCCAACAGGGGGATGGGTGTCCAGCAGGGGGGAGGGGTGTCCGGTAGGGGGGAGGGGTGTCCGGTAGGGGGGGGGGCTGTCCAGCAGGGGGGTGGGGCTGTCGAGTAGGGGGGAGGGATGTCCAGCAGGGGGGAGGGCTGTCCAGTAGGGGGGAGGGATGTCTAGCAGGGGGAGGGCTGTCCAGTAGGGGGATGGTGTCCAGTAGTGGGGAGGGGTGTCCAGGCAGGGGGTAGGGCTTTCCAGCAGGGGATGGGCTATCTGGAAGGGGGGCAGGCTGTCAGGCAGGGGGGCGGGCTATCCGGCAGGGTGGAGGGGTGTCCGGCGGGGGGGGGGTGTCCAGTAGGGGGGAGGGGGTGTCCAGCAGGGGGAGGGGATTTCCGGCTGGGGGGAGGGCTGTCCAGCAGGGGGAGGGTTGTCCAGCAGGGGGGAGGGCTGTCCAGCAAGGGGGGGCTGTCCAGCAGGGGAGGTCTGTCCAGCAGGGGGGAGGGGTGTCCAGCAGGGGGGAGGGCTGTCCAGCAGGGGGGGCTGTCCAGGTAGGGTGCGGGGTTGTCCAGTAGGGGGGAGGGGCTATCCAGCAGGGGGGAGGGGATTTCCAGGCAGGGGGAGGGGCTATCCAGCAGGGGGGAGGGGTTTTCCCGTAGGGGGGGAGGGGTGTCCAGCAGGGGGGAGGGCTATCCAGCAGGGGGAGGGGTGTCTAGCAGGGGGGAGGGGTGTCCAGGCAGGGGGAGGGGCTGTCCAGCAGGGGGGAGGGGCTGTCCTTGAGGAATGTCTAGCTGAGAAGGATCATGAATAGGTGTAACAGCAGGTAGAGTAAAATGTGGAAACCCTATTAGTATATGTCATGTGTAACCTATAGGGTGAGGTCTGTAATGATGGTCCTAGACATGTTCTGGTTGTGTAAAAAATGTTGGGAACAATCTATTTTCTATTTCTTGATTCATGTATGTTGGTTGTTGGTACCCCAGGTGACCTCTTTTTAACCTTCTTTGTATTTTTTTTCTAACATAGTGTTTGGTATTAATATTTTTCCCTTTCATAGCATCTTTCAACGAAGTATTAATAGAGGATGGCTTGCAGAATTTCTGTACAATTCTACACTTATCAGTGGCATGGGGGTGTCCAGCAGGGGGAGGGGTGTCCGGCAGGAGGGGTGTCCAGCAGGGGGGAGGGGTGTCCAGGGGGTGTAGGGGGTGTCCAGTGGGGCTGTCCAGTTAGGGCATGGGGGCTGTCAAGTGGGGTGCAGGGGGCAGGGGGTAGGGGGCACGGGGCAGGGGGCAGGGGGCAAGGGGTAGGTGGCAGGGGGCAGGGGGCAAGGGTGTCCAGCAGGGGGAGGGGTGTCCAACAGGGGGAGGGGTTGTCCAGCCAGGGGGGAGGGGTGTCCAGGGTCTGGGGGGGGACTGGAAGGGGTGTCCAGGGTCTGGGGGGGACTGGCAGGGGTGTCCAGGGCTTGGGTTCTTTATATTTTTGTTGTGTGTTTTGGATTTCATTGAGGTGGATTCGAATCTCCGTTGATGAAGGCTTACATGTGTATGCATAGGTAGGAATATGCATATATAAGTTCCCCCTTTATATATATTCACTCATAGCAGTATGAATATATATATTGGGGATAGGTGTGCTTATATATAGATATGAAAAATGCATACGCATGTCAGTATAAAGGGGTACATTCAAGTATAAACATATATCTAAGGCCCCCCTTGTGCATATTTGGCCATGGAAATATGTACATAGGGGCTAGGTGTCCTTACATATATGTTAAGTTTCATATGCGTGCAAGCGGAAAAAAGGAAGATTTGAGTTGTCGTCGTCAAAAGCAAACGCGCCTTGAGGTTGAGGTAGGGTCCCTCTCCTAGCCCATTTAATTCGAGAATGTTTTAAATTGCATTTAGTTGCCTTCTTAATTTTTCATGTTTATATTAAATTGCAATTCTTGAATAAGTGTTAGTTCAGATAATTTTTTCGTTTGATAAATAAGTCCTAGTTTTGTAATAAAACCCCTCCAACGGAGGTGCGCTGTCTGCGAAAACTCACAGTGGTATACCTTGCTTAACATTATTGCATTGATGTTTTCCTTATAATTGATGTCATTGTTAGTCATAAAGCACACATCGTACTTGACCCTTTTTATATCCCTGTAGGGGGTTTCCCTCTTTTTATTAAAACAGTTGTTTGAACCAAGACAATCTTTAAGTGTTGTTAGACTTTTAAGATGGGTCCCATGTTGTGTGACCATGTCACATGGCATGTGATATTTAAATCCAACCAAAAGCCCAGTTCCACAGCCCAGGGGTCCCACAGTACCAGTAATGTCAGATTACATGTTATGTAACCTGTGATTTTCCTGATCCCAGGGGGTATTCCTCTAGGTATTCCTACACATTTCTAGATCTCCAAACCTCACCGAATTAGGTATATAAGGGGTTATCCAATCCTCTAGTCATCACAGATTAGCATTCATTTCTTTAAATCTTCTGAGAAAACATCCTCTCATTCCATCCATATCATCCTATTTGAAACTAAGTGGAAGATGTTGCCCCGCAGATGTCACTGGACCGGGCCAACACGTTGTGGTCACGCCGCGGTCACGCCGCGGTCACGCCGCGGTCACGCCGCGGTCACGCCGCGGTCACGTCGTGATTTGGCCCTGCTCCAGGACGATACCCTGCAGAGGTTACTCTTCCAGGACGACACCCTATGGCGGTCACTCCGCGGTCACACCGCGGTCACGACGCGGTCACGCCGCGGTCACGACGCGGTCACGCCGCGGTCACGCCATGATTTGGCCCTGCTCCAGGACGACACCCTGCGGCGGTTACTCCTCCAGGACGACACCCTGCAGCGGTCACGCTGCGGTCACGCCGCGGTCATGCCACGGTCACTCCGTGGTCATGCTGCGGTCACGCCGCGGTCACGCTGTGATTTGGCCCTGCTCCAGGACGACACCCTACGGCGGTTACTCCTCCAGGACGACACCCTACGGCGGTCACGCTGCGGTCACGTCGTGGTCACGCCGCGGTCATGCCGCGGTCACGCCGCGGTCACGCCGTGCTTTGGCCCTGCTCCAGGACGACACCCTGCGGCGGTTACTCCTCCAGGACGACACCCTGCGGCGGTCACGCCGCGGTCACGCCGTGATTTTGCCCTGATCCAGGATGACACCCTGCGGCGGTTACTCCTCTAAGATGACACCCTGCGGCGGTCACGCCGCGGTCATGCCCCGGCCACGCAGCGGTCACGCCGCGGTCACGCCGTGGTCACGCCGTGGTCACGCCGTGATTTGGCGCTGCTCCAGGACGACACTGTGCGGCGGTTACTCCTCCTTAGAGAAACATTGAATGGTTAGCTCTATAATTTTTCGTATTTCCTCATTCCTAAACTATATCTCCTCTCAGCACTGCCTCTCATCCATCTTTCCACAAAACGTGCATATAAGGTGGTACAAAGGCTCAATTCAACTGAAAACATTGGTTTGGAATTGTCTGGCATATTTTATTGTACATGTATCACATAATATTTGTTCGGTAATTCTTCTTTTTCCTCATCCTCTTCACATGTTGTCCAAACCAGATCATCCTCATCCTCTGCACATGTCGTCAGAACCGGATCAGCCTGTTGTGATGGAAATTCAATGGCTGATTTTGGCTATTTTAGATGAAATTACTTCCATAATTCCCTCATCTCATGTAGCACTCATTGGGAGGGTCTATAGGAGGTGTCTAGGGGGTGTTGAGGGTGTCCAGGGTGTGTCCAGGAGGTGTCCAGGGGGTGTCCAGGGTTTGTCCAGGGTGTGTCCAGGGGGTGTCCCGGGTGTGTCCAGGGGGTGTCCAGGGGGTGTCCAGGGGGTTTCCAGGGGGTGTCCAGGGGCGTGTCCAGGGGGTGTCCAGGGGGTGTCCAGGGGCTATCCAGGGGCTGTCCAGGGGGGTGTCTAGGGGGTGTCCAGGGGATATTTTTTTATGGATTTGGACACCCTATAGCCACGGTTCTAAACAGTGGCTATTGTTTTATTGCCACGGTTTTTAACCGTGGCTATAGACATAATACCAGGGTTTTAAACCGGGGCAATATATTCTGTCCGGCCTTTAGTATAGCCACGGTTTCAACTGTGGCTATAGGTATACAGCCACGGTTTGGAACCGTGGCTATAGGTCTAGGCCTATATCCACGCCAAACTTAGCCACGTTTCGAGGAACCGTGGCTATTACCTATAGCCACAGTTTGAGGGCCTATAGCCACGGTTTAGAACCGTGGCTATAGCCCGAATTTCCAGTAGTGTTAGTATATGATTTTTCTAGATATACTTGGGTATACTTTCTTAAGCTTGTTCTTATTTTTTGAAATATTCCAAATCATTGGAGGACCTTAGTGGACTTAAAATTAAGACCCTAAGAAGTGATCATCACCGTGAGTTTGAATCTTACTGCTCATACAATGGCTATAGTCACAACTTTTCTGCCCCTAGGACACCTCAATAGAATGGTGTAGTAGAAAGAAGAGATAGAACCCTTCCTGAAATTGCAAGAACTATACTCAATGAATATGATTTACCTGTTTATTTTTGTGCTGAAGTTGTGAATACACACTACTGGAAATGGGGTATTTCCCAACAGTTCTGAACTATTGGGAATGCCTGCAAAACCATTGGTATATGTTATACCAACGGTTTTGCAAACCATGGGGAAGTAAGCCGTTGGAAAAACCTATCCCAATGGTTTAAAAAGAACCATTGGTATAGGTTATTAAAATTAAACTATGCAAATAGTTTGGTCAAACCATTGCCATAAGTTTTACCAACGGTTTACACAAAACCATTGGTAAAACTAAGGAAATCAAGTCTTTCACAATGGTTTAGAAACCGTTGGGAATGGTTTTTACCAATGGTTCTCATTGAACCACTGGAAAAACAAATCCCTAGAAAACTTTCCCAACGGTTTGTAAACCATTGGGAAATGGTTATTACAAGCCTATGCCAACGGTTTGAAACCGTTGGCATAGGCTATGATGTGCAAATTGCACAGCAGCCTGCAATTTGCACAACAGACTCTAATGATGTTCATTCTCCTCCTTTCCAATTATTATACCTGCAATAACAATCTAAGATATACATATAGAGAACAAATTCATACACATTTAACATATAATTAATTCTTGAACTATACACATCCAGAATTAAATCATAATTCATAACGTAATTATAATAATACATAATTGATTTAGAATTCAATTTAAAATTTAGATGACAATTATATGTGGAATCTGGAATTCAATTAATAATTGAATACATACATAATTTAATTATCAATTATCAATAAAATACATAAAAAACTGAATAAGTATCAACAGAATCTGAATACGTTTGTTCGGTTTTTCGTATACCAGTTGTTTTTACTAAAAATGATGTTCATTTTAAACAAAATGCATACACTTGAAGTGATACTGGCCACACCATGCCTCAAATTGAGGAGAGGTTGACTTGTACACATTACATATGACCCATGGATCGTAGTCCTAAATTATCAACATATTCTGAAAGCATTCGGTCAGTTTTCTGTATGCTAGTTATTGTTTTCACTTAAAATGTTGTTCATTTCAAAAAAATGAGACACTTTTAGTGGTTTTGGCCACACCATGCCTCAGATTAAAGTGGGGTTAACTCCTACAAGTCACATATGACTCATTGATCGTTGTTCTAATGTTTCAACAAATTCAGAATGTTTTTGGTTAGTTTTCCGTATTCCAGTAGTTGTTTTCAATTAAAATGTTGTCCATTTCAAATAAATGTGAGACACTTTGAGTGGTGTCGGCCACACCGGGCCTCATATTGAGGTCAGGTTGACTCATACACGTCACATATGACTCATGGATCGTTGTACTAAAGTTTGAATGGAATCCGAATGTGTTTCTTTGGTTTTCCATATGTTAGTTGTTGTTTTCACTTAAAATGATGTCCTTTTGAAACAAAAGAGAGACACTTTGAGTGGTTCCGGCCACACCACGCCTCGTATTGAGGCAAGGTTGACTCTTACACATCAAATATTACCCAGGGATCGTTTTCCTAAAGTTTCAACATAATAAAAATGCGTTTGTTTGAATTTATGTATGTCAGTTGTACTTTTCACTTAAAATGTTGTCCATTTCAAATAAAACTGAGACACTTTGAGTTGTGACGGCCACACTGCACCTCATATTTAGGTGGGGTTGAATTTTAAACACCACATATGACTCATGGATTGTTTTCCTAAAGTTTCAATGGAATGTGAATGCATTTGGTTGGTTTTCCATATATCAATTGTTGTTTTCACTTAAAATGGTGTCCATTTTAAACAAAAGATAGACACTTCGTGTGGTGCAGGCCACTCCATGCCTCGGATTGAGGCTAGATTTACTCGTACATGTCAAAAATGACCCAAGTATTTTTTTCCTAAAGCATCAACACAATCTGAATGTTTTTGGTTGGTTTTCCGTATGTCAGTTGTTGTTTTCACTTAAAATGTTGTTTATTTCAAAAAAATGAGACACTTTGAGTGTTTCTGATCACACCATGCCTCTGATTAAGGTAGGGTTGACTAGTACATGTCACATATGACCCATTGATCGTTTTTCTAAACTTTCAACACATTCTGAATGCATTTGATCAGTTTTCCATATGCCAGTAGTTGTTTTCAATTAAAATTTTGTCCATTTCAAATAAATGTGAGACACTTAGAGTGGTTCTGGCTACACCATGCCTCGAATTGAGGCAGGGTTGACTCGTACATGTCACATATTACCCATGGATCTTTTTCCTAAAGTTTCAATGGAATCCGAATTCATTTTGTCAGTTTTCCGTATGTCATTTATTGTTTTCACTTAAAATGAAGTCTATTTTAAACGAAAGAGAGACAATTTGATTGTTTCCTGTCACACCGTGCCTTGGATTGAGTCAGAGTTGACTCTTACACATCACAAATAACCCATAGATTGTTGTACTAAAGGTTCAATAGAATCCAAATGCATTGTTCGGTTTTCCGTATGTCATTTGTTGTTTTCACTTAAAATATAGTCCATTTTAAACTAAAGAGAGACACTTTGAGTGGTGCTGGCCACACCGCCCCTCATATTGAGGTGGGGTTGACTCGTGTACGTCATATAAGACACATTTATTGTTTTTCTAAAGTATCAACACAATCAAAATCCGTTTGGTCAGTTTTATGTATGTACTTAAAATGTTGTCCATTTTTAACAAAAGAGAGACACTCAGAGTGATCTCAGCCACACTAAAACTCGGATTGAGGCTCGGTTGACTCGTACACGTCACATATGAGCCATGGATCATTTTCCTAAGGATTCAATAGAATCCTAATGTGTTTGGCCGGTTTACCATATGTCAGTTGTTGTTTTCAATTAAAATGAAGTCCATTTTAAACTATAGAGAGACACTTCGAGTGGCGCCAGCCACTATGCACCTCATATTGAGGCTGGGTTGACATGTACATGTCACATATGACCCATGTATAATTTTCCTAAAGTTTCAATTGAATATGAATGTGTTTAGTCATTTTTACATATGTCAGTTTTTGTTTTCATTTAAAATGTTGTCTATTTCAAATAAACTCGAGACACTTTGAGTGGTGCCAGTCACACCTGGCCTCAGATTGAGGCAGGGAATCTAGGGAGGAGAGTGGGGGGCTGTCCGGGGGCTATCTGGGGGGTGTTTGGGGGGCTGTTCGGGGACCAAGGAGGAGGGTGGGGGGGGGGCTGTCCGGGGTCCAAGGAGGATGGTGGGGGATTTTCCAGGGTCCAAGAAGGAGGGGGGTTGTCCATGGAGTTCCCAAACACACAAAACTCTATAAAAGTGATCAAGATACATCGAAACCACTATAATACATCAACATCCATGAAAACAGAGAATATATAAAAATAACTCAACTCCAATACTATACTACGGGTCTAGATAAAACCAACAACTAGAATAGATTAAACATCAAATCTCATTAATATTAGTAAAAAATGTAACAGATCAACTTATCCCACATCACCATCACCATCATCACTATCATCATCACCCTCGTCCTTGTCCTCTCCCTCCTTAATGCCCTCCACCTCACCCTCCTCCTCGCCCTTGCCATCCGCCTTGCCCTCCTCCTCTCCCTCCTCTTCCGCATCAGACTCCTCACCATCATCATCGTCAGGCTGGAAATCGTCTTGAACACCACTATAACTTCCACCTGGTGCACCATATATAGAATGTATCGATGAAATATATTCATCAAAATCTGGGTTGGCCTGTCGTGGAAGTGTTGGACGTAGAACTTCAATAAATTTCATAAATGCACTGTTTTCCCTAGTATACTGTTCGGCCATCTCTGTGGCCCTTTTGTTAGCCTGTTCTACATGTGCCCTAACTTGATGTATCTCGGTGGCACTATAACTCATACCTGAGGCCAATACCTCATCGGGGCTATCTTAGGTCAGCAGCGTACTCTGCCTGGATGCTCCTCTCCCAACACCTGATGTAAGTGATCAGTTGGCCCAAAATTGTCTGGTTCTTGGGCATCGAGGGCCTATAAAGCAGCCTATTACAAATATAAATATATTATTAAGTTAAAAAATATATATTAAATATAAAATCAACATATTAAAACTTACAATCTGCTACTTAGTCGCTTCGTTGACGACACTTCCATCCTTTTTTCATCTACTCGAGAAAAACAGTTTTGATCGAGGCACACGTCCTTCAATATTCTGTATTTTCCTCTACAATGACATTGAAAACTAAAGTTATATGAAAACTTTAGCAAACTATTAAATAATTTAGGAAACAAAAGAAAGTGTAAGTTGTAAATAAAACTTATAAACAATTGTCATACCTGCTTCCTCTCATGATCTGGCATCGTAGTACGTCCAAGTGTGTGGAGGTATTTTTTTGCATCAATGTTTTTTTTTTTATTTTTTCCGGATGATTCCTAAATAAAATTCGATAATGAAAAATATATTATTAATGAAAAACATGAAAGTTATTATTTAAATACCTCAAATTTAATTAATACCTTAAACTGGGTAGTCATCCAATGAGTAATCATCTGACGATACTGCTCTATAGGATAATCATCCACAACTGGTACCACCTCTAACTCAGTGCCAACTCTAGAACGCCATCCAATATACAAATCATTCTTGTAGGCTCTCCCAAACTCTCCTAAATCCTTTAGACATTCCGGTCGTGCACCCTCACCATCGGGAAAATTAAATCGAAGCTGACATCAAAATATTAATTCATATAAATACAAAAATAATTCATGGCATTAAATACAACATATTTTTTTACCCATATCTCTGCCCAAGCTCTATCCTTGACCTCATGTGGATAATGTCTCCACGGTAACGGGCTGACGAGAATGATGTCGGAGTATTTGGAAATCATCGCCAAAAAACTCCGACATTGCTGCCTCGTTTTCTCAACCATTTGGTTGTCTTTATTGTAATCCACCATAACCTGTGTGCGGCGGTTCCACACTGCACACATGCATGTATGCCCCCGCTCCCGCATCCTGTCAGTAGATGTATCTGTCATGAAAGAAAAACAAATATTTTATCAAAACATGTTATAATGAAAATAGATATTGCTATAAAAATTTGTTAGGGTTATATAAATATAACTACGCCTGTTTGATCATTGAGCACCGCTGGATCCACAAAAACTGATGGAACACCCTGTGGTGGAACAGGAGTCAAAGATGATGGAATATAGAAGCTCGGAGAGATAGAAGTAGATGTAAAAGAAGATGGGACAGCTGTATGACCAGATTCTGACTGGGGTGTGGGAATCATCATGGGATATAAAAAAGATGGGCCAAAAGATGAAAAAGGTGGCAAAAACATGGGAGGCATAAATATCTCATGTGTCCCTAACGACACACCGGGATCATAATGTGGGAAGGATGACTGTCAGTGGGAGGTTAAGGGTCTATTCGGGTATGCGAAGCTACTCGTCCACCTCTGGTACGAACCCTCCTCATACCACCGGCCTGAGTACTAGGAGCAGTACTAGGCTCCTCGCCGAATAATTGTTGATGTATAGGTGGATCCTACAAAAATGTTTACAAAAAAATTAATCACAAGACATTATATATTCTTTAAATATATATATTTGAAATAAATTACTCACTGTAGGAAATAATGGTGGAATGCCCATCTCCTTCATTTGACGATTGTTCTCCACCATTTTTTTCCTTCGTCTCTCTTCAATTGGCGGCATTTCCTGATTTTGAAAACAAATATGTAATTAATTAGAAAATGGAAACTAATGTGTAACCCAAAAAATTAAATATATGAGGGAATAGGGGGATTCATTGGTAATTTAGCAATAAACTGTTTTATAAGATCTTGAATGGATTTAATAAATCATACAAGTTGCAATGTTCACTAAGTTAGAAATATTGTTTGACTAGGTTTGAATACAGTTTAATTCCAAATTAGAAAATGAAATTCAAATAAAACTGCAACCAATAAACATTGAAAATTCACATAATGGTCAAGTCAGCTAAAACATATTTGTGATCAATACAAAATCAATTTTAATATACCAACCTTAACAACCCAACTCTAGGTAAACCAAAAAAAATGAGAACATGGATAAATGATTCTATATATTTTCAACCACAACTTTAGGTTCTCAATCAATTCTAACAATTGAGCTATTGGATTCATCAAATGAAATAAATGGATTGGTTCCAATGGCACTAGGGAAAGTGTCAATTACATCATCACCATCATCAAAAATATTTCTTGGAATTACTTCAACTATGACACCAAATTCAGGTCGAAGTTGGTCTTTGACATAAAAAACTTATTTATCCATTGATGCCAACACATATGGTTCTTCGGTAGCAAGAGTTCAAGTCATATTAATTACTTGAAATCCAAAATCATCAATAAATGTGCTCTGTCTCGTAATCGAATCAAACCAATGGAATTTCATCATTGTGACTCGTCCATTAGAGTAATAATCCAATATTATTATTTTCTCAATGAATCCATAATAACCCACATTTTCAAATCGCGGTCTACTATCTGATGCACTGGCATAACAATCTATTGTGGCAATAACCATAACACCATCATGTTGTTTTCTCATGTTCTTTTCTCGTTCAGTGACAATAAATTTCTACCCATTGATAACAATTGATTTATAGTCACGAACCACGGTATTAGGACCAAAATCCCAAGCTCTTATTTCCTCAGAGACAGAGTTAGTAAACAAACTCAATACCTACAATATAAATGACTATTAAACTTAATTAAATATTGATATAATTATTTCAAACAGTAATATTTTTACCTTCAATTTTAACGAAGTAGAAAACTATTTGCCATGAAAAGTCTCCCTCCTTCTCAAAGATAAAGAATGATTCTTTCTATTTATCATTGTTTTATGTTTCCTATAGATAAAAAATATGAATAGTTTAACAGATATATATGTAAGATATACATATTCAATTTAGTTACCTGATATAGTCATCGAACAAATCATAGTTGAACAAAACTGTGCGATGTTCCATCTCCCGCTCTTCATGGATTAATGTCTTAAATGTATATGATCCCGGAATTCCTCCTGTTTGAGGAAGTGATGAAAAACTGTCAATTTTCTCATACTGTTCTTATTCATTTCTCATTAGTCTATTCATTCTTGTAATAATATCAGACAAATACATTGAGCAGAAATCCATACATTCTTGAGCCAATTAACCATTCACGGTATAACCTTCAGGATAATTTTTGTTTCGGACATATGACTTTAATGTGTACATATTTCTTTCAATTGGATACATCCAATGAAAAGAAATAGGTCCTCCGAGAAGTATTTCAGTGGGAATATAGACAATCAGATGCATCATGCATGTGAAAAATGATGGAGGAAATATTTTCTCCAACTCACACAAAATTAATGGGGTATCTGTCAACATTTTTTGCAAGAAATACTTGGACAACTTTTTAGCACAAAGATATCTAAAAAATGGAACAAATGAATAACAGTAACCCTTACATTATTGGACAAAAGATGATGGATTACTATTGGAAGCAACTCATGCAGTAGAACGTGATAATCATGTGTCTTCAAAGATTTTAACTTCAACTCTCTTCTGTTGAACCGTTTAGATATGTTGCTTGAATATCCATCGAGAACTCTAATAGTCTATAATACTTCTAGAAATTGTTTTTTTTTCTGTAGGTGTCATCACATAAGAAGCACATGGAAGTTTCCATTTATTTTCACTGATACACATAGGATGCAATTCTGGTCTGATGCCCCAATCCACCAAGTCATGCCGAGATCGTAAATCATCTTTTGTCTTCCCCTTGACATTTAGAATAAACGAAAGCAACATTTCTCATATATTCTTTACAATATGAATTAATTCTAAATAATGACGTAACAAATTGGTTGACCAATAAGGAAAATAAAAAAAGATACTCCTCTTACTCCAATTGTAACAGGTTTCAGTGGAAACATTCTTTCTCTTTCCATATTTCATTTGACCCTTCCCAAATGAAAAACTGAAATCTTTCAATTCATTAAGCACATAAGTTCCAAACATATGCTGAGGTGGATCATCGGTCTCTATGGTATTATCAAATCTTCGACGATTCATTCTATATGGATGATCCTTTGGAAAGAATCATCGATGTCCCACAAAACTGAAACTACAGCGATTCTTCAATCTTCTGGATCATGTATTCTTCATACAAACTGAACATGATAGTTTTCCCTTCGTACTCCATCCAGACATCATTGCATAAGCCAGAAAATCATTGATCGTCCACATAAGCTCAGCACACATATGAAATATTTCTTTTAAACATGCATCGTATGTGCGCACACCCACATCCCAAAGAAGTTTCAACTCTTTTATTAAAGGTTGCATGTATACATCAATGTCAATATCGAGATTAGAAGGACCAGATATGAGTATACTCATGAAAGTGAAAGTTTCTTTCATACACAACCATGGAAGAAGATTATAAATGTGTATAAAAAGGCCATGTGTTGTGCGAAGTAAGCATCTGTCCAAACGGATTAAAACCGTTGCATGAAAGACCCAGCCTCACATTATGCTTGTCAGCTGCAAAATCAGGATGTCAAGAATCAAATATCTGTCATGAAAATCCATCTACAGGATGAACCAACTCATCATTAGTCTTCTTTATCTTGGTATCATGCCATCCCATTTTTATTTATATGTTATCAAACATAAAATGATTCTGGAGTCTGGGGATCAATGGAAAGTTCTAAATTACTTTCTGTGGAACGTGGGATGGTGTTCCATCATATTTTGACTTCCAGCAGGATGTGACACATTTTATAAAATCATTTCATTCAGCGGTTTCCTCCCAGAATAAACTGCAATATTTCGGGAAAGCAAGAATTTTTTTTCTTGAAAATCCAAGTTCTTCAACTAACTTCCATTCCATATAGTTGTTTGAGGGAGTATCTGTATCATCTGGAAGTAAATCCTTCAAGAGGGTAAGAATGTAATCGATTGCTGTATTAGAAATACCATACATAGTTTTCCCATGAAACAATCAGATTAAAAATTCCATCTTTTTCATTTTATCACAATGTCGATATACTGGAGTTGTGGCAGCATCATTCAATTTTTTCACCCTATCAATATCATCATTTTCACTAGATGCATCATATGTCCTCATATCAAAGTCTTCATGAGTCGAAATCCTTTATTTTTCATGATGACGAATAAATGTAAACCGATCATCTAACAAATTCTCCATTCCAGTCCTTTCATTTTGATCATCACCAATTTTAGATTTCATTTTCTCCCCATTGTGATACCACACAATGTAGTTTACTTGAAAACCATATTTGGTTATGTGGTAGCTAACTTCTTCACCGCTCAACCAAGGTCTACCAACACAATTGCAACATGGTCAGTATATGCGACCACTATCTGAAGCATTGTGAAATAAAAAATCTATAAATCTCTCCAAATTGTTTTGAAAATTTCTTGAGATCTGATTGGTTTCATACATCCAACTTTTTTCCATTCTGTAGAAAGAATTTATATATGTCATTTTGTCATAAACAATTCAATATGATTGAACTTTAATAGAAAATACATTTAAGTAAATGATAAAGGAATAAGTTTCTAGTTGACGTAGTGAACTATTAAAATAATGTAAAGAACAAGTACTCAAAAATTAAATTAAAATTTATTTATATTCATTTTCATTAGGTCTATAAGAGGAACATGCCTTAGGTCCCATTATGTGTTATAGGCATCCCAAATCATTCACTCATGTTCAATAACTCATTATTGGCACCTCTATGGCCATACCTTTCATTACCCAATTACTTTCCCAAGTCAAGTGCACCCCATGGGTGAATAAATTTTAGGCTTCTACACTAATAGTTTGTTCATGGCATGTAAAAAGATTTAATTTCATAAAGTATAGACAAAAACATTTATTTTTAAATTTGAGATTAATAATAAAGTATGTCAATGATAACAACATTACTGAATTAAACTTGTGATTTATCTAACATTTTTATGGATGTCTACACATGCCAGCATGGCTAGTGAAAATCACCCCACCCCCATAAGAGTGAGTATTGGCCAAGAAGGACACATAATATACAACGTACAATGATAAAAATATTTAATTGACCCAAAATTAATATTAGTACAGTCATCTTGGGGGAAATGGAATATATGATCCTGGTTAACTGATGAATTAAAAATCTCGTATTCTATATGTTGGACACTATCTAAGGTAAGAAATCATGTGAGGATGGGTATACATCATTCAATTTCTTACATGCTAGTGAGAATAAAGGCTTGAATTATTGACTTGAGTTCACCAATTAAATGAGGGTAGAGGTTGCATAGGCTGTGTAAATAGAATGGTTAAATAAGGGTGGAGGTTGCATACACTGTGCATGGTGGGGGAGTCTCCGCCAATTTAGAAACTAAAATAAATTCCATCATAGGTATAAATAGGAAACATCATCATCAAAAGAAACTCCAAATAAAAAAGGACTAAAAACATTAAACACTTTTTATGTCATCCCACCAAAAAATGATCACGAATGTCCCCATACATTTTCTTACTTCCAGAATTTATAGAGAGTTTATAGTTATGAGCTTCATCCACCTACACACCCTCCCCACCCCACTTGGACAACCCTACCCCCACCCCACTTGGAGGACCCATCCCCCCCCCCCACCCCACTTGGACAGCCCTACCCCCACCCCACTTGGACAGCCCTACCCCCACTCCACTTGGACAACCCAGCCCCGCCCCGCACCCCACTTGGACAGCCCTACCCCCCCCCCCCCACCACTTGGACGACCCATCCCCCCCCCCCCACCCCACTTAGATAGCCCTACCCCCACCCCACTTGGACGACCCATCCCCCCCCCACCCCACTTGGACAGCCCGACCCCCACCCCACTTGGACAACCCAGCCCCCCCCCCCCACCCCACTTGGACAGCCCCACCCCCACCCCACTTGGACAACCCAACCCCCCCCCCCCCCACTTGGACATCCCTACCCCCACCCCACTTGGACAACCCAACCCCCCCCCCCACCCCACCTGGACAACCCAGGCCCCCCCCCCACCCCACTTAAACAACCCTACCCCCCCCCCACCCCACTTGGACAACCCATCCCCCCCACCCCACTTGGACAGCCCTACCACCACCCCACTTGGACAACCCATCCCCCCCCACCCCACTTGGACAACCCTACCCCCACCCCACTTGGACAACCCAGCCCCTCCCCCCACCCCACGTGGACAGCCCTACCCCCACCCCACTTGGACAACCCCCCCCCCCCCCCACCCCACTTGGACATCCCTACCCCCACCCCACTTGAACAACCCCCCCCCCCCCCACCCCACTTGGACAACCCAGCCCCCCCCCCCACCCCACTTAGACAGCCTTACCCCCAACCCACTTGGACTGCCCCCCCCCACCCCACCCCACTTGGACAGCCGTACCCCCACCCCACTTGGACAGCCCTACCCCCACCCCACCCACCCCACTTGGACAGCTCTACTCCCACCCCACTTGGACAACCCAACCCTCCCCCCCCCCCCACCCCACTTGGACACCCCTACCCCCAACACCCCACTTAGACACCCCTACCCCCACACCCCACTTGGAAAACCCAGACCCCCCCCAACCCACCTGGACAGACCTACCATCACCCCACTTGGACAACCCATCCCCCCCACCCTACCTAGATAGCCCCTCCCCCACCCCACCTGCACACCCTCCCCACCCCACTTGGAAAACCCTGCCTGGACACCCTCCCCCACCCCAAACAGCCCTACCCTCACCCCATTTGGACAACCCATCCCCCTCCCCCACCCTACCTAGACAACCCCTAACCCACCCCACTTGGATAGCCCTCGACACCCTCCCCCACCCCATCTACACACCCTCCCCACCCCAAATTGAAACAGAAATTCATCCAAATCAAAACATAAAACAAAAATTCATAGATTCATAAATCCAAATAAAAAAAGAAAACAAAAAATCATATAATCATAACAACAAAAAAAAGATAACACTTACCAATTTGCAGTGTAGAACAAGAAAAGTATTGATTGAAGAGGATGGAAGGAGTTTCGGAATGTGGTTAATGAGATACCTTCGGGAGTGACAGTGAGCTAGGGCAGTCGCGTGCGGACAAAGAATTGGGGGTTCTGGGTATTTGGAGGAAAACTTTCCCAATGGATTTTTATAACCATTAGTAAAGGATGTTAAAAATAGATATTTCCCAACGGTTTAAGGAAACTGTTGGGAAAAAGTATTCTAATGGGAGATGTCCCAACGGTTTCCTTAAACCGTTGGGAAAAAATGAAATATGCCAACGGTTTTCTCAAACCGTTGGCATGAAAGTGTTGGTATATCCCACCATTCCAGTAGTGACATCATTTTATATTTTAAATAGACTCTTTATTAGACTTGTTCTTAAGAAGACCCCTTATGAACTATGGAATAATATGAAGCATAAAGTTAGTTACTTCAGTATTTTTGGTTGAAAAGTATTTATTCATAATACTAATGATAATCTTGACAAGTTTGCTTCTAAAAGTTATGAGGGAATCTTTTTAGGTTGCTCTATAACCAGTAAATCTTATAGAGTCTTTAACAGAAGAACCAAATGTGTAGAAGAATCTTTTCACATCAAATTTGATGAAACTGATCCGCATGAACCTAAGTCTTCTCTTGAAAATCTTGAAGAATATTTTTCTATTCTGGACCTTAATGACAAAAACAGTGAACCTGTTGCAAAGAAAACCAGTTCTGGAAATATTTCAGAATCTGCTCCTCGTGAACCCAAACCTAGAGAAGAACCTGAAATTTCTAGTCCTACCTTTATTAAATCAACTAGGATTCTAAAGAATCATCCTTTATATGTTGTTGTTGGTAATCTTGATAGAGGGACACAGACTATAGCTTCTCTAAAAAATCAGGTTGAACATCAAGCCTTTCTTTCACAGTTAGAACCTAAAAATATCAATGATGCTATCAATGATAAATTTTGGGTAATGTCTATGCAAGGAGAATTAAATCAATTTGAAAGAAACAAAATCTAGGAATTAGTTGACAGACCTAAGGACACCTTGACCATAGGTACTAAATGGGTGTTTAGAAATAAAGTTGATGAATCAAGAAACATAGTTAGAAATAAAGAAATGTTAGTTTCACAAGGATATAGTCAAGAGGAAGGAATATACTATGAAGAAACCTTTGCACCTGTAGCTATATTAGAATCTATTAGGATTCTACTTGCCTATACTACTCATCTGAATTTCAAGTTATATCAAATGGGTGTTAAAAGTGATTTTCTAAATGGTTTTATAATTGAAGATGTTTTTGTTGAAAAACCACCTGGATTTACTAATCCTCATTTTCCAAATCGAGTTTTTAAGCTCTCTAAATCTTTATATGGTTTAAAACAAGCCCCACGAGCTTGGCATGATAGAATTAGTTGTTTTCTTATTTCAAAAGGTTTTTCTAAAGGGATTTCTAATCCAACTCTTTTTATTAAAATAATTTCCAAAGATTTTTTGATAGTACAAATCTATTTCGATGATATTATTTTTGGATCTTCCAAAAATACTTTATGTATTGATTTTTCAAAGAGTATGCAAAATGAATTTGAAATGAGTTTACTGGGAGAACTCAAATACTTCCTTGGATTTCATGTTTTTCAAAATGAAAATGGTATTATTTTAAATCAAAGTAAATATACAAAAGATATTTTAAAACTTTTTGGTTTCGATAGTATTAAGAAAAGTGATACACCTATGAGTACTAATTGTAAGTTTTATGATGATGAAATTGGAAAACCAGTGGATCAAACCAACTTCAAAGGTATAATTGGAAGTTTATTTTATATTACTTCTAGTCGACCTGATAATATGTTTAGTGTGTGTATGTGTTCAAGATTTCAAGTGAATCCAAAATAGTCACACTTTCTTGCTGTTAAAAGAATTTTCAAATATCTTAAACATACTACTAACTTAGGATAATTATATCTAAAAGGACAATAATTTGATTTAATAAGTTATTCAGATGCTGACTTTACTGGTTGCAAGTTATATTGAAAGAGAACTTCTGGAACATGTCATATTCTAGCTAAGTCCTTAGTATCATGGTGTAGTAAAAAAGCAGAATTATGATGCATTGTCTACTACTGAAGCATATTACATTACTGCTAGTAGTTGTTGTGCACAAATTCTGTGGATGAAACATACTTTTTTGGACTATGGATATCAGTTTAGACATGTATATATAAACTATGATAACACTAGTGCTATTAATATCTCTAAGAATCCCATGTCTCACTATAGAACCAAACACATTGATGTAAGGCACCACTTTCTGAGAGATCATTACCAAAAGGGTGATATTACTCTTGAATTTATAGGTACTGAACATCAATTAACTGACATTTTCACCAAGACTTTAAGTTCGGATAGGTTAAGTTACATTAGACATGATAAAGTAATGATAGACTTTGTAAGTTAGAAACATCATTGTTAGAAACCTCACCATTAGAAACCTCACCATTAGAAACCTCACCGTTAGAAACCTCACCATTAGAAACCTCGCTGTTAGAAACCTCACCGTTATGAACCTCACTATTATACCTCACCATTATGAACCTCACTGTTATACCTCACCGGTATGAACATCACTGATATACCTCACTGTTAGTGGACCTCACTGATAGAATTACCTCACCATTAGGAATCCTCACCGGTATGTATTATCATTAGGATTGCGCTATTTTTAAAATTATGTATCTTTAGTCATCGGAATTTGTATTGTTTATATTTTACTTTTTATGTTTTATTTATTTATTTTTTGTGATTCCTAAATGATAAAACATAAGTCTTAACCTCATATTGATCCACCTCAAACCCTTTACCTTCAATCCTTAGCTCCCAAACCTTTGTTTCTCTCAAACCCTAAGCCTCGTGATTTGTAGAATGGTAAGAGTGAAGAGACCATCAGTCAGTGAAAAGGATGATGAGACGAATGCCAAGAGACTCAAAGGAGAGTCTAGTGGTGGATGTGAAGTGAAGAAACCAACAAATCTGCATCTTGTTGAAAGGGAGATAGTAGTTGAGAAAGAGCTATGCATGGAATGGTTGATGTCTAGTAAATATTTAGTTCTAGAAATACTGGAGGACCAGAAATGGGTAGAGTGATTCTCAAATAACAATGGACCCTTTTATCCGAAGCTGGTAAAAGAGTTCTATGCATTTATGCGTTTTGAGAAATCTGAAGAGGAGAATAGAATAGTTTCAGTTATGAATATAAAGGAAATAGATTTTTCCTCTACTGAATGGGCTAAATGCTTGAAAGTCCCACATAAAGGAAAGTTTGGGTATTTCTCAAAATCAGTACCTCCTACCAGTGACATCTTTCAATATGAAGCTTCTTTGGAAGAATTAACAGGGGATGGTACACCAAGAAAATTAGTTGATGTAGAAATGGATGGAGAGAACCGGTTACTGTTCAAGTTCATCGAACATGTGTTAAGTCCAAGAAGAGGGGACTTTGAAAATCTGAAATACCAAGATATTTATTTGTTGCATCTTTTAAGACATGGTGTTAAGGTGAATCTATGTAGATTTTTAATGACTCAAATTGAGGATATGACCAGGACCAAATCAAATTCCAATGATTTATTCTTTGCAAAGCTAATTTCGGTTATGATCAAAGTGAAGGGAATAGCTGAGTCTCAGGATGAGACAGTGGTGGTAAGGAACAATTTTTTCATCACAAGAACTGTTTGTAAATACATGAAGATCAATTGGAATCTGTGGATAAGAGATTGGGTAAGTGATGATGAGAAGCTATATGATAAGTTTAATCCTATGGATCATCCTTCTAGGCCTAAGGTTGTGAGGGATCCAGGTCTAGGACCTGGTGAAGAGAAACCTCAGTATAGTGATGATACTGATGAAGAGGATACCTCTGTAGCTGATGGAATGGATCCGGACTTGTCTCCAAGTCCTGTTGCTGAAATTGTATCATCTAGAAAGGAAATTGTGTTGGGAGTTAGCAATGAAGAAGCCCCTATTGATGAGGAAGATGAGATTGCCCCCGAAAATGAAGAAGAAAGAGAATCTGAAACTGCAGAATCTGCTTCTGCTTGCTTGAGTATTAGTCTACTAATTGAAAACTCCTAAATGCCTACTGAGGAAGTTGTTTAAGTAGATAGACATGCACCTATTCCTGAGGGTCCTTCTTTAGTTGGAGAAATGTAGATGATTGTGGAGTATTATTCTAAGGAAGACCGAGCTTCTGAGGGTTCTATTCCTATACATATACAAGAGAATGCACCTTTTGAGGGGGAGAATCCAACTAGGCTTGGCAATGTTTATGTAGCTGATGGAATTGAAGACTGGGCAGAAGAACCACGTTTTGTAGTTTGTGGGTTGGACTATCCGGATTCTGAAGATGAGACACCCATGAATAGACCACAAGTAAATTACAATGTCTCTTCTGAGTTTTTACCTGAGGATGTTGTAAGAAAAGCTGATCTAGACCAGTTGAAGTCTGTTCTTAAGACCTCGTTTGTGGAAGAGATAAGAATAATGGAAAACAAATTGATTTCGTCCATTCAATCTATTATGAATGACTCTGTGGTTAGTATTGTGTCAAAAAGAGCACATGTAGTCATGCTTAAATATCTAGTTACTAAGGCTGATCTTGAGTCTTTAAAGGCTGAGTTGAAGGAGACTTGGACTGCATCTGTTGTATATTTAAAGAGATGTTTTATTTAAGAACTAAGCGAAATGGAAAAATCATTTGAACTCTCTCTCAGGTGTATGGTGTTCGGCCCTATGACAGAGATGATGAATGAGATAAGAGTATGTCATTCTCAGATTGAGAGCTGTATAGGAGCTTTTGTTTCCTTGAAGCAGTTTGTTGCTTCTCTAACTACCTTTAGTGGTTCTCAAGCTCAAATGAGTAGTGATATCAATTACATTAATAGTGTAGTAAGTCAATTTGTGGATATTTTTGAGAGATTTTAGAAGTCCATGGAGTAGCATGTCAACACCCAGGACTCTTTTGTGGAAAATATCATAAGTGGGCTGACTAAATATTTAAAGTAAATAGTAGAATTTACTATTGCACCTCTGAGTTCTATCAAGCCTTCTTTGGATATTGATCAGATTCAAGTTGTGATAAGAGAAGAGATTGGACAGTCTTCTACCAGTGGATCTGTAGACTCTGCTGGCTTGACCCAAGTGGTGACTACCACTAGGGATATAGGGAAAATTATTCTGAATTTTATGAGAGAAGCCACTACTTCTCAGAAAGAGGTAAAAGAAAAAGTGGATTACTATTTCCAAAGGGTCTATACCAAGAATCAAATCAACAACCATTTCAAGCTTATGTTGGAGAACATGAAGCTACCCCCAGTCACTCAATCTTTCAAAGAACAAGTAAGAAAGCTCAGGGAGTTGACTCATACTTTAGATAAATTTATGGAGAACAAGGATGACTTCATTTATGCTATGTAAAGATGAGGATGGATCATAATGGACTTTAGGAATTTGTTGCTGCCATTTTTTCATGTGGACAGTACTCCTATCATTGAACCTCTAGCCCTGCCTGCCTCTGCTCAGTCTGCCTCCATTCCTCATATGACTCCAGTCCAAGCAATCTGGAGCCTCACTCCTATGATCACAAAGAGATCTACCCACTACAGGCCATGGAAAATATCTATTTCTCAACCTCCAGTAGTACTTTCTGGAATTCCCAAGCCTTCTACTCAAACTTCCCAGCCTGAGTCTACCTCTGAACCCATATCCAAATCCAAAGTAGACATTGAGGAGGTGGATTGATTAGTGGCTAGGACCTTTGATAGTAATCACTTGTATTATTTTTTATTCAATTCTGTATTTCCATGTCTTTTTGCATCAAGTAATATACCAATGCTTTCATTCTCTCTTACTTTCTGTTCCTTTTATCATCTTTGTTTACTTATTTTTGCTAATCACAAAGGGGGGAAAATAACATAAAGGGAAATGGGTAGAAATAATATTAAGGGGGAGAAACATGAGAATTATTAGAAATATGAGATTAATATTTATGAGCATAATACTTTTACCTATGGTAAATTTGTTTCATAATTTTACCTCTGATACATTTGTTTTGTAATTGTAGTGCATTGTTTTTATTATTACCTCTGATACAATTGCATTTAATACTATATCATCTGATACATTAGTCACACTGAGAAATAAGAACCATTGTATTTTATACTGATACATTACTAATTATTTTGGATTATAATATCATAATTTGTGATTATCGAAAAGGGGGAGATTGTTGACCTCACCTGTTTTGATAATCTCAATTATGTTCCAATATTCTTTGATAATCCCAAAAAATGTTTATCTATATATTAATTCTTTCAATCTATGAATCTTACTATTGAGTTGATAAAAATATCAAAATAATAATTCGAATATGTTAATCAATTTTTATACATACTTTGAAATAATTCAAACTCAATCTAGATATGTTTTGCATAGAACAGATAAGTGATAAGTCCACTAGTATGCATAAGTCCACCAGTATGCACATAGATACTGATACAGACAAACAAATACATAGCTACTGATAAGGATAAGTACACCAGTAAAGAATTCTACTGATATGGATAAGTTCACCAATATGCATAACAACTACCGATAGAAGAAGAACTACCGATAGAATAAGTCTACCCATATGCACAAGTCGACTGATACAGACCTACCAGTACATAGTCTTCTGATAAGTAAAGGTCACTGATATGTAGTTACCGATACAAGCTACTGATACAAACAGAAAGATAGACACTACTGATAGGAATTCCACTAATACAAAAATACAAAGTCTACCGATACTGATACAAGTCTGCTGATACAGATGGAGACCGTTACAAAAGAGCTACCATTACAATGAATATACCGATAAGAGGAGCTACTGATATAAGGATCTACTGATAAAAAGAGCTATTGATACATAGATCTACTCTTATAAAGATTAATAGCTATCGATAAGAAGAGCTACCGATATAAGGAGCTACCAATAATAGGAGCTACCGATAGAAGGAGCTACCGATAGAAGGAGTGACCGATTCAAGCAAGCTACTGTTACAAAGAGTAATAGCTACCGATGGAAACCAGTAACTGTTTCTCTAAACTCTATTTCTATTTGTTTATTTATAAACAGTCATATTTGATGTTTTTAATGCACCTTCTATTAATTAATTATAGTGGTTGGAATTTTAGGAACCATACCTTGTACCTGTAAAAAGGTAATCATTCCCATTGCCGGAGTTAAATCTATATAAGGGAACCTCGAACTACTAAAGATGTCAGTTGGATGGTCAGTCCTCACATGCAAATTCAAGGACTTACATACATAGAAGAATGAGGAATAATTCATACTAAATCCATAGAACCTGAAAATTCAAGGAGGAAAGAGCTTCAACGATTTCACTTGCACTCAAGCTGATCAGACTGATCAACCTGGACCTGGAAGCCAAATACAAAAACAACACCCTGTTTCTTGATAAAAACCAGAGAAGGACTTAAAGCCTCATCTGCATCAATTAAAGGAGTCCAGAGCTTCACTCAAAACACATAGAGAATTCTAAACTCTTCTCTATATGTTTAGCTCTATTGTGTTTCACTTATTTAAATTTGGAGCAGTGTGTGTGCTCTGTATTTTTAGACACACATTGTCTCTTGTGGTGAACTGAAGGATTTGTAAATCCTCACACAATATTTTCCCTATACTCTTGTATCCCACTGTGGATAGTGGTAGAGGTCAAGTGTGACCTAGATAGCCTGTGTGCTATTGTTTTGTTTTCCCATGAAGAACTGTGTTAGAGGTCTTAGTACCTAGACAGTCTGAGTACTATTTTTTACCCCGATCCAGGGTGTGGATCAAAGATTATATAAATTATTTGAGAGGACTAAGTCTCGACTTGAGACGGAACCTCTTGGTTAAAATTGTTGTGCTTATTTATTTTGTTTTAAACTATATTGAATATTTCACTACTAAGTACTTTAAATATAAATCTATTTTAAAGTAACTCTGATAGTTTAACTAGCAAGTGTTTATAACTTTTTTTATCCAGTAAGTTGGTTTCAAAAGTTATTTAATCTTTAGATTGAGTTAACTGAGAAATAATCAATCTCTTGAGAAACTAATTGAAAAATTACAATCTTTATAAATTCACTACAGTTTAGCTTGTTACTTTAATTTTGGGGATTTTAATCATAAAGTTTTTAACAAAAATTTTAATTGGAACTCAATTCACCCCCCTCTTGAGTATTCACTCTGACCAACAATTTCCAACATAATTTTTTTCAACTTTGAGTTTACATTATATTCTTTAATTGATCTAAATTTCTATTCCATTTACTTAGCTCATTTCCCAATAGCTTTAATTCTCTAACATCATTCCAGCATGTTGGATTCTTATACTTATTTCCATAGAGGTCTTCATAAGGATCCATCTAAATGATCGAGTGAAATCTATGATAGTAATAAAATTAAAATAGAGGGGGAGATGATCCCAACCTCCTTTTAGATCCACATATCAAGCTCTCAGTGTATCTTCTAGTGTTTGAATGGTCCTATCAGACTCACCTTCTATCTAAGGATGACATGAAGTGATAAATATCAACATCATATTCAAATATTGTTAAATAATTCTCAAAAAAATTAGGTAAACCTCATATCTCGATCAGATATTATTAAGAGTGGTACTCCATTAAACCTTACCACTACCTTGACATATAACCTGGTGATTTAGTTAAGAGAGTAATATTCTATGATAAGAATGAAATGTGATTATTTCAAAATGTTATTTACTATAACCCAAATAGAACTTTTCCTCTTAGAAGTCCTTGGGAGTCTCATGTTGAATTTCATTGTGGTGTTTTCCCATTTTTACACAAGTATAGGTAATGGTTGTAATATACCCTTAGAATTTTGTCTCTCAACATTAACTTCCGAGAATACCAACCACTGAGATATATACTTTTTAATATGTCTCAACATGTTTTCCCACTAAAAACACTCTTTAAGATAACTATATATATTCATAATTTTAGGATGAATAGAGAGTGATGAGATATAATCTTTAATTAATAGAAACTTCTTCAATTATGGTATTTACGAGACACATACTCTATTCTCAAACCTTATCATTCCACCACTATTATAACTAACATCAAGAACATCCCTTACCTTATTTTATAGCTTCATATCCTACTTTTGTTCCTATTTAATCTTCACATGGATAGATTGATGGAAATTAATCGGATAAGGATACTATCTTTCTCCTTTACTTATTATTTCAATGTCTATCCTTCTCAAGTCCTTAAGTATTTGATCTATATAAATCCTCATCATTAAAAAACAAGCATGGTTATTTCAACTCAGAGCATTAGTCACCCTATTTTAATTCCCAAGGTGGTAATGTATTGATCAGTCATAATATTTAATTACTTCCAATCATCTTCTTTAGCATATATTAAACTCTTTCTATGTGAATATAAACTTAAAACTTTTAAAATTGGTATATATGTCACACCTATCACCATAAAGATAATTCCTCCACATCTTTAAAAAAATTACCACATCCAATTAAAAATCACGAGTTGGGTAATTTTTCTCACAAACATTCAATTGGTGATAGGCATAAGCTACCACCAAGTCATTATGCATGAGAATACATCCCATTACCTTCATTGAAACATAACTATATATCAAAAACCCTTCTACAATGTAAGGTAATGTGAGAACTGGTTCACTAACCAAACTTCTATTTAGTTACTTGAAATTTTCATCATATTTATCAATCCAAAGGAATTGGGATTCCTTTCTTGAAAACTTGTTTAGTAGATTTGATAGTCATCAGAAACTTCTCCCCAAGATTCTATATTATCAATAAAACCTAATAAAACTATTGATTTTGGCCATTTTGGTTGTTTTAGGATGATGTGAAATAACTTATATCTTTGAGGGATCCACCTATATTCCCTCTGTTGTAATTATTTAACCCAATAATGATACTTTCTATACATAGAATTAAAATTTAATAAATTTTGATTGTATATTTTCCTTTCTAAAGGTATTTAACACAATCATCAAGTGATATTCATTCCCATTATTTCTCTTAGAGTATACAATAATATCATATATAAACACTACCAAAAACTGATCAAGGTAATATATAAATAATCTATTCATTATATTTATGATGATAACAGGGGAATTGGTAAGTCCAAATGGAATCACTGTAGATTCATAGTGTTTATACCTCATACAAAAGTCTATCTTAGATATGTCATCCTTTTTTACCCACAATAAATGATATCTATATTGAAGTTCAATATTTGGAAAGTATTGAGCTCATAGAAATTGATAAAACAAATCACTAATACGGGGTAGAGGATATTTTTTATTGATAGAAATATTGTTAAGTTCTCAATAATAAATAAAAATATGCATTGACCCATCTTTATACTTAACAAAAAGAATAGGTTCAACCCATCATAATGCACTTATCCAAATGAATCCTTTATCAGGATTCTCTTAGAGTTGCTTCTTTAATTCCAGTAACTCAATCAGGGCCATTCTATACAGAGTCTTTGAAATAGATATAGAACCAATTATGAGTTCTACTAAATATTTAACTTCATTATTTGGGGGGAAAATATTAAAAATAATTAAGAAATACATTGGAATATTCCTGTATAATAGGCATATCTTTAATGTTGAGTTTTTCCCTAACCATTTGAGATAGATACCTCTCATGAATAGGTAATAATACCCATAAAGTGTAAGAACTTTCTATTGTAATTTCATATTACTCCCCACACCTATAGATAATTATTGGTTCATTAAGAATATGAAATGTGAATTCCCTTACCTGAAAATTGATATGGGATATATATAAATAAATCCAGTCCATTCCCAAAATCACATAAAATTCAACTAGATGGAGAATCGTAATATTTATAGGAGTTGAATTCTCATAAACTTCTATCAAAGAGGATATATATATTTGAGATTTAATCATCAAACCATTATGATTTTTCATTGATGATTTAATATATAATCATTGTGGGAGTGATATTATACCCTTAAAATAAATTAGATATAAAAGAGTGGGTAAGACCAGAATCAAATAATAAATTTGTAGTTATAGAATGGATAATAATTGTTCCTTTCACCACTTAATTATCATGACCCACTTTAGTAGTTGTGATTACATGATATTTCCCTTTGTAACTTATCTTAAGAGGTTATTGAAGCTGATTTTTGTTATTAACCATTGTATTTTTTTCACTGGTTAGAAAAATCCACATACTCATTACAGTTGTAGAATTGGAGTATGGGTGGTGTATTCAGTTTAGATCTCTCCACATTCATTTTATTGTCTTTCCTATTTACATATCTTTGTCATTAACTTTATCTATGTACTTACTTTTTCAAATTAGAAACATTTACATGTCACTTAGAGTAAATTTACCACATTATTATTTATACACTTATAACATAAAGAAAGGTTCATTTTATTGACTCCATGGGTTTTATTATTATAATTTTCTCAAAACTCCATATTTATCTTCCTATCAGAAAAAATGAGAATAATTGGAATCTCATATCCTATTTCTACCTTGAGATAACATCGAAATTTTTTTATAGAGACTAAAATCCCTTATTGATAATTCCTTTAGAAGACTTGGTTTTAAGTTTCTGAAGAACTAATCAATTTTTATTTCATGGTCGATGAAAAACCAAAAGTATGCCTCACAAGTCTTGTAAAGTTTTCCTAATATATACCAATAGATTCATCATCCTTCTACTTAAGCTCAAGTAATTCCCTATCCATTTTCATGTAAAGATTTTTTTAGAAATCACTTATTGAAAAATACCCTCTTAAACTCATCCCAATCCATAGAGTTAAATTCTTACTCTTGCCTTATATTCTTAATAATGTTCCATCATTTATCTGATTCTCCATAAAAATGATACATTGCTAGGAAAAAACTTTCATACTACAAGCACTAGATAATAGAAAATATCTTTTTAGTGTTGCTGACCATTTCATAGACACTAGTGTATTAGAGAACATGGTGAAATAAGGTGGATTTATCCTCGTGAAATACTCAACAATTCATTATCCCCTTGTTTTATCATTTAGAATACCAATATGATTCATTTCTTGAGAGAGTTTCTTGATCATAATAATGATATTTTTCATTATATCTCCCATATATTTTGGTTTCTCAATAGGAAAATCATTTAATTGTCCCTAAAATTCATTTTTAACATGATTATTCTTGGTTATATCCATTTTCTAAAACCAAAAATTATTGTGAAAGCATGAATCTACAATAATAAGAGTGAGAAATAATATGTTCATAAAAATATTTACTAAGATGTCCTAAAAAATGATACCTTCTAATCCATATATGGCTCTTTTAGGTTCACACTATATCACTTTAAACACAATATAGGTTATCTTAAGTTCTATATCTGTATTATTCATACCATAATTTCCAAAAATAACTAATCCCTTATTTGATACCAACTGAGGTAATCCGAGCAAAACATACATAAATAATGCATCATTTTTATTGAATATTCAACACACTTCACAATAATACATTCCACATAAACATAAAGGTTTTGTGTATTTTAAGAATAGATACATAACAAATTTATTTCATGAAATATATAAAACATATCAAGAAAATTTATTCTCTCACATTACCCTTATTATACATTTCATAATTAATACATTTCTTAATAACCTGGGGAAATTGAAACGTAAGAAAGGGTGATCTCTACTTCTCTTTAAGGGTAAACATGGTAGATATCAATTAGGATTTATATAAAAGAATAAGGTAAGAATAAGAGTATGAAATTATGATCAAAAATTAAAAATTTATTTCCCAATAAGTCATTAATCACAAATCGAGATACATGGTATAAATCTTAAGCATTTCAAAAGACATGTGTCTTAAGAGTAAAGAATCACCATTAATTAATCATGATCCATGAGATTATATCATATTTTGGAACAATTATAAGTATAAAAAATAATTTCATTAGACATGGTTTACTTCCAATACTATTTTATTAGACAAATTATCATAATTTATTGGGTTCACTCCCCATTTTATTATTTCCGTAGTCAAGGTTTACACCCAAGATTGTCATAATGGCCAGAGCCCCTTACTGAACTGGTTTCACTTCCCATTATAGTCCATATTATCTCATGAGATATAAATAATCACCCAATTCATTTGAGTTATTAAACTAACCCACCTATCATATAATGAAAACTATGCATATGTGGGACACATGATCATAAAAACAATTATCAATACATCATAGCATAACCTGTGTACAAGAAAAGGGTTTCATAAAAATTTCATCATAACATAATCATAAGTAAAATAGATAAATAACATAGATGGTATCATTAGATCATATCCCTATTTAATCATAAGAAACATCAAATGATGTTAACATAGATGAAAAATACCATTAAATGAGCATTTGAATAGTTCTTTGAAAACAGGGGAAAACATCTTTTACCTTCGATATCTTTAAAATTAAAAAGAATAGAATATTGAGAAAATATTTTTATTTAAATTAACCATGGAAAATTTTAAAGTACTATTCAAATAAAATAATGATCATGATGGTGGGGAAATTCATTCATTCGGTAAACATTAAAACAAAATTCCTTTCACACTTTTGGTAAAAAGTACAAAAGTTCCACATTCCAAAAACAAAAAGAAGATTTATTTTAAAAAGTTGTAAATAAAGTAAAATATGGTTGAAAATTAATTTAAATAATAATTTTAACATATAAAATAACATTATTTAAACATTTCAAATAATATTAATGTGGAAAAAAAAATTATCGACTAAAGAGGAAATAAGGTCGGCTTTTTAAAAAACAATTCTTATTCCCTTTAAGTACCAGAGAGGGGAGAATGAAAGTAAAATAAGAAAATACCAAAAATAATCAAATTATAACAAAATATATTGGGTTTAAAAGATAAGGATCATATAATTTACATTAAATGGTATTTAGCATACAGAATCCTGAAAATAAATGAGATTGTAACATAAACCCTTACCTCAGGACCTGTCTTTCTTCATACATGTTGTTAAGATAAAATATAATAAATTTATATTTATTATAAATGTATAAAATAACTATATTCAAACTTTTATTACAATATAAAATTCCCTTATAATTTCCAATTACCCATTGACTAAAAAAATCATTAAAATCAACATTTGGGTGAAAACTGGTCTATTTTCCAAGTATATTTTGGTTCAAAGGTTTTGGTCTTTGAAAATTTATCATGGTTTAATCATATAAATAAAATTAATAATCTTGTGAGTATAATTTTTATTCATTAAATACACTTTTATAACCATTCTTATAAGGTGATGATGCTAAATGAATTACATCTCTTCATAGAGACAATAGTTCGTATGTATACACGAGTAATGTTTTCATTTTCCAAAGAATAGAAAGATAGAAAGTTAAATAATAATATATATTTAGATAATAATAATAATATCATATATATCATATATATTCATTAAATCC
The DNA here is from genome assembly GCA_963277665.1 of Viscum album. Classification (NCBI taxonomy): domain Eukaryota; kingdom Viridiplantae; phylum Streptophyta; class Magnoliopsida; order Santalales; family Viscaceae; genus Viscum; species Viscum album. The sequence goes on along the minus strand of OY728129.1, from coordinate 758,172,752 downwards.
ATCCATATGATGATCCATGTATGGAAGATGTGAATAAAAAATCACATCGCATTTTGGATGTGGTAGTCCACATATATGCACGAACGATGTAACCATTTATAGTAGAATGGAAAGGACATAGAAAATTGTTTTAACATTAAAATAAAAACATTTTAGTATGGTAATTATACTTATTTCATAATTTTAATATGTTTATATAATAGTTTTATAAGGTTAAGGAAGAAAGCAACATGAAAATGATCGGTAAAGACAATTACCTCTTCTTTGGGAAACTACCTTTATATTGCACCTTAAGCCTTATAATATTGGTATTTAAGGAAGAAAAAATATCTAAAACGTAGGGAGGGAAGTTAGGAATATATTTTTGTAGGTATTGAACGAACTTTTGGGCTAAAAGTGTGTTAATAAGTGAAGAGAGTATATTCCATTTGAGGTGGGTGACACTCTTTCAAATATTTAGAAAATTAAAATATAATAGTCATATTGAATTAAAAGTGGAATCCAGTTGAAAAATTTTCAAACATAAGATAATTTAATGTATTCATATATTCAAAAAATAAATTTTATATAGGTTTAAGGGATATTTTAAACCTTATCTTTTATCCCCCCCCAACCACTTTTTAACCTTAACCGTGGTAACAAATTTTTACCATAGTTACAATTCATTATGAACAAAAATGAAAGTGGCCTCATTAAAAAAAATAACAGATAATTAAAATTATATAAATTAATTTATAAAATTCAATTTATATAAGCGGCATAAATTAATTTTAAAATAAGTTTGTAAAACATAATTAAAATAAAGTTTTAAGCATTGAATTGAATCTAATCTAATTATCTCCCTTGTAGAAACCATTAAATGAATATTCAAAACATTTTATTGAATATATTATCTAAAAATTTCATTAAAATCATTCATAAATAGTGATACATTTAATTTTTTAAGATAAAAACACAATATGTGTATAAAAAATTCAAGAAAACATCTCTTTTTACATTAAAATGTTTTTATTTTCATTTATAACCAATTAATAACCAGTGGATTATTTTTTTACATGGGTAAAAAATAATTTTTCATAAGTTTAATACTATAAATTTTTTTGTATATAATACTGATATGATAAAAACAATTTTCATAAATAAAATATTTCAAAATAGTTCTTTAGGATCAATAGTATTTCCTAAGTGAATTAGAAATTATTTTTTACAATTATATTTCATTTAAATATAATATAATGTTATTAATTTTATAATTTATGAGAATTATTCACATAATTTAATTATTTTTTAATTTATAATATATTGAACACAATTATATTTTAAAGAGAAATATATTCTAAAACATCAAGGTGTTATATATAGACTCTCTTGGACCTATCTTCTTACCTTTATGGACAAAACTATTACCCTTATCCTTCTGAACCATGATCATATAACTTGATCATAAACCTACAATGTCTTATTCAGTGATACTAAATATATTGAGGGTATTGGGTAAAATTATTTGAACTCATTCATATTATAGTTTATAATGAACTGTCAAAACATTTCTTGTAGTGATTGTAGAATGACGTTTGTGTTCAGATCAAGCCTAAGTGGTGAACCCAGTCTCTCTAAGTCATTTGTGTACCCATGAATATTGATTACATGTGTAGAACTAATGTTTCTTCAACTATATTTCACTAAAATATATCAGTTTACATCTCATACCTCTCTTGTCTTTCTTGTTCCTGATAGAGCTATTTCATATTGTCTATCTTCTAGTATGTATCCATGTTCCCATGTTTCTTTTAAAGTATGGGTTCCATGGTCATAATAATTAGAGTATATAATTCTATTGAATCCTTTATATGCTTTTAATAAGTATATTTAATCATTTATTGAATGGTTTTTCCAATTAGTTACACAGGAAATAGTTTTTCTAACACATAGAACATACCTTCTTTCTTAAGAATTGTTCTTACGTTTAGATATAGGACAAGGAAATTACTACCATTTAGATTTTCCTTATCTAAAATAGATCTCAAAGTTAAGATTGAATATGATTATGATGTCATTATATATATAATAGAATCATTTATCAATTTATTATCTTTTTTTACATTAATTTAATAAGTATTTTTATTAAATGTGTTCTCAATAAAATGATGACCCCTTTTAAACTCATCTTATCCATTAGTGGGACAAGATCTATATTTCACTATGTAATGATCCCACTTTAGTGTTTATCTCATCAATTTTCTGTTTAAGTGTATAATTATCCCAATAATATCATATATGACTCTTAAAAGGTTAATTGAATAACATTATTTCTAATCCAATGTATGGATAAACTCAAAATAATTACTATAGTATCCTTTATAAGGGTTTCTTAGATATATTTAACCTAAATACTATAGTTGTATTTGGTTACCTAAATTTTAAGGTTATCCATTTTCATTATTCCTTTAACAATATAATACAAGAGTTCCCTACTTTAGCAGAATCTACTAGGTTAAATGATTGAGGTATTGACATGTGTTTGCTTTGGAAACAATATCATGCATAGTATTATTTTCAAGGGGATTTTAATATCATTATCTTATCTCATGTTACTATCTTTTTGTATACATGCTTTTAGTGATTTATTATGGAATATTATTCCATCTACCAAATAAATATATTTAAATCATATTGATGTGTAGCGCTTTACATGGATCATAGATTGTGTTACTAACCCAAATCAAATGAAAAATGCATTCATACATATCCAAATTCATCCCATACATATGGTATATAAAACCCTATCATGTAAAGGTTTGGATCATATGAGATTAGAAATCCCCACATGAGTAATCTTGGCACTATTGTAATGGCTTAGACCTCTCTGGTCCATTACTTTTCTGAAATTTGGTGTTTAAGGTGTTCTGGGAGGTCAAGGTGACTTATTCCCATCACTTTGAAAAATTTCTAGTTCATGAACTGTGTTTCCATAATAGTAGGCTATTTCCAACAGCATGTTATTTTTCTTTTCCAAATTTCTAGTTCATGAACAATGTTTCTAGAACAGTTGGTTATTTCCAACAGCAGGCTATTTTCCTTTGCCAAATTTCTAATTCATGAATAGTGTTTCCAGAACAGTAGGTCATTTCCCACAGTAGGCTATTTTCCTTTTCCAAATTTCTATTTCATGAAAAGTGTGTCTAGAAAAGTAGGCTATTTCCAACAGCAGGAAATTTTTCTTTTCCAAATTTCTAGTTCATGAATAGTGTTTCTAGAATAGTAGGCTATTTCCAACAGTAGACTATTTTCCTTTTCCAAATTTCTAGTTCATGAACTGTGTTTCCAGACCAGTGAGGCTCTACAATGTTTCCAGACCAGTGAGTTTTCTAGACTAGTGAAGTTCTACATTGTTTCCAAACCAGTGAGGTTTCCATAATAGTGAATCATCCAACACTTTGTCAAATTTCATGTTTGGTATACAATGTTTCCATCTTCCTACAGTTTGACCCCTATGACATTTCATTTGATGTAAAATTCATTTAAGGACTTGTTTTGAGGGATTTAAGGCCAAATCAAATCCCAAAACTCCTATATTAATTTTCCTAATGATCGGGATGCTTTTACTTGGTCAACCCATGTGGTTTAATGCAATATGATTTTAATGTAAAATCCAGTCTATCTTAAACCTCTACTCTCTTAAAACTTCTAAAGGGACAAGATATATTCCTTATTCTATCTTTTTTTTCCCTGGTGTGAGATGATCTAACATTTCCCTATTCCCTTATGGTATTTATGATTGAACCTTAATCCTTGGATCGTTTCCCCTTGAAGTTTCTTCCTGTTGCATGCGCACCCCCTATTTTTGTGTAAGCAGCAAGTGTCGATCCTTCATCGATATAAGGTATGATCTACCTCTGTTATTATGTTTTCTTTGATCCTTATCCTCATTTTTCTACTTTCCATGCTATGGCATGTGATCTCCATGCTTCTAATGGAGTTTTCTTGGATTTCGGATGGTTCGGCCGTGTCGCGGATTCCTGGGGTGGATGTAGTTGTCATGGGGGAGGAGATCATAATTCTTTGTGTGTATCGTCCTCATATAAAGAATGTCAATAACCGTTTGGGTTAGGGGATTCATTGATTCTCTTTTCTTTTACATGAAAATGTAGAGTTGTCATGTTTTAGACCACTGGATCATAATGTAATTGACATAATAAAAATTTGAATCAGATAAATAAATTGATATTGATTGTATGTTAATGCCTCTTGTTTTTCTAGATAGTGTGATATCTATTATTGCTTTGTTGAGATTTTCATTCTTCATGGAAATTGGTAAAGAATGTAAAGCCTAAAATTAATTGATAATTGTTTGGATAAAGATAAAGAGGCATTTAAATGAATCTTGTTGTTGTTGTGGTAATTTTATTTTAATCAAATTGATGCAATAAGCATCTTTAATAAATTTTTGATAGCTATGATAGCTTTATTTTTAGGTTACCTATAGTTGGAAACTAAAAATAATAAATCAGTTAATTATAGATGGATTAAAGAACTGGTTGTTTGATAAAAATATAATCCCTCATATGGTTCTGAGTTACCCTCTTGCTTGTAAAGGCCAAGATCCTTATGCTTGGAGCTGTGAGATCTCATTGTGTTTGAAGGTTGGATTCCTTGTTTAAGGGTTATGATCCAAATTGATATGATGTTTTTTTCCTACTTCTTCTATAGTGATGTGATCCTGGAATGATGTTGTGATATGTGGGGGCAGGTAGGCCTATTGGTTGTGGAAGCAGTTGACACCTAGAGTAGAGAGATGCATCTGTTTATGCATGTGGGTGTTGGGGAGGACACCAGAGATGATGAAATGGGTTGGATTTGATTGTTTGGATGGTTGTTGTTTCTTATTGGTTGTTTATCATCCTTATTTTCCCCAATTCTCAAGGAAACTGGTTTTCTTACCCTCCTTCCAAAAGGGGAGAAGACGCACGAGGTATGCCATGTGTTTTCCGTGTTTAGCTTATTGAGGGAGGATAGGTCTACGCTCTTGCTATAGGAAGCAGGGACTCGACGGGTAGTTCATCTACTCATCATGTTGATCCCCCTTGTGTTTTGTAGCCTAGTATGTTTTTCAATAATTCTTGGGAATATTGGAAAGTAATAATGTTGTTAATAAATTATTGAATAAATGATGTTAACCCATGGGGTTGGAACTTGCTGGGACGCAATGCTGAGGTTTCAATTTAAAGGAACAATGGACTTTGGGTCTGGTGATAATGAAAATAATGTGGAAATTGTTAATAGTTAGTTAATGTTTAAAGAATTAATAAACATAAAGTGAAAATAATAAAAAGGGAATGAAGAAATATAATCAAATTCTTGAAATGGTTGTGTGCTTATAGGATACCTAGTCTTAGAAGTGGCAGTCGGGAGTCCTGGAGATGTTAGTTGCAGTTGAGTATAAGACTAGGTTATTCCCATATTTTGGTTGTGATCTATATTATATTATGTACTTTTGTGTTTCTATGTGCTACTCCACCCCGTCAGTTATGGAAACTGGCACCCCGGGGATTCTGATCCCTAGGGGTGTTTTCCCCAACATTCTCATGGGAGGATGGATGGCTGACTACCCCCTTTGTCCCCACTCTCTCCTCTTGGTAGTTACTTGTGTGGTTGTCACAACTGTTAGTTTTCCCCATATATTTGTGTAGAGGGATGTAATGGCTTATGGTTATTCACACACATATATTTTGGATATAGTTTCCTGTGGACTACTATAGGTGTAACATATATAGGATGTAATGGCTTGAGGTATAATTTCTGGCATGTGATACACATTATGTGAGCTATGGTGGATCCCTAAAACTACCTGGTTACTTTTCTCATGTGGATGTGGTGGTTTTGTTTCATGAGGTTCATGTTGTGGTGCTTCACCCAGGTGCCTAAGGGAAAGCATTTTTGGAGAGAGATTCTTAGTACGTGTGATGTTGGAGAAAAGCGTCAAACCAGTGGGGAAGTGGTAGTGGGGTACCCTTGATATTATTTATTATATTATATACTGTTGTATGTGATACATGGTGAGAGTAGCCATGGTGAGGCTGGGAACTTAGTATACCTGTTTAGGTGACGAGTTAGTTTCACTTGTTTTTCACTGTGCTTTAGCATATTCTCTTTACTTTTGCATGAGAGGCCTATGGGAGGATCCTACTAAGTATACAGTTATACTCACCCTATCTATATAAACTGTTTTACAGGTCACATAGAGCAGGTTGGTGATCAGGCTGGTTACTACTAGCTTGGGGTTGCGGGATTTGTTCGGGGTTTTTGGTTACTGTTGTTTTTACCTTGTTTTTGTACTTTGTGTTTTTCCATTCAGTTATAGTAGTTTTGTATGACATTACATATGTGTACTTGGGTTTTCCTTTTATATTTTTGTCTAAGTTTGAGTTGGTTGGTGTCTGTATTATCCCTCTATATTGCATGTGTTCTCTTAAGAGGGTAATGCCTCCCATTTGTGTGCTTATTATACCCTTGGTGCTAGTCACCAACCTGAGGCCTACTGGAGGCAGGACTCAGGGGTCATTATCTCTCTTCTCACATTGCCGGACCAGGAGGGGTATGTAGGACCCCAAGACACCCTGAGAGGGGAGGGGTGAATCAGGGTGTCAACTTTTTCTTTTAAAAACAAGGATCTTGTTCCCACGTTGGTAGGAACTAGTTAAACTTGTATAATGGATAAGATTAGCAATGAAACATTCACATTCAAAGAGATGACACATCAATTTTTACTTGGTTCACCGCTAAGGGATACGTCCAAGGAGCATACGCCGACAAGTTGTCGGTCGTACCAAATTCCACTAATCTTCACTAGTTGTGGATTACAATGGTTCGGGCACAGTCACTCTGTCCTAGGCTCACTGCCTTTACAAAGGTTCATGGATAGCTCACTGCGTCCCTCTGGTCACTCCCATTGACTCCCCCTGGCTCACTGCCTTGGGTGAAGTCCCAGTCAGTTTATAGACGTGAGGGTCTCTTCAATAAATTTGCATATATGTCTTTGTCTCTACTCACCACGAGACTATGCTTGCTTTAGACTCTTGAATTGATTATCTTGAACACACTGAACCACTAATCCTGATAACCAAAATGCGTAAACACGTTTCACTGAGAATTGCGTGCAACACCTACCCTTTGCACGCAAGACCTTAATATTGTGCGCAAAATTTCCTTTTTCGCATGGAAAAATATTTCGCGCAACAACACCCTTTTTTGCGCAATTGAGTCTTTTATGCACCGCCCCGATTTTTATGAGCAACTCTTCCTTTTTCATGCATCCCAGAATTTTTCACACAAACTAGACTATTTCGCACAAACCCCTTTACGCGATCCTTTTACACGCATCAGACCTCGGACCTTCTCTAAGTCTTACACCATACGAAATGAGGGGGGTCACCTCTTATTTATAGGCGTCTGAGACCCCCACGCAAAAAACCCCCTGTGGCATGAAAAACTTCTCATCTAGCGCATAATCTTTCACACCGGTATCGTTTTTCGTGCACATCTCCAAATTTTTTGCGCAGCCCATTCCTTTTCCATTTTTTGATGTTCTAATTATGAAACACTATTTGCACGAAAAACCTCGATCTTCTATTTCGTGCACCACACTGTTTTTCACACCTAGCTCAACTATTTCACGTACAACCCTTATTTTTCATGCACCACTTCCTCTTTATGCGCACTTGATTTTACCAATAATCCATGTCTTCATTTTCTGATTTTGAGGCCCAAAAATTTGCAAACACTGGGAAACAGCACCACCTTCAATACTGTTGTCTACATGAACTGTATCATCACTTTACTAACACACATTTTTAACTTCCACTGAGGATTGACAACAAAGACAAACCATACTACAATTCATGCATGGAATAGCCATGGTTCCAACAATATCCCCCTTTGGGTTTTTTGGAAATCACCAAATAAATTCAATAGATCACCATCCACATGCAAACCAAAAACTCAAGACTCAACTCAGTCAACACTCTAAGTCTACATGAGCATTGATCGGTGTAGAAAACAAGAGAGGAAACTTGAATTGGGTTCCCATGTTTTGGAATTCTCAATGCCACCCAAGAAGCATTACATGCCCGATCATGCCTAAATTTATTCCTTTCTCCCCCATTGACAATAAACCCAAAGAATGGTAATTTGTTCATTGTTCAGCTCAAACCATACTCCCCCTGGATAGTATCTCCCCCAAAAACCTTCATTACATCCATAAATAGATAAAAATAGTTATCATAATCGGGAAGAGGGGATTTTTGTAACCTCCTTATACACTAGGAGGTGGCTGAACACTAAGCTTCAATCGATGTTTCTCAAACACAGCTGTTGACAGTGGATTAGTCCGGATATCAACCACTTTCTCATTAGTTCCCACACGATCCATTCTAATTTCCCATTGCTCAACTTTTTCTTCGATAAAGTGATACCTGATTTCAATATGTTTTGTACGAGAATGCTGAATAGGATTCTTCGTGAGATCAATTGCGCTCTTGTTATCACAGTAAATTACCATTGGTTGATTCACCTCATAACCAATATCTGTTAGTTATTGCTTCATCCATAGTAGTTGAGTTCATGCCTTTGTGGCGGATATATACTCAGCTTCAGCAGAACTAAGAGAAGTACTTTCTTGTTTTTTTCTCAACCAGCCAACACATTTCTTCCCAATATAGAAGGCTCCACCACTGGTGGACTTTCTGTCTAATACATCACCAGCCCAATCAGCATCAGAAAATGATAATAATTAATTATCCCCGCCTGTAGTAAAGTATAACCCAAAGTTATGTGTACCTTGAATGTACCTCATGATTCTTTTTACTACCTCCATATGTTCCCCATTTGAATTACTCTGAAAGCAGGATGCAAGACATATTGCAAAGACAATATCTGGCCATGTCGTTGTCAGGTACAGTTGGATCCCAATGATCCTCTTGTACATAGTGGGATCTACAGATGTCTCATCCTCATGTTTTCCATGTTTAGTTCCAACTGCAATTGGAGTTGACATTGGTTTGGAGTCTTGCATATTAAACTTCTTCAGCAGCTCTCTTGAATACTTTTCCTGAGAAACGAAAGTGTACCCCTTCTTGTGAATCACCTGCAGCCCCAAGAAATATGAGCCCTCCCCAATCATAGACATTTCAAATTATGATTTCATGTGATTGGAAAATTCATCCACTGATTTCTGTCTACTGCCACCAAATATGATATCATCAACATAGACTAGAACCATGAATTGATCTTTTGAATAATTCTTCACATATAGATTGTGATCTACTCCTCCTCTTTTGAATTCCATATCCTTGAGATATGAGTCCAGCTGAGAATACCATGCTCGTGGTGCCTGCTTCAAACAATATAGATCTTTCTTCAGTTTGCAGACCTTTGTTTCATCAGTACCAAGAAAAAAACCCACTGGTTGTTCAATGTAGACTTCTTCTTCGAGTACTCCATTCAGGAATGTTGTCTTGACATCCATTTTATATACTTTATATCCTCTTTTGAGTGCCATGGCAAGGAAAATCCTGATTGACTCCAGTCTAGCCACTGGAGAAAAGGTTTCTTCAACATAAACACCTTCAATCTGAGAGTATCCTTTACATACCAATCGTTCCTTGTTTCTAATAACACTTCCATGCTCATCAAACTTGTTCTTGAAGATCCATTTTGTACCAATCACATTGTGACCTTAGGGTCTCTAGAAAAGATCCCATGTCTAATTTTTTTCAATCTGTTCTAACTCTTCATTCATGGCTTTTACCCATGATTCATCCTTTGCAGCTTCTTCAAATGTGGATGGCTCTACAACTGATAGATATATAGACTACGTTTTATTCCTCATCCTCCCTGTTTGTGTGGGTGCACTCCTATCCCCAATTATGTTAGATGGATCAATCTCAGCTCTTTGATTTCTCCTGTGATGTTGAGTTGCATTCTCTCCAGCCAGAGTTCTTCAGATTCTTCTTCTTAGTCAACATCATGATGTGACTGTTGAGTGTTTTGTACAACTTCCTCTATTTTTGTATTTGTGTTTTCTCTATGTTCACTTTCTTCTTCACTTTCTATCACATCAACATATGACGTCCTTGAAGCATTTGTGTTTTTCTATTTGATTATCTTAACATCACTTCTTTCCACAATCCTTCCTAATCACTTGTTGAAACACTTGTAGGATTTGTTGTTCATTGGATACCCACGAATAATTACTTCATCTACATTGTCACCAAACTTCTTTTGATTTCCTTCTTTATTTCGGATGAAACATTTTCTTCCGAAAACATGAAAGTATTTCAATAAAGGCTTCCTTCCATGCCACAATTCATATGGTGTCTTCGTTTCCCCCATATAAAGCCCTGTTCCATTCTGAATGTGAACTGCAGCTTTAACATCTTCCTTCTAGTAATGGTGAGAGATACCACTCTCAATCAGCATAGTCTTGGCTATGTTGTTGACTTGTCGATTCCGGCACTCAAGAACTCCATTTTGTTGTGGAGTTCTCACAGCAGCTACCTCATGCTGTATTCCATGTTTTTCTAGGTAGTTCTCAAAGTCAATGGACGTGTATTCCCCTCCATTATCATATCTTAAAACATTGATTATTCATCCAGTATCATTATCGGTGATTTTCCGATATGTTTTCATGTAGTCGAGCACTTGTCATTTCCTGTGAATGACCATTACACATGTCATTCTACTGTAATCATCAATGAAAAGGACAAAGTACCTTTCTCCATGAGTTCCGACAACATTTATCATCCCACATACATCTGTATGAATTAGATCAAGAAGATGAGATTCCCTTTTCTTCTTTGGCCGATATAAACTACAGACCATCTTTCCATGAATTCAAGAATCACAATATTTCTCACACTCACGCTTCAGGTTAGTAATATCCATGACAATATTCAATTTTGATATTTTCTCCATGTCTTGTTGATTGATGTGTCCCAGTCTCCTATGCCACAAATTGTTTTCTTCTTCAATAGTCATGTAGCAAAAAATTTCTTTACTATCAACATAATACAGGTTTCCTTCTGTTCCGCATCCCTTTATAAATGAATTGCTTGTCTTTCCCTTGATAGTGCAGTCTTTCTGATTAAAAGTAACAATAAGTCCCGAGTTACAAAGTTGACTCACGCTGGGTATATTATGATGTAAAGACCCGTAAAATTCAAGGAAATTTTTTTTCTTAATTTTCTTGGGAATTTTACAAGAACGCAGTTTCTGAAGGCACCTGATTCTGAGGCCCGGTGTGCCCGGAATCATTTTCCAAAGTTTAGCTCGGGTACGTTCAGTGAACAAACAAGTGGGTTTTCCTAACTTTTGAACCGGTGCTCAGAATCCAAATTCGAGGACACCGATGTAATCGCAGTGCTGGTAATTGCTTAGAAACACCTTTTCCGGAGTTGTGTTTTCTCGGGTGTAGTTATTAAATTTTGGGGTTAAGTAAAGGAATAAAATAAAAGTGGTACAACCAATTTTATTTTATTTTTGTTTAACCTAAGCTAAGTGGATGAAGTGGGACCCACAATATCCTACCCACTAGGTAGGATAATTATGAGGTGGGACCTACACGAGCCCCACCGTTTCTTTCTTCCTAAACCCCCTCCTTTAATAAGGTAACGCACCCGAACCCCCATTAATTGGAAGTCAACCCTTGCGTTTATCTATTTATGAAACACCTCTATTAATTGGGCGGTTTAAACATTGCAATTAATTCAATTATTTGTTTGTTTTGTTTTTGATTTTCAAAATGCATGGCTTGAGAAATAAAATAAGGCAAACTCTTATTTTATTAAGGGTTGTTGGGTTGTGATAGGCTTGGGAGAATTTGCTCAAGTTCTTGAAGTTCTTCTTCCTCGCGAAGAACGCGAAGAACGCCGACCTCCAACGAAGGTCGACAAGAACGTCGGATCCTCAGAGATCGACGACGCGGCGCCGACGAATCTTTTCTCCGCGACGTGACGATCCTCCTTCGGCGAAGCCTCCTTCCGCGACGTGCATCCCACGATGAGCCTTCGTTCAACTACGCTCGAGGTAGGGGATTTTTGTTTTTGTTCGTGAATACTTCCATTGTTGTTCTTCGTGAAACTTTGTCGCTTGCTATCGATTAACGGGAGGGGGCTGGACTGCACAAACATGGCCGACCCTCCTCCCTTGTAATTTGTGTTGATGTGGTTCGATGGAAAGTGGCGCGGTGCAACGGCACCGTGCGGGAACATACGGCAAGGGTGTGTGGCGCCGTCGTGCCGCGCCGTTGAAGTCGAACAACGGTGCGGCACCGTCGCACCGCGCCGGAGGACCTCGAAGGAACCTCAAAGACACCACGGCCGGAGTGGGGCCGCGGCAGAGGGGCGTGGTGACATCGTGCCACGCCGGACGGACCAAGGCCGCAGCGGAGCAGGGACCGACGGCCGGTTCCAGGCCGCTGTCGTCGGAGCAGGGGGACCGGCCCATGCTGGTCCCGTGGCGGCAGCAGCCGGCCGGTCAGAGGAGGAGCCGGGGGTTATGACCCCCGACTGGCCAGACAAGAGCAGCCCCCCACATGGGGTCCGCGGTTACGAACAGGTGGGGGGCAGCCCCCCCCCCCCCCCCCCGCACCCCAAACGCTCGGCCGTTTCAGCCGAGCCACCTGGCCCGCGCGCCGGGCTGAGCCGCCAAGCCAGGTCACGCCCTAACTGGGCCGCGCCCCAGCGGGCCGGACTCGGACCCTGATCAGGTCGACCCGGTTCGGGCCGACCAAGGGGGTCTCGGGCCGGATCGGTCCGAGCCCGAAACCCCCACTTCCGGACCTCTTTTGGTCTTTTTCCCATAACTTGGGCTAAGGACCTTCGATCGACGCACCGTCAGCAGCGATATGATACTTTGATCAAGACGGTCATTTCGATATATTACGCTCAAGGTTTCAGAGTACTTTGGGTTTGGCCGGGTGGTTCGAGCACGAAACCAACCGGGCCCTCGGAGCGGAAACTCTTATAACTTGAGCTCCGGACGTCCGATTGATGTGCCATTGACTTTGATGGATTCCTCTTAGTGAGACAAACCTTTTGGATTACTCCGCTCGAGGTTTGGATGTAGTTGGAGTATGGTTGGGTTGGTTTTGACTTAAAAACCAACCGGTCCCCTAGAACGAAAAAGCAAATAACTCTAAGACTGAGCGTCTGATTGACGCATCGTCTGTGACGTTGAGTTCCTGTTGACGATTCGGAACTTTTGGATACATCAACTCCAGACTATGTGTCAGTTGATGTATCATCCCCTCGGCTCATGGAGCGGACCCTCCTGAACGAGCTTTCTGTGTGCGGGAACCCTAGAGCTGGCTGCGACTACGACGACGATGACGACTGTACAGAAATCCTCCATGGATTCGATGACGATGACTACAGCACTGAGCAATCCTACATGGATCAGTGCTACTAATCATGTGTGGGTCAGATCCTGTGTGGGTCAGCGCTCAGCGGTCCTGTGTGGGCCAGCGCCTACAAATCTTGTGTGGGTCTGATCCTGTGTGGGTCATTGCGGGGGTTAGTTACCTATCGATCCTTTGTGGGTCATTACGGGGGTTAGTTACCTATCGATCCTTTGTGAGTCATTGTGGGGGTTAGTTACTTATCGATCCTTTGTGGGTCATTGCGGGGGTTAGTACCTATCGATCCTGTGTGGGTCCGACGGCTTAGATGAATCAGTGGCTACATCTGATCATCTCTATCATCATATGAAGATGTATACCTGTGTGAGCTGAATCTTGATTTGCTTTCCTATGTGTATTGTGTTGTGTTATCCTGTGTGGATGTGATCGAACTTGGGCTCGGATGTTGGAGCTGAACTAGAATTGATAACTTAGGTATATGTATGGGCATATACCTAAGTAGTGTCAGATGTTACTTCGTGATTGTATCTTTCCTTTGTGGATTATCCTTTGTGGATTTTGGGAGACCTTCGGGGGTCTCGGGGTCCCTACTACGTATATTATACCCACCTCTGCAACGGATATGCCCGCACTATGTTGTGTTGGTTGCAGACAACGGATAGTGCTGATCGTGGTTGAGGCTTGCGGAGCAGGTCGGTAACTGGAGGTGGACCACTGGGCGGGATGTACACGGAGCGGACGGCTGGACCCGAGGAGTTGAGGTGGTTATCTGTACCCACCCTTCAGGTGGGAGTACCAGAGGACGGCTCGAAGTTACTGGTTTACTTTCAGTTGTTATACTTTCTTTCCAGTTGTACTTTAATTTCAGTTTGGGTTAGTATTCTGGCCCATTTACTTTCCGCACTTACTTGTACTCAGTTTACTTAGTGTTTACTTCTACTGGATTACTCTGTGGTGTTTGTTTACTTTTAAAGAAAATGTCTTCCCTCTTTGTTGGGGTTTACGCCTTGGTGATAGTTGCCAACCCTTGGCCTATGGAAGGCGGGCTTGGGGTAGTCACGGCACGAGCCTCGAGCACGGGTCGTGACAAATTGGTATCAGAGGAGTTCGGTTCTACCGCAGAACTCAGGACTCTAATCTTTTTTCTATGTGAAGCAATAGTGTTAAGAGTATTGAGTGTGGTTTTCAGTCCAGGGAGTCCAGTGTTGGTGCGGCAGCCGACGTATCCGTACACCAGGACCCTGACATCTGATTTCCGACTTAATGCACGAAAACATTGATTGCATGTGTGTTTCAAGTTTTCTTTGTGATTACTTTATGTCAGCTCACCAGGTATACTATTTGAGCATGGTGCACCTGTTTCTTTTCAGGATGGCCCCACGATGGCATCCAGCTAGGGTTCCGAGTGTTGTGCGTGACGACAGCCCACCGAGCGACGAGGCCTCGGTATAGGGCCCTTTGACAGCAGAGGCACCGGCGGTACCTCTACCCGCCGAGCCACCGATGCTACCAGCCCCAGCCGGTGAAGATGCACGTCGCTTTAGTGAACTGAATGAGTTTCAGCGTCAGCGACCACCCAGGTTCCACGGGGAGACAGACCCTCAGGCCACCGAGGATTGGCTGGAGGAATTTGTACGAGTTTTCAGGTTAGTGAGGACAACAGCAGACCTCATGGTGATCCTCGCAACGAGCCTCCTGCACGCTGCAGTAGGCAGATGGTGGAGCTTGATTCTCTGGGTGCATGACGAGGCATCTCTCCTCTAGACGGACTTTGAGATCCTCTTCCGCTCGGAGTTCGTCCCAGCCACCCTCCGTGCGGTGTGCATCCAGGAGCTTCTACAGCTGCGGCAGGGTAGCTTGACGGTCGCCCAGTACTCGGCGAGATTTACAAATCTCTCACGCTATTCGACGGATATGGTACGGGACCCATTCTTCCGGGCCCGGACCTTCGAGTAGGGATTGAGGTAGGAGATCAGGGCATCGCTGATCTCCCTTAGCATTCCGACACAGGCAGGGGTACTGGAGTGAGCCCTTCTCATCGACATCTTTATTACTGAGCCTACACCAGCAGCGAGACCTACCACAGGGCGGCACATAGTAGAGTATTCTACAGCTGGCAGTCGATGGATGACACATGGGTCCAGGAGGACCAGACCCTCAGGCGGACGACCTCAGGACACTGGCTCAGTGGTGCGGGGCACACAGCGCAGAGCCAATCTTTCGAGAGGCAGACAGTGCTACGCTTGCAGCGGGCAGGGCCACATGGCTCATGACTGCCCGACCCGCCGTACCGAGGAGTAGCAGATGATTGAGGGACCACCCAGGCAGAGGCACAGGGTCAACTGTGGTGGTCCACAGGGAGCAGGAGGATGAGGCAGAGGAGCTGGCCGAGCAGTAGGTGGTGGGCGACGCTTTGAGGCTCTACCACCACCACCACCAGGAGGCCCACCCATACCATAGGGAGCTGGCGGGCAGAGACAGGTATAGCTCCAGGCAGCGGAGGCCTATGACCACGGAATGCTAGAGATGATTCGAGGTACTATCTGTGTCTATTCCACCCTTGCTGCAGTTCTTATAGACACAAGAGCAAGCCATTCTTTCATAGTCGCTGCCCTTGTTCAGAGCTCGTAGATTCTGACAGAGCTGTTGGCTCGATCCTTACGGCTAGAGACTCCTACAGGAGTAGAGTCAATAATTACGCACTGGTGCTGGCAGTGTGAGCTTACTCTAGGAGGAGAGAGTTTCGGCTGGAATCTTCTTGTAGCGGCGTCGAGGCCTTATGACATCATATTGGGCATGGATTGGTTATCTACAGTCCATGCTCAGATCTACTGTATTAGGCACAAGGTGCAGTGTGTACGCACCGACGGGAGCAGGTTCACCTTCACCAGTGAGATGGGAGCCTTCACAGCACAGGATGGAATCACACAGAGGAGAGGACAACCCATCACTCATCAGTTGGTTAGCCTCATCCTAGGAGCATTTGACGTGCGGAGTCCTGGTTTTCCTATAGTGGTGGATCAGTATGCAGACGTTTTCCCCGACGACGTTCTAGGACTAACTCCTCACAGAGAGGTAGACTTTTATATTGATTTGTACCCCGGGATAGCCCCGATATCCACCACAGCATATCAGATGGCTCTCGCCGAGCTTCGAGAGCTACGATTACAGTTGGAGGACTTGCAGGGAAAGGGATTCATCTGACCCAGTGTTTCACCCTGGGCTTCCCTGATATTGTTCGCCATGAAGGCGGATGGGAGCTTGCGACTTTGTGTTGACTATTGTCTCCTGAACCAGGTGACAGTGAGGAAAAAGTATCTGCTACCAAGTATTGATGACCTCTTCGATCAGATCAACGGAGAATGGTGGTTCTTGAAGATAGACCTCAGGTCAGGCTATCATCAGCTCAGAGTTCAGGATGAGGATGTGCAGAAGACGGCCTTCAGATGTTGGTATGGCTACTATGAGTTCTTGGTTATGCCATTCGGCGTAACCAATGCTCCAGCAGTGTTCATGGGCCTCATGAATAGGATCTTTCAGCCATACCTCGATCGATTTGTCGTGGTCTTCATCGACGACATTTTGATATACTCGATGACTGAGGAGGAGCACGCCTACCACTTGCGGGTTATACTGGACACACTTCGAGAGCACTATCTTTATGGTAAGCTCTAGAAGTGTCAGTTATGGATATGTGAGGTCCACTTCTTGGGACACTTCATCTCTGAGGTGGGAGTTGTGGCGGACCCTATGAAGATCGAGGCAGTGCTAGCTTGGGAGCTACCCAGGAGCGTGATGGAGGTGCGGAGTTTCTTGGGACTAGCTGGGTACTACCGGAGATTTGTGCCAGACTTCTCCAGAGTTGTGGCACTGCTTTAATCTTTGACGAAGAAGGGGAAACCCTTCGTGTGGACAGACAGATGTCAGCAGAGCTTCCAGGAGCTGAGATAGAGATTGACCAGTGCACCTATCTTGAGGCTACCGGAGGAGGGAGTAGGGTACGTAGTTTACTGCGATGCATCAGGGACCAGACTCGGATGTGTCCTGATGTAGGAGCGGGTAGTGATTTCCTACGGATCATGTCAGTTGAGGCAGAATGAGCAGAACTACGCTACCCATGACCTGGAGTTAGCAGCAGTGGTCTTCGCTCTGAAGATGTGGCGACACTATCTGATGGGTGAGTGCTTTACAGTCTATTCTGACCATCAGAGTCTCAGGTACATATTCTCACAGAAGGACCTGAACCTGAGACAGTGGCGATGGCTCGAGTTCCTCCAGGATTATGACTTTGAGATAGTCTATACTCCTAGAAAATGGAACGTAGTAGCCGATGCTCTCAACAGGAGGACGGGCATTCATCTACTTGGGGAGGCGACAGAGCAGCTAGCCACTTTGCAGATATCCTTCATGGATAGAGATGGAGTAGCCTTTCTTCAGTCACTCACAGTCACTTCTCCACTACTGCAGCGGGTAAGAGAGGCATAGCGTGGGGACGCCGACTGTGAGACGTGGCGTGCGTATATATCCTTAGGATAGTCACCTGATGGATTCCCTTTAGGAGGAGAGCACGACGTCCTTTTCAGAGGACTTACTTTGGTAGTAGTTTCTTTACAGGAGGAGGTGCTGAGAGAGTTTCAAACTTCCCCTTTGGCAGTACATCCTGGAGTGGCGAAGATATACCAGGACCTCAGACGACATCACCGGTGGCTGGGTATGAAGAAGGTTGTGGCAGAGTTCGTTTCTCGATGCCTCAACTGCCAGCAGGTGAAGGCAGAGCACCAGGTACCAGCAGGCTTGGTACAGCCCTTGGAGGTCCCGGAGTGGAAGTGGGACGGCATATCTATGGACTTCGTGACTAGAGTTCCACGCAATTCTAGAGGTCATGACTCCATTTGGGTGATTGTCGACCGACTCACCAAGTCGGCCCACTTCTTACCCATCAGAGAGCAGGGCTCAGTGGAGAGATTGGGACGTCTCTATATTCAGGAGATTGTACGGCTTCATGGTGTTCCATCGTCCATCATCTCCGATCGAGATGCTCGCTTTACTTCCCGGCTTTATAAGGGGTTGTAGGAGGTATTCGGGACGTAGCTACATCTGAGCACCGCCTTTCACCCCCAGACAGATGGTCAGATGGAGAGGACCATTCAGACTCTCGAGGACATGCTCCGTGCATGTGTCATCGACTTTTGTCATAGCTGGGAGGACCACCTACCCTTGGTGGAGTTTACGTACAACAACAGCTACCACTCCACCATTGGGATGACACCATACGAGGCGTTCTACGTCCGACCATGCAGACCACCGCTGTGCTGGACAGACACTGGGGAGTCAGCACTTGTGGGACCGAAGATAGTCCAGGCCACGACAGAGAGGGTCCAGGTCATCCAGGAGAAAATGAGGATAGCTCAGAGCCGGTAGAAGTCTTATGCTGACAGGAGGCGGAGGCCACTGGAGTTCGAGTATGGAAACCACGTCTTCTTGCGGGTCTCACCTCGACGTGGATTATGGAGATTTAGCCGAGGCGGCAATTTTTCTCCACGCTTCATCGGACCATTCCAGGTCCTCAACAAGATTGGCGAGGTGGATTATCGCCTGGCTCTACCACCTCAGTTGCACCGGGTGCACGACGTCTTCCACGTATCCCAATTGAGGAGATATGTGCACGACCCGACGCATATCATTGACCATGGGGAGCTGGACATTGATGATGGGGAGACTTTTGCGGAGGTCCCGGTGGAGATTGAGGATCGACACGAGCGGGTCCTACATGGATGGTCTATTCGTCTAGTTCGCATCATATGGCAGCACGGGAACCTTCAGGAGAGCACTTGGGAGCAGGAGGATCAGATGCGTGCTCAGTACCCACATTTGTTTCCCTAGTTTATGATGTATCTTTACGGGGACGTAAATCCCTGAGGTGGGAGTGATGTAAAGACCCTTAAAATTCAAGGAAATTTTTTTTCTTAATTTCTTTGGGAATTTTACAAGAACGCAGTTTCTGACGGCACCTGATTCTGAGGCCCGGTGTGCCCGGAATCATTTTCAAAAGTTTAACTCGGGTACGTTCAGTGAAAAAATGAGCGTGTTTTCATAACTTTTGAACCGGTGCTCGAAATCGAAATCTGAGGACACCGATGGAATCGCAGCACCGGTAAATGCTTAGAAACACCTTTTCCGGAGTTGCGTTTGCTCGGGTGTGGTTTTTAAATTTTGGGGTTAAGTAAAGGAATAAAATAAAAGTGGAACAACCAATTTTATTTTATTTTTGTTTAACCTAAGCTAATTGGATGAAGCAGGACCCACAATATCCTACCCACTAGGTAGGATAATTGTGAGGTGGGACCCACATGAGCCCCACCGTTTCTTTCTTCCTAAACCCCCACCTTTAATAAGGTAATGCACCAGCACCCCCATTAATTGGAAGTAAACCCTTGCATTTATCTGTTTATGAAACGCCTCTATTAATTGGGCAGTTTAAACATTGCAATTAATTCAATTATTTGTTTGTTTTGTTTTTGATTTTCAAAACACATGGCTTGAGAAATAAAATAAGGCAAACTCTTATTTTATTAAGGGTTGTTGGGTTGTGAGAGGCTTGGGAGAATTTTCTCAAGTTCTTGAAGTTCTTCTTCCTCGCGAAGAACGCGAAGGACACCGACCTCCGACGAAGGTCGACAAGAACGCCGGATCCTTGGAGATCGACGACGTGACGCTGACGAATCTTTTCTCCATGATGCAACGATCCTCCTTCCGCGATGCCTCCTTCCGCGACGTGCATCCCGCGATGAGCCTTCGTTCAACTATGCTCGAGGTAGGGGATTTTTGTTTTTGTTCATGAATACTTCCATTGCCGTTATTCGTGAAACTTTGTCGCTTGCTATCGATTAACGGTAGGGGGCCAGACCGCACAAACACGGCCGACCCTCCTAACTTGTAAGTTTTGTTGATGTGGTTCGAAGGAAAGCGGCGCGGTGCAACGGCACCGTGCGGGATTATACAGAAAGGGTGCGCGGCGCCTTCGCGCTGCCCTAGACGGACCAAGGCCGCGGCTTAGGCCGTGGCGGAGCAGGGATCGGCGGCCGGTTCTGGGCCACCGGCGTCAGAGAGGGGGACCAACCCATGCCGGTCCCGTGGCGGCAGCAGCCGGCCGGCCGGAGCGGGCCGGCCGGTCAGAGTAGGAGCCGGGGGTTACGACCCCCTGCTGGCCAGACAAGAGCGGCCCCCCAAATGGGGGCCGCGGTTACGAACAGGCGGGGGGCAACGCCCCCCCCCCCCCCCGCACCCCAAACACTCGGCTGTTTCGGCCGAGCCACCTGGCCAGCGCCATCGCGCCGGGCCGAGCTTCCAGGCCAGATCGCCAGGCTAGGCCGCCAGGGCGGGCCACGCCCAAGACGGGTCGGGCCGCGCCCAGGCCGGGCTGGGCCACGCCAGCTGGGTCGGGCCGCGCCCAAGCAGGCCGACCTAGGGGGTCTCGGGCCGGATCGGTCCGGGCCCGAAACCCCCACTTCCGGACCTCTTTCGTTCTTTTGCCCATAACTTGGGCTACAAACCTCTGATCGATGCACTATCAGCGTCGATGCGATCCTTGGATCGAGATGGTCGTTTCGATATATTATGCTCAAGGTTTTTGAGAACTTTGGGTTCGGCCGGGTTGGTTCGAGCACGAAACCAACCGAGCCCTCGGAGCGGAAACGCTTATAACTTGAGCTCCAGACGTCTGATTGATGTTTCGTCGACATTTATGGATTCCTCTTAGTAAGAAGGACCTTTTGGATTACTCTGCTCGAGGTTTGGATGTTGTTGGAGTATGGTCGGGTTGGGTTTGACTTAAAAACCAACAGGGCCCCTGGAACAAAAAAGTCAATAACTCTCAGACCGGGCGTCCGATTGATGCACCATCTGTGACATTGAGTTCCTGTTGACGATTCGGAACTTTTGGATACATCAACTCTGGAATATGTGTTAGTTGATGTATCAGCCTCTCAGCTCGTGGAGCGGACCCTCCCGAACGATTTTTCTATGTGCGGGAACCCTGGAGCTGGTTGCAACTGCGACGACGATGACGACTGTAAATAAATCCTCCATGGATTCGACGGTGACGACTACAACACTCAGCGATCCTACGTGGATCAGTTCTACCAATCCTATGTGGGTCAGATCCTATGTGGTTCATCACTCAGCGGTCCTGTGTGGGCCAGCGCCTACAGATCCTGTGTGTGTCTGATCCTGTGTGGGTCATTGCGGGGGTTAGTTACCTATCGATCCATTGTGGGTCATTGCAGGGGTTAGTTACCTATCGATCCTTTGTGGGTCATTGCGGGGGTTAGTTACCTATCGATCCTTTGAGGGTCATTGCGGGGTTTAGTACCTATCGATCCTTTGTGGGTCCGATGGCTTAGATGAATCAGTGGCTACATCTGATCATCTCTATCATCATATGAAGATGTATACCTGTGTGAGCTGAATCTTGATTTTCTTTCCTATGTGGATTGTGATGTGCTATCCTGTGTGGATGTGATCGAACTTGGGCTCGGATGTTGGAGCCGAACTGGAATTGATAACTTAGATATATGTATGGGCATATACCTAAGTAGTGTCGGATGTTACTTCATGATTGTATCTTTCCTTTGTAGATTATCCTTTGTGGATTCTAGGAGACCTTCAGGGGTCTCGGGGTCCCTACTGAGTAGCTTATACTCACCCCTGAACGGGCTATGCCCGCACTATGTTGTGTTGGTTGCAGACGACAGATAGTGCTAATCATGGTTGAGGCTTGCGGAGCAGGTCGGTACCTGGAGGTGGACCACTAGGCAGGACATACACGGAGCGGACGATTGGACCTGAGGATCTGAGGTGGTTATTTGTACCCACCCTTCAGGTGGGAGTACCAGAGGACGGATCGACATTGCTGCTTTACTTTCAGTTGTTGTACTTTCTTTCCAGTTGTACTTTACTTTTAGTTTGGTTTTGTATTCTGGCCCATTTACTTTCCACACTTACTTGTACTCAGTTTACTTAGTTTTTACTTCTACTGGCTTACTCTGTGGTGTTTGTTTACTTTTAAAGGCAATGCCTTCCCTTTTTGTTGGGGTTTACGCCTTGGTGCTAGTCGCTAACCCCTGGCCTATGGAAGGCGGGCATGGGGTAGTCACGGCACAGGCCCCGAGGACAGGTCATGACATATGATGTATGCCATATACATAAAGGACTTAAGTCTTCTTTTTCTCTCCATTAGCTAATTCAGTACTTCCACTACCTTTGATTTTCCGAGCTCCATCATTACCAAATTGAACTGTTCCATCCACCTTCCTTTTGATATATGTTAACAGTCCAGCATTACCTATCATATGGGATGAACAACCACTATCCAAAATCCAAGTATTGTTTCTTTTTGTATCTTTGAGGGCCACCTCTGCAAGGTTATATTTCTCAATCTTCTTCCTTTCTTTCCCTGAGACATTTGAATGAGTACAGAGCACTGATGGCCTTTCAATTATCTCATCTATGTACATTGGTTCTTCATAGTTGAAGTCTTCTTCGATAAGAGAAAAGTTGTTTGAATGATCAACACTATCTTGTCAATCAGATTTTACTTGTCTTGAATTCTGGTATGAGGTGTCCATGTCCCTTCTCTGCCTGCAATTAACAGCCTTATGACCAAAGTTAGAGCAACTAAAATAGTATCCATAGAAACTATTTCTTCTATAAGATGGAGGATATGAACTCAGTCTCCTCCGTTGATATCTCAGATCTTCCCCATTCAAGTAGCTTCTTGTCTCATTGCAATACGACATGGTATGGACTAGGTAGCCACAGAACTGACACTTCATGATAGGAAATGTCTTTTCACTTGAATTTCTCCTCATACTTTCTTCCTTGGGAGAATAGTTGGACTACCTATCATTTATGAATGTGTGAGGATAATTTTCAGTTCTCCTTTTAGTTTGGATTGAGGGTTTCTTTTTCAGAACATCAAGAAATGTTTCAACATGTCCATCTTTCATCTTGTCTTTCTTTTGGATCTATTTACTTCTAGAAGTTGATGTCTCAGCTTCACATCCAATTCCACTCTTTCCCATGCAAGCGGGTCTTTGATCACTCATGATTTTTCTAAACCCATCTGAACCACTCTTGGCTCTTGCCAGTAATTCTACATCTGAGAATCTTCCAAACTGTATTTTCTTCCTTGATTATTTTGAAATTGATTCAGTATCAAGTTTACTCCTAAGAGTAACAACTTCCTCCTCAATACCCTCAATAGTCTTGGATTTTTCTTCTAGTCTGGAGGTGAGGTCATTGATGACCTTTGCCTGCTCTTCAATTCTCAGCTTTAGATCCACTACATCATCATTACTTTCAAGAATTATAGACTTTACTTTCACCAATTATTCCAATCGTTCAATTTCAACTTCAAGTTGATCAACATATTTAGTTTATTCTTCTACAATTGATTTCTAATTATTTCAACTCTTACATTTAATCTTAATCTTGCTAACAGCATCCTTAAGTTGCAAATCGGGATCTGTACTAGTTTTTAACTGATTTTCTCCACTAGTATCTTTTGATTTTTCAACAGTGGCCATCATGGAAGTATGTTTCCCAGTTTTAAATTCTGGTTCTTCTTCATCATAGAATTAATTATCATCATCTTCTTCTTCACAGACAAAACTCTTTTTCAAAACTTTCTTTCCATATTTGAAGTCTCCTTTCTTAAAAAACCTTTTTGGAGGCTTCTCAGTGTTTTCAGCATCTCTATCATCATCATCGATCTTTCTTAAGCACTAAGAAGCAATGTTCCAGACTTTTCCACAATGAAATCAAGCTAGAGGTAACTTCCCTTTGAATTTACATTTTTCCATCTGGAACTTCTTAGCAATGAGAGAAAGAATTTCTTTTTCCTCATCATCTTCACAACTACTGTCTTTTGAGATTTTTAGTTTATCCATGTATTTGAACGCCATTTCCTTTCTTACTCATGTAGTATCATCTTATGGGTTGACTCTCATTTCATATGCCACTAATTTTCTCAACAGATCATCCAAAGAAAGTTTGGAAAGATCTCTTTCCTAAAGGGCTAACACCTTTTAATTGTACAGGGGTGGTAGTCTTCTCAGTATTTTCTTCACAATGTCAATGTCTCTGATTTATTCTCCTAGGCCCTGAATTGCTTCAACCACTTCAGTAATTTGATTGAAGAAGGATTCTGCATTCTCATCTGGATGCATCTTCAGATCATCGAACCTATTGTGTAGCACTTGTAGTTTTTCCTCCTTCACATTGTTATCTCCTTCATAAATATTTTCATGTTTATCCCAGATGGAATTTTCTGAGGTGTAACTCATCACTTTTAGATAGATCTGATAAGAAAGTGATGCGGTGAGAGCATTCTGTACTTTAACATCTGCATCAAGAATTTTCCTATCTGCATCAGTCATAGCCAGCCCTGTTGGATCAGAAACATTAATAAATTACACAATAGAAAACAAAACTTCTATTCCAAGGGATCTTAAATTATATCTCATTCTGTTCTTCCAGAACTGTAAATTACTTCCATCGAAGAGAGGGACTCCTCTGACATTGACTGCATTCTCCATGACGACAAAGGATAGATTCAACACCAGCAATCTGCCTCTGATACCACTTGTAGGACCTCGGGACACCCTGAGAGGGGAGGGGTGAATCAGGGTGTCAACTTTTTCTTTTAAAAACAAGGATCTTGTTCCCATGTTGGTAGGAACTAGTTAAAAATGTATGATGGATAAGATCAGCAATGAAACATTCACATGCAAAGAGATGACACAACAATTTTTACTTGATTCACCGCTAAGGGCTACGTCCAAGGAGCATACACTGACAAGTTTTCAGTCGTACCAAATTCCACTATTCTTCACTAGTTGTGGATTATAATGGTTCGGTTACAGTCACTCTATCCCAGGCTCACTACCTTTAGAAAGGATCATGGATAGCTCACTGTGTCCCTCGGGTCACTCTCGTTAACTCCCCCTGGCTCACTGCCTTTGGTGAAGTCCCAGTCAGTTTATAGACGTGAGGGTCTCTTCAGTAGATTTTCATAGATGTCTTTGTCTTTACTCAGCACGATACTATTCTTGCATCGAAGTCATGAATTTAAGCTCTTGAACACACTGAACCACTGATCCTGATAACCAAAATGCATAAACAAGTTTCACTGAGAATTGTGTGCAACACCTACACTTTGTGCGCACGACCTTACTATTGCGCACAAAATTTCCTTTTTCGTGTGGAAAAATATTTCTTGCAACAACACCCTTTTTCACACAACTGAGTCTTTTATGTGCCGCCCCGATTTTTCTGCGCAACTCTTCCTTTTTCGCGCATCCTGGAATTTTTCACCCAAACCAGACTATTTCGCGCAAACCCCTTTATGTGATTCTTTTACGCGCATTAGACCTCAGAGGTTCTCTAAGTATTAAACCATATGGAATGAGGGGGGCCACCTCTTATTTATAGGCATCTGAGACCCCCGCGCGTAAAACCCCATGTGGCACGAAAAACTTCTCATATGGCACGTAATATTTCGTGCCGGTATCGTTTTTCACGCACATCTCCAAATTTTTAACGCAGCCCATGCCTTTTCCATTTTTCGATGTTCTGATTCTGAAACACTATTTGCACGAAAAACCTCGATCCACTATTTAACGCACCATGCTGTTTTTCACGCCCATCTCAAGTATTTCGCACACAGCCCTTATTTTTCGTGCAACACTTCCTCTTTACGTGCACCTGCTTTTACCAACAATCCATGTCTTCATTTTCCTATTTTGAGGCCCAAAAATTTGGCAAACACTGGGAAATGGCACCACCTTCAATACTGTTGTCTGCTTGAACTGTATGATCACTTTGCTGGCACATGTTTTGTACTTCCACTAAGGATTGACAACAAACAAAAACCATACTCTAATTCATGCATGAAATAGCCATGGTTCTAACAGGGTACAACTTGTGGGGAGGGGGTCATGAAAGAGTGGTATCAGAGTTCTAGTTAAGGGATAGGATGGAGTTTGGTGTTAGGAATTGGTGAGGTTGCATGGGTTGGTAGAGAAACAGTGTCAGTCATGTTTAGAAATTGATGTAAGCACTGGAGACCAGCTGATACAAAGGCGTTTAGATCCCCCTGTGATCTGATGCATAGACCTTTAGGTTTACAATGTCTACTAAATGAGGTGATAATAGTTACAGGGTAGAGACCTAGAAAATGATCGTGCATTATTCTTCTTTGTGCTTGTGTTTGAATGGGTAGACCTTGGGATAGTTTAACCTAAAATCAAAAAAAAAACAATAATTAATTAATACTGTATCTTCCCTATTCCAGGTTTAGGAGCTCTAACTATTTTTTATTTTGAAGGTATGGCTCCAGGTTGACGTCCTCGTCAGGTCCATGCAGAAGATGTCCAGAAGGTTGTGCCAGTAGATCATCACTGGGTAGAGGTTAATGATGATGACACATGTAGGAGGAAACTCTGGGAGTTCCAGTGCCAGAGTCTGCAGAAGTACAAGGTCTCCATTTCAGATGCAATCATGGAAGACTGGTTGGAGGAGGTCGAGAGAGGCTTCAATTATATCTATTCTCAGAAGGAGAACTATGTATCTTTGGTGAATCTATGTTTAGTAGTGAGTAAGTGGTGGTTCTTGTTCCTCGGGGATCATGAGGAGTCGACGATCTCATGGGAGGAGTTCCGAGACAAGTTTAGAGTCGATTTTCTTTCTTCAAACACAAAGGAATCCAGTCACCAGGAGATTCTTACCCTTAAATAGGGGATCTCCATTGTGTGAGATTTTGGAATACATTTCAGGAACCTTTTATGATATGCTTCTAACCTATTTCCAGATGAGGAGGCCAGGGAGAGGCATTTCGAGGAGGATTTATATCCATAGATCCAGCACCAGGTCACCCCATTTATGCTGAAGATATATCTTGATGTTCTAGAGAGGGAAGTGGTTGTTAAGAGGACATTGGACAGAACTGGATCATCATGATAGAGGGGTCTTCATTATTCCTCGTGAAGTGGAGTTGTGGTCTGGGGTTCCTGGTTTTCAGGGCAAAAGAGTTTCCATTCAGCCGGGGGTAGGTCCCAGCCCTCAGTATCTTGTTTCTCAGGGGCATAGGCTATCAGGACAATGCCAAGGGATCATGTGCTTGTTTTTCTTGTTGAGGGTGAGGTCATTAGTATCTAGATTACAGGACCTTTCAGAGAAGTCATCGTGCACCAGGTGTTCCGCTCCGGGTTCCTCCGTTGAGGCAGTTCCAGCCGAGGCAACAACAGCAGGTTGCACCATCTTTGGGTCAGGAGAGAGAAGATGGGGTATGCAGAGGACATCCATGTGATGATCCCTATCCTCAGAGAGAAAATCTTGGACATGGTGGTGGTTGACATCAGGGTTAGAGAGGTCGTGGAATAGGTCAATGTCTGCTTCATGCTTTAGTGTTGCTAGCGCCAGGCGAGCCAGATGTCGTTCAATTTACCATTTGCTTGTTTTTCACTTGGGTGTAGGACTTGTTTGATTCAGGAGTGACATGCTCCTTTATATCACCTTCCCTTGTCCATTTTTTGGGACTTGAGGTAGATAGGCTTCCAGTTACCTTGGCGTTGACTTTTCCAGTAGGAGGTCGAGCTAACTTGTTTCAAGTATGTATAGAGTGTGAGCTAGTGTTGGGGAAGCACTGCTTTTGGGTAAATTTCCTGTGTTTATGGATACAACCATATGATTTCATCCTCATCATGGATTTTTAGTATTTGGTTCAGGCTATCGTGGATTTCTTTAAGAGGCAGGTGGTGTTCTTCAATGCAGATGGAGATCCAACGGTATTTATTGGCAAGCGAGACACTCAGATGGGTCAAAGGAATGTTCTGTCCTTATCATCCATGATGGTTGAGATAATGATGATTTCTTCAGAGGTTCAACAGTTGGAATTTCCTAGGGTCTTAGAAGAGTCCCCCTAATGTTTTTTCAAAGGAGGTTTTAACATGACCCCCTCGACGAGAGATCGATTTTGGGGTCGAGCTACAACTAGGAGCATCTTCTATCTATATGTCTCCATATAGTATGGTCCCTTTTGAGTTATGAGAGCTATATATACAGCTTGATGGTCTATTATAGTGTAGTTCTGTTTGGCCTAATGTGTCACCATGGGGTGCACCATTTTTGTTCGTGAAGAAGTCTGATGGAAGTTTGCAGTTGTATATCGATTATCATTGCTTAACCAAAGTGACAGTGAAAAATCGCTATCCTATTCCACTGATTGATGATATATTTTATCAACTGAAGGGTGAAAGTTGGTTCTCAAATATCGAATCGTGGTCAAGATATCGTCAAATGTGTGTGAAGGATGAGGATATCCCAAGGACTGGTTTCTGTTGTCGTCATGGGCATTACGAGTTTTTTGTAATGTCATTCGGTGTGACGAATATTCTGGTTGTGTTCATGGAATTGATGAACATTGTGTTCTGTGAGTTCTTAGATAAGTTTGTGGTGGTTTTCATCGATGAAATCCTTGTGTACTCCATGCCTGAGGAGGAGCATTCAGAGCATCTACACGCCGTTTGGGGAGTTCTTCATCAACAACATCTATTTGGGAAGTTGTTGAAGTGTGAGTTTTGGGCTCGAGAAGTTTGTTTATTAGGTAATGTTGTATCCCAGCAGAGAGTAGCTATGGATCCATAGAAGATAGAAGTAGTTGTGTCTTGGAAAGCCCCCAAGACAGTGGCAGTGGTGCGAAGTTTCCTAGGTCTTGCAGGATACTACAGGAGGTTCGTAGTCGATTTATCGTGGGTTGCGACTCCTATGACAACATTGACCAGGAAGTATAATGAATTCATGTGGAATTATCAGTGTCAGGATGATTTTGAGTATCTGAAGGAGAAGTTAGTAAGTACTCCAGTTCTTTGTCTTCTAGAAGTGGGAGTTCAGTTTGTTGTTTTCTATGATGCTTTGCAACTGGGGTTAGGTTGTGTTCTGATGCAGTAGAGATCAGTTGTTTCTTATGGGTCTCGGCAATTGTGTCCCCATGAATGTAACTATGCCACCCATAATCTTGAGTTTCTAGAAGTGGTTTTTTCTATGAAGTTGTGGATACATTACCAACTTGGAGATAACTTTTTTGTTTTCAACAATCATATGAGCCTGAGGTATGTTTTCTCCTAGCATGACTTAAACTTCCAACAAAGTCGGTGGATGGATTTTATACAGGAATATGACTTTGAAATATAATATACACCTGGAAAGGGGAATGTTGTAGGTGATGCGCTGAGATGAAAGTCACGTAGTGATGTAGTTCATGAATCTGGTGATTCCAAGAGAGTAATGGAAGAACTTTCATCATTACATATCGATATGGGAGAAGTTGTGGGTAGAGGTTGTCTTTTTCAGATGATGGTGCAGTAGGTGGAAGAGTCCTAGTTGGGGGATCTAGAGGTGGAGGTCTGGGGAGACCAATTTTTTTGTGGCAAGGCCCTTAATGGTTGGTCTGAAGATGAACAACACCGAGTATTGTATCACAGAAGGATATTTGTTCCTTTGTCGATGTGCGAGATGGTTCTCAGAGAGTTCCATAGTTTTACACTAGCGGTGCATCCTGGTGTAACAAAGATGTATTGATCCTTGAGGAGTCAGTTTTGGTGATTTGGTTTGAAGCGTGCAGTTATGGTGTTTTTGTCTCAATGTTTGGTCTTCTAGAAGTTCAAGGTTGACCACCGTGTCCCTAGTGGTTTGCTCCATCCATTAGATATTCCTCGGGGGAAGTGGGAGGACATATGAATGGACTTTTTTATTGGTTTACCTAGAGCTTCGGTAGGACATGATGCTATTTGGGTGGTAGTGGACTGTTTAACAAAATCATCCCACTTTATAGCAATCAAGGATTCGATCACATTTGATGTTTGGTCAAGGCAGTATCTGGAGGAGGTGGTGAGACTCCACAGAGTCCCGAGGATGGTCATTTTCGATCGATGTCCTCGATTTACCTCTAGGGTGTTGAGAGGTCTCCAACATACTTTTGGTTCTCAACTGTACCTTAGTACTTCTTTTCATCCGTAGACAAACGATCAGACATAGTAGACTACCCAAACTTTTGAAGGCACGTTAAGCTCCTATGTCCAGGATTTTGGAGGTTTGTGGATGAGGCACTTACCCTTGGTGTAGTTCGCTTACAACAATAGTTTTCACTCCACAATCAGTACGGAGCCTTTTGAAGTCTTTTATGGCAGACCTTGCAGTTATCTATTGTGCTGGACTGGGGTCAGAGAGTTAGCAATTCTTGGATCAGAACTAGTGAAAAATACCATAGAGATAGTTCAGGTGATTCGTGAGAGGATGAAGACAGCGCAGGATCTTCAGAAAAAATATACCAATCAAAGGAGGAGACCTTTGGTGTTTGATGTTGGGGATCATGTGTTTCTGAATGTGACTCTTCTTCATGGGAAGTGATGGTTTGGTCATGGGAGTAATCTTTCTCTCCAGTTTGTTGGGCCTTTTGAGGTGTTGGCTCATGTTGGAGTTGTGGCGTATCGAGTAGCATTTCCCCCACAGATGAGCCAAATACATGATATTTTCCTTGTATCACATCTCCATCGTTATCTTTATGATGAATCACACGTCATCTATTGGAGGGAGATCGATGTTGACGCTGATGCGACCTTCGAGGAGCGGCCGATAGAGATCTAGGACCACAAGGATAAGGTGTCGCATGGGCATTCTATTCCCTTGGTTAGTATCTTGTGGTGACGCAGTGGCGTCGAGGAGAGTACTTGGGAGAAGGAGTTCTAGATGCGTCTCTAGTACACATAGTTGTTTTAAGTTGTTGTGATAATTTTTTCATTGATTCTTTCTTTTATTGTACCTTTTATGTGATTTTATGCTTGACTTGTTTGGATAAGGAATGATTGTTCCCTTGTTCTCAAATGTCAAGGTTTTATTCCAGATTTCGAATAACTCAGGGTGGTTTTCCCCTGAGAGGTATCTTACGGGGTGGTTTTTCGGATCCCTCTTTTCTTCTGGGTTGGTTTTGAATTCTCAGGGATGAGAATGTTTCAAGAGGTATCCAATGTAATAGCTCAGACCTCTTCGGTCCATTAATTTACTGAAATCTGGTGTTTGAGGTGTTCTGGGAGGTCAAGGTGACTTATTCCCAACATTTTTTCAAATTTCTAATTCATGAACAGTGTTTCCAAAATAGTAGGCTATTTCCAACAGAAGGCTATTTTCTTTTTCCAAATTTATAGCTCATGAATAGTGTTTCTAAAACAATTGGCTATTTCTAATAGTAGGCTATTTTCATTTTCCAAATTTCTAATTCATGAATAGTTTTTCAGAATAGTAGGCTATTTCCAACAGTAGGCTACTATCTTCTTCCAAATTTCTTGTTCATGAACAGTTTTTCAATAATAGTAGGCAATTTCCAACAGCAGGCTATTTTCCTTTTCCAAATTTCTAGTTTATGAATAGTGTTTCTAGAACAGTAGGCTATTTCTAACAGCAGGGTATTTTCCTTTGCCAAATTTCTATTTCATGAAAAGTGTTTCCAGATCAGTGAGGTTCTATAGTGTTTCCAGACCGGTGAGGTTTCCAGACTAGTGAGGTTCTATAGTGTTTCCATACCAGTGAGGTTTCCAAAATGATGATTCATCCAACACTTTTTCAAATTTTATGTTTGGTGTACAGTGTTTCCAACTTCCTACAGTTTCTCCCCTTTGAAATTTCCTTTGACATAAAATGCATTTAAGGCATTGTTTTAAGGGATTTAAGGCCTAGTCAAATCCCATAACTCCTATATTAATTTTCCTAAGGATTGGGATGCTTTTACTTGGTCAAACTATGTGGTTTAATGTGATCTTCTTTTAATGTAAAATATAGTGTATCTTAAACTGCTACTCCATTAAATATTCTAAAGTGATGAGATATATTACTTCCTTATTCTACCTTCTTGTTCCTTGGTGTGAGACACTCTAACCTTTCCTTCTTCCCTTAGGGTCTATGTGATTGAACCTTAATCCTCAGATCATTTCCCCTTGAAGTTTCTTCATGCTGCATGCACACCCCCTGTTTTCGTGTAAGAAGCAAGTGTCGATCCTTCATTGATATAAGGTTTAATCTACCTATGTTCTTGTGTTTTATTTGATCCTTATCCTCCTGTTTCTCCTTGACATGCTATGTCATGTGATATCCATGCTTTTAATGTATTTTTATAGGATGTCAGAAGGTGTTATCGTGTCGTGGAATCCTCAGGTGGATGTAGTTGTCATGAGGGAGGAGATCATAATCTTTTGTGTGGATCGTCCTCGTTTAAATAATTTCAAGAACCGTTTGAGTTAAGTGATTCATTTATTATCTATTATTTTATGTGAAAATGTAGAGCTATCATGTTTTAGACCACTAGATCATAATATAATTGACATAATAAACATTTTAATCGGATAAATAAATTGATATTGATTGTATGTTATTGCCTCTTGTTTTTCTAGATATTGGGATATCTATGATTTCTTTGTTTATATTTTCATTCTAGATGGAAATTGGTAAAGAACGTAAAGCTGAAAAATAATTGATAATTGTTTTGGTAAATATAAAGAGACATGTAAATGAATCTATTTTTTGTTTCTGTTGTTGTTGTAGTTGTAATTTGATGTTAATAAAATTGATGTAGTAAGCATCTTTAATCAATTTTTGATAGCTATGATAGCTTGTTGTTTAGGTTACTCGTAGTTGGAACCTACAAATAGTAAATAGGTTAATTCTAGATGGATTAAATAACTAGATGTTTTATAAAAATATAACGCCCTGTAGGGTTCTAAGTTACCCTCTTGCTTATAAAGGCCAAGATACTTATGCTTGGAGCTGTGAGAGCTCATTGTGTTCGAAGGTTGGATGCCTTGTTTAAGGGCCAAGATCCCAATTGATATGATGTTTTTTTTCTACTGCTTGTGTTGTGATGTGATCCTAGAAGGCTATTGTGGTATGTGGGGGTAGGGAGGCCTATTGGTTGTAGTAGAAGTTGACGCCTAGAGTGGTGAGATGCAATGGTTTATGAATGTGTGTGTCAGGGAGGACACTGGAGATAATGGAATGGTTTGGATGTGAATGCTTGGATTCTTTCTGTTTCTTGTTAGTTTTTTATCTTCCTTACTTTTCCCACTGCTCAAGGAATCTGGTTTTCTTACCCTCCTTCCAAAATGGGTGAAGACACGTGGGGTATTCCACGTGTTTTCTGTGTTTAGCTTCTTGAGTTAGGATGTGTCTACGCTCTTTCTATAGGCAGTAAGGACTCGAAAAGTATTTCATCTACTCACCATGTTGAGCCCACTTGTGTTTAAAAGATTAGAATTTTTTCTATAATGCCTAGACATATATGAAAGTGATAATGTTGTTAATAAATTATTGAATAAATGATGTTAACCCATGGGGTTGGAGCTTGCTGGGCCGCAATGCTGAGGTTTAAATTTAAAGGAATAGTGGACTTTGGGTGTAATGCTAATGAAATATAATGTGGAAATTGTTAATAGTTAATTAATGTTTTAAGAATTAAATAATGTAAAGTGAAACTGATAAAAAGGGAATGAAGTAATGTAATCAAGCTCTTTAAATGGTTGTGTGCTTATAGGATACCTAGTCTTAGAAGTGGGAGTCGGGAGTCTGAGAGACGTTAGCTGCATTTGAGTCTAAGACTAGGTTATACCCATAGTGTGGCTGTGAGCTATAGTATATTATGTAATTGTGTGTTTCTATATTTTACTTCACCCCGTTAGTTAGGGAAACAGAAACCCTGGGGATTTTGAGCCCTGGGGGTGTTTTCCCCAACATTCTGGTGGGAGGATGGATGGATGACTACCTCCTTTGGCCTCGCTCTCTTCTCTTGGTAGTTACTTGTGCTGGTAGGCACAATGGTTATCTTTCTCCATATATGTGTGTAGATGGATGTAATTTCTTGTGTTTATTCACACACATATATTCTGGATATAGTTTCCTATGGACAACTATAGGTGTAATGTGTATAGGCTGTAATGGATTGAGGCATAATTCTCGATGTATGATACATGTCATGCAAACTTTGGTGGCTCCTAGAAACTACCTGGTTACTTTTCTTACATAGTCGTGATGGTTTTTTGTAAAAGGTTCATATTGTGGTGATTCTCCAAGGTGTTTGCGGGCAAGCCTTTTTGGAGAGAGATGTTTTGGACGTGCGAGATTGGGAAAAAGTGGCAAACCAGTGGGGAAGTGGTAGCAGGGTACCCTTGATATTATTTATTATATTATATACTCTTTTATGTGATACATGGTGAGTGTAGACATGGTGAGATTGGAAACTTAATATACTTGTTTCAGTGAAGAGTTAGTTTCACTTGTTTTTCAAAGTGGTTTAGCATGTTCTCTTTACTTTTGCACGAGAGGCTCTAGGGAGGATCCTACTGAGTAGATAGTTATACTCACCCAATCAATATAAAATATTTTACATGTCACTTGGTGTAATGTCTCAAAATTTTCATGTATTTTTTTTATTTATATAGAATTATTTCAAGACCATAAAATTTGACGGTACGTGATTCCGATGTCCGGAGTACCCGGAATGATCTATCAAAAAAATGTTAATCTTTAAATAGCGATCGTGAACAGTTTTCCTAAAAAAGTAGAATAACTCTAAAATGGATGCCTGGATTAGAAATATGAGGGCACCGTTATGTTCAGGATGGTGGGTTTACCCTAAGTATGACTTAAATTTAGTCGGCGCATGCCCCCAGTGAGAAAACCCAAAAATGGAATAACAATAAATAAAATTATTGAATAAAATTATTTTATTTTGAAAATGCTTATAACTCAAAAATGGTGACTTAGATTAGAAATATGAGACCACCGTTGAAAACGTGAGTGTATGTTTTCCTTAGGTAGATACTAACATTGGTCGGCGCGGGCCGCCAGTGGAAGCTAGTTTTTGGCCGTAAATAAAATAATGAAGTAAAAATTCTTTTATTGTAAAATACTTAACATCAAAATGGAAACTTGGATTGAAAATCTGAGAGTATTGTTGATCTCGTGAGGTCGTTTTCACCTTAGGTGGCGCCTAACCTCAACCAGCGCGGGTCGAGGGTGATTGTTAATAATTTATGAAATTTTTTTAGGGTATGTTCTGTAAGCATGTGGGCAGATAATTCTACCTTTTGAACCGGTGCTTGGATTAAAAATCGGAGGGAACCTTTGAATCTTCAGCACTGGTATTTTCTTAAGGGAATCTTAACTTCTATCTTCAAGGGTTATACAAAAAAGTTTATTTTTGGACTTTACAAAAAAATAATAAAATAACTTTTAGTTATTTTTTTTTTCTTTGTGCAACTGTTGGACAAACGGAGTTGAGAACGCAGTGAAACTTCAAAACCATTTAATGTCTTGACTCATTTTTTCTATAACCACACCATTGAGAAATTTAAATGAACACCATTGAGATAATTAAACAGGTTCATTAATTATACTCATTAATGAACCTCAATTATTATGTGGTGCATTGATCCTTTCCTACCCTCTATTTAAACGGAGACCAGGCATGAGTTTTTTGACTCAAGAGAGCAACCTCTGCCGAAGTACCTTGAAAACTTATGTAACACCCCCAAGCTTCCACGGTACGCTTCTCTTTGAATAATACAGTAACGTGTATTGTACGCAACTTGGAGTTCTAACACACCACAACCAATCAAACTAGCCGTTATGAATATTAATACCCACTTTTTGAAATTTTATAAATTTTATCTTTAAAAATGGACTTCATTTTTGGATTTGTAATATCGAAATTAGCTTAGGGTGAATTTTTGGTATTTTTCTGAAAACTTTCAATTTTTGATGAATAGTGAAAAACACAGAGTTATAGTTTAAAATCGAATTTTTATTTAAATAATTATTTATTTTATTTAAATTTATTTTAGCTCAAAATAGATCCATAATACCTATATATGTTCAATTTAATTCATTGGAGTCAGTTTATAATAATTTTAGATATATAAAAATTTTATTGAACTTTTCACCCTCTTTTACCCACCTCCTAAAAGAATTTGAAAATTTACATAAAACTTAAATTTACCAATTCTGTGAGTGGAATTTCAAAAACCCAAGATACATGGTTGATATAAGTAAGTAAAATTTGGTTCAATAAGATAAAAATATTTTTTGGTGAATCGTAACTTTTTACTTTTATTTACCACTGTTAAAAGTAAATAGGGTAATTAAGGGTAAAAATGATATTATTATTACCCTAAAACATGTCCGAATTCAATTGTATAAGTATAATTCGACCAAAAACAACCTTAGGAATAAAATATGAACCAATTTGGTCCACTTGGATTAGATTAGGACACTTATTACTATTTTATTTAAAGAAGAGTTAAAAGAGTTAAAATAAAAGTTTAATAACTAAAAAAAAATTAATATAGGGTTATACATAAGATAAATTCGACTATAAACATTAATTAGAAAGATAAAAAGATTTCCTACATAATGGAATTTTATTTATATATTTTATAAATTAAATAATTTAATTTATTTATGAAATAATGATGATGCAGTAATTACCTAAATAATGAAATATTAAAATAATGGATATTATAAATATCCAAATAAATGAAATTTGAGACTTTTTATAAATTACACTAATTTTATAGGTTAATATGACATTTTAGGGTTTGTTAGATATTTTTTTTTGAAGTAATAATGCTGTTATAAATTTATCAAAAACAAAATACCAAATAGTGTCAAAATTGTCATAAAGAGTTTTTAAAACAAATATTATATTCTTAATTGATATTCTATTTCTAAAAATCTAAGGTTCGGTCAAAAGACATATATAATGATAGGTGTATAATTAATGAACCACTTTGAGTTTACTTGAAAGTTTATAGTATATTTATTAACCAGATAATATAAAAATACAAAGTGACATGCTAACTATCAAACTATTTAACTAAGAGTTAAATATAAAAGATAAAGTTAATATAGCAACCCAAACCTATCTAAAACCTATTGGTTGAGTGGTTTTAGACCCATAACAACCTTATCCTTTAAATAATCTATTTTTGATCCATTAGAAACCAAAAATAATTTTATTATAAAATAATATTTCTAGCTTTTCCTAAGGTGCCCATCACCCCTCTTATAAAAGGGCTCTCCCCCTTCTCTCTAATTCACACCTTCAAAGCCATTTGGCTCAGCCAAACCCTACCCAAATACCCTCTAAATTGTCCTCCCTTAACCCTAGAGGCCTTACTTTAGTCATTAAACCAATCTAAGGATCCCTTTTGATCAAATCAAAACAAAGAAATTGAAGAAGAGGAGGTTAACCTACCCTCGACCAAGGAAAGTACATGGTAAGGGTTAATTTCACAATATCTTTATTATCCGAGGTTATTTTTAGGTAAGTATCATCTGGGATCGCTTTATCATCCACATCCATGCTTCTTAAAAATTTATTTCAAAACATTATTAATATTTTATAGACTATGGTTTAAAGTCATTTATACCCTTGTTTGACTTTTTAAAAGATGTTTATAAAAGAATCTTTCTATCATTTTCCAAACAAAGTCTTTTATAACCTTTTTGAAAAATTTAAGGTAAGAATGTCTTTTTTTAACTTATACGGTGGGGGCAGATATTTTCCACCATTATAATATCATCAAAGCTTCCCTTACAAGCTTATAAAAATATTTCCAAAATAAATGTTTTATTTTATAATTATATGAATTTTAAATGATTTCAAAATAGAAAGAGATATTTCTCTAAAGAAAAGGTTTTGATTTCATTTATGTCAACATCCTTTGATGGATTTTAGGTTTATTTGAATTTGATTTATTATGATACAAAACTCCATATTTTATTGAAGGTTTTTTGATATGTTTGATTGTGGATGTGTTATTTTTATACCATTCATGGTTTATAGATAAAGTATTAAAATTTCGTATGCTAGTTTTAATACGAATGTTTATGTTATGTTTAAACCTTTTCATATGAGGAATGCATTGGACTTATTATGTGATGGGTGGAGCCCTCTATAGCTCCTCAATTCATCGGTAGGTCTCATTATAAAAACTAGTGTCTTGGCACAAGGCCTTGACAAAATCTTATTTGTAGTCTTGGCACAGGGCCTTTACTATGTGGTTATGAAAGTCTGGCATTATGCATTCCATCATTATGAAGGTGGCTATTGATATTGCATGTGATTATTAGACTAGTAGAATATCCATGTGAGTAAGTAAGTAGAATTATTTTGATTTTATCTTTTCTATATTATGCTGAAGTTCAAGTTTAAAAGGATTTTGTTTTAGTTTTATACATTGCCTTAAATGTTTATGCGTATTTATGAAAGTTTCTACTATATTATTATCCTTATTGATCATCTGAGCTCACCCCTTTCTATGTTTTATTTTTCCCAGGATTCGAAGAAGTATATTATGACTGACCTATAGGGATAGTCTATGGGATCTCAGTGTTGTCTATGGAAACAATGTTGTTGTAGTTTTACATTTATGATGTCATGTAAACCTTATGAATGTATCTAGTATTTACATGGCTACTAAATTAATCGATCTTTTGAGACTTGATCTTTTGTGATCATGCCAATGTTATGTAATAATGCACCGACTCTGGGTAACTGGGGTCAGGGCATTACAGTTAGTATCAAAGGAAGTTTAGTACAAACCTTAAAATCTAGATTTAGATAAACTCTGATTAGAGCACATATCCCTAAGATAGACTTTGAGGATTAGTATAGAAGAACTTATTAGAATTTTGTTATTGTATAAATTTTATGAGTTTTACAAGAAATACATCCCATTACGGATACGATAAGGTAGAGGCGGCTCTGGCACAGATGTACGTAGGGGTAAAATCCAAAAACACCGCTTTGAGCTAGACTCGAACGGGAACTGGTGCACAACAACGGGCCTTACTGCACTCTTGGTTATGAAACTCCAGGGGGATATGATTAGGATAATTCTCAATTTCTTTAGAAAACATTATGAAGGGTTTATGAGTATATACTTCCTCAAAGAATTTTTTTAATGATTATGGATTATATCCATAAACTGTTCAATTTATGTTAAGTGTTTTACAATTTTGGATTTATGTATTGCGATTCATAAACTAATATAGTTTATGCCATTATTTAGAAATGGGGCCTAGTGGAAGGAATGGAAACTGTATCAATGCACGCACTCCATGTAGGGATTTTCTGCATACTCAAGATAATTATAGTAGAGCTGGTGATGAAACTGGTGTTGATTAGCTAATCACCATACTGGGACAACTCACTCAAGTTATGAATAATAACCTTACCTGTATGGAGCACCCTGATCCACAGCATAGAGGATCAATGTTAGATCGCTTCATGAGGAAAAAACCACCAACATTGAATGGGGGTACAAATCCACTAGTAGCTGAACAATGGATAAATTACTTAGAGAAAATATTCCACTCCTTGGGGAGTAGCGAAAGGGAAAAAATTGTCATGGCAGTTTACCGCCTCACTGGAGATGTTGATCAATAGTGGTCATTGATTCAAATCACAAAGGAAGTTGATGAAGTATCAAATATTTAATAGAGGGATTTTAAAAAAATTCTTAGAAAAATACTTTCCTCATGACCATCGAGTGGATATGGAAAGACAATTTCAGAGTCTGAGGCAAAAGGAGGATGAGAATGTCGCAAAGTATAAATCTAACTTTACAAGGTTAGTGAGGCATGATGGAGATTATATACGTTACCCAAGAAGTATTATTGATCATTTCTTTGATGGGTTAAAACCATTTCTCCGTCGAGCATTAGTCTCATAATCCTTCTCGTCATATGAAGATATTTTCTTATGTGCTATCAATACAGGAAAATAATTCTCTAAGTCTTACGTCTTTAAATCAAAGAGATAGAAGAAGAGATCTACTGAACACTCTGGAAATGGAAATAAGGGGAAGAAGGGAAAAGTTAAATATCCATCCTGCAGTAAATGTGAGAAGAAACACCCTGATGCTTGCCTGAATGGAATGGGAGTCTGTTACAAGTGTGGTGAAAAAAGCCACCAAGCTCATGATTGCAAGGGGAAGAAAGAGGTTGTTTATGTTGAATGATACAATTGTAGAGAAAGGGGGAATTATGCGAATAAATGTCCTAAGCGTCAGGGGATCTTACCTTAGAAAAGGCCAAGGGATCAAGGCCAAGATTATGCTATCACTAATACTGAGGTTGAAGCTCTGAAAGACGTAGTGGAAGGTAATTTAATGGTTTCCTCAAGTTTAGCCAATGCTTTTTTTTATTCTGGATCATCACATTGTTTCATATCTTCCCAGTTTGCTAAGAAAATTAGATATTTCCAATTTGATTTAACCAGAGAGTTGTTAGTTAAAACACCTAAGGGAAGTATCATTGCAACAAAGTTTTGTGAATCAGTCCTCATTAGAGCATATAAATGTTCTTTATCTGCTGATCTCATCATCATACCCATGATTGAATTTGATATAATCCTCGGTATGGATTGTATTTCAGACTATGATGCAAAAATTTATTTTAAGAAGAAGGAGGTTACTATTTTTGATGATGATGATAAATAACACCTTATCTTTAGAGAATAATAATCACCACAAGATTCTTATCTAGATCCACCCTCAATAGCTCAACTAAATTCAATTATTGGGGACGAAGATGATGAAATAACTATGGGTGAGGAAAGGAATGTTGAAATAGAGGATATACCTATTGTGAAATAATATGTTGATGTGTTTCTAGAAGATTTACTAGGACATCCTCCAGAATGAGAAATTGATTTTTCCATTGATTTAATTCCTGGTTCAAGGACCATATTGAAAACCCCTTATAGAATGGCCACATTGGAATTAGTGTAACTAAAGAAACAACTAGAGGAATTGAGTAGTAAGGTATTTATTCTCCCTAGTGTTTCTCCATGGGGAGCCCCTGTTCTTTTTGTTAAAAAGAAATATGGATATATGAGGTTGTGCATTGACTACAGGGATATCAATGCTATAACAATAAAGAAAAAGTATCCCCTACCTCGCATTGATGATTTATTCGACCAAATTCATGGAGCTCAATACTTTTCAAAGATTGACCTTTGATCTGGATATCATCAATTGTGTGTGAAGAAGGAATAAATTCCAAAAACAGCATTTCGAACCAGGTATAGGCATTACGAGTTTACAGTAATGCCTTTTTGATTGACTAATGCACCCTCTGTCTTCATGAATCTAATGAATAGATTTTTTAAGGAATATCTTGATGAATTTGTAGTGGTATTTATTGATGATATCTTGGTATACTCCAAAATCTATGAAGATCATGAAAATCACTTGCGCATTATTCTGATGACTCTTAGAAGACATGAATTATATGAGAAGTTTAGCAAGTGTGAATTCGGGCTTCAAGAGATTTCTTGTCTTGGACATATTGTCTCTAAGGATTGAATATTTGTTGATCCTTTTATGACAAGATCAATCCCAGAATGGCCAGCACCGACGAGTATAACTGAGGTACGCAGTTTTATTGGTTTAGAAGGTTATTAATGAAGTTTTGTCCAGAATTTTGCCCGGATGGATAACCCATTAACAAAGATCACACGAAAAGAGGTTAAATATGTTTGGACAAAAGAGTGTGAAGAATTTTTTGAAGAACTGAAGATAATATTAGTCAATGATCCAATATTGACAATACCATCGAGGAATTATGGGTTTGTTATTTGTAGTAATGCTTCAAAGAAAGGACTTGGTTGTGTCCTTATACAGAATGATAGGCTTATTTCCTATGCATCATGACAGCTAAAAATTCATGAGAAGAACTATCCTACTCAGGATCTTGAGTTAGCAGATGTAATCTTTTCTTTGAAGATATGAAGACATTATCTCTATGGTGAAAAATGTGAGATTTATACTGATCACAAGAGTTTGAAGTATATTTTCTCACAAAAATAACTCAACATGAGGCAAAGGAGATAGATTGAACTACTCAAGGATTATGATTGCACTATACACTACCACCTGGGGAAGGCAAATAAGGTGGAAGATGCTTTGAGTAGAAAGGACCATGGATTTTTGAACAAGATGAGAGTTAAAAAGGATCCAATATACAAGGATCTAGTAAAGATGGATATGGGAATCACCATGGAAGGTGAAACATAAATACTTTTTCAAATGGTTTCCAAACCATCTTTACAAGAAAGGATAAATAGTTCTCAGACCGATGATGAAGAGTTTCAAAAGAAGATTAAAGTTGTGAATGATGGGAGATTGAGTGACTTTGTGTATGAAGATGGAATCTTGAAATTTGGGAAGAGACTTTGTGTTCCCGATATACCTGATCTAAAAAAGGAATTATTGGATGATTATCAAAGTTCCAATTTCTCTATACACCCTGGTAGCACTTAGATGTATAAAGATTTGAAGGAACATTTTTTGTGGGACAACATGAAGAGGGAGATTTCTAATTATGTGTCAAGATATATGGTTTGTCAACAAGTGAAAGCTGGAAGGAAACAGCCTAGAGAAGTCTTGAAACCTCTTCCCATACCTGAGTAAAAATGGGATAATATTATAATGGACTTTGTCATGGTACTACCAAAGACTCCTAGAAAGAACGATGCAATATGGGTCATTGTTGATTTTCTTACCAAATCAGCACATTTTCTTTCTATAAGAAAAGATTTACCACTTGAATATTTAGTAAGATTATATATTAATTAAGCTGTAATATTTCATGGAGTACCACTATTCATTGTTTCAGATCATGATCCATGCTTTACATCAAGATTCTGGAAAAGTCTTCAGAAATCCTTGGATACTGATCTTCGTTTGAGCAATTCCTACCACCCCCAAACTGATAGACAATCATAAAGGACTATTAAAACCCTAGAAGACTTGTTGAGATCTTTCTCACTTGACTTTCAAGGTATGTAGGATCAATATTTAACTATGGTAGAATTTTCCTATAACAATAGCTTCCATTCAAGTATTAAGATGGCACTATATGAAGCATTATATGGAAAGAGATGTCGCACACCAACCTTTTGGGATGATGTTGGTGAACAAAAACTCGTAGGCCATGAAATTGTGGAGGAAATGATGGGAAAGGTGAAGGTAATCCAAAACCACATCAAAGAAGCTCAAAGTAGGTAGAAGAACTATGCTGATAACCAAAGGAAGGATTTTGGAATTTCAGGTAGGAGGTCATGTTTTCTTGAAGGTATCTCTATGGAAGGGTGTTATACGTTTTAGTAAGAAGGGTAAATTGAGTCCTAGGTACATCAAACCTTTCAAAATTCTATAATGAATTGGGGTTGTAGCTTACCATTTAGCAATGCGGCCAAGTCTCTCCAAAGTTCACGATGTATTCCATGTATCACTGTTGAGAAAAAACATGCCTAACACAACGCATGTACTCACCTATGAGGAATTAGAACTGGAACCCGATCTGTATTATTGTGAAGATCTTGTCAATATTATTGATATAAGAGAACAAGTACTGAGAAACCGGACGACTCGTCTGGTAAAAGTTCTATGGAGAAACCATAAGATGGAAGAGGCAATGTGGGAACCCGAGGAACTTATGATGAAGAACCACCCAAGTCTTTTTACGCGGTAATACTCTAGAAATTTTGAGGAAGAAATTATTTTAAGGAGGAGAGAATGTAACACCCCAAGCTTCCACGGTATGCTTCTCTTTGAATAATACAGTAGCGGGTGTTGTTTGCAACTTCGAGTTCTAACACACCACAACCAATCAAACTAGCCATTATGAATAGTAATACCAAATTTTTGAA
Organism: Viscum album; assembly: GCA_963277665.1. Taxonomy (NCBI): domain Eukaryota; kingdom Viridiplantae; phylum Streptophyta; class Magnoliopsida; order Santalales; family Viscaceae; genus Viscum; species Viscum album. The sequence continues at coordinate 758,128,518 of OY728129.1, read as the reverse complement.
ATTTTAAAAATTTTACCTTTCAAAATGGACTTAATTTTTGGATTTGGAATATCGAAATTAGCTTAGGGTGGATTTTTGGTATTTTTCAGAAAACTTTCAATTTTTGATGAATAGTGAAAAACACTGAGTTATAGTTTAAAACTGAATTTTTATTTAAATAATTACTTATTTTATTTAAATTTTTTTTAGGTCAAAATAGATACATAATATCTATATAAGTTTAATGTAATTCATTGGAGTCGGTTTATAATAATTTGAGATATATAAAAAAATTATTGAACTTTTCACCGTCTTTTACCCACCTTCTAAGAGAATTTTCAAATTCACATAAAACATAATTTTAGTGCTTCTCTGAGTAGAATTTCAAAAATCTGATAGACACGGTTGATATCATTAAGTAAAATGTGGTTCAATAAGATAAAAATAATTTTTGTGAATATTATCTTTTTACTTTTATTTACCACGGTTAAAAGTAAATATGGTAATTAAGGGTAAAAATGATATTATTATTACCCTAACACATGTCTTAATTCTATTGGATAAGTATAATTCGACAAAAAAATCCTTAGGAATAAAATATGAACCTCTTTGGTCCACTTTGATTAGATTAGGACACTTATTACAATTTTATTTAAAGAAGAGTTAAAAGAGTTAAAATCAAAGTTTAATAACTAAAACATTTTTAATACAAGGTTATACATAAGATAAAATAAAATATTAATATTAATTAGAAATATTAAAATATTTCCTATATAATGGTATTTTATTTATAGTTTTTAGACATTAAATAATTTAATTTATTTATGACACAATGATGATGCAGTAATTTCCTAAAAAATGAAATATTAAAATAATTGATATTATCAATTTCCAAATAAATTTAATTTGAAACTTTTTATGAATTACACTAAATTTATAGGTTAATATGACATTTTAGGGTTGGTTATATGATTTTTTTTTCGAATTAATAATGCTGTTATGAATTTAGCAAAAACAAAATACCAAATAGTGTCAAAATTGACATAAAAGAGTTTTTAAAACAAATATTATATTATTAATTGATATTCTATTCCTAAAAATATAAGGTTTATCCAAAATACTTATATAATGATAGGTGTATAATTAATGAACCACTTGGGGTTTGGTTGGAAGTATATAGTAAGTTTATTAACCATATAATATAAAAATACAAAGTGACATGCTAAATGTCAAAATATTTAACTAAGAGTTAAATCTAAAAGATAAAGTTAATATAGTGACCCAAACCTATACAAAACCTATTGGTTGAGTGGTTTTAGACCCATCCCCACGTTAGACTTTAAATAATCCATTTTGGAGCCATTAGAAACCGAAAATGATTTTATTATAAAATAATATTTCTAGCTTTTCCTAAGGTTCCCCTCACCCCTCTTATAAAAGGGATCTCCCCCTTCTCTCTAATTCACACCTTCAAATCCATTTGTCTCGGACAAACCCTACCCAAATACCCTCTCAATTTTCCTCCCTTTATCCTAGAGGCCTTACTTTAGTCAAGAATATTACCTAAGGAGCCCTTTTGATCAAATCAAAAGGAATAACTCGAAGAAGAGGAGGTTAACCTACCCTCGACCAAGGAAAAGTACAAGGTAAGGGTTAATTTCACAATCTCTTTATTATCTGAGGTTGTTTTTACATAAGTATCTACTAGGATCACTTTTTCATCCACATCCATGTTTCTTAAAAAATTATTTCAAAACATTATTATTATTTTATAGACTATGGTTTAAAGTCATTTATACCCTTTTTTGACTTTTTATAAGATGTTTATAAAGGAATCTTCCTGTCGTTTTCCAAACAAGGTCCTTTATAACCTTTTCGACAAAGTTAAGGTAAGAATGTCTTTTTTTTAACTTATATGGTGGGTGCGGGTATTTTCCACCATTACAACATCATCAAAGCTTCCCTTACAATCTTATAATGATATTTCCAAAATAAATGTTTTCTTTTATAATTATATAAATTTTAAATGATTTCAAAGTAGAAAGAGATATTTATCTAATGAAAAGGTTTTTATTTCATCTATGTCAACGTCCTTTGATGGATTTTAGGTTTATTTGAAGTTGATTTATTATGATACAAAACTTCCATATTGTATTGAAGGTTTTGTGATATGTTTGGCTGTGGATGTGTTATTTTTATACCATCATGGTTTATGGACAAAGTATTGATATTTCATATACTAGTTTTAATATGAATGTTTATGTTATGTTTAAACCTTTTCATATGAGGAATGCATTGGACTTAGTATGTGACGGGTGGAGCCCGCTATAGCTCCTTGATGCATCGGTAGGTATCATGATACAAACTAGTGTCTTGGCACAAGGCCTTGACATAATCTTATTTGTAGTCTTGGCATAAGGCCTTGACTATGTGGTTATGAAATTCTGGCATTATGCATTCTATCATTATGAAAGTGGCTATTGATATTTCATGTGATTATTCGACTATTAGAATATCCATGTGAGTAAGTAAATGGCATTATTTTGATTTTATCTTTGTCATATTATGCTGAAGTTAGAGTTTAAAAGGATTTTGTTTTAGTTTTATACATTTCCTTAAATGTTTAGACTTATTTATGAAAGTTTCCACTATATTGTTATCCTTACTGAGCATCTGAGCTCACCCCTTTCTATGTTTTATTTTTCCCAGGATGCGAAGAAGTATATTTTGACTGACCTGCCGGGATAGTCTATGGGATATCAATGTTTTCTATAGAAACAATGTTGTTGTAGTTTTCCATTTATGATGTAATGTAAACCTTATGAATGTATCTAGTATTTCTAAGGCTACTAAACTAATCGGTCTTTCGAGACTTGATCTTTTGTGATCTTGCCAATGTTATGTAATAATGTACTGACTCTAGTTAACTGGGGTCGGGTGTTACAACTTCCACCAACCTAGAATGAAACTTCGAGTGAGGGACATTGGAGGAATCGATGGGCAACGCCAAGCGTCGACGAACACCTTTAGACGTGGACACTTCTTCCTCATCCGCAGTGCCTTCCAAGGATTACAAGGTAGGGGTTATATGTTTGATTCCTCCAATTTTTACCTTGTTCTTGAATATTATGAAGAACCTGGGCCAACCATCCAATGGTTTGACCCGCATTTTGCTATTTAACATGGGGGTGATAATGTGGGGTTTCATTATGGTATTTTTTTATAATCTAATAATCATTCCCTTGTTATAATGCTAATGCGGAGGTCCACTAGTGGAAATCCAGCCTGTACCAACACTTTTTCCCAACGGTTTGGAAAAACCGTTGGGAAAAAGAACCTATACTAACGGTTCTAGTAAACTATTGGCATTGGCTATTATATGTTGGGTTTTCCCAACAGTTTAACAAAACCATTGGTAAAGAAAACTATTACACATGGTTTTTATTAACCGTTGGGAAAAAAGACACCCAATTTAGGGCTCCCTCCCAAAATTTCATCTCCGTGTGAACCCTCCCTCTGCCTCCCAACCCCCTCCTCCCCTCTTTGGCCTCGACCTCCTCACGGCCTATGCCTCCACCTCCAGGGCCCCCTCCCTCTCCTCCGACGACATTCCCCCTTCCCCTCTCGGCTCCCTCTCTAACAACGACGTCCCCCTCCCCTATCGGCTCCCGACGATGTTCCACCTTCCCCTCTCTTCTCCCTCTCCTGGAAATATCCCCCTCCCCTCTTAGATCTCTCTCCTCTGATGACATCCCCTGACCCCCTCTCCAGTTGCGCGCAAGACCCCCCATGGCCGTGACCCCATGCCACATTTCAATCTCGCAACTCCCTCTCCCCCTGCCAGGGTTCTTTATCATTACTTCCAGAAAATAATTAGTCTTATTTTTTAAAAATGAGGCAATAGGGAATGCATTGTTAGGTTCATAGTTAGGATAACAATTCATATTAATCGTGCTTTTTCTAGAGTTTTGGGTAGTAACCAACTGATGGTGTGGTGAATTATTGGGTAAATTGTAATTTTTTTTAAAATAGAGTCTTCCAGGAATGTAGGGTTAGATTCACGTGTTTTATTCCATTCATTCTAACAATGCATTCAATAAAAATTTCATGATTTTTTAAAAACCTCATATCTTCCTCTATAGACCCCTATTAGACCTAATATTGTGTTGGATTTTTTTTAATCATGATATATATGAGATAAGGTTGTATCGTCATTAAGATGTTCAATGATGTGGGTTAATTGGAGGTGAGTGATGTTATATGAGATTTTATGGGTTATTGTGAGGAGTTTCTTTACCTTTAATTGATTGGTTCATAAAACATAATTTGGTGCTGCATATATTATGTAATTGGAATTGTTAAAGTAAAATGTTGGTCTTGGATTTCCGATTTGGTTATTTGGATGGTATTCTCTATCAAAAGTGGGTATATCTCTATTGAATATGGGTGTATTTTCCAATTTACCCATTTATTTATTAAATTGACCATGAAATACACATTTCCCACAATACAGAAGCACCACAGAAATCATAAATAGACACTACACACCACAAGACACCCATGGGAGACACCCCTTGACATCTACAGATAGTTCAGGGGCCATTAACTTAGGAACTGAAGTTGATTGACACTCAAGCCTTGAGAAATTCCCATTTCTGGTAGAAAAGATACCAACACCTTTATTCTTAGTTAGTATAATGAAATGGTTTACACCCTCATGACCAAGTAGACTATCTGGTTCATGGACTAGTGCTCAACCAGGTTCAAGAGCAGGATCAACTTCTAAACATTGATTATGGTCCCTGGGAGGTTCTTTCAATAGTGAAGAGGGGTATGTGCACAATCTTCAACTCAACTAATGTAGCATAGGTGCATATTCATTGGCTAAGTGTACTAGTATCGTGTTTCCAACAATGTGCTATATAAATAACATAATGAAAAATGAAGAGATTATTAAATGGAACTATTTCTCCCTTGCTTACAAAAACATGATTTCACCCATGGGGCATTGTGGTTCTTATATATTTGGTGGTGACATGAATAGTCACAGGATATAGGTATTTTTTTGTTTAGTCTTTATTTTATTTTCTTTATCACATTGGTCACTTAGGTATTTTACTGCTTTCTACAGACGAAGGGTAGTGATTCTGTCCTGACTAGTTAACGTAGATCACTTATATATTGTAATACCTAGAGGTGTGAGTGTGAGGAAACATTGGAAGCTAGAGGATACTTGGGGTTTTCCATGAGATGGAATTGTTTTTCTAAAACATTTTGTGGGAACATTTCTGGAGTATGTTGGAATCAGGAAATAACCCCAAGTGTATCCATGAGAGAGCATAAATAACCCCAAGTGTCTCTATACATCGTATCATCCTCACATGGGTTGTCCACTCACCCAATCCTATAAAACATATCCTATTCTATCCTCTCAGTCACATAGTCTAGACTCATCTCTCAAGGACTATCCCATGACTTGCTGCACATCGCATCATCCAACTAGACAAATAGGATTATTCACCTCATGATTGTCCTAGTAACAAAAGCACACCATGTCGAACCCATCTACATTCTTATCTCAACCACATGGTAATTCTCTAGGGTCCCTTGGACCCATCCTAGTCGCTACTCACTGACCATAATCCTCGTCCCACACACTATAGTCTTCTCTTGGCATGTCGACCATTCCTTAATTTTATTCTCAATAATTCGGTCAAGAACCTCATCAAAATCATGTATTATAACCCAACCCCACTAACCATGTTCCATCCTAAGCTAAATCACACCAAGTCTCTTGGAATTTTAATGCCAATCTATCCGACAATACCCAATACCCACACTAGCATCTCATCCTTCATCTCTTTAGTTGAACTCTTGAATCATTAAATGGAGTAAAACCTTTCATAATAAATTTTATATACTCAGAGGGACCATCCCACTCTAAGAACCAACCAAGATTCCAATCCATCCTCATAAGTATTTCTTCATCAAATTCTAGATGTACAATTTCCACACCTATCACTACAAAGCCCAATCCTATTAGGAATATTTTACTTGATCTAAATCCTCATCTAGTCCATACACATATCATCCCAATTTTAAGACATATGTTATACCACTCATATCCCAATCAATATCTTATCCACTTGGAGACCTAGTGACAGGGTGATTTCATTTCCATAAAATCACTAAAGAACCTTCTCTAAACCTAGGTGGCTTGTGAACAACATATCTATAGGTCTACTATGTTAATCTATTTCCTTTCATTTACCGTACTTAGAGTCCATGACTCCCATGGAACATAGTTATAATAAATCCCTTGGAAATAAATGACCGAATAATCATGTTAGTGTTTAAGGGTCTATAGATTCTCTTAATACTTTCTTTATACAGGAAGAGATACTTAAGAAATTTGATGATTGAAGCCAAAAAAACACACTACTTACTTGATGACTTTGGGTGAGGTTTATTAGCTGACTAGCTCACACATTTCCTCTTGTATGTATTCTTTGATGGAATTCCTTTAGAAGGGGATGACATTTGATGTGTTTGAGGTGGAACCAATGAAGGTATACATCCCTTGTATGGTGGACCACATATCGGATTCATATGAAAAACATGCATAAACCATAGAGATATGTTCAAGGATTTCCTATATTATAAAGTGATAATCTAGCCATCAATATTGACCTACTTAGATCATTAATTTATAGATAACTCATTGAATCTTGTCTTGTAATATCAAATGATTTTTGGCTCTGTAACTACAAACACCAATGCCCAGTATTCACCAAACATCAAAATCTCTACTCATCACTATAGTTAATATTGAGACAGTATGGAACCACGCCCATCTATCCCCATACAACATTGTATCATAACCAGTTCCTGTACAGACCCACCAAGGGTCAATATACATCCCTTTCATGGAGAGACTATATAGTCATCATCAAGGAAAATCTCACCATGTGATACATAATACCATTAATTAGAAGTAATATTGTCGTTAAACTGTGTAGAATAATTCTAATAAGTTATATAGGAAAACATCATATAGGGTTTTTTAAATTTAAACAGTTGATTCCTCATTGTTAGTGACATCAATCACATTAAAGCGCAAAAATGTCAACTAAACCCTACATTCCAAGAATTATTCATGTGGATAGGCCCCATGCCAAAAGGCTAATAACTAAAACCATAAATAATAATGGAAAATACATGCATCATTTTTAAATAAATATCTTAACTGTAAACATAAAAACCAAGAATAATAAGACCACATCCATTTTATCAAACAAAACCAAATTAAGTTTAAACTCGGGCCAAATTGATTATATACCATTAATAGGAAGATTATTTGTTAATTAATAGGAATGTACTATTTGATATTATCATTTTAAAACATTGATCTGTTTTCCCCTTGCTTGCAGGAACATGATTTGACCCATGGGGTGTTGTGGTTCTTATATGTTGGGCGGTGACATTTATAGTCATAAGAGACAGGTATGTTTTAGTTTAGTTTTTATTTTATTTTCTTTATCGCATTGGAAACTTAGATATTTGACTTCATTATATGGACAGAGGGTAGATATATTCTACGAAGTGGGCCAGAAGGGGTTTAGATTTATTCAGTCCTCCATCTTTGATCCGAGGTAAGATTCTATGGTTACTACTTGTCTCGCACCTCGTGTATTTGGGGATTTTAGTATTTTTTACTCCATATTATGTTTTCAGTAGGGCTTTAGATTGTTTCGTGTTGGTTCGGGTGGATTTGGTTCTCCGCTACCAATTTAGGTAAGTCTTTAATGTCGTTGGTTGGTTTCTCACTGGTTATGTAGAGTCCTTCATGTGTTTTAAGGTTCCTAATATCCTTTGTGTAGTGTGTTGATCCATGCTCATTGGTTTTGAGTTTCCAAGTCAAGGGATACTCGCCTGCATGGGTATAGGTAAGTAAGTATATGTATGTGGGTTCCCCCGTTACGTGTATAGCACCCATTCCAGTGATGATGCATGTATGGGGCTAGGTATGCCCATATATATATATATATATAAATAAATTCATACACAGGTGAGTGGAGACTAGTATATGCATATAATCATATGTGCAAGGATCCCCTTGCACATGCTCATGGCCATGCGGGTGTGTGCATAATGGTTAGGTGTCCTTGAATGTGTGTGAAGGTGTGTATACCAAGTGGAGGAGTAGTAGCTTTTAGTTAGAAAGCTCCAAGAGCCGAAGTGGACAGCTTGGTTCCACCGTGAGGTAGAGTCCCTCTCCTAGCCTCTTTAATTAAAAAAGGCTTTAAATTAAATTTAGCTTCTTTCTTAATTCTGCTTAATTATATTGAATTGCATATCTTGAATATTTTATCTTTAATATAATTGTTTCATTTGATAAATAAAGTCCTATTTTTATAATAAAACCACTCCAAAGGAGGTGTACTATTTGTGAAAACTCACAGTGATAGTTATGTTCATCTAGTTGCTTAACTTATTGCATTTGATTTGTGCTGAATGAGTTTTAGAATAAATGTTAAATATAATTAAATGAATTGTGTGATAAAGAAATGCCATGATTTTATAATAAAACCCCTCCAACAGAGGTGCAATGTCTTCTAAACCAAAGAATAGTGATGGTTATTTGTTTCATGTTTAGATTTGGTTTGAGTTTTCCATGTGTCTCTTGTTGGAATTTGTTTTTTGGCTAGTTATTTTTTTTCTTCTAATAATATAAATTGGCTTATCATACCTATTTAGCTCAAATGAAATTTCTCAAGTAGGTATATTCCATGACTGTGACCTTATCTTATGGAGAAAAATGTTTGGGGTGTTTGCCTAGCCTCTTGGCCACCCCTTTGGGTGTTTACCTGAGCCCATATATCTAAAAACACAGATAGTGTCATTGCTCAACATCTGTCAGGATGATAGTGCTCCCCACCATAAGCTTCATCTGACCACCACCAATTCATATGATTTAGTGCCTCCTTTGAATATTCATATTGAAAAATTTCACCCATATTCTAATGAGAATAATTATAGTGGGGAAACTCATTAAATGCATTCTTCTCACTGTGGTGGACCTCTATATAGAAAAGTATAGAAAGATGCTGGAGAGATCCCTATGTCATTTCCCATAGCATTTTTTGAAAGTTGGGTGTTTTCATGTATCGTAATTTTGTAGTAGATAAAAATGGCCAAGTGGTCATGGTGTCCGATGTTTTGAAGGGAATATTGTATAAAGTGTTGTTTCATGCCTTGGTGTGAAGTTCAAAGACATTTTGTTTAGAAACACAATTCAAAAATGAGTTTCTATGTCATGCGGTTTAGGATTTTAAAAGTAATGTTTGAATGGTTTTTTTATACCACGTATATTCAGTTGGAGGTTCAAAAGCCTTCCAAAGTTATGGACAGTGTGTAGAATTAAAATGGAGGTATTCTCGCAAGATATTCGGATATTTTAAGTGGTGGATTTAAAAGGAAATATCAGTAGACTATATGGATGGATAGTTATTAGTTTTCAATGGATGATGATTCAAAACATGAAAAAGTTATTAGAAAACTATAGTGAATGTGACCAAATATCTTTGATTCTTATTTAGTATATTTATTAGAATTCAAAAACGTGTTGTTTCGCATGAACAATTTGAGAAGAAAGAGAATATTATAGAAGCCTGGTGTGATCCACACCATTCATAGTTGTTCATGAAAACGGATAGCATATATATATATATATATATATATATATATTGCATGAGTCCATCACGATAAGGGGAGATACCTACACAACATTGCAACATCTAGTTCTTCAAAAAGTAATAATGGAAGGATAGACCTGGGATATATTGTTATATTTGTTTCAAAGAGGAACAAAAGGTAAGAAAAGAGGGTGAACATGGGAACAATTTTTCCAGTGAATAGATCCAGGTATCCTTTGAAGACAGAAGATTTCCATTGTTTCATTTCAAGTGAATATAAAGACTTAACCCTCACACATGAGGTTCTGGTCTCGTCTGGTTTAAAGGAAGGGGGCAACAATCATTGAATTTCAATGATAATCTATTTGTAATCAAAGGTGCAAGGTTTTTTAGTGACCCGTGCTAATTTAAATAAGATCATGATGTCTATAAAATACATCTTTCATCCCTTGAATGTCATGCCAAATGTGGTTTCCAACCAACTGAATCCGGTTTGATTCTGATTCTGATTCTGATAGGCACTCAATAGTCTTATAGTTTTTTGATAATCACAAAAAAAGTAATTAAAAGTAAAAAATAAGTAAATTTAAATTAAATGAAATAAAGTAGAAAAAACTCTTTAACTTTTTTGAAATTTCATCTCCCTTGAGATATACAATAAATGTTTAAAAAAAATGTCTCCCCTTACATTATTCTAACTGTATCCCCCTAGAAAAGACTTCTTATAAACTTAATAATTCCCCCTAGGATATGCTTTCTTATTCTTTTTTAATCAATTAAGAACACAAAAGAATTCTCCCCTTGGAAAAATTTATCCCCCCTTTGGGATGAAATAATTTCTCTTCCCTTTACCCCCTTACTGAAATAACAAAAACACATACAACCAATCTCCCCTTTGGTATTATTAAAAAGAAACACCAAAGAAAAAAGTATGACTATGAAAGAAACAACAGAGGCCACACATGGACCTCTTCCACAGTTTCAATTGGTATATAAATAATAGGAAATAAAAGATAATATTGAGTATTCTCCTATTCAAGCATGGGAGTCAGTGTGTTAATAGAGTAACTATTGGAGTCTATATCCCACATCGGACTTGAGGTCTGATGTGGAGTTTAATATTCATTATAAAATAACCCAAAGGGCTCCTTTAGAGAGTACACCTTGGGGGTTAGGAGTCTCTCCTATTTTATCATTCTACATGTTGTAGTGTGTATATACGGAACATTAATTCTCGTGTTACTAAACCACTTCTTCAGGAGGTATTTTCAAGAATCGGCCTTATAGAGGGTTGTAAACTTATCCGGAAGGAGAAGGCATCATATGGATTTTTCCATTACTATGATCGTAGATCAGCTGCTCTTTCCATCCTGTCTCTCAATGGAAGGCATTTGTTTGGGCACCCCATCAAAGTTAACTGGGCATATGTCAGTGGTTATAGAGAGTATACTTTAAGTCAATTCAACATTTTTGTTGGTGATCTTAGTCCTAAGGTGACCGGTGTCACATTTTTTGCCTATTTTTTTGTATATTCCACTTGCTCAGAAGCAAGGGTTATGTGGGATTAGGAGATAGGCCGATCAAGAGGATTTGACTTTGTATCATTCCGAAACCAACAAGAGGCTTAGAGCACTATCAATGACTTATCTGGTAAGTGGCTTGGTAGCTGGAAAATCTTCTATAACTAGGAAACAAAAGGTGCCAGTTCTAGTGAAGACAAGAAGAATTTATATTCCAAAAGTGTGGTGGAACTAACAAATGGATTATTTGAAGATTGTAAGGAGATGATGGCAAACAATGAGGCCCCTGAGAACAATACTCAATATACCACCATCTATGTGGGAAATCTGACCCCCGAGGTCATGTAGATGGATCTGCATCGCCACTTCCATGCGATGGGTGCTAGAGTGATCGAGGATGTTCGGGTTCAACCCTCTAAAGGGTTTGGTTTTGTGAGATATAGTAACACCAATGGATCCTTTAGAGAGTACACCTTGGGGGTTTAGTGTCTCTCCTATTTTATCATTCTACAGTAACCAACACAATAGTCAAAAATAAAAGAAAACAATAAGAAGATATGGAAAATTCAGGATCTTGAATAGTTTGTTTTTAAGTTAGAGAAAAACATAGTATCATGAAGTTATATTTTATATTCATAGGAAAGGATCTTGATCTTCAATGTAATCCACTCTTCCATAGTCAAATGTATCAGTGTGTAATATATCATGTGATGATCACTTTCATCATTCTATACTCTCCACCTTCTAACTACATGTGTATGAGGGAGATCCTTTGAAATAAATATAGAACTGTATGCACCCATTAAAGGATAATCATTAAGATTTTTTGGATCCTCATACTGAATCTAACATTGTATTTAATGCATCTATGAAAAGGGTTAGGGATAATCATTAATTAATCCCTCTGCATTAACTCTCATAAAATAGACATTTGAAGTATTTAATTAAAATCAAGAACAATAATGGTGGAAAAAGATGATAGTGAATCAAATATGATGGTAGAAAAGATCAACAATAGAAAACATATGGTTTCACCCTTGGAGGTTGTAGGATTGGTGTAGCCCAATCCGGTTGGGTCGAGTGCTTGTGTCCCACAACTGTCGTAGGTCGAGCTCCATAGTGAGCTCGTTGGGGGGTGAAGGGGGAAACATGCCCCTGCTCCAGGGGTCCGGGCCCCAGGCCCAAATTTTTGGGTACTGTAGCAACTCTGACCACTATAGATGAGCTGACTGAATAGCTTGAGTAGAGTTTTCATCACTTTCAACAGGTCAACCTATTCCTTTAAAACCCATTCTATATAATCTACCTCAATTAATCATGATGAGATGAATGTACATCACCTATAACAACATGGAGATACTATTTGACTATAGACTAGATCGAATCAGCATAAACTAAAGATGAGGGAGGTGGGGCACTAGATGTAGATGCAACAATAGAAACATTATCCAATCTCTTCCATAAGGAATCCTGACTAGAAAAAAAGGAGGTCCTCATTTCCTCCATAACAGATCAAATGGTTTCTATCTCACTATCTAGCCTTCGATTTTAAATCTTAACTTCTTGAATATGAAAACTAATATTGGGATGAATATGACATACAAGTATCTCAAAAAGGTTTCTAGCATCGGCTTTACTAAGTTGAGTGATAGGAGGTTCCTGATAACTCAAAATTCCATTGAAATCTAAAATAAGTATTTCTCTGAAATATTATAAATATACTATAGATACATAATCTGAAAGCCTTAGGAAAACAACTCTCTCAACACTAGGTAAATCAACCACTATATGTTATGATTTGCTAGGTACATCTAAGGGAAAAGACTGAAGCTCACCTGCTTGGTCAATCTACTTAACTAAGGATCCCTTAGGATATGTCCCAACTCCAAATGAGACAGTAGGTCCATCATGCTCTGGTGGAATACTATGGTCATCACCATCACTATCTCCATATGAGTGTAGATATGATAGTCTAGGCAATTTAGAACCATAGGAGGGATCCCCCTTACATGATACCTCATCCTCTACCAGGGTAAAACCACCTCGATCATCTCTATTCTATCTAGAATATTATTCAAAGTTTTTAGACTCTAAATAGTATAAACTAAGATGGAAAAAACCTAGTGACTTTTCCCACTCATCATGTGAAGCTACTTCCATATGAGGTGCATGATGGTGTAGGTTTACAGGTGCTTTGGAAGACTGTTAGAGGTGTAGGTTTACAGTTACAGGTGTAGGTTTATAGGTGTAAAGTGTGATTTGGAAGACTGTTAGAGGTCCAGGTTTATAGGTGCAGATTTTATAGGTTTAGAGGTGTAGGGTTTACAGGTTTATAGGTGTAGGTTTACTGCTCGAAGTGCATTTATAGGTTTGGTTTTTGTCCTCTGCCCAACTTTGATGTTTCTAGGGAGTAGAGGATATTCAAACAGTTCATAGAACCGTTGGTATTCAAATACTGGACAACATTTTCTAATGGTTCATAGAACTGTTGGTATTCAAATGCTAGACAACATATACCAACGGTTCACAGAACCATTAGTATTCATTCTGGACAACATATATCCCAAAGGTTTCAATGAAACCGTTGGGATATAATATATTCCAATGGTTCAAAAACTGTTGGTATGTATGATAGATGGTATGTATACCAAAGGTTCTTTAACCGTTGGTACACATATATACCAACGGTTTTAGTTAAACTGTTGGGAAAGATAAATTTCAGACCACCTATACTAATAGTTCTCTAGAAACCGTTGGTATAGATCTACTACAACGCCCAGCATTCCAATAGTTCCTGAAACCATTAGGGATTGGCGATCCCAATAGTTTTAGGAGCTATCCTAATGGTTTTAAACTGTTGCAATAGGTGAAATTTAAACTAGTGGGCGCGGGCAGAACGAACAAGGCCCGGAACCTCCACCAAACCAGTTATGGTTGTGTTATATGTGGTCGACCGGAAGAAGCGGTGGAATGACGACGGCACGTGGTGGGACCGGTGACCGAGAGAGGTGGCGACTGGAACCTGCTATCCCCGAAGGAACGGTGGTTCCCTAAGGCATCACAGCGGACAAGGGGTGGACGGCTAACATCGGCCGCGTTGAAGAGGTGTGGCGTTCCGCAGTGGAAGGTCGCGGCATCGAGCCGTGGTGGAGGGTGGACCAGCGCCCGTGGGTCCGTAGAGGGCTAGTCCACACAGACCATCTAGAAGGTTCTGTGCCATCCGGCGCTGCTGCTGAGTTGGACGACATGCTATGATGGCATTCCATGGAGGAAGGCTACAACATTGAGCTGTAATAGAGAGCGAACCCATGCCTGCGGGTCCGTAGTGGGACGGTCCATGCAGAGCATCCAAGATATGCAGCGCCACCTGGAGATGCAACATTGAAGACCTGAATGAATTCGGTTGTTTGGGAGGGGAGTGGTCCCTTGTGCTCAGCCAGTGGGCCGAGCGATTCCGCAACCCGGCAAGCCACGCCCAACCAGGTAAGCTAGACCGAACCCACAACCCAGCGGGCCGAACCCACGGCCCAGTGGGCCGAACACGCGGCCCAGCATGCTGGACCAGGCCCAACTGAACCAGGATGAGCCCAGCCCCTTCGGGCCGAGCCCAGTGGGCTAGGTCGGGTTGGTCCGACCGTGTCGGACTGGACCCAGACCCACTTACGTCCCAGTTCGCTTAAACGAGTGTATCTCTTAAACTGGACATCCATTTGATGAAATGTCTATGACGACAGAACCCTTAGGATGAGGCTGTCATTTTGAGATACTACACATGACTTTTGGAGGAATTTTGAGTTTGGTAGGGTTGGATCATACCCTAATCCAACTGGGCCCTCAACACTAAAATGCCTATAACTTTCAGACCGGTTGTCTGATTGACGCGTCGTCTATTGTGTGGGAACCCTTATGACATAACGGATCATCGGGTTACTTCCTGGTGGAAATTAGTGGTAGTTGAGGTATGACTAAAAACCTGAGGATCATAACCAGGTTGTTTCTAGTAGTGAGAGTTAAGATGGCTACTCCCTTGATGACTCAAGGTGCAGGTATTCCTTACTCCTCTACTCAGGTAGAGACAGGACTCTCCCCTTCATGAGTGCGGGTTCGTTTTCCACCGATATGGTTTTCCTATCTTTTGAGTCAGTAATCCCCTATTAGACTAGGGTGTGGGTCCTCTATAATTAACTCACATAGATTCAGGTACTCCCCTACTGGGTAGGGTGTGGGTCCTCTATGTTTGGAGTAGGTACTCAGCAGATTCGGTACACCCCTACCATGCCAGGGTGCAGGTCCTCTAGCTTGGGTTCAGTACTCCCCTAATGTACTAGGGAGTGTGTCCCCCACATTGAACAAACTAACAGAGTTGTACTCCCATAACAGGTAGGGTGTGGGTCCTCACATATGGAGTAGTAATCCCCCGCCTCCGAGTAGTGAAGGGGAGAAGGTCCTTCAGGGGAGTTGGGGATCTCTCAACTGCAGAACACAGTTACGAGGAGTGGTCCCCTCCACTTGATGTAATCGACACCCAGGGTAGAAGTTAGTACTCCCTCGACGGATTGAGGTGCGGGACACTTCTTAATGTGGCGACTGAGATATCGTTGGTTATACTGGAGAAGTGATACCCCAACTGAACATAGTGTCAAGGAGTGGGCCTCTTCACTTAGTTTCTCTTGGTCTTGCCTCGGTTGTAAGACTATGACTGCGAGACCTCTAGTGTCGGGCACTAGAGTAAATTCTAGCATAAAGTTCCAGATGGAGAATTTCCTTTCAGAAGATTCATTAGGAATGGTTGAGTTGTACTTGATGGAGTAAATCTCTCAGACATGTGCCATCAGGGATGGCCAGTTCATGGATTGTGTACTCTTGATCCTTGAGTTATGCTTTGGGCCTTCTTTTGAAATCCTGGAAATGGCTTGAGGTCGGGGCCTTATGTTTCTTTGTGGCTGAGACGAGTATATCTGGATGACCTAGGTATATGCAATGGCATATACCTAAATGGAGATGACTATGCATAATCATTTTGGTTTACTTTGTGGTTTTTTTGTGTTATTTTTCCTTTGTGTATTTATGAGAGATCATAGAGGGTCTTGGGGTCCCATACTGAGTACTGAGTTACTCACCCCTACATGGGCTTTGCCCCCATGTGTTGTGTCTGGTGTAGACGTTTGATGTTTCGATAGGGGAGATCAGGAAGATGGGACCGACGGACATTACGACGGTGGACTTGGTGGACTAGGACCAGGAGGGGTCCAGTAGGATCGGGCAGATAGGACATACTACTTGGTCTTCCAGTGACTTCACTACTCCAGTGATCAGGTGGGATATTCTACAGACGGGCGTCAATTCTCCCTTTGTACCTTATTGTTTTCAGTTCTTTTTTTGGGATTGTATACTGGCTCGATTACACCACTCAGTGCTTTACTTGCTGTTGTACTCTGGTTTCTGATTACTTAGTGTTCATCTTTTAGATTTGTGGTTTTTTTGTAAGCACATGTGGGTGCAGGTATCCAGGTAAATGCATACCACTTGTAGGTTAACGCCTTCGGCGCTAGTTGCCAACCCCAGGCCTTCGGGAGGCAGGCTTGGGGTATGTCATGACACGTGCCCTAGGGGACAGGTCATGAAAAAGTGGTATCATAGGTTTTAGATTCTACCTCAATGAACAAGGGTCTGTTTTTTTTGTTGTGACCAACATTTTTAAGTGTTTTGAGTTTGACTTTCAAGCTAGGGACTCTGGTGTTGGTGTAGTGGCTGACGTATCTATGCACTAGGACTCTAGAGACCAATTACTAGACTCGGTACATGGAAACACGGGTTCCAGGAAAAATAAGGGAATATGCATCTTGTATTGATGGTTGTGATTTCCATATTCCTTCTCGAGTCAGCTCTCCAGTATAACCTTCTAACAATGGTACATCTTGATCTATCTCAAGATGCCTCCACGTGGATGACTAGCCAGGATCCCGATACGAGGTCATGAGGATAGCCCGCCTAGCGATGAGGCATCCGTTCAGAGACTAGTGATTGAGATGGCCCCACCGAGTGGTACACCAGTGCTACCACCACCCGATGGTCAGCAACTACTACCAGCGATTCTGGGAGAGGACATTTGTAGTCCTAGTGCCCTACATGAGTTCCAGAGGCAGATACCTCCCAGGATCCATGGTGATACAGATGCTTAGGTAGCTGAGTATTGGCTTGAGGCTATTACGTGTGTTTTCTGCCTAGTGAGGACACCGCCCAACCAGATGGCAGTCCTGGCTACAAACCTTCTTTAGGGATCAGTGGGAATATGGTGGAGTCTAACGATTCATACTCATAATGAGGTGACCCTCACTTGGATAGACTTTTATTGCCTCTTTAGATAGGAGTTATTTATGGTGACTTTTCACTATGTACACATATATGAGTTACTTCACCAGCGGCAGGTAAGCATGACGGTAGCAGAGTACTCATAAAAATTCACATATCATTCTCGCTACTCCGCAGATATGGTGCGGGACCCTTACTTTAGGGCCCAGACCTTCGAGAAGGGATTGCGTTGGGAAATCAGGGCATCAGTGATACCTCTAAGCATTCTGATGCATGTTGGGGTACTGGAACGAGTACTGGTGGTTGAGAGCTTCTTGGTGTAGGATCAAGTGGATGTGACGTTTGACAGAGGTCACAAAGTAGAAGTGTCTGATGGATCTAACAAACGAATGACGACGGGATTGCAGTATACAGGGAATACCCATGCCCGGACACAAACATGTGGGTCTTTGGCATAGTAGCAGTGCCAAGGATCAGATCAGCTGTAGGAGAGGTATTGTTACGCTTGTAATGGATGGGGGCATCACGCTAGAGATTGCCCAACCCGTCGTACTGATGAGAGGGAGCTGACAGAAGAACCTCCTTGGCAGAGACAATGCTTGGAGCACAGAGTTCTGCAAATCGGAAGGTGGGGTAGAGGAGCTGGACAAGCAGAAGGGGGTGTTCCCTGCCAAGATCAAGGAGTTGGAGGACGTGGGAGAGGATAGTTGCACATAGTCATGGCTAATGACCAGGAAACTCTAGGAGAAGTTCAAGGTACGACCTGTGTCTTTTCTTTTTCTGTCTTCCTAAATAGACACAGGTGCTAGGCGTTCTTTTTCCACGAGTACTATTCGAGACTTTGAGGTTCTGATTGGACCGTGGACTTGACCCTCATGCTTAGATACTCCTGATGGAGGAGACCCACTGTTAGTGTGACCTGGCTCTTGGAGGTGAGAGTTTCAGTTGGGATCTCTTAGTCGTTGCGTCGAGACCTTAAAACATCAATCTAGGTGTGGACTACTATCGTTCATGCCTGTAAAGATGATATTATTAAATCAATGCAGTATATGTACATGGTGGATAAGGGCTTTCCTTTGCAAAAAAGGGGGGAATCCCAAACGGCATGGTCTGGACTCTCATAAAGAGTCCCGCTTGAGTCGTTCTGTGGTGAAGGAGTTAGACAAAAATATGTTTTCATGGTGAGGAATGGTTCCTAGACATCCATACTCAGTGGAGATTCCATAAGTGAGAGTGTTAATGTCTTGTTTCGGCTTTTGATGAGGCCACTAGAGGTTCTAGGTAGTGGGCCGCTAGACCACATGATTGAAGATGTATCGTGATGCTTAGTGTTTTTCCCAATTCTCATAGCTAAAGAAACATGTTCCTATTATGACATGATGTTTACCTAGAAAGAGCTGGATATAAGAGTGGTTGATCCCGATATTCCCTCGTGGTGCGTGCTTTGAAACAACGCATGAACCTTTGTTGGTCCCAGTTTCTTCTCGTGAGTTAGTTCCTTAGATTTGTAGGGATGAAAAGTCTAAAGGTGGGGAGAATGTAATGTCTCTGAATTTTCATGAATTTTTTTATTTATATGGAATTATTTCGAGACCATGAAATCTGATGGCATGTGATTCTGATGCCCGGGGTTCCTAGAATTATACGTCAAAAAATGTTAAGCTTTAAATAGCATGCGTGAGCAGTTTTCCAGAAAACATAGAATTACTATTAAAAGGGTGACAGAATCAGAAATCTGAGGTCACTGTTGCATTTATTATGGCAGGTTTACCCTAGGCGCGACTTAAATTTAGTCGGTGCATTCCCCCAGTGAGAAAACCCAAAAATGGAATAACCATAAATAAAATTATTAAATAAAATTATTTTATTTTTCAAATGCTTATAACTCACAAACGGTGACTCTGATTGGAAATATGAGACCACCACTGAACTTGTGAGTATATGATTTCCTTATGAAGATAATAACATTGGTCGGCGTGGGCTGCCAGTGGAAGTTCGTTTTTTCTCGTAAATAAAATAATTAAGTAACAATTATTTTATTGTAAAATCCTTAACTTCTAAATGGCCACTCAAATTGAAAATCCAAGAGTACCGTTGAGCTTGTGAGGTAGTGTTGCACTTAGGTAGAGCTTAACCTCGACCATCACGGGTCAAGGGTGATTGTTAATAATTTTTGAACTTTTTTTAGGGTATGTTTAGTAAACGTGCAGGTGGAAAATTATATCTTTTGAACCGGCACTCAGATTAAAAATTTGAGGGCACCATTGAATCTGCAGCACTAGGATTCTTTTAAGGTAAGATTAACTTTGACCAGAAAGGGTTGGATGAAAAATTTTATTTTTGGACTTTAAAAAATAATAATAATATAACTTTTGTTTATTTTTTTTTCTTCATGAAACTGTTGGACAAACAGTGTTGGGACTGCAGTCCAACGTCAAATCCATTTAATGACTTGACTCATTTTTTCTGTAACCATGTCATTGGGAGATTTAAATGAGCACCGTTGAGATAATTAAAAAGGTTCATTAATTATACTCATTAATGAACCTCATTAATTATGTGGTGCGTTGATCCTTTCCTCCCCTCTATTTAAACGAATCTCCGGAAAGAGTTTTTGGACATAAGAGAGGAACCTCTGACGAAGTGTCGTGACAACTTCCACCAACCTAGAACAAAGTTTTGAGTGTTGGACGTTGGAGGAATCGACGGGCAATGATAAGGTCCAATGAACACCTTCGGATGTGGACACTTCTTCCTCATCTATAGTTCCTTCCAATGATTACAAGGTAGGGGGTTATATGTTTGATTCCTCCCCTTTTTACCCTGTTCTTGAATATTATGAAGAAGACGGGTCAACCGTCCAACGGGTTGACCCGCATTTCTCTCTTTAATGTGGGGGGGGGGGGGATAATGCGGGGTTTCATTATGGGAGTTTTTATAATCTAATAATTCTTCCCATGTTATAATGCTAACACGGAGGGTGCAATCCAAATGAACAAGGCTCAAACCCTCCATCGAACCTGTTATGTTTGTGTTCTACATGGGTGACCGGAAGAAGCAGTAGCATGACAACGTCTTGCAATGGGACTGACAACTGAGGGAGGCGGCAACCGGCACCCATCGGCCACAAAGGAATAGTGGTGCCCGAAGTCATTGCGGAAGAAA
The DNA here is from genome assembly GCA_963277665.1 of Viscum album. Lineage (NCBI taxonomy): Eukaryota > Viridiplantae > Streptophyta > Magnoliopsida > Santalales > Viscaceae > Viscum > Viscum album. The sequence continues at coordinate 758,107,847 of OY728129.1, read as the reverse complement.
AGGTGAGGTCGGCCAACATTCTCCACGTTGAAGCAAGGCAACACGCTGTAGTGGTAGGCCACAGCATTGAGCCGCAGCAGAGGGCAGACCTGTGCCCTCGGGTCCGTAGCGGGCTGGTCCATGCGGACTGGCCAGGAGGAGTGGCGCTGCTACTGAGCCAGGTGGTGCACTGCAGAGGAAGGTCATGGCATCGAGCTGCGATGGAGAACAGACCCGTGACCGCGAGTCTATAGCGGTCCGGCCCACATGGACTAGCCAAGAGATGCAGCACCATCTGGAACTGTAGTATTGAAGACCCAAACAACTTCGGCCGTTCGGGAGGGGAGTGGTCCCCCGCGCTCGGCCAGTGAGCTGAACAATTCCTCAGACCGGTGGGCCACGCCCAGCTGGGTGGGTCGGGCCGAACCCATGGCCCAGCGTGTCAGACCAAGCCCAGTCGAACCAGGCCGAGCCCAGCCCCTTCGGGTTGGGTTGGTCTGACCGTGTCGGACTAGACCCAAACCCACTTACGGTCCAGTTCTCTTAAATGAGCGTATCTCTTAAACCAGATGTTTGTTTGATGAATATTCTATGGAACCAGATCCCTTAGTACGAGGTATTCATTTTGAAATACTACACATGTCTTTTGGAGGAATTTGGAGTTTGGCCTGGTTAGATCGTACCTGAATCCAACTGGGACCTCGGTACTAAAATGACTATAACATTCAGACCGGGTGTCTGATTGACGCATCGTATGTTGCATTAGAACCCTTATGACATGATGGGTCATCAGGTTACTTCCTTGTGAAACTTCATGTAGGTTGAGGTATGACCGATAACCTGAGGAGAAGAACCAAGGTTATTCTTGTAGTGAGATTTAGGATGTCTACTCCCTTGATGACTCAAGGCGCGAGTATACCTTACTCCTCTGCTCCGGTAGAGATGGGACTCCCCAAGTCATGAGTGTGGGTTTGTTTTTCTCTAAGATGTTTTTCCTATCTTTGGAGTTGGTACTCCCCTATTGGACTAGGGCGTGGGTCCTCCATACTTAACTCACATAGAGTGAGGTACTCCTGTACCGGGTAGGGTGCGGGTCCTCTATGTTAAGAGTAGGTACTCCCATATCAACCCAAGGTGAAAGGCCTCCTTATGTAGTGCTGTAGCAGATTCGGTACTCCCCTACCACTCCAGGGTGTGGGTCCTCTAGCCTGGGGTCGGTACTCCCCTGGTGTACTAGGGAACAGGTCCCCCACAGTGAACAAACTATCAGAGTTGTACTCCCCTACCGGGTAGGGTGTGGGTCCTCACATATGGAGTAGTACTCCCCCATCTCCGAGTAGTGATGGGGAGCAGGTCCTTCATGGGAGTTGGAGCTCTGTCGACTATAGAACACAGTTACGAGGAGCGGTCCCTTCTACTTGATTTAATCAACACCCAGGGTAGAAGTTAGTACTCCCTCGACGGACTGAGGTGTGGGCCACTTCTTACTGGGGAGATTGATATATCTTGGGTTAGACTAGAGTAGTGCTCCCCCAATTAAATATTGTGTCGAGGAGTGGGCCTCTTCACTTGGTTTCCATTGGTCTTTCCTCAGGCATAAGACTGTGACTACGAGACCTTTAGTGTCGGGAACTAGAGGTATTTATATTAGAAAATTCTCTATGGAGCACGTCCTTTCGAACGTTCCATTAGGAATGGTTTAGTTGTACCTGATGAAGTACATCTCTCAGATGGGTTCCATCAAGGATGGCCAGTTCATGGAGCGTGTAATCCAAATCCTCGAGTTACTCTTTAAGCCATATTTGTAAATTTTGTAAATGGCTTGAGGTCAGGCCCTTATGTTTCTTTGTGGCTGAGACGAGCATATCTGTATGACCTAGGTATATGCAATGGAATATACCTGAGTAGAGATGACAATGAATAATATTTTTGGTTTACTTAATGGTTGTTTTGTGGTATTTTTTCTTTGTGGGTTTCTAAGAGACCATAGAGGGTCTTGGAGTCCTGTACTGAGTACTGAGTTACTCACCCCTGCATGGGCTTTTCCCGCACGTGTTGTGTCTGGTGCAGACATTCGACGTTTCAATAGGGGCGCTCAGGAAGACGGGACCAGCGGACGTTACGACGGTGGAATTGGTGGCCTAGGACTAGGAGGGGTCCAGTAGGACCGGGCATACATGACATACTACTTCAGCTTCTAGTAGCTTCACTACTCCAACGATCATGCGGGATATTCCGCAAATGGTCATTGGTGCTACCTTTGTACCTTGTTGTTTTCAGTTATTTTTTGGGCTTGTATAATGGCCCGGTTACACCACTCAGTGCTTTACTTTCTGTTGTACTCTGGTTTTCGATTACTTTTTGTTCACCTTTAAGCTTTGTGGTTTTTGTTTGTGAGTGCATGTGTGTACAGGTATCCAGGAAAATTCCTCTCACTTGCAGGTTGACACCTTCGGTGCTAGTCGCCAACCCTTGGCCTTTAGGAGGAGGTATTGGGGTATGTCATGGCATATTCCCCAGGGGACAGGTTGTGACACTTGGAGAAGGTTGGTGATCAGGGTGTTTACTACTAGCTTGGGGTTATAGGAGCTGTTCGGGATTTTTGGTTTCTGTCAATTTTACCTTATTTTGGTACTTGTAGTTTTTCTATTCAGTTGTAGTAGTTTTGTATGACATTTCATATGTGTACTTGGGTTTTTATTTTATATTTCTGTCTGATTTGGAGTTGGTTGGTGTATGACTTATCTCTATCTTTCGCATGTGTTCTCTTAAGAGGGTAATGCCTTCCATTTGTGTGTTTACTATACCCTTGGTGCTAGTATCCAACCCAGGGCCTACTGGAGGCGGGACTCAGGGTCATTATCTCTTTTCTCACATTTTAGGTCCAGGAGGGGTACACCTGGTGGGGAGGGGGTCGTGACAGCTATACTACTAGAAATATAGGCTATACCAATGATTTAAAACTATTGGTATAGGATAGAAAACTATTGGTATATATTATACCAAAAATTTCTAAAACTATTGTTATGATCCCTATTGGGATATCACTATACCATTGTTTTCCTGAAACTATTGGTATAGAGGACTCTATAGAAATAGTTCAATTAAAATATTTGTTTAAAAGAGTTAAAAAAACTCCTTGAATAGTTTTTATAGCTCCTCCACCAGGAAGCAACTTCCATCCATCTTTCACCCCTATAAACAAAACATATATACAACCAATCACAATATGCTTTCAAAACATCACATGTATTATTTATTTTTTATTCAACCTATTAATAACTTAAAAATCAAAGGATAAAACATATATAAAATCGATTTCATTCATTAGAATCCATCTAAAAAATTTAAATTGTCATAAATATGAAGTCAAAAATAGAGCAGATCCATATTTAAAGCCAAAATATCATCTTCATCATCACCATCATTGTCTTGGTTAATACTACCATAAACCCCATCCCTAAACTCATCAAGATAATCAGAATCCTAAAAAATCACCATAATCACCTGGAATTTCATTACACTGATCACCACTGAGATCATCATTTCCATCACCAAAATAATTATACAATGAGTGCATCATTGAAATACATGTATCAAAAATTGTAGTATTATTTAGAAAAAAAGTGATATGAACCTAACCATTATTTATTTCATGAACCACTCAGTGATTTTTTCCCTATTCCATGCTCTTGAACTGTAATGTTTTTCCCTATACTACTTCTGAATGGGCCTCTTACAAGTTTTTGAATTTCTTGAAGTGGTCCAATACATAAGAAAAATATATTTCCCAAGTCAATAGTGAACACTCCACTGGTTCTCTTCACCCAATACTTTTCAAAAATTATAATTAGAGCCAAAGTTTTCACCTTTTTTCACTAAGAGCTTCTAGAGCACATTTTTTGCATTATAAAATAGATAAAAATATAAAAAATATTTGAACTTTTTTAAGGCATATAATAAATATTAAAATATTTTCTTATGTCTCATAATTAACATCACTCCCATATTTATTATTTTTTATCAATCAAAATAATTTTTCTAAAGGTATACACCCTTCAATATTCAATACCTCTCACTAAAAAAGTCAATGCATTAAGAAAATAATATTTAATAATTTAATTAATGATCAAAAATTAAATAAGAAAATATATAGCTTTAATATGATTCTTATTATTCTCTAAATATTAAATAATGTAATCATCTCAGTGGTACTTTAAAAAATACATCATTCCACTCATGTTTTGGAATGGTCATTCATCCCCAAGTTTTCACATACTTTATAAAACCCTTTTTTTGTTTCTCTTGGAAAAATATTAATGTAATGTTCCTTATACCATGAATATTAAAAGGTGTTTGGACTGGTGAGGCTACGTGACGTCGGGCACACCTCCCCATACACTAAAGGTTGCTGACTAGAAGCATGAGTCAAGCGTAACCATAGGGAGACTGTACCCACATATTCGAGTAATTAATAATAACATAAATAACCAAGTATCATTTCAAATAAATAATTAGAGTGTGTAAAATATATATAAAACAACCATGGTATAACAAATGGAATGCATCATATAAACATACGATCGTACAAGGATACATTAACTAATCACTCATTGGGTTCCATCACATATACATGATAAATAAAATAATAAAATGTAAGGGGTATCTAATAACTTCCCTGTTGGACCCTCTATGTTGTAGTCGTTTTCATAATTTCAAATAATTTCAACCTACATGTATTATTATTTCATGCCATTTAATATCTCTAAGTAAATCAATTATTTCATAAATAACTATATACCTCAATAAGTAAATAACCTATATATATATATATATGAATCAATATGTTTACAAGTGTATTCTTACCTGTATTTTTAAATGTAACCTAATCTAGTAATGTTATGTGTAAGACAAACACTTCATAAGCTTTTAAAAGTCCCTGGCATCGATGTTCGACACACAGATGTTCCACATCAATGTTCGACACACCGATGTACGACACGCCAAAGATGACATAATGATGTTAACAGACCGAAGATGACACACCAAAGATGATAGACCAAATATGACACACCGATGCTAATAGACCGAAGATGACAGACCAAAGATGACACGCCGAAGATGAAAGAACGATGTTAACTGACTAAAGATGACACACCGAAGATGACAGATCGATACTTATGACTCACCGATAGTCATAAATAACTGTTTCAAATTTATTAATTCAAATTTATTTCTAACAGTCATATTTAGATAAATTAATGTTTCTGATATTATATAATGTTGTTTGTAGGACTATCTGTAGAGAGTACGAGGTATATGCACATGGGGAGATCTTCATGCCTACTAGACCTTGAAGTATAAAAGGATTACAAGCTCAACCTAAAATAAGAGATGTTGGGAACCCGCTAGAAAAACAAAAGGATGTCTGTGTGAATTTTCAAAATATTGCAAATAGAAGAACTCAAAGCTTGAGTATACAAGAAGTTTCATATTACAAGTTGTATCCTGTTAAACCTTGCTGAACATCCTGACATCAAAGAGCTAAACCTTTAAACACCTGGAAACTATATTACAAATACTATGATACTATGTTTTGGATCCAACTTCCAGAAGAGGGCTATAATATCATATTATTTACATCCATTGAGTCCAGAGCTTTACTGCACAATAAATAGAGATTTCTAAACTATATTCTTCTTTTATAAATCTATTGTGTTATTATGTTTACTTCTTGAGAAGTGTGTGCATCTGTTTGTTTTATAAACACTGTCTCCTAAGCATAACTAGAGGATACTAAAATATCCTCACACTCAATCCCTTTTAGTCTTATATCCCACATAGAACTATACAAGAGATCCTGTGTGATCTATTTTTTAGTTTTCCCACGAACAACTATGGTAGAGGTCAAGTGTGACCTACACAACCCTGTGTACTATTGTGAACCTCAATCCAGGGTGTGGATAAAAATTTTATTAATATAAACTGCTTGGTGGTAGGTGATCACCAAGTGGAGAGGACTAAGTCTCAGCTTGAGACTGAACCTCTAGCTTTATTCGTTGTGGAGTTTGTCTTGTGTTTTAAATATAATATGTATGTTTCACATTAAGATAAAATGAACTTTTATAGTTAGTTTAGAAAGTTTTTATATCTGTTTTGAATCAGTATATTAGTTTCAAAGGTTTTAATAATCTTTATATTGGTAAAACTGAGAACTAATCAATATTATGAGAAACTAATTGAACATTTAGGACTTTTATAAATTCACTACAAACTGACTTCGATTTTATTTTAATAGGGGGATTTTATTTTAAAGAATCATTTCTTTAATAGAAATTTTTATAGATACTATATTCCCCCCCTCCTTCTATAGATACTCAATTCACCCCCTCTTGAGTCGTCTACTCCAACCAAAATTTGATATCATAGGAAAGAATTGAAATTTATTATTAGTTTTTCAAATCTTGTGAACTATGATTATAGTTGTTTTTCAAAGATCTCAAAAAAAATATTTCTAAATTTTTATCTCTTTGAAAATATGTTACAATTTGTATCATGGGTAATAGATTAGAAGTGGTTTCTACTAATAGACCACCTTTTTTAATGGAACTAATTATGCTCATTGGAAGCTTAAAATGAAAATACGTAGAGAAAGCATGGGATTTGAAATCTTGACTACTATTGAAAGTAAATATGCAATTCCTGAAACTGCTATAAACACTTGGGATGAACATACCATGACCGCCTATAACATTAATTGTAATGAAATGAATGATTTGTCTCATGCACTAGGAGATGAAGATTTTAACCATCTCTCTGCTTGTAAGACTACACATGAGATTTAGGATACTCTGTCCATTTCTCATGAGGGAACATCTAATGTTAAATAAATAATATTAAATACTTATACTATTAAATATGACAACTTCAGAATGAATCCTGATGAGTCTATTTCTGATATGTATCTCAGGTTCAATGAAATTGTGAATACCATGAATTATTTAGGAACAGAAGTAACAGCCAAAGATAAGATTATGTGAATTCTGTTATTCTTACCAGAAAGATGGCGTGGAATTTTTGTATCAATCAAAGAATCGTGCGATATTGATAAGATGCCAGTGAAGGAATTTATTGGAAAAATAATTATGTATGAAGAGGAATTGATAGTGAATCAGGAAGAGGATAAATCAAAATGAAAGTTTGTATCATTTAAGACAACTGCATCTAAAAGCAAATATAGGGATAAAGTTCAAGATTCTATTGAAAGCTCAAGCGGTGGTGAAGTAGCTTCAAACAGTGATGAATAAATGGCCCACTTGGCTAGAAGATTCAAGAAATTTTAGAGGAAAAATAAGTTTTTTAGAAATCCCAATTACAAAGGAAAGTATGATAACAAGGGAAATTGGAAAAAGGATTGGAAGAGAAATGATAAGTCAGAAGAGATAATCTGTTATGAATGTAAAAGTAAGGGACATGTCAAGGCAGACTATCCATTAATGAAAAATAAGAAAAATCATGAAAATAAGGATAAAAGGTACAAGAAAGCAATGAAGGCCACCTGGAGTGCCTCAGAGGACAGCTCAAGTGAATCTGTCTCTTCTCAAAATGAAAAATATGATATGGATAATATGTGTTTTATGAAAAACACAACTGAGGTAACCTTAGACTCTCCTGTTCATAATTCGTATTATTCTGAAAGTGAGTCTAAGAATATGACAAATGATGATGTATTCGAATATTACAACATGCTAGAAGAAATATGTAATTAGTTGAAAGATAAGTACAAATCTTTGAAGAAACAACATGCTCTTACTGTGACTGTTAACTCTGAACTGACAACTAAAAAAGAGAAAAATGCTCAATTTCTCAAGGAAAACAATGAGTTAAAAATGTCTAATAAGAAATTAAAGAAAGACGTGGAAAAGTTCACTAATGGGAAAAATACTCTTAATCAAATTCTTGGTAAACAAATAGCTCTTAAGTAAACTTCAAGAATAGGATATCAACTAGGTCAAAGGAACTTATCCAAATCTCATTTTGTAACCAGATCTAGAAAATCTGCTACCTTTTTCAAAAACTAGAATTTTACAGTAAGTTCTGGTTCCAAGAATTTTTTTACTGCAACTAATTCTTCTAGACCAAACAGAGTTTACTTTTTAAACACTTTATATTTTGCATATAGTAAACCCATAAGACAGTTGTGGGGTTTTAAAGCTTATATCACTAATGTATGTGGACCCAGACAAATATGGGTACCATAGTCATTTCTTGGATGAACTTTTTTGTAGGTAAACTACCTAAAGAGATCCTGTAAAAAAGCTATAGTACTTGGACAGTGGCTATTCAAGACATATGAGAGGGGATTATTCAAGATTTTAAATTCTTATCAATATTGATGGAGGAAATGTCACATTTGGGGAAAATGGTAAAGGAAAAATCATCGGCCTAGGACAGATTGGTAACCCTAACTCTATTTCAATTTATAAAGTATTGTATGTTGATGGATTAAAGTATAACCTACTCAGCATATATCAATTGAAATAGAGTTAGGGTTACCAATCTCTTGAGTTGGTTCACATGGACTTGTTTGGACCATCTAGAGTTTCGAGTCTCAATGGGAACCACTATGTTTATGTTTGTGTAGATGATTTCTCTAGGTAAACCTGGACCTTTTTCCTAGCTCACAAAAGTGAAGCTTGTTCACACTTTACCAAGTATGCTAGGACTATAGAAAATATTGTGTACTAAAGATTAAATCCTTAAGAAGTGATCATGGCTGTGAGTTTGAGAATCAGTATTTTAAATATTTTTTCTCACAAAATGGCTATAATCATAATTTCTCTGCTCCAAGGACACCTCAAAAAAATGTTGTGGTAAAAAGAAGAAATATTACCCTATAGGAAAATTCATGAACTATGATTAATGAATATGACCTACCCATTTATTTCTGGGATGAAGTTGTTAATACAGCTTGTTACATAATAAACCGAGTATTAATCAGACCAATCCTTAAGAAAACTTCTTATGAGTTTTGTAATAATAGGAAACCCAAATTAGGTTATTTTAAAGTGTTTGGATGTAAAGTTTATATTCTAAACACTGAAGATAATCTAGATAAATTTTCCTCCAAAAGTGATGAAGTAATATTTCTTGGATATTCTACATTAATCAAAGCCTATAGAGTCTTTAATAAGAAAACCAAATGTGTGGAGGGATCTTTACATATCAAGTTTGATGAATAAGATCTACATGAGCCCAAGACCTCACTAGAAATTATTGGAAAGGGTATATCCAATCTGAACATTAATGATAAAACCTCAAATCATCATGTGAAGGAATATGTGAAAACATCCAGTTCAAGAAATTCTCCAGATCCTAACGATAGTGAACCAGACCAACATGACCAACCTGAAATATCATGTCCAACCTTCTCTAGACCAACTAGAACCCTTAAGAATCATACCCTAGATGTTGTTGTTGGAGATTTAGATAGAGGAACACAAACGAGAGCTTCCTTAAGAAACCAGATTGAACATAAATCCTTCTTGTCATAGTTTGAACCTAAAAATATCAATGAAGTGATCTATGATGAATTTTGGGTAATGGCCATGCAAGAAGAACTTAATCAGTTTGAAATAAATAAGTTTGTAAACTTATAGATAGACCAAAGGATACTTTAACCATAGAAACCAAATGGGTGTTTATAAATAAAGTAGATGAAGCTGGAAATATAGTTAGTTTTAATGATAGACTAGTTTCACAAGGATATAATATAGAAGAGGGAATTAATTATGAAGAGACCTTTGCACCAGTAGCTAGACTTAAAGCAATTAGGATCTTACTTGCCTATATAGCTCACATGGATTTTAAACTTTATCAAATGGATTTCAAAATTTCATTCTTAAATGGTTATATAGTTAAGGATTATTTTTTTGAACAACCCCTAGGTTTTACAAATCCACAATTTCCCAATCATGTGTTCAAATTATCTTAAGCTTTATAAATTTTGAAACAATCTCTAAGAGCTTGGTATGAAAGGTTGAGTAATTTTCTTATTTCTAAAGTCTTTACAAAAGGACTTGCACATCCTAATTTATTTATAAAAATAATTTAAAAATAATTTTTAATATCCCAAATATATGTAGATGATATTATCTTTGGATCTACTAAAAAATCTTTATGTAATGATTTTTTAAAAATAATGAAAATTGTGTTTGAAATGAGTTTAATGGGTGAACTTAAATATTTTCTTGGATTTAAAATACTTCAAAATAAAGAAGGTATTATTTTAAATCAAATTAAGTACACAAAAGATATTTTGAAAAGATATGTATTTGATAGCATTAAGAGTAGTGAAACTCTTATGAGTTCTACATGTAAGTTGGATCTTGATGAAAATGGAAAACCAGTTGATTAAAGTTCTTACAGAAGAATGATTGGGAGTTTATTGTACTTAACTACTAGTAGGCCAGATATTATGTTCAGTGTGTGTATATGTGTGAGATTTCAAGAAAACCCAAAAGAGTCAAATTTTAATGGTGTTAAAAGAATTTTTAGATACCTCAAGTATACAACTAATTTAGGATTTTTCTATCCTAAAGGAAATCCTTTTGATTTAGTTATTTATTCAGATGCTGATTTTGGTGGATGTAAGTTATATAGAAAGAGTATCTCTGGAACATGTCAATTTTTGGGAAATTCTCTAATATCAAGGTGTAGTAAAAATAAAAAATCAGTTGCACTATAAACTGCTGAAGCAAAATACATTTCTGCTGGAAGTTTTTGTGCACAAATTTTGTGGATAAAATACACCTTATTAGACTATGGATTTCAATTCAGACATATCCTTATAAACTATGACAACACAAGTGCTATTAACATTTATAAGAATCCAATTTCTCATTCTAAAATAAATAATATTGATTTAATACATCACTTTTTGAGAGATAATTATCAAAAAGGTGATATAAATCTTGAGTTTATTGGGACTGAGCATCAACGTGCTAATATATTCAGTAAACCCATAAAATTTGAGAGAATGAAATACATCATACATGAACTAGGAATGATAAATCTCTAAGATCTTATGAAACTGATCCTTGAAACCGATCTTGTGAAATAGATCCCTGAAACCGATCTCTTGAAACCGATCTCATGAAATTGATCCTTGAAACCGATCTCTTGAAACTGATCTCATGAAACTGATCGTTGAAACTGATCTCTTGAAACCAATCTATTGAAACTGATCTCATGAAACTGATCCTTGAAAACAATCTCTTGAAACTGATCTCTTGAAACCCATCTCATAAAACTGATCCTTGAAACCGATTTCATGAAACCGATCTCTTGAAACCGATCTCTTGAAACTGATCTCATGAAACCGGTCTATTGAAACTGATCACTTGAAATTGATCTCTTGAAACTGATCCCTTGAAACTGATCCCTTGAAACTGATCATGTAAATCAATTCAATAACAGTGATGTATTTAAGGATTCTTTTGTAATCCTGTATACTTTAAATAAAATGACGTTGTTTTGTATTCTTTTTGCCGTATTAAATTTTATGATTTACGATTTACAAGCCCTAATTGATATATTAAGTTTTATCCATCCCAACCTTTCACCTTCTCACTACCATAAATCCTTCTACCCTTTTTCACTCTATATCTCGACCTCTCAGCTCCTTTGGAATCTGAAACCCTGAAATAGAAAGGACCAAGTGTGATATGGAAGAGCTAAGAAAATCCCCATCTTCTAAGCATCAGAAAGGTGAGTCTAGTGGAACTACAAAATCGATCTTGGAAAGCCGAGTGGTCATGGATGAAAAAGATGTATCTGTTGAGTGGCTTCTATAAAGAAAGTTTTTTTTGTTAAGAGTGTTGGAATCTCAAGGATGGCTAAGCTGGTTCTCTAATAATGAAAGGCCTTATTAACCCCATCTAGTACATGAATTTTATCAATATTTAAAGACATCCCTGGATGAAGATGAGGTAGCTAAGATGAAGTCAGCAGTAAAGGGAAAGGAAATATATTTTTCATCTAAGGAATTGGATGTGTTCTTGGAGATGCCTTATAAAAGTATCTATGATGATTATCTAGGTAATATTCTTCATTCCACTGATTTTCTCTCTTATGAAGATGCTCTGAAGGAGTTGAATGGAAATGGAGAATCTAGGAGGACTACTTCAAGTGAATTTGAAGTAGAAGTGAGATTACTTTTTAAGTTTATTCAACATCAAATCTGACCAAGGAAGGGAGATTTCTCTAATGTGAAGTATCAGGATGTATTCATAATCTATCTATTGAAACATAAGATAAAATTGAACCTATGTAGGTATATAATGGTGCATGTTTATGATTTGATAAAGATTTACAAGAAGGAAACTTGTTTGTACTATCTGAGGATGATCTATTCCATGTTAAAAAGGTTAGGTTGTGTAGAAAATGAAGATGAAGTGATAAGTTCATGTTGTAGTTTCTGTCTTCAAAAATATATTTGTAAAAGGATGAATATATTCTGGAACCCATGAAAGAAATGATGGGTAGGTGATGTGGAAAGGTTGTATGAGGATTTCAATCCAATTGACCATCCTACCAAACCAAAGGATCAGGTTGATCCAGGTCTCAAACCAGGATAAGAACCTATTTATTCGGATGTGGAAGATGAGACTAAAGTGACAAGGGAAGAAGGATCTCCTTTTGATGATAGGAGTGATCCTGATATTGCTAAAAGTCCCAAAGATATGTCTTATGTACCTGCTAGTCCACCTTTAGACTTACCCTCACAATAACCTTTGTTAGATGATGAGGATGAGGAAGAGACCGAGGTTATTGGTGTTAAAGTTTATGTAAGTAAATCCGATGATGAGTCTAATGATGATGATGAGGAGGAGGAGGAGGAGGATGAAGGAGGAAATGATGAGCATGTAAGTGATTCTTTGAAAGTGGGACAACAAGAAGTTGACAGATCCAGTGAGGAATATGTACATGGAGTTGGTAATGGTGATGAGCCTATTGAACAGGAAGATGTTTATCATAGAGATGATGGTCATGCGGAAAGATCACACCATCCTAATGCTCAAAATAAAGAAATCATTTAGGAATTAAATGAACTTATATCTGGTGGCCCTGAGGAAGAAGCTAAGGATCAAGTGCCTTAAATTGATGAAATACCTGAAGAAGTTGAAATGGGTGGATCACATGTAGAACCTCAAGCTCAGTTGATACCAGTACCTAGAAATGTCACTATGGATAGAGGAAATGATGAAGAAGTTTATGAAGATGAATCTGTTCCTAAGACTCAAGGAAGAAGGATCAAGATTGACACTGTTGAGCCAAGTGACTGTACCTGTACTCAAGAATGGAATAATGATTCAGGATACATTCTTTTTGGGTTAGAATTTGACTCAGATGAGGAGAGGGTACCTCCTCCTCCTGCTCCACAAGCCCTAGCTGAAGTAGAACCTATTGCACCTCTTCCACCTATTTCACCTCTAGCAGTAGAGCTCGTAGCACAGACAGTGCCTAGTGACTATGTCACTAAGGTTGATTTGGAGCAATTCAAAAATGATATATGTGAGTCAGTTAAAGCCTTGGTTGGATCCAGAAGTGAAGCCTCCACTATAGTAGGTATTTTAGATACTGATGTAGTAAAGATTGCAAGGATGGTGATCCCGTATATTCAACCAAATCTCATTACCACAATAGAAACCATCATTAGGCATAATACCTTACTGAGAGAAGAGGTAAGGAATATGAGAAATGAGTTAAATTCTATGACCTCTGATTTCAAGACCTCCTTTAGTGTTGTACTGGAAGGTCTTAGGAACTTGGTGACTTAACTAGTAAGTGTGGATATGTAAAAATTGAAATAGGAGCTTGGGAAAATGATTACTATCCCATACAACTCTAGGAGTGGAAAAGGGGTTGTTGGAGATCTGAAGTCTCTCAAGGCTGTGATGAGAGAGGAACTCCAAAATCTTTAGAGTGTTTTAGACAAAGAAACTCTTGAAAAGGTGCATAGAAATACAGACCTTTTGTACAATATGTTAAGGTAGTGCACAAATGAAACCTCTGCTGCTCAGAAAGAGATTAGAGAGAAAGAGGATATGTACTTTACTAATATTTATACCAAGCATAATCTAATAAATAGCTTCAAGTTTCTAGTAAAGAATATCAGAATACCTCCAGTCACAAAAGCGTTAAAGAAACAAGTTACTCAATTGAAGGAGTTTACCCATTTTCTGAATAAATTCATGGAGAATAAGGATGACTTCAAGAAAGCTATGAAATATGGTGGTGAAATCATTAATGATTTCATTAATCTCTTTAATCCATATATGCATGTCTTGGCTGAAGCAATTGTGGTCCCTCCTGCTGCTTCCTTTGGTACTCCCTCTTGGCCTCCTACTCCAATGTCTGTCTCTCAGGCTCTTTCCCAGATTCGATCGGTCATTACAGAGAAAACTCCCAATCACGTGTTTTCAAAGAGAAGGCCTACCCTTGTAGCCAATTTCCCTACAGGTGTTGCATTGTCTGGTGTTATCTTCAGACCACCTCTTCCCTCTGCCACTCCCAAACCTTCTCATCCTACTATGGATCCTTCAGATAAAGACAAAGACCCTCAGAAGCCAAACCCTTAAGGTTGGATTATATCTTTGATAGGGATTTTTCCCTTATTGTTGACTGTACTCTTTTGCTTCTTAATGGATCTTATTTTTTTCCTTTTTTTTGTTAATCCCAAAAGGAAAAGAAAAGGCATACATTATTAATCTAAGGGGGAGAAATTCTGGTATATGACACATGGCATGTACTCATCATAATCCATTTATTGAGGGGGGGCTCTGTTTTAAAAACTCACACAAGGGAAATATTTTGTTATACTAACTCATCACATTCAGTGAAGAATATGCTGAGCCAAGTTATTATTATTCCTTATATTTACATGTATGCCATAATTTGTGATTATCAAAAAGGGGTAGATTTTTGGTCCCTCTATGTTGTAGTCATTTTCATAATAAAAAATAATGTGAACCTACATATATTACTATTTCATGCCATTTAATATCTCTAAGTAAATCAATTATTTCATACAGAACTATATACCTCAATATGTCAATAACCTATATATATATGTGTGTGTGTGTGTGTGTGAATCAATATGTTTACAAGTGTATTCTTACCTGTATTTTTGGATGTCATCTAATCTAGTAATGTTATGTGTAAGACTAACACTTCATAAGCTTTTCAAATTCCCTAGAACCGATGTTCGAAACACCAATGTTCAACACACTGATGTTTGACACACCGATGTTCGACACACCAATGTTTGACACACCAAAGATGATACACCGATGTTAACAGACCGAATATGACACACTGAAGATAACAGATCGAAGATGACATGCCGATGTTAACATACCAAAGATGACAGACTGATGTTAACATAATGAAGATGACACAACGAAGATGACACACCGAAGATGACACACCAAAGATGACACACCGAAGATGAAAAAATGATGTTAACAGACCAAATATGAAAAACTGATGGTGACAGACCGATAATTACGACTCATCGATAGTCATAAATAACTGTTTCAAATTTATTAATTCAAATTTATTTCTAATGGTCATATTTAGACAAATTAATGTTTCTGACATTATTTAATGCTGTCTGTAGGACTATCTGTAGATAGTATGAGGTAAATTCATGTGGGGAGATCTTCATGCCTACTAGACCTTGAAGTATAAAAGGATTAAAAGATCAACCTAAAATAAGAGATGTTGGGAAACTACTAGAAAAACAAAAGTATGGATGTGAGAATGTGCAAGATATTGTAAATAATATTACAAGATGCATCCTGGTGAATCTTTCTAAACATCCTAATATTGAAGAGCTGAACCTTTACACACTTGGAAAATAGATTGCAGAGACTACGATACTCTTTTTTGGAGCCAACTTCCAGAAGAGGGATAGAATATTATATTCTTTACATCCATTGAGCCCATAGCTTTACTGCACAACACACAGAGATTTCTAAACTATATTCTTCTTTTATAACTCTATTGTGTTCTTGTGTTTAATTTTTGAGTAGTGTGTGCATCTGTTTGTTTCATACACACTGTATCCTAAGCATAACTGGAGGATACTAATATATCCTCACACTCAATCCATTTTTACTCTTTTATCTCTTGTAGAACTATGGAAGAGATCATGTACGACCTATTTGTTAGTTTTCCCATGAACAACTGTGGTAGAGGTCAAGTGTGACCTGGATAGCCCTGTGTGATGTTGTGAATCCAGATCCAGAATGTGGATCAAAATTTTATTAATATAAAATTATTGGTGGCAGGTGATCACCAAGTGGAGAGGATTAAGTCTCAGCTTGAGACTAAACCTCTTGCTTTATCTATTGTGCAGTTTGTCTTATGTTTTAAATCTGATATGTATGTTTCACATTAAGATAAACTAAACATTGATGACTAGTTTAGCAAGTGTTTATATCTGTTTTGAATCAATAGATTAGTTTCAAAAGTTTTACTAATCTTTATATTGGTAAAACTGATAACTAATCAATCATAGGAGAAACTAATTGACCTTTTAGGACTTTTATAAATTCACTACAAACTGACTTTGATTTTATTTTAATAGGGGGTGTTATTTTAAAGAATCTTTTTTTAACAGAACTTTTTATAGATACTCATTTAACCCCCCCCCCTCTTATATATACTCAATTCAACACCCCCCCCCCCTCCCTCCCCCTCTTGAGTAATCTAATTCGACCAACATTTGGTATCAAAGGAAAGAATTGAAATTTATTGTTTGTTTTTCAAATCTTGTTAACTGTGATTATAGTTGTTTTCCAAAGATCTCAAAATTTCTGTTATTTCTAAATTTTTATCTCTTTGAAATTCTGTTACAATCTATATCGTGGATAATAGATTGGAAGGGGATACTACCAATAGACAACCTTTTTTTAATGGAACTAATTATTCCCATTGGATGCTTTAAATGAAAATACATCTATAAATCATGGGATTTGAAATATGGACTTCTATTGAAAGTAAATATGCAATTCCTAAAACTTCTAGAATAATTTGGGATGAACCTACCAAGACCACCTATAATAATAATTGTAAATCAATGAATTCTCTATACTATGCACTAGGATAAGAAGAGTTTAACCGTATCTCTTCTTGTAAGACTGCACATGAGATTTGGGACACTCTGTCCATTTCTCATGAGGGAACATGTAATGTTAAATAAATGAGATTAAATACTTATACTATTAAATATGACAACTTCATAATGAAGACTGATGAGTCTATTTCTAATATGTATCTCAGGTTCAATGAAATTGTGAATACTGTGATTTATTTAGGAATATAAGTAACAGCCAAAGAGAAGATTTTGCGAATTCAGCGATTCTTACTAGAAATATGGCGTGGAACATCTGTATCAATCAGAGAATCATGCAATATTGATAAGATTCCAGTGAAGGAATTGATTGGAAAAATAATTATGTATGAAGAGGAATTAAAAGTGAATTAGGAAGAGGATGAACCAAAATTAAAGTTTGTATCCTTTAAGAAAACTTCATCTAAAAGTAAAGACAAGGAGAAAGTTCAAGATGCTATTGAAAGCTCAAGTAGTGATGAATTAGCTTCAAACAGTGATGAATTAGCTTCAGATAGTGATGAATAAATGGCCCACTTGGCTAGAAGATTCAAGAAATTTTATAGGAAAAAGAAGTTTTTCAGAAATCCCAATTAAAATGAAAAGTATGATAATAAGGGAAATTGGAAAAAGGATTGGAAGAGAAATGATAAGTTAGAAGATATAATATTCTACGAATGTAAAAGGAAGGGACATGTCAAGGCATACTATCCAATAATTAAATACAAGAAAAATTATGAAAATAAGGATAAAAGGTATAAGAAAGCAATGAAGGCCACCTAGAGAGCCTATGAGGACAGCTCAAGTGAATCTGTCTCTTCTCAAAATGAGAAAGATGATATGTCTAATATGTGTTTTTTGACAAACACAACCGAGGTAACCTTAGACTCTCCTGTTCATAATTCTTATTATTATGAAAGTGAGCCTGAGAATAAAACAAATGATGAATTATTAGAATATTGGAACATGATATAAGAAATATGTAATGAGTTGAAAGATAAGTATAAATATTTGAAGAAACATCATGCTCTTACTGTTACTGTTAACTCTGAACTTATAACTGAAAAAGAGAAAAATGCTCAACTTCTCAAGGAAAACAATGAGTTAAAAATGTCTAAGGATCAAATGAATAAAGACTTGTAAAAGTTAAATAATTGAAAAATAATCTTATTGAAATGATTGGTAAAAAATAGCTCCTAAGTACACTTCAAGAATAGGATATCAACTAGGTCAAAGAAATTTATCCAAATCTCATTTTGTAAGCACATCTAGAAAATCTGCTACATTTTTCAAAAACCAGAATTTTACAGCAAGTTCCAGTTCCAAGAATTGTTTTACTACATCTAATTCTTCAGAACAAACAGAGTTTAATTTTCGAACACTTTATATTCTGCATATAGGATACCCATAAGACAGTTGTGGGTTCCAAAATCTTATATTACTAATGTATGTGGACCCAGACAAATATGGGTACCAAAGTCGTTTCTTGGATGAACTATTTTGTAGGTAAACTGTCTAAAGAGCTCCTATAAAAATTTTTGGTACTTAGACAATGGATGTTCAAGACATATGATAGGGGATTATTCAATCTTTAAAAGTCTTATCAAGATTGATGGAGGACATGTCACATTTGGTGACAATGGTAAAGGAAAAATAATCGGACTAGGATAGATTGGTAACCCTAACTCTATTTCAATTTCTAAAGTATTGTATGTCGATGGATTAAAGTATAACCTGCTCAGCATATCTCAATTGTGTGATGATGGATTTAATGTTAAATTAAAAAATGATTCATACCATTTTTTATGCCAATAATAATTTAGTATTTACTGATTTTAGAAATTATAATGTATATGATATAAATCTAGACACTCTAGCCTCACAGAATGTCTCTTGTCTAAATGCCTTTCACAAAGAGTCACGGATCTGGAATAGAAGACTAAGACATTGCAACCTACACTCTCTTAGGAAGTTAACAATAAAGTTTTAGTTAAAGACTTACCCAAATTAGAGTTTCCAAACAACAAAGTATGTAATCCTTGTCCAAAAGGAAAGCAATATAAAATTTCGTTCAAACCAAAGAAAGAAGTAACTAATTATCAACCTCTTGAGTTGGTTTACATAGATTTTTTTGGACCATCTAGAGTTTCGAGTCTCAATGGGAAGCACTATGTTTATGTTCATGTAGATGATTTCTCTAGGTACACTTGGACCTTTTTTCTAGCTCACAAAAGTGAAGCTTGTTCACACTTTAACAAGTATGCGAGGACTATAGAAAATCTTAGTGGACTAAAGATTAAATCTATAAGAAGTGATCATGGCTGTGAGTTTTAGAATCAAGATTTTGAAGCTTTTTTCTCACAAAATGAATATAATCATAATTTCTTTGCTCTAAGGACACCTCAACAAAATGGTGTGGTGGAAAGAAGAAATAGAACCCTACAGAAAATTTCCTGAACTATGCTTAATGAATATGACCTACCCATTTATTTCTGGGTTGAATCTATTAATACAGCTTGTTACATAATAAATAGAGTCTTAATCAGACCTATCCTTAAGAAAACTCCTTATGAGTTGTGGAATAATAGGAAACCCACAGTAGGTTATTTTAAAGTGTTTGTATGTAAAGTTTATATTCTAAACACTAAAGATAATCTAGATAATTTTGCCTCCAAAAGTGATGAAGGAATATTTATTAGATATTCTACATCAAGAAAATCCCATAGATTCTTTAATAAGAAAACCAATTGTGTGGAGGAATCTATACATTTCAAGTATGATGAAGCAGATCCACATGAGCCCAAGACCTCACTAAAAAATATTGAAGAGGATATATCCAATATGAAAATTAATGATAAAACCTAAAAACATCATGTGATGGAATATGTGAAAACATCCAGTTCTAGAAATTCTCCAGATCCTAACCATAGTGAACCAGATCAACCTGACCAACCTGAAATATCAAGTACAACCTTCTCTAGACCAACTAGAACCATTAAGAATCATCCCCTAGATGTTGTTGTTGGATATTTAGATAGGGGACACAAACGAGAGCTTCCTTAAGAAACCAGGTTGAACATCAATCCTTTTTGTCACAGCTTGAACCTAAAAATATCAATGCTACGATCAATGATAAATTTTGGGTAATGTCCATGCAAGAAGAACTCAATCAGTTTTAAAGAAATAAAGTTTGTAAATTTGTGGTTAGACTGAAGGATACTTTGACCATAGGAACCAAAGGGGTGTTTATAAATAAATTTGATGAAGCTGGAAATATAGTTAGAAATAAAGCTAGACAATTTTCACTAGGATATAAACAAGAAGAGGGAATTGATTATGAAGAGACCTTTTCACCAGTAGCTAGACTTGAAGCAATTAGGATCCAACTTTCCTATACAACTCACTTGGATTTTAAACTTTATCAAATGGATGTCAATAGTGAATTCTTAAATAGTTATATAGTTGAGGATGATTTTGTTAGACAACCCCTAGGTTTTACAAATACACACTTTCCAAATCATGTGTTCAAATTATCTAAAGATTTATATGGTTTCAAACAAGCTCTAATAGATTGGTATGAAAGGTTGATTAAATTTATTATTTATAAAGGATTTACAAAAGGACTTGCAGATCCTAATTTATTTATAAAAATAATTTTAAAAGAAGTTTTAATAGCCCAAATATATGTAGATGATATTATCTTTGGATCTACTAAAAATTCATTATGTTATGATTTTTCAAAAATAATGCAAACAAAGTTTGAAATGAGTTAAATGGGTGAACTTAAATATTTTCTCAGATTTCAAATATTTCAAAATAAATAAGGTATTATTTTAAATCCAATTAATTACACAAAAGATCTTTTAAAAAATATGTATTTTATAGCATTAAGAGTAGTGAAACTCCTATGAGTTCTACATGTAAGTTAGATCTTTATGAAAATGGAAAATCAATTGATAAAACTTCTTAGAGAGTAATGATTGGGAGTTTATTGTACTTAACTTCTAGTAGGCTAGATATTATGTCTAGTGTGTGTATGTGTGTGAGATTTCAAGAAAACCCAAAAGAGTCAAATTTAAATGGTGTTAAAATAATTTTTAAATACCTCAAATATACAACTAATTTAGGATTGTTCTATCCTAAAGGAAAACCTTTTGATTTAGTTAGATATTCAGATGCTGATTTTGGTGGATGTAAGTTAGATTGAAAGAGTACCTCTAGAACATGTCACTTTTTGGGAAAGTCTCTAATATAATAGTGTAGTAAAAAGAAACAATCGGATGCACTATTAACTGCAGAAGTAGAATACATTGCTGCTGGAAGTTGTTGTGCACAAATTTTGTGGCTGAAACACACCTTATTAGACTATGGATTTTAATTTAGACATATCCCTAGAAACTGTGACAACACAAGTGATATTAATATTTCTAAGAATCTAATTTCTCATTCTTGAACAATGCATATTGATGTAATACATAACTTTTTGAGAGATCATTATCAAAAAGGTGATATAACTCTTGAGTTTATTGGGACTGAGCATCATCTTGCAGATATATTCACTAAACCCCTAAACTCTGAGAGAATAAACTACATTAGACATGAAATAGGAATGATAAATCTCTAAGATCATATGAAACTGATCCCTGAAACCAATTGTAACAACCCAAAGTTTCATTAATGGAAAACCCTCTTGATATAATTAAATGTCTCTTTATGTTTATATAAAATGTCAACTTCTTTGGTTTTATGTTAAGAATTTTGACTGTTTATAATATATCCATTGAACAGTGATCGCATGATTAGTATAAATATAGGACTTTAACAAATCCAATTTACTCAGACAAAGGAAGCGATGGTCTCATCCAGTAGAATTGCCCCATACGAAGCCCATTTGTTGGAGCTTGGAAAATAGGTGGCATCCTTGGGCTTCACTCTTGACCAAGCCCAAGCTGAGCTTCATCATGTTAAGCTCAAACGGGACCGTCTATGGGAGAAGTGGAAGTTGATAGAAATTACCACTCGAGCGATGTTATCCGAGCCACCCCAAGAGTCTGTCACCATCACACACCTTACCCTTAGGTCTTATGCGGCTATTTTAAGGGGTTATGTAACAAATCGCTAGTACTATGTTCATGTACATTATTTTTTCATATAATAATGAATATACTTTCTTTTCATCATTGATACATTGTAAATAGTTTTTAAAGTACAAATAGATTTTTTAATTATTACTTAATTAAGAAATCTATTTTATTAAATTAATGGATTTTTGAATTAAATAATATTTTAATAAAATATTAATTTTATTATTAAATTAATTTTTATTAAATATAAATGATCTTATAATTTTATGAATACAATTATAATTTTTATTAAGGTTTGAAAGCCATTTCTATCAAAACCCGTGAATTTTCGATAAATGTCGGTTTTTATTTTAAAAGTGAAAATTAACTTATTTAGAAAATTATTTAGATAAAATAAATGTTATTTCTGGAATTAGGACGTCAAAATTATCCAACAGTGAATTTTTCATAATTTTCTGAGACAGTCAAATTTTTGGGTAAAAATTAAATATCGTTTAAATATATAATGTGTTTGATGACATCATAATGACCCAATAGTGATGTAATAAAATACAATAATCTTTATTTTCGGCCAATATATGTTTTACCATTAAAATAATGTGATTTTGGGTTTGTTTGACTTACTTTTCAAAGCATTAATGGATCCCTCAAGACTTATTAAACACCTTGTCTTTTTAAATTAATTTCCATGGGAGTGTGACTAACCTCCACATAAGAAACCCTATTATTTTAAGAAGTTTGGACTTTGGACTTATAAAATATTTTTTTCCTCTTCCCTTTTCCAAAAACCATGGGCAAAAACCATGGGATGGTTTGTGGTTTGGATTAATTTAATATAAGGGGTCCCAAACCTAAATAATAAAGAATTCCCTCACCTTTCCTATATAAACCCACCCAAGATCCCACTTCCTCCTCACTCAAAGCCTTTTGATTTCATCCAACCTATGACCTACTCTCTCTATAATCCTCTCAAGGTTCCCCAAGCTCCCAATAAGCCTCTCACAAGCCTCTCTTTAGCCTTTGGAAGCACACTTCCAAGTAAGGGTTTTTCTTCCTTTCTCATTTTTGTCCAATTTTTTTTAAGTTGTTTTTCCCATTTAATTTCTATTATGAATGTTGGTGTATGGTTTCTCACCTCCCCCATAATTCCCTCTTTATGTTTTAATGATGGGAGACCCCTTCTCTCTCATTAAATGCCTCCCATGTACACCTGTTACTATGCCGAAATTCCGAAAAGAACATCTCTCTCCTCATTTACATTCAAGAAATACTTTTGTATCATGAATCTAAATTCCATTAAAAATGTTGGGACATGTATATATATTACCTCCTTACTTTCCATTACATTTAAATATGTTGAGGAACCCCTTTCTCTCTCATCAACCGTTTTTTATGAATTCTTATGTCACGCCGTTACGCTGCTGAAATCGCACCGATTTTCTAAGCCAATTCCATTGTATAGTGAATACCATACCCATTTCTCCATCAAGGGTATTAACCTTTATTCACATTTACTTATTTATTATAAAGTTTTATGTATGAATTCCATATTCCTTTATCATGGAATAAATGATTATGTTTTATGAATCCATGTTTTATGATCCATGTGGCACACTTATGCATGAAATGAAATGTTTAAGAAGGGTGCGCCCTTATAGCGCTCCAATGCATTGGGTAAAGTATAGTATCATGATATGTCATGTGCAATGATTGTTGAATCTTTATAATTCAAGTGAAATGAGGGTTTACTCGTGATTCATGTGCAATGAGGATTTACTCATTCTCCATGTTCAATGAGCCTTGGCTCATGATAATTCCTTGTTAAGTGTTGTTGCCACATTTCCATGTTATGATTATCATGATTTATAATGCCTTTATGTTCATACTTCTTGTGTTCTCTATTGATATGTATAATGTCTAACATGTATTGTAATCCTCATGTTATTCCATGTGTATTCCCTTACTGGGATTTATAGCTCACCCTTTTCTTATGCATGTCCTCAGGTTATCTCATCCAATGCTAAGTATGAGAGAATGTAGTGGTCATGTAAAGGAATTTTTCAATAAAGATGTTGTATTTCATGTTTCAAGTTTTTATGTAATGATCATAATCCCCATAGACACTAAACCTCTCAATCTTCTTTGTTGTATCAAGTGAAGTTTTATGTAATAAATCATGTTTAAGTTTTTAATAAAAGCAGGGTTGTCATAGTTGGTATCAGAGGATAGGTTTAGTTATTTTTGGGATTAGGGTTAGAAAACCCTAGTAAAGCCTTAGAGACAAGACTAAGTATAATAAAAACATCCTTATGTTTTGGTAAGTACTGAGTAAGTGGTTTATCAATCAAATATATCCCTGTATGGATACGAGCAGGTAGAGGTGGCTCTGGCACAGATGTATCCTAGGGGTAAAACCTGAAAACACCACTTTGAGCTAGACTCGAACAGGAACTGGGGAATGACAACGGGCCTTGCTGCACTCTTGGTTACTGAACTCTAGGGGGATATGTTTTGAAAAATTCACAAGCTTAGTATGAACCCTTATTAAGGGAATTAAAAGAAGAAAATTCCCCTAAGAATTTATGTTAGAAAGTAGATCATGAAAATCCTAGATTGAAGCCTATAGACTCATGAGTTAAGGAAATAAAAGTTTATTTATAAGTCATCAACTTTTGTCTTTGGATTACCCTTTATGTGTTACCCCCTAATTTTCCTTTTATTCCAGCCAATGGCCGGTAATAGGAGGACTCAGGCTAATAACCGATGTGAACATCAGTGTGATGATTGTACTAATGAGATGCCCAATCTAATGGGAGCGGGAATCGCAAACTTTCTCACGCTTATCTCTCAGCTAACTCAAGTTTTGAATAGAAACATGGGTCAAGAAGAACTTTCAACCCCCCCTAAGAAAGAACAAGTCTCTATCGAGAGCTTCATGAGACAAAGGCCTCCTACATTTAGTGGATCATCTGATCCCACGATCGCTGAACAATGGATCAACTCCATTGAAAATATCTTCTCCATCCTTCAATGTTCTGAACAAGAGAAGGTTATCCTGGTAGCTTATCGTATGGAGGGTGAAGTTGATCAATGGTGGACGTTGATCAAAAATACAAAGCCTGAGGAGGATATCGAGGCATTGGAATGGAAGGATTTCCGAAAGATGTTTTTCGATAAATATTTTCCGTTCACCCCCCGGATTAAGATGGAAAGGGACTTCCTTTCCCTCAAGAAAAAAGACGAAGAATCTATTGGAGCGTACGAGGAAAACTTCACAAGGCTTGCACGATACGCTTCTAGCTTTGTCGTTACCCCCGAATGCAAAGTTGACTGCTTCTTTGGTGGGCTGAAGCCTAGCCTGTGGAAATCATTGACGATCCGTGACTTCGACAACCATGAGGAAATTGTCTGATGTGCCCTCAAGGACGAAATGGAGATTGGAGAATCACAGGGGTATCATGGGGATAATAAGCGTAAGGTGGACTTCAATGCTGGTGGTCCGATGGATAAATCCAACGGTCCTAAGAAGATCCAGCACCCCACTTTCCAAAAGTGCGGAAAGAAACACCCTGGAAATTGCCTTAAGGGGACGAGGAAATGCTTCAGGTGTGGAAGAGAAGGGAACCTAGCTGTTAACTATCGGTAAGAAAGACCCGCGGTTGCGACAGAGGAGAGGAACGCTCCGTTCGAACCTCAATGCATTTTTAAATTCTACAAATGCAAATAATCGGGTCATTTTTCAACTCAGTGCCCTAATCCAAGGGTTTTCGGAGGCAACCAACAACCTCCAAGGCAGCAAGGAAGAGCTTTTTCCATCAATTCTATTGAAGTGAACCCTGACAACGAAGTGGTGACAGGTACGCTAGTTATTCATTCAAGAATAGAAAATATACTTTTTGATTCAGGTTCTACGCATTCTTTTATATCTAGAAAGTTTAGTAGAACAATCCTAGAACCACCACAAATCATGGAATTGAAGATGTCGGTGAGTACGACAAATGGGGCAATCATTGAATCCTGTGAATATAAGTCCTCCCCTGTTATAATATGTGGATTGAATTTCTTGACGAACCTCGTCATACTCCCTCAAGTGGAATTTGATGCAATTCTTGGCATGGATCATCTTTCCTTATATAGAGCCAACATAAATTGTCAGGAGAGGGAAATCACACCCCATATGGAGAATCGACCCCCGATTCTTTACAAGTGTAAGGAGGAAGATGAATCTCCTTTAGCTACATCATATCAAGCATGGATATTACTGCCCTATGAGCATGTGTATCTGGCTCAGATGATTGATTCCAATGAAGAAACCATCCTTGAAGAAATGTCTATTGTGAGGGAATTCGCTGAAGTGTTTCCTGAGGAACTGTCTGGTCTTCCTCCTAGAAGAGATGTTGAATTCTCAATTGAAATTATACTCGGGGCTTTACCAATAGCCAAGGATCCATATAGAATGGTTGTTGTAGATCTTGAAGAGCTGAAGAAAAAACTACAGGAGAATCTGGATAAAGGGTTTATATGCCCAAGTGCTTCACCATGGGGTGCACCAGTCCTCTTCATCAAGAAGAAGGATGGTTCAATGCGGCTTTGCATCAATTATCGTGAACTTAACAAAATCACAATAAAGAACAAGTATCCTCTCCCATGAATTGATGACTTGTTCGATCAGCTGTGTGGAGCACAATACTTCTCCAAGGTGGACTTGCGTTCGGGATATTATCAAGTAAGGGTGAAAAAGGAAGATATCCCCAAGACTGCTTTTCGCACAAGATACGGGCACTATGAATTCATAGTAATTCCTTTAAGACTCACTAATGCTCCAGAAATCTTCATGGAATTAATGAATAGAGTCTTTAAAGATTACCTAGAGAAATTTTTGGTAGTCTTTATAGATGATATTCTAATATACTCCAAAACTAAGGAGGATCATGAGGAGCATTTAAGAACTGTACTAGAGACTTTGCGCAAGGAGAAGCTCTATGAAAAGTACAGAAAGTGTGAGTTCTAGTTAAAGGAGGTCTCATTCTTGGGCCATATCATCTCAAGCAATGGGATATATGTGGATCCCTAAAAAACATATGCAATTGAGGGATGGATGAGGCCAACATCGGTAACGGATATCCGTAGCTTCTTGGGGTTAGCAGGATATTATCGATGATTTTTGAGAAATTTCTCACGATTTTCCAACCCTCTTACCATGATAACTCAGAAGGGAGTAAAGTTTGGTTGGAGTGATGAATGCGAAGAAAGCTTCAAGGAGTTAAAAAAGGAGGCTTATCACTGCGCTCGTGCTCACTTTACCCACAAGTGGGGAACTTTTTGTGGTATTCAGTGATGCTTTGAAGAAGGTCTTAGGTTGTGTGCTGATGCATAATGATAAAGTGATATCCTATGCCTCAAGGCAGTTGAAAATCCATGAGAGAAACTATCTAACGCATGATCTGGAGTTAGCAGTGGTGATCTTTTCCTTGAAAATCTGGCGGCATTATCTCTATGGGGAGAAATGTGAGATATATACTGACCACAAGAGTCTTAAATATATATTCACTCAAAAAGAGCTTAATATGCGCCAGAGAAGATGGATAGAGCTCATCAAGTATTATGACTGTTCAATACATTATCACCCTGGGAAAGCGAACAAGGTGGAAGATGCCCTAAGTAGAAAGGACCCGGCGATTCTATCAATGATGAGAATTGAGAAGGATCCAATCTTCTTAGACTTGATGAAGATGGACATGGGAATCATAAATAAGGGAACATCATCAATCCTTTCACAAATGATTGCTCAACTGTCTCTTTTGGAAAGGTTAAAGGATGCTCAAAAGGATGATGTAGGAATTCAAGAAAAAGTGGAAGCTATCAAAAAGGGGAAATCCTCAGAGTTTAATGTTAATGAAGAAGTAATTGTGCAATTTGGTAAAAGACTATGTGTCCCATCGATTTCGGAGCTGAAGAAGGAACTTTTGGATGATGCACATAGTTAAAATTTCTCTATTCACCTAGAGAGCACAGAGATGTATCGAGATCTATGAGAAAACTTTTTGTGAGATAATATGAAGAAGGAGATCGCTGAATATACATCAAAGTTCCTAGTGTGTCAGAAAGTGAAGGCAGAGAGGCATAAGTCTAAGGGGATGATGCAACCATTTCCCATACCAGAATTTAAATGGGAGAACATCACCATGGACTTTGTCACCGGACTTCCAAGGACATACAAAGGCAACAATGCAATATGGGTTGTTGTGGATCGTCTTACAAAGACTGCGCACTTCATTGCTATTCGGGAGGATTTCTCTTTGGATCAACTGTAATGGATATATATCAGGGAAGTGGGAAGGTTTCATGGAGTACCACTATCTATTGTGTCTGGCCGAGATCCAAGATTCACCTCTAAGTTTTGGAAGAGTCTTCAACATGATTTGAATACTGAACTGAACTTTAGTACGACTTATCATCCTCAAACTGATGGCCAATCCGAGCGGACTATCCAAACACTTGAGGACATGTTGAGAGAATGCTCAATGGACTTTAAAGGAGGATGGGATCAACATCTTCCACTGTTTGAATTCTCCTACAACAATAGTTTCCACTCAAGCATCCAAATGGAACCATATGAAGCGTTGTATGGGAAAAGGTGCAGAACACCAGCATGTTGCGATGAGGTCGGTGAATGTAAGCTGCTTGGACCAGAAATGGTCGAGGAAATGGTGGAGAAGGTGAAAACCATTCAGCATCATATCAAGGCAGCCCAGAGTCAACAGAAGAGTTATGCAGATAATCATCGATGAGGCCTTGAGTTTAAGGTTGTAGACATGGGTTTTCTACGTATATCTCTGTGGATGAAGGTCATGAGGTTTGGAAAGAAAGGGAAGTTAATTCCAAGGTACATCGGCCCCTTCGAGATTCTTGATCGTGCCGGGGCTGTGGCCTATTGACTAGCACTTCCACCTACTATGGCCAAAGTACATGATGTATTTCATGTATCCCTCTTAAGGAATTACATACCAGACCCTTCACATGTACTCTCTTCTGAAGTGGTACAATTGGAAGATGATCTTTCTTATGAGGAGAAACTAGTGAAGATCTTAGATCGTAGAGAAAAAGTTCTACGAAATAAGACAATGCCCCTCGTCAAGGTGTTGTGGAGAAACCACAAGTTTGAAGAAGCGACTTGGGAATCAGAGGAAATGATGAAGCTGAGTTACCCACATCTGTTTTAGTGTGAGAAAAGGAAAATTTTGAGGGCGAAATTTCTTAAGGGTGGAATATTGTAAGGACCCAAAGTTTCATTAATGGAAAACCCTCTTGATCTAATTAAATGTCTCTTTATGTTTATATAAAATGTCAACTTCTTTGGTTTTATGTTAAGAATTTTGACCGTTTCTAATATAGCCATTGAATAGTGATCACCTGATTAGTATAAAAATAGGACTTTAACAAATCCAATTTACTCAGACAAAGGAAGCAATGGCCTCATCCAGTAGAATTTCCCCATATGAAGCCCATTTGTTGGAGCTCGGAAAAGAGGTGGCATCCTTGGTATTCTCTCTTGACCAAGCCCAATCTGAGCTTCATCATGTCAAGCTCGAACGGGACCGTCCATAGGATAATTGGAAGTTGATAGAAATTACCACTCGAGTGATGTTATCTGAGCCACCCCAAGAGTCTGTCACCATCGCACACCTTACCCTTAGGTCTTATGCAGCTGTTTTAAGGGGTTATGTAACAAATATCTAGTACTATGTTCATGTACATTATTTTTGTATATAATAATGAATATACTTTCTCGTCATCATTGATACATTGTAAATAGTTTTTAAAGTACAAATAGTGTTTTTAATTATTATTTAATTAAGAAATCTATTTTATTAAATTAATGGATTTTTGAATTAAATATTATTTTAATAAAATATTATTTTTATTATTAAATTAATTTTTATTAAATATAAATGATCTTATAATTTTATCAATGTAATTATAATATTTATTAAGTTTTGAAAGCCATTTCTGTCAAAACCCGTGAATTTTCGATAAATGTCGGTTTTTATTTTAAAAGTGAATATTAACATATTTAGAAAATTATTTAGATAAATTAAATTTTATTTCTGGAATCAAGACGTCAAAATTATCCAACGGTGAATTTTTCATAATTTTCTTAGACAGTCAAATTTTTCGGTAAAAATTAAATACCGTTTAAATATATAATGTGTTTTATGACATCATAATGACCCAATAGTGACGTAATAAAATTCTATAATCTTTATGTTCAGCCAATATATATTTTACCATTAAAATAATGTGATTTTGGGTTTGTTTGACTTACTTTTCAAAGCATTAATGGACCCCTCAAGACTTATTAAACACCTTGTCTTTTTAAATTAATTTCCATGGGAGTGTGACTCACCTCCACATAAGAAACCCTATAATTTTAAGAAGTCCGGACTTTGGCCTTATAAAATATTTTTTTCCTCTTCCATTTTCCAAAAACCATGGGCAAAAACCATGGTATGGTTTGTGGTTTGGATTAATTTAATATAAGGGGTCCCAAACCTAAATAATAAAGAATTCCCTCACCTTTCCTATATAAACCCACCCAAGCTCCCACTTCCTCCTCACTCAAAGCCTTTGGAGTTCATCCAACCTCTACCCTACTCTCTCTAGAATCCTCCCAAGGATCCCCATGCTCCCAATAATCCTCTCACAAGCCTCTCTCTAGCCTTTGGAGGCACACTTCCAAGTAAGGGTTTTTCTTCCTTTCTCATTTTTGTCCAATTTTATTTAAGATGTTTTTCCCTTTTAATTTCAATTATTAATATTGGGATATGGTTTTTAACCTCCCCCATACTTCCCTCTTTATGTTTGAATGATGGGAGACCCCTTCTCTCTCATTAAATGCCTCTCATGTACACCTGTTACTATGCTGAAATTCCAAAAGGAACTTCTCTCTCCTCATTTACATTCAAGTAATACTTTTGTATCATGAATATAAATTCCATTAAAAATGTTGGGAAATGTATCTATATAACCTCCTTACTGTCCATTACATGTAAATATGATGAGGAACCCCTTTCTCTCTCATCAACCATTTTTTATGAATTCTTATGTCACGCCGTTACGCTGCCGAAATCGCACCGATTTTCTAAGCCAATGTCATTGTGTAGTGAATACCATGCCCATTTCTCCATCAAGGGTATTCAACTTTATACACATTTACTTATTGATTATAAAGTTTCATGTATGAATTCCACATTCCTTTATCATGAAATAAATTATTATGTTTTATAAATCCATGTTTTATGATCCATGTGGCACACTTATGCATGAAATGAAATGTTTAAGAAGGGTGCGCCCTTATAGCACTCCAATGCATTGGGTAAAGTATAGTATCATGATACATCATGTTCAATAAGTGTTTAATCATGATAATTCAAGTTCAATGAGGGTTTACTCATGCTTCATTTGTAATGAGGATTTACTCATGCTCCATGTGCAATGAGCCTTGGCTCATGCTAATTCCATGTTAAGTGTTGTTGCCACATTTCCATGTTATGATTATCATGATTTATCATGCCTTTATGTTCATGCTTCTCTTATGCTCTATTGATATGACTAATTTCTAAAATTTATTTTACTCCTCATTTTATTCCATGTGTATTCCCTTACTGGGCTTTATAGAACACCCTTTTCTTATGCATGTCCTCAGGTTATCCCACGCAATGCTAAGTACGAGGGAATGTAGTGGTCATGTAAAGGATGTTTTCAATAAAGATGTTGTATTTCATCTTTCAAGTTTTTATGTAATGATACTAAGCCCCAAAGACACTAAACCTCTCGATCTTCTTTATTGTATCAAGTGAAGTTTTATGTAATAAATCATGTTTAAGTTTGTAATAAATGCAGGGATGTCATACCAATCTTGTGGAACTGATCCCTGAAACCAATATCTTGAAACCAATCTCTTGAAACTGATCTCTTGAAACTGATTTCATGAAACTGATCCTTGAAACTGATCTCTTGAAGCCAATCTCATGAAACTGATCCTTGAAACTGATCTCTTGAAACCCATCTCATGAAACTGATCCTTGAAAATGATCTCTTTAAACTAATGTCTTGAAACTGATCTCATGAAATTGATCCTTGAAACCGATCTCATGAAACTGATCTCTTGAAACTAATCTCCTGAAACTGATCTCTTGAAACCGATCTCGTGAAACTGATCTCTTAACACCGATCTCTTGAAACGGATCTCTTGAAACTGATCCCTTGAAACTGATCCCTTGAAACCGATCGTGTAAAACCGATTCAATAACACTGATGTATTTAAGGATTCTTTTGTAATCCTTTCTAATTTAAATAAAAAGATGATGTTTTGTATTCTTTTTGCCGCATTAAATTTTATGATTTATGATTTAAAATCCCAAAATGATATATTAAGTTTGATCCATCCCGACCTTTCACCTTTCCACTGCCATAAATCCTTCTACCATTTGTCACTTTATATCTCGAGCCTCGACATCTCAACTCATTTGGAATCTAAACACTCGAAATGGAAAGGACCAAGCGCGCTATGGAAGAGCCAAGAAAATCCCCATCTGCTAAGAATTAGAAAGGTGAGTCCAGTGGAACTGCAAAACCAAGATTGGAAAGCCGAGTGGTTACAACTGAAAAAGAATAATATGATGAGTGGCTTCTATCAAGCAAGTCGTTTTTGTTAAGAGTGATTGAATATCAAGGATGGCTAAGATGGTTCTCTAATAATGAAAGGCCTTATTATCCCCAACTAGTACATGAATTTTATCTACATTTGAGGATATCCCTAGATGAAGCTGAGGAAGCTAATATGAAGTCAGTGGTAAAGGGAAAGGAAATAGATTTGTCATCTAAGGAGTGGGATGAGTGCTTAGAGATGCCTCATGAAGGTATCTATTATGATTATCTGGGTAATATTCAACCTTTCTATGATTTGTCCTCTTATGAAGATGCTCTGAAGGAGTTGACTGGAAATGGAGAATCTAGGAGGACTACTTCAAGTGAATTTTAGGGAGAAGTGAGATTACTTTTTAAGTTTATTCAACATCAAATCTGCCCAAGGAAGGAAGATTTATCTACTATGAAGTATCAGGATATATTCTTGATATATCTGTTAAAACATGAGATAAAAGTGAACCTGTGTAGGTATCTAATAGTTCAAGTCTCTGATTGGATAAATCCATCCAAGAAGGCAACTTGTTTGTACTATCTGAGGATGATATCTACCATGTTAAAAAGTTTGGGTTGTGTGGAAAATGAAGATGAAGTGATAAGTGCATGTAGTGTTTTTGTCTCCAAAAATATATTTGTAAAAGGATAAATATCTTATGAAACCCAGAGAAGAAATATTGGGTAGGTGATGAGGAATGGTTGTATGAGTATTTTAATCAAATTGACCATCCTACCAAACCAAAGGATCAAGTTGATCTTGGACTCAAACAAGGAAAAGAATCTGTTTATTCTAATGTGGAAGCTAAGACTGAAGTGACAAGGGAAGAAGGATCTCCTTTTGAGGATAGGACTGATCCTAATATTGCTGAAAGTACTAAATATATGTCTTATAGACCTGCTAGTCCACCTTTAGACTTACCCCCATGAGAACCTTTGTTAGATGATGAGGATGAGGAAGAGACTGAGGTTAATAGTGTTGAAGGTAATTTAAGTAAATCATATGAGGAGTTTGATGATGATGATGATGATGATGATGAGGATGAAGGAGGAAATGATGACCATGTAAGTGATTCTTTGAAAGTGGGACCACAAGAAGTTGACATATCTAGTGAGGAATCTGTAAATGGAGAAGGTAATGGAGTTGAGCCTGTTGAACAGGAATATTTTGATCATAGAGATGCTGGTTATGCAGACAGATCACACCATCCTAATTCTGAAAATCAAGAAATCATTTAGGAATTAAATGAACTTATAGTCAGTGGCCATGAGGAAGAAGATGAGGAAGTGCCTCAAATTGATGAAGTACCTGAAGAAGTTGAAATGGGTGGAGCATATGCAGAACCTCAAGCTCAATTGATACCAATACCCAGAAATGTCATTATGGATAGAGGACAGGATGAAGAAGTTTATGAAGATGAAGTTGTTCCTAAGCCTCGGGGAAGAAGGATCAAGATTGAAACTATTGAGCCAAGATATTGTACCTGTACTTGAGAATGGAATAATGATCCAGGATACATTATTTTTGGGTTTGAATTTGACTTAGATGAGGAGAGGGTGCCTCCTCCTCCTGCTCCACAAGCCCAAGATGAAGAAGAACCTATTGCACCTCTTCCACCTGTTGCACCTCCAGTAGTAGATCTCGTAGCACAGATAGTGCCTAGTGACTATGTCACTAAGGATAATTTGGATTAATTCAAAAATGATATATGTGAGTCAGTTAAATCCTTAGTTGGATCCAGAAGTGAAGCCTCCACTTCAATAGGTATTTTATATTCTGATGCAGTAAAGATTGTAAGGATTATGATCTAGGAGATTCAACCAAATCTCATTACCACAGCATAAACCATCATTAGGCCTAATACCTTGTTGAGGTAAGAGGTAAGGAAGATGAGCAATGAGTTAAATTTTCTGACCTTTGATTTCAAGACCTCCTTTAGTTGTGTACTGGAAGTTCTTAGGAACTTGGTGACTCAACTACTAAGTGTAGATATAAAGAAATTGAAAGAGGAGCTTAGGAAAATGATTACTGGCCCATCCAACTCTTGGAGTGGAAAAGGGGTTGTTGCTGATTTGGAGTCTCTCAAGGATGTGATGAGAGAGGAACTCCAAAATCTTCAGAGTGTTTCAGATGAAGAAACTCTTGAAAAGGTGCACAAAAATACAGACCTTGTGTACAACATGGTAAGGTAGTGCACAAATGAAGCCTCTGCTGCTCAGAAAGAGATTAGAGATAAAGTGGATAAGTAATTTACTAATATTTATACCAAGCATGATTTGATAAATAGCTTCAAGTTTCTAGCAAAGAATCTCAGAATACCTCCAGTCACAGAAGCGTTTAAGAAACAAGTTACTCAATTGAAGGAGTTTACCCCTTTTCTGAATAAATTCATGGAGAATAAGGAAGACTTTGAGAAAGCTATGCAATATTGTGGTGAATCATTAATGATTTCATAAATCTCCTTAAACTATATCTGCATGTCTAGGATGAAGCAATTTTGGTCCCTCCTGATGCTTCCTTTGGTACTCCCTCTCAGCCTCCTGCTCCAATGTCTGTCTCTATGGCTCTTTCCCATATTCGACCGGTCATTACAGAGCAAACTCCCAATCGCGTGTTGTCATAGAGAAGGCCTAGCCTTATAGAGAATGTCCCTACAGGTGTTTCCCTACCTGGTGTTATCTTCAGACCGCCTCTTCCCTCTGCCACTCCCAAACCTTCTCATCCTACATTGGATCCTTCAGATAAAGTAAAATCCCCTCAGAAGCCAAACCCTTAGGGATGGATTGAATCTTTGATAGGGATTTATCCCTTATTGTTGACTGTACAATTTTTCTTCTTAATAGATCTTATTTTTTTATTGTTATTTTCTAATACCAAAAGGGAGAGAAAAGGTATCTATTATTAATCAAAGGGGGAGAAATTTTGGTATATGACATATGGCATGTACTCATCATAATCCATTTATTGAGGGGGATCTATGTTTTAAAAACTCACACAAGGGAAGGCTTTGGTTATATTGACTCATCACATTTAGTGAATAATATGCTAATTCGAGTTATTATTATTCCTTATATTAACATATATGCCATAATTTGTGATTATCAAAAAGTGGGAGATTTTTGGACCCTCTATGTTGTAGTCATTTTCATAATAAAAAATAATGTCAACCTCCATATATTACTATTTCATGCCATTTAATATCTCTAAGTGAATCAATTATTTCATACAGAACTATATACCTCAATAAGTCAACAACCTATATATATATATATATATATGAATCAATATGTTTACAAGTGTATTATTATGTGTATTTTTGGATGTCATTTAATCTAGTAATGTTATGTGTAAGACAGACACTTCATAAGCTTTTTAGATTCCTTGGCACTGATGTTCGACACACCGATGTTCGACACACCGATGTTTGACACACCGATGTTGCACACACCAATGTTCGACACATCAATGTTTGACACACCGATGTTAAACACACTGATGTTCTACACACCGATGTTCGACACACCGATGTTAGACACACTGATGTTTGACACACCGATGTTCGACACACCAAAGATGAAAGATCGATGTTAACAGACCGAAGATGACACACTGATGTTAACAGACCGAAGATGACACACCAAAGATGACAAACCGATGTTAACATACCAAATATGACACACCAAAGATGACATACCGATGTTAATAGTCCGAATATGAGAAACCGATGGTGACAGACTGATGATGACAGATCGATATTTATGACTCACCGATAGTCATAATTAAATATTTCAAATTTATTAATTCAAATTTATTTCTAACGGTCATATTTAGACAAATTAATATTTTTGACATTATTTAATGTTGTATATAGGACTATTCGTAGACAGTACAAGGTACATGCATGTGGGGAGATCTTCATGCCTACTAGACATTGAAGTATAAAAGGATTAGAAGATCAACCTAAAATAAGAGATGATGGGAACCTGCTAGAAAAACAAAAGGCTGGTTGTGCGAATGTGCAAGATATTGCAAATAGAATAACTCGAAGCTTGAGTATAAAAGAAGTTTAATACTAAAAGTTTCATCCTGCTGAAGCATGCTTAACATCTTGACATCAAAGATCTGGACCTTTACACACCAAGAAACTAGATTACAGAGACTATGATACTCTGTTTTGGAGCCAACTTCCAGAAGAGGGATAGAATATCATGTTCTTTACATCCATTAAGTCCAGATATTTACTACACAACACACAGAGATTTCTAAACTCTATTATTCTTTTATAACTCTGTTGTGTTCTTGTGTTTACATTTTGAGTAGTGTTTACATCTGTTTGTTTCATACACACTTTTTCCTAAGAATAACTGGAGGATACTAAAATATCCTCACACTCAATCCCTTTTTACTCTTGTATCCCACATAGAACTATGGAAGAGATCCTGTGTGATCTGTTTGTTAGTTTTCCCATGAAAAATTGTAGTAGAGGTCAAGTGTGACCTGGATAGCCCTGTGTGCTATTGTGAACCCCGATCCAGGGTGTGGATCAAAAGTTTATTAATATAAACTGCTTGGTGTCAGGTTATCACCAAGTGGAGATGACTAAGTCTCAGCTTGAGACTGAACCTATTGTTTTATCCACTGTTCAGTTTGTCTTGTGTTTTAAATCTGATATGTATGTTTCACATTAAGATAAACTGAAATTTTATAGTTAGTTTATCAAGTGTTTATATCTATTTTGAATCATTATATTAATTTCAAAATTTTGACTAATATTTAGATTGTTAAAACTGAGAACTAATCAATCTTCTGAGAAACTAATTGAACTTTTAGGACTTTTATAAATTCACTACATACTAACTTTGATTTTATTTTAATAGGGGGATGTTATTTTAAAGAATCCTTTTTTAATAGATATTTTTATAGATACTCAATTCACCCCCCCCCCCCTTCTTGAGTAATCTACTTCAACCAACAGTCCCCAAGCCTCATCACATCTAGGTATCTAAATCCCATCCAATTTATCCCTCTTGATCACACAAAACTAGGCCTATTCCATTCCAAAACCTATGAATAATGAATAATGCTTGGGTACCCAAGTGTTATGGACACCTGAGAAGGGTGTAAGTGAAACACAATATAGAACCACTAATAGGATCCTCAAAATAACCAGTAAAAATAGGTTATAAAAAATTGATGTACTCCAGCTAAGTAAATATAGTGAAAAATAATAACAAATAACTAGTTTTTATCATGAGGTTCTAAGGTGAGACTCGGGATCAACTATACCTAATTCCTCCAATATCGATGTATCTTTGAGAAAGTGGCATACTATGCCATATAATATCAAGTGTAAAATCCAAATACAAGGATAAAATACAAGGCATCTTGTGTCCATAGTCATAAAGATCGATCCAAGGAGAACATCCAAGGCATCCTAAATAAGAATAATAGCTTAATCCAAGGTCAAAAACTTAGGCATTTCATATAGGCTTACTCATTGAATCCCAGACAATAATCTAGGCATTCCAAGTCATCAGACTCATCATCAGATCCTAGGGGAAACCTAGGAATCCATCATGACAAGTGCAAGAATAGGATCTTAGGGAGTAACCTAGGAATCTTATATATTCAGTAATCAAATCCAAGGAGATATCCTAGGTATTCCATGTCATTGGGGTCAACAATTAGATCCTATGAGTACTAGGCATATATAGTCATCAAGCATAAATTCTAATCCCATGTCACGCCCTAGGAATTCCATATCGACATAAAGGTTAAATCCTAGGTAACCACCCAGGAAGTTTAATTAATCAGACATAAATCCAAATCCTAGGGGGTGATCCTCAAAATTCCAGCCACATTAGACATAAATTCAAATCCAAGGAGGTGATCTTAGGCATTCTACACAAACACAAAGGTTTAATACCAAGAGAGACCCTAGGTATTCATTCATAATGACTCGAGGGAAGTAAATCCCTACCATAATATCTTATATCATCATCATCACTCTAGACACATCAACTCACATCATCAACCTTCAATTTCTAAGGTGACACCCAAAGTTGACATCATATTCCTCCCGACACTAACCATCACTAGGGTCAAAATATCACTAGGGAACCCACTAAGGTCCCCTAGAGTCACACCATAGCATGGACACCCTACAAGGGTTCCTTAATATCAATCTCACCTCTTATGTCCATTCCTAACTCTTGGATGGAATAACATGTTTCAAAATTATTATGATCATATTACATCTCCATTGGCCTCATAGGATAATTCCCACTGGAAATACTTTTAATGGGTTGTATAATTCCTATCTTGCTTCCCAGTTCATCTTAGGTCGGTCCTCACATACCCAATATACCTAAAATATACCTAGGTTATACTCACCCAGGTACTCACATACTAGTGGGGGAGGTACACTCACTTCACTCTCTAATCAATGGTCCTGAATGTTCTTATAACATCCTGGATCGACTCACTATAAATGGTAACCAGACCATACCACCATGTGACCTTAGCCCAATCTATAACTATAACCAAGTGAATAAATGCTCAGGTACCCATGTCTAGTAGTGGCTCGGGTAGAGTTTGAGTAAAAAACATAGTAGGGTGACACCAATGAAATTCTTTACTAACCAACATATACAGTAATATGTGCATGTGATGTGATCGAATAAAAATAATAATGTCTAAAAATAAATAAAATAAACAACCACTTTAGATCCTCATATTTATCACCCTGACCAAGAATTCATGTTTCGACTAGAGTCAGGGTGTCTCTAGGCATATAATGATGATTGTGCTAACTAAGTAGCATGTGAGCCCCAAATCCATGGTAGCCCTATCAATATCCTCATGACTCTGGGGTTTTATCCCATAGTAGTCCAACATTCAAGCTCTAAATCCATGGTATCTCCAACAATAAGCTCCAAATACATGGAAACTCAAATTGTATCCTCATGTCTCTGGGGTTCCATCCCATAGAAGCCTAATATTTGAGCTCCAAATCCATGGAATCTATTACACTGAGCTCCAAATACATGGTGGCTCTAACCATATTCTCATGACTATAGAGTCTCATCCCATGAAAGTCCAACAATAAAGCTCCAAATCCATGGAATCTCTAATAGTATCACATTCATCCCAATTTTTTATCCCATAACACATCATAAATCAAAGAAAGAACAAGGTTCAAACAAACACCCATGCCCAACACCACAGTCCTCAGATCCTTTGTCTCAAATTCTTGTTATAGGTTCTAAGTTGATTCTCGTTACCATCACTACACAAGAACAACACAACCACTATAGGTTTTTCAATCAATGGGGCACCCACTCGGGTCCCCTAGGTCCATATACCATTAGATAAATCCCTCTTGGGATCCTCAATCACAACCAGTATCTCAGGATAACACCTGTCACTTGGGGAAGTTATACTCTTCAATAATTCCATCACAAATAATGGTCTCTCAGTCACCCAGGGCACACCACATCGAAAATGATATATATATATAGATCATGGTATATCTCGATAAAAAAGGTTCTAATAGTTTGGTCTTCTCACTTAACCCAATCTCAATCTAACTAAGGTCAGTCCACCCAGGCCTAGTCATATCAGTAGGGGAAAATCACTCACCCCATGTTATCACTATGATCCTATTGGATATAATGTGTCACAAGGTCCTCCCATGGCCTACTCAATCCATGGAAATCTTTTTCATATCTCACATTTACATAGGGGCATAGGGTTTCAAATAATAGTACACTAGGCAACGCTTACTCAATTTTATCTGAAGGATGCCCCTCATGGGGGTCCAAATCTCTCAGGGAGGTCTCAAGACAAGGACTCAGCCATCAGTTGCTGAGACATCAAGTTGAAACACTAGGACCAACATGGCCTAGGTTCTTTTTCATTTTTTTCAAGTCATTAAATTAATTAATCATTTCAATTTAAACATTTAAATCAATTTCAATATTCCAATTTAAGAGAAGGGTATCACATATAGTGGTGGGCCCAGTCATTTAATTCCATGTATAAAAAACATAACAATAATTGGGATAGTATATGATACCACCTACCTCAATTGAAGTTTTTCTCATTTCTTTATAATGACTAATAGCTCTTCCAAGGCTCATCTAAGTTTTTCCAGCCTCATCCAAGATGATCAGAGCTCGTTTTAGGGACCTGAGATCCTAAATAAATCTAAATGTAAAATATTAATTAATTATAATATTTATAATTAACTAATAAATTCAAAATAAACTCATAATAATGTCTAATAACTCATCAGACACTTTTCACTTGATGAAAACTCAATCAACCACCCATAGGAGGTCCACAGTGGACTCTTAAAACTAATATTGGGAAAAGTCCTAATATGTATTTCCATTTCACATGAAAAATTAATTTAATTTAAGGATAAACCATAATTAATTTGGTGGTTCCATAGACCTCAACCCAAATAAAAGGTGGTGTCATGAAAACAACATCATGGGATTCCTTCATCACAAGAATAACGAAATCCCCATCATCAGCATCTGATTCCAGCATGATCTAGTGGAATCATAATCAAAAAGCCTATTAGAGACTAAAAATTAGTGAAAATAAGAGTAAGTGACCAGAATATATCACTAGAGTGATAAACTTACCTCAAATCTCCATGAAAATACCTCAAACCCCCCTTTAAAACAAGTGGAGAAAGGAGACAAAGGGGGTTCATACCCCTTGGCATGTGAGAGAAACAATGGGGAGAGGTGGATGACCCATAAAAAACTTAAGGGGTTGAAATTTAATTTATCCCATTTAAAAGGCCATTTTCTAGATAGTATTAGGCCACCAACTAGCCGGTGAGCCCAAGTAGCATGCCCGACCACTAGCTAGCACATAGGATGGCCAATGTCATGCCTACGGCTAGCCAGTGGCTGAAGGCTACATCCACCATGCAACCTAGCCACCTCAGACTTCTACCTATTCTTCCCAAATACCATATAATAACTTCCAAGATCCATTACACATCTAATTTACCTCCGTTTAGAGGTCCCAACCTTTATAATTCAATTCAAAATCCCAATTCAAATTCTATCTTATCCACGAACTGAAAATTAAAAATTCCTCTAAAATTTCTCCATATGTATAAACACGAGGCGTTACAAACTCCCCAAAACAACAACTCCCATCCTCAATAAGTGTTGTTTTAGAATGATAATAACGAAGACAAGAGATGGGGTGAATTGTTTCCATTTGAAAATGTAACACCTCGAGCTTCCATGATACGCTTCTCATTCAATAATGCAATAGCTTGCATTGTACGCAACTTCGAGTTCTAACACACCGCAACTAATCAAAGTAACTGTTATGAATAGTAATAACCACTTTTTAAATTTATAGAAATTTTATATTTCAAAATGGACTTCATTTTTGTATTCGTAATATCGAAATTAGCCTATGTTGAATTTTTGGTATTTTTCTGAGAACTTCTAATTTTTTATGAATAGTAAAAAATACTTAAAAACAACTTTTTTAATCAAAATAATTTATAGTGATAAATTATACTAATTAGTGGTTTTAAAGTATAATTAGAATATATTTTTACCATTTTATCCAATGGTGGTCATTATAATTAATTTAACATTGAAATTGGACATAAACAATTGCCAATCATTTGATATAAATTGTTTCTTAAAAACACGCTATTTGTTGTGACAGTGGGAATTAATTATAAAATAAATTAATTCAACTTATATTTTTGGAATTTTTTAAAATAGA
The DNA here is from genome assembly GCA_963277665.1 of Viscum album. Lineage (NCBI taxonomy): Eukaryota > Viridiplantae > Streptophyta > Magnoliopsida > Santalales > Viscaceae > Viscum > Viscum album. Next base: position 758,065,132 of record OY728129.1, on the reverse strand, counting down.
CATCATTTTTGAAATCGTAATATCAATTATAGCTTAGGGTGAAATTTTGGCATTGTTCTGAAAAACTTCAATTTTTGATGAATAGTGAAACCACTAAGTGGTAGTTAAAAAACTGATTTTTCGTTTAAATGAAATATTACCACCTCTGTGATTTGATTTTCAAAAATCCAACTTACATGGTTGTTATTAAGAAGTAAAATGTGGTTCAATGAGATTAAAATAATTTTTTGGTGAATAGTAACTTTTAAGTTCTTAATCGCGATTAGAGGTAATTGGTGTAGTTTAAGGTAAAAATAAAGTTTTAATAATATGAGATGAGCTTGACACATGTCCTATCCTCATTGGATGTTCCATGGCCGACCAAGACAATCCATGGGACAACTTGGGGACCCCATGGAGCCACTTTAGTTGGAAAATGAGATAAATACCTTTTATTTAATGTTAAAGTAAAAAATGACACAAACATAAAATGTTTTACTCAAACAATTTTTACATGGGGTTATACAAGTCATATTTTTGACTATAAATATTCATTGGAAAGCTAAAAAGATTTCCTAAATCATAGTATTTTTTTTATTATAATTTTTAGACATTAAATAAATTAAATTATTTATGACATCATGATGATGCAGCGATGACCTCATTATTTAACGATTTAAATAAAATGAGAAGATAATGTAAAATACAAGGCTTACACTTATCCAAATACTATTGGATGAGTAGATTTAGAACCCTTATCACCTTAGCCTCGAATTATATAAGTGTGGGACCTTTAGAATCCGAAAAGCATTGTTTAATAAAGTAACATTTTATTACTTTCCGAAAGTGCCCCTCCTCTCCACTTATAAAAGGCCCCCACCTCTACCACCTCATTCACACTTTCAAGCCATTTGGCTCGGCCAAACTCTGCCCAAATACTCTCCCAACTTCCCCCTCTTACTCCTAGAAGCCTCACTTTGGGCAGAACTCTTCCCAAGTAAGCCTTTGCCTCAAATCAAAAAGTGTTACCCGTTTTAAAGGTAGTGTTTTCTCTTATGTTCTTTTGTTTTATTTTGCTTCTCCAACCCCCTAAACTCTTTTTATTCTTTTCTTTTGTAACAACACCAGTATCCTCAATATACTAGGATGTTGTTATAAGAAGGATTCGAGCTAAACTTACACACACCTACATCTAATGGTTAAAGAACATACTGTTTCTGTTGATGGAGAATTTCAGCCTCAAGAAACGATGATTGTTCAAATTCTTTTAACACCTATAATGGTGGCCATTTTGATGAGACTATTTTCATATATGATATATATATATTATGTTTATGTTTTATTTATCATTCTGTATTTCTCATTTATGGCATACTTTATGATTTCCATTATGGGTAAACGCGATAATTTCATTTTAGGAAGTGCGGACTACCGCCCCCTCAAAGTGATTTGAATCGTTAATGCCATATGTGGGATGTATAAAGGATGGATTAAATGGTATTATAAATTATATTATACTGGAATTAAATTATACCTTTATATAATTATAACTTCATTCCATTAAATATGAAATAGAAATGAAAGTAGCGTTCATGCGTACGTACGGCTTACCGTCTCCATGAATGGTGCATTTCATTTCTTACCTCTAAATGTCATGTAATATTATGAATGAATGTATATAATGGATATATATGAGATATATGATATCTATATCATGAATATAATTCTGTATATAATGGATATTTCACCACATGAACAACTCGTAATTATAAGAAGTCTATTTTTGACTCAAGTACCAAAGATCGACAACACGACCGTTATTAACTTAAATAATTACATAATGTTCATAACATTATAATAAGTGATATAAAAGGGATAATGAACATGAAAAAATGTTCTTAATAAAGTATATATTAACTCTAGTTTATTATTCAGGAGGTTAAAGAACAGTCAAATCAAGTCGGACACAAGGTAAGGGAATTTCTTAACCCAACTTCCATTCTTTGGGTTAATCTCCTACTTTCAAATTATGTCATGATATTATTATGGCTTATTTTGTATTTTTACTTTCTTTATGTGTACCTATAGTGAATACACATATAATAAATCTATTTTATTTTAAAAATGATCTTCTTAATTACTTCTTCTCAATCTCCTTTCATTGAGGCATATTTGGTTGTATACACAACTTTCTTTTATACGGTGTATAAACCCCTTTAACTTTTACGTTTATTCAAAAGGAATATTTTTTATACGAAGTGTTTTACTAAACGACAAAAAGGAAATGTTTTTCTTTCCGTACTTATGCGGCGACAAAGACTTCTCCGCCGCCATGACCATTATTTGAGTTTCGGCTTCCTCTACAAGCCATCACTTTTTTTTAATGAAAAATTAATACAAAGTTTTAACTTTCTTTTATTTTGGTATTGAAAATGGTTTTGAAAGCATTTTTATTATATCAATGTGTTGTATTGATATCTTGTGATTGAAATGTGGAAATGTTATGTTTCCTTTGTGCATGTTTTATGTGATACGATTATGTTATGGTTTATGATATGTTTAAACCTATTCATATGAGGAATGTATTGGACTTAATAAGTGACGGGTGGAGCCCGCTATAGCTCCTCAATGCATCGGTAGGTCTCATGAGACAACTAGACGTGGAATTGGCTGAGGCCCTTTCCCAATTTGATTTATGGTTTTGGCTGAGGCCTTAATCATTTTAGACGTCTTGGCCGAGGCCTTGACAAAATGTTTCAGAATGTCTGGCATTATACATTCCCTCATTATGAAAGTGGTTATTGATATTGCATGTGATTATTCGACCAGTAGAATATCCATGGGAATAAGTAAATGGCATTATCTCATTTTATTTTTGCCATATTATGTTGAATTTAATGTTTAAAAGGCTTTTGTTTTAGTTATACATTGCCTTAAAAGTTAATGTTTATTTATGAAAGCTTCCGCAATATTGTTATCCTTACTGAGCATTTGAGCTCACCCCTTTCAATGTTTTAATATTTTCCAGGATGTGAAGAAGTATTTTATGAATGACCTGCAGGGATAGTCAGAAGAGGATATGAGTGTGGACTATGGAGACTTTTTTTATTGTAGTTTTTCACTTTATGATGTAATGTAACGTTTATGAATGTATCTAGTGTTTCCAAGGCTACTAAACTAATCGGTCTTTCGAGACTTGATCTTTTGTGATCATGCCAATGTTACGAAGTAATGCACCAACTCTGGGTAGCTGGGGTTGGGGCGTTATAGTTGGTATCAGAGGCAGTTTAGTACTAACCTTGGAAGCTAGATTTAGATAAACTCTGATTAGAGCACATAGCCCGAAGATAGACTTTGAGGATTAGTATAGAAGAACTTCCTAGAATTTTGGTATTGTAGAGATGTTGTGAGTTTTCCGAGCAATACATCCCTGTCTGGATACGAGCAGGTAGAGGCGGCTCTGGCACAGATGTACCTAGGGGAAAAACCCGAAAACACCGCTTTGAGCTAGACTCGAACGGGAACTGGTGCACGACAACGGGCCTTGCTGCACTCTTGGTTACGACACTCCCGGGGGATATGCTTAGGATAATTCTCATTTTCTTTACAAACCACTATAAAGGGTTATGAGTATATACTTCCTCAAAGAAAACATTTTTATGGATTATATCCATAAATAGTTCAATTTATGTTAAGTATCTTACAAGTATGGAATTATGTATTTTGATTCATAAACTAATATAGTTTATGCCATTGTTTAGAAATGGCGCCTAGTGAAAGGAATGGAAACCGTATCAATGCACGCACTCCGTGTAGGGATTGCCCTCCTGCTCAAGATAATTATTGTGGATCTGGAGATACAACTGGTGCTGATCAACTTATTACAATACTGGGACAACTCACTCAGGTTATGAATAATAACCTTACTCGTATGGAGCACCCTGATCCGCAACGTGGAGGATCAATGTTAGACCACTTCATGAGGAAACAACCACCAACTTTTAATGGGGGTACAAATCTGTTAGTAGCAGAGCAATGGATAAACTCCTTAGAGAAAATATTCCACGCCTTGGGGAGTAGCGAAAGGGAGAAGGTTATCATGGCAGTTTACCGCCTCACTGGAGATGCCGATCAATGGTGGTCATTGAATCAAAACACAAAGGAAGATGAAGAAGTATCAAATATGGAATGGAGAGAGTTCAAAGATCTTTTCTTAGAAAAATACTTTCCACATGACCATCGAGCAGATATGGAAAGACAGTTTTTGAGTCTGAGACAAAAGGAGGATGAGAATGTCGCAAAGTATGAGGCCAACTTTACAAGGTTAGCGAGACATGCTGCAGATTATATACGTAACCCAAGAAGTAAGATTGATCGTTTCCTTGATGGGTTAAAACCATTTCTCCGTCGAGCATTAGTCTCACAAACCTTCTCATCATACGAAGATATTGTCTCGTGTTCTATCAAGACAGAAAAGGAATTCTCTAAGTCTTATGACAACAATGTAAAGCAAGAGAAGAAGAGAACGGTGGAACAAGAGACAGATAAAGGGAAAAAGGGAAAGAAGGATTTTCCATTATGTGATAATTGTGGGAAGAATCACCCTGGTACTTGCCTAAAAGGAATGAGAGTTTGTTACAAATGTGGAGAAAAAGGTCACCAGGCTCGTGATTGTAAGGGAAAGAAAGAGGCTATCAATGTTGAATGCTATAATTTTAGGGAAATGGGTCATTATGCAAATGAATTTCCTAAGCGTCAGGGAAACTTACCTCAGAAAAGGCCAAGGGATCAAGGACAATCTTATGTTGTTACTACAGTTGAAGCGGAATAATTAATGTATTGGTACTTTTGGACTCATGGATTATATTCTGGTTATTAGAATAATGTGATATATATAAGGATTGTACTACAGTACTTGTTGTTTCAGTAAAGTTTTAATATGATGAAGGTAATCATATTTTAAGTATGTGACAATAAGAGAAACTTTACTTTGTTTGGGGAATCTGATAAATTGATTTTGGAATTAAGAGACCTTTTAGAGAAAGTTTGGACAGAGGTATTTTGGATAACTATAAAGGTTGGGATGGATTAAGTTGATCTTTGGATAGTATTGTTTAAGGTAAAAACATTTCTGAAGATTATTTTTGGAATATTATAATACTATAGTTTTAGGAAAAGGACAACCTGCAGGGTGGGGCATAACCCGTCGCGTCGGACAAAGCTGCAGGAATCGAACCCACAACCATAGTACGACAGGCCTTTATTTCCTACCACTAGCCTACAGGAAGTCCCTGGTTATTACAAAATAATTTTACTAATCTAAATGGTATGTGTTAACATTTGGAACCTTATACAATTAGGATAAGTATAATATTTTTGGGTTCTATTATCTTTTTGAGTGAAAGGTGAGTTGAAGGTTGAAACTCTAATTGTCAAGCATAAATATATATATACCTATCTGTTATTCAATGAATAAATTAATTCTTAAACTTTAGTAAAGGGATATTAAAACAAAAAAATGTGTTACCCTAATACCTTATGTCTTGTTGAACTGATGATATTTTAAATCAACATAGATTGAAGGCTTTGAGGCCCTCAATTTGACAGTTGATTGTGATTGATGACCTCAATCACTCCCTACAAATATTTACGTTTTTCCTCCAATTATATGTCTCTAATTTCCAACAATGTTCTCCTTATCGAGATCATAATTTGGTGGTGACTTTCTTATTTCCATTTCCCTCTTATTAAGGCTAAATTTTATTAACCTTATTTCCGATGTGGGTTTTGCACAAAGGTATTTTCTATTTTCAACCTTTTATTTTCAAAGAAAAATTTCAAATTGCGAGGACGCAATTTATTGAAGGAGGGGAGAATGTAACACCCCGAGCTTCCATGATACGCTTCTCATTCAATAATGCAATAGCTTGCATTGTATGCAACTTCGAGTTCTAACACACCGCAACTAATCAAAGTAGCCGTTATGAATAGTAATAACCACTTTTTAAATTTATAGAAATTTTATATTTTAAAATGTACTTCATTTTTGTATTCATAATATCGAAATTAGCCTATGTTGAATTTTTGGTATTTTTCTGAGAACTTCTAATTTTTTATGAATAGTGAAAAATACTTAAAAACAACTTTTTAATCAAAATAATTTATAGTGATAAATTATACTAATTAGTGGTTTTAAAGTATAATTAGAATATATTTTTACCATTTTATCCAATGGTGGTCATTATAATTAATTTAACATTGAAATTGGACATAAACAATTGCCAATCTTTTGATATAAATTGTTTCTTAAAAACACGCTATTTGTTGTGACAGCGGGAATTAATTATAAAATAAATTAATGCAACTTATATTTTTGGAATTTTTTAAAATAGACATCATTTTTGAAATCGGAATATCAATTATATCTTAGGGTGAAATTTTGGCATTGTTCTGAAAAACTTCAATTTTTGATGAATAGTGAAACCACTAAGTGGTAGTTAAATAACTGATTTTTCGTTTAAATGAAATATTACCACCTCTGTGATTTGATTTTCAAAAATCCGACTTACATGGTTGTCATTGAGAAGTAAAATTTGGTTCAATGAGATTAAAATAATTTTTTGGTGAATAGTAACTTTTAAGTTCTTAATCGCGATTAGAGGTAATTGGTGTAGTTTAAGGTAAAAATAATGTTTTAATAATATGAGATGAGCTTGACACATGTCCTATCCTCATTGGATGTTCCATGGCCGACCAAGACAATCCATGGGACAACTTGGGGACCCCATGGAGCCACTTTAGTTGGAAAATGACATAAATACCTTTTATTTAATGTTAAAGTAAAAAATGACACAAACATAAAATGTTTTACTAAAACAATTTTTACATGGGGTTATACAAGTCATATTTTTTACTATAAATATTCATTGGAAATATAAAAAGATTTCCTAAATCATAGTATTTTTTTTATTATAATTTTTAGACATTAAATAAATTAAATTATTTATGACATCATGATAATGCAGCGATGACATCATTATTTAACCATTTAAATAAAATGAGAAGATAATGTAAAATCCAAGGCTTAAACTTGTCCAAATCCTATTGGATGAGTATATTTAGAACCCTTATCACCTTAGACTCGAATTATATAAGTGTGGGACCTTTAGAATCCGAAAAGCATTGTTTAATAAAGTAACATTTTATTACTTTCCAAAAGTGCCCCTCCTCTCCACTTATAAAAGGCCCCCACCTCTACCACCTCATTCACACTTTCAAGCCATTTGGCTCGGCTAACCTCTGCCCAAATACTCTCCCAACTTCCCCCTCTTACTCCTAGAAGCCTCACTTTGGGTAGAACTCTTCCCAAGGAAGCCTTTGCCTCAAATCAAAAAGTGTTACCCGTTTTAAAGGTAGTGGTTTCTCTTATGTTCTTTTGTTTTATTTTGCTTCTACAACCCCCTAAACTCTTTTTATTCTTTTCTTTTGTAACAACACAAATATCCTCAATATAATAGGATGTTGTTATAAGAAGTATTCGAGCTAAACTTACACACACCTACATCTAATGGTTAAAGAACATACTGTTTCTGTGGATGGCGAATTTCAGCCTCACAAAACGATGATTGTTCAAATTCTTTTAACACCTATAATGGTGGCAATTTTGATGACACTATTTTCATATATGATATATATATTATGTTTATGTTTTCATTATCATTCTTTATTTCTCATTTATGGCATACTTTATGATTTCCATTATGGGTAAACGCGATAATTTCATTTTAGGAAGTGCGGACTACCGCCCCCTCAAAGTGATTTGAATCGTTAATGTCATATGTGGGATGTATAAAGGATAGATTAAATGGTATTATACATTATATTATACTGGAATTATATTATACCTTTATATAATTATAACTTCATTCCATAAAATATGAAATAGAAATGAAAGTAGCGTTCATGCGTACGTACGGCTTACCGTCTCCATGAATGGTGCATTTCATTTCTTACCTCTAAATGTCATGTAATATTATGAATGAATGTATATACTGGATATATATGAGATATATGATATCTATATCATGAATATAATTCTGTATATAACGAATATTTCACCACATGAACAACTCGTAATTATAAGAAGTCTATTTTTGACTCAAGTACCAAAGATCGAAAACACGACCGTTATTAACTTAAATAATTACATAATGTTCATAACATTGTAATAAGTGATATAAAAGGGATAATGAACATGAAAAAATGTTCTTAATAAATTAGATATTAACTCTAGTTTATTATTCAGGAGGTTAAAGAACGGTCGAATCAATTCGGACACAAGGTAAGGGAATTTCTTAACCCAACTTCCATTCTTTGGGTTAATCTTCTACTTTCAAATTATGTCATGATATTATTATGGATTATTTTGTATTTTTACTTTCTTTATGTGTACCTATAGTGAATACACATATAATAAATCTATTTTATTTTAAAAATGATCTTTTTAATGACTTCTTCTCAATCTCCTTTCATTGAGGCATATTTGGTTGTATACACAACTTTCTTTTATACGGTGTATAAATCCCTTTAACTTTTACGTTTATTCAAAAGGAATATTTTTTATACGAAGCGTTTTACTAAACGACAAAAAGGAAATGTTTTTCTTTCCGTACTTATGCGGCGACAATGACTTCTCCGCCGCCATGACCATTATTTGAGTTTCGGCTTCCTCTACAAGCCATCACTTTTTTTTAATGAAAAATAAATACAAAGTTTTAACTTTCTTTTATTTTGGTATTGAAAATGGTTTTGAAAGCGTTTTTATTATATCAATGTGTTGTATTGATATCTTGTGATTGAAATGTGGAAATGTTATGTTTCCTTTGTGCATGTTTTATGTGATACGATTATGTTATGGTTTATGATATGTTTAAACCTATTCATATGAGGAATGTATTGGACTTAATAAGTGACGGGTGGAGCCCGCTATATCTCCTCGATGCATTGGTAGGTCTCATGAGACAACTAGACGTGGAATTGGCCGAGGCCCTTTCCCAATTTGATTTATGGTTTTGGCCTAGGCCTTAATCATTTTAGACGTCTTGGCCGAGGCCTTGACAAAATGTTTCAGAATGTCTGGCATTATACATTCCCTCATTATGAAAGTGGTTATTGATATTGCATGTGATTATTCGACCAGTAGAATATCCATGGGAATAAGTAAATGGCATTATCTCATTTTACTTTTGCCATATTATGTTGAAGTTCATGTTTAAAAGGCTTTTTTTTAGTTATACATTGCCTTCAAAGTTAATGTTTATTTATGAAAGCTTCCGCAATATTGTTATCCTTACTGAGCATTTGTGCTCACCCCTTTCAATGTTTTAATATTTTCCAGGATGTGAAGAAGTATTTTATGAATGACCTGCAGGGATAGTCAGAAGAGGATATGAGTGTGGACTATGGAGACTTTTTTTATTGTAGTTTTTCACTTTATGATGTAATGTAACGTTTATGAATGTATCTAGTGTTTCCAAGTCTACTAAACTAATCGGTCTTTCGAGACTTGATCTTTTGTGATCATGCCAATGTTACGAAGTAATGCACCGACTCTGGGTAGCTGGGGTCGGGGTGTTACAGAAAATCTTAAAAAAATAATAATGTACCTCTTGAAATGAAGCGATTTTTTTCCATTAATATTAAAGTTGAGTGACTAGTGTAAATAAATAAAGGAAAATAAAACAATGATATATTGTGGTTAGGGGAATACAAATTCCCTAGTCCACTCCACTAATGATCTACTCTACGATCTTGGTGATTTTCACTAGTATTTCCTTTATTCAGAGACCTCTACATCTAAGTATTAATAGTAGAAACCATACAAAGCTTTTACAGAGCCTTATGGTTCTTTTACAGGGAACAGAAATATCCAAAGTTTAGTTTGAGAAGTTGGAACTCCACCATGATTGATTCTGAGCAGCTGATACTCCAAAGAAAATAGATGAGATGAAGTTTTTTTTTAAATAGGTTTATCTCACAGCTGCAACAGCAATCGGCATATGCAAATGATCTTCAATAATACACTAAACAGTAAAATAATATTCAATGTTTCATAATCTTCCTTTTATTTAAACAGTAAAAAATATATTAGAAATTTTTTGCATATGCTTACTTCTTCTTTTGACCATAAGATAATAAGAATATGTATAGAATATTTCCCTCTTATTTAAAATAATGAGCAGTAGAATATTTCAGAAAATTATTTTTTTTCAGAGTTTCCACATCTTCACTCTTCTTCGTGTATATTTTTTCCTACTAGAGATATATATATAGATAGAGAGGTGTATAGAATAAACATCCAGCAGTAATATCATCATTCCTCTTTCTTTGGGTATTTAAAAGCCTTCATAAATATCCCATGAATGATGTTGTATCATTGGCTTCTTTCTATAGAATAAATCTACATTAAAAAAATAAGTTAAATAAATATTTTGATAAAAATTATAGAATAATATTAGTGTTAAATTATTTATAACTCCCATTTAAATCCATTCATACCTCTTTAAACTTATCTAAAAAAGTTCTTGAAAACTAGCTGCACAATCTGAATGTAAATTAAAATATTTGAATTTTAATAACTTTGTGTCCTCCAAATTTGATAGAAAAATGATGTTAGAATAAACTATCCATTTTTCTCTATAAATACTGGATCAAAATATTTGAAATCTCTTCATCTACAATACTTTATATTTATTATGATTTATCTTGTAGATAAATCATTTAAATAATTCCAGATAAAAATTAAACAATTTAAAATACTAAGAACAATGTAAAATAGAGTATAGTAACCTGCTCAAACTCTATGCTATACTTTCTGCATATTTCACCTTTTATTTATTTATTCCATCCAAAATTTTAGTTGTAGTATGTTTTTTTCAGGTAGAAACCATCTCCGTTTATGGTTGTGGATGAAAGGTAGTTCAGCATGATGAATCTCAACAATATGCGATGTGGAAAATATATTATACAACTTGATCGATCTCTTATAACATACCCATGTCTTGTTCTGATGTGATAACACATACAGAAAGTATATCAAAAAATATCCTATATTCAACATGTAGTTCTAAATCCAGTATAATAGTGTATATTAGATCATCTTATCAAGTAATGATATGGTGTACAATAAATCATATTTCAACATCTTCATCCTCCGGTTTCATGTGATGTTTACGCAGTATACCATGGAGAACTTCTATTTTTCATGTAACATGGATTCCATGCACGGAGTACACTTCCATTTTATTTTTCTATTCATTAAAGAAAAATACATAAGTTTTAACCATGATTTTTTAGCAGTAGCATATGTGTACACCAACCTCAGTAGATCACAACAATTTCTTTTTTCATCATGAAGTTCAATGTTCAGAACCATGCTTGATGAAAAAATAGTCCATAATTTGAACATAATAAATCACCATTTCAGTAGGTTTTGTATCCACATGAAGATAACTACTGTATTATATAGTATGTTGAGTATCAACAAAAAATTCTATTTAAAAATCTAAAATATCATCATACAATAGGTCACATTTCTGTATTTTATTTTTAGAAGTGTGTAGTGAATTTAATCTATTTGGATGCAAAATTTTAGCTTATAAAGAGATGGAAAAAAGGCTTAGTTTGAGTTTTTTAGAAAAATAACACAAGGCAACAATATAAAATTAGGGTACATTCTCACCAGAACATAGGGTTCAAGAAAGCATGGTTCATGAAAGTAGGGTTCATTACAAACATATGTATCATTAACTATACTTTTGTATCAAAAGTAAGGTTGAGAAAAAGTGGAATATGGTTCAATTAATACAACATAGGGTAGAAGAACCATACTTTTGTATTAAAATTATGGTTTCACTATTTTTAAATTACGGTTTCACTATTTTGTAGGTAGGGTTCATATAATCCTTCAGAAAACTGGATAACTTTTATTTAGAGAGTTAAACAATTTTTTAGATCCCTTTAACAATAGATTTATCATTCTTCCTAGAAGACTTATATTTATTAACTATTAATATCTTTATAAATGATAAATAATCGAATAATTATGACTTCTATAGCTTCTAATATCATCATAAAACAGAAGCAATAACATTCTAGAAAAACTGTAGTTCTGAAAAATTATTGTAGAACTTTAGACAATTTATTCACCATCCAAACTTCCTTTTTAGGATTTGATGTAAACTTATGAAATCAAGATAAACTTCTTGTATTTATATCCAAATAGGGTTTTAGTAATTATTATATCTTATCTATCCAACAGTACATGGATCACAAAAATCCGTTCATTGTAGCTTGAGATATCATCAAAATTCAGTGGTAACTTTAAGCTAAAAACTATAATTTCACTTAAACAGATTGTAACTTATTTAGTGATTTTTTTAACCATAGAAGAAACTGAATTAAATCTTTACATTAATAGATAAAATAAAGATAATATTTTTATCTTTCAAATATAATAAACTCCATATAACTCTGATCACATTTTCTTTAGATATAAAATAAATATTGCGACATACTAAATCTGAAACACTTAAAACAAAATTATTATCAAACAAAGAATGGTGGGTTGGAGTAATTATCAAAACCAAACTAAGATGATAATGGAAAGGATCCACTCAACATTCTCCCCCTTTTTAATAATTAAAAAAACACTAATTCTCCATCAACTCTTCTCCTCCTTTTTATAAGTATTAAAAATATGAGTTATTAAGTATATTAAATAAAAAAATGTATTTATCCATTTTTATGAAGAATAAGAATTTAAAGTTTCTATAGTATAATAAAGAAAATTTTTAAGGCTTCAAAAAAAATTATTCCCCCTTTTTAAAAAAATATGATTTAATGAGAATGATATGCAAAATATATTCTGAATACATGTAGTAATATAAACTCCCCCTAAATTCATTCTTCCTTTAAAAATATAAATAGATATAATCAAAGGTCCATGAAATCATATATAATATTATTCAATAAATAAAAAGGGTTTGCAATGAATGTATTAAACCATTTAATTCATGTCATGATAATAAAACATTTTAACATAAGATAAATATTTAAAATAACTCCCTTTTATAAAAATCATAATTGTAAAATATATTAAAGGTATTAAATAAAATATTTTCAAGAAATTTTAAGTAAATCAAAGTTTTTTCAAAGAATTTAAAATAAAGGATTTAAAAATGACTTTTTTCATGTGCTATAATTGACCAAAAAATTAATCTAATAATAGAAAATGTTATCTCATACAGTAATAGAATAATTTTTCACACACAACTAATTTAAATATTAAGACATTAAACACATGGTTACGTGAAAGATAACCATTTATATAAAATCAGAAGATAAATTTTGATGGTTATTGGTTAATAAAATAATTTAATGAATTAATTCATAATATAATAGAGTGATAAAATGATTTAACAGTTTAAGTAAAAAGATTATTAAATGTTAGGGAATAAATGATAAAATGTTAAAAATATTTTCTCACCTATATAAAATAGTTAGTGCATTTAAATAGAATAATAAAATAGAATTGAAATACTTCCTAGATTTTAATAGCCCAAAATCTATGAAATTTTCGTTTAAAATAATAATAAATATAAATATAATAAATTTTCATAATTTTCAAGAATCCACTTAATGATTTAAAAATGAAGTACAGTGGATCATACTTGCAAAATATTGAATACAAGTTCCTTTTGGTACCAATATGATTTTGGGTCTGGTAGTGTTAGAAACTAAAGATTTAGGTAACCAAATACATTTATTTTTAATAAAAAAATTTATAATTAAATATATATATATATATTGATTTGGAATAATGAACATGTTTTACACCATAAAAACTAAGGTTTTCTAAAATAATTTTAATTAGAATAATATCTGTAAATATCATAATAAAAACATTTGATAGTAGACATGTTTTTTCTATTTAATCCAGAAACAAAATAATTTTTATATATTTTTGGTCTTTCACCATTACTCCCTATACCAAGTTTTCCTTTATGAGTTTTTTTAACAAGAATTTTATTCAAATAATTCTATCCATTAGTAAACATACTATAAGGTTTCTTTAAATTATAAACTTTATCTACTAATTATTTAATTTTATTTTCATAAAGATCACAAGAAATTTTCAAAGAATTTGATCTTAAATCTTCAATGTGCTTTGATAAACTTTAATTATCAATTGAAATAGTATCATAGCATTTTCTAAGTTTTCTATGATCTTTATTTAAGGATTAAAATTTTTCTTAAAGAATAAAAAAATATTTATCATGTTCATCCAGAGAAAAAATTTCAGAACATGAATTTTTATATTAAGATGATTGTACCTCATCAGCATGAGTCATAAGAATTATATTTACCTTTTTATTTTCTTACTCAACTTTAGAGGTTATAGTAGATTCATTTCTTGAATCCAAATGACTATAATTAGAAAATTCATACATAGAAACTTTGAGTGCATCATTTTCCTTTTTAATAAAAATATGATTCTTTGTTTCTGCTTGCATCTCAACTTATTACATCTCAATAAACTCCATTAAGGCTTGGTTTTTTTCTATAATTGGAGTTCCTAAGGCATAAACATCATTGTTAACTTCTATAAATTTATCAGTTCCTTCATAAGTAACTATGATTTCCTTCCAAATCTCATAGCCAGTGGCACATTGAGAAACATGATTAAATTCATCTGGACCAAGACCACATATAATTTCATTAATTGCTCTTGAATTAATATCATATTCAAATTCCTTAGTATCATCCCAAATTTTTAGTTCTCTAGGGATTTTATAAGGTTTGACAATCTTCATGTAAACTTTGAAACCAATATTCTTTTAATAGATAGTCATTCAAACTTTCTAGCATCCATAATTATCGCCATTAAAATAAAGGTAATCGACATACCTTCTCTAAAATCATCCATTAATATTTGTCTTCATCTGAATTTTTAACTCAATCTTGTTAAAGCTAAAGGAAATATTTAATGTTTCAGAAGATCCTAACCTTTGATATTACTAGTTATGTATTGGATATAAACAAAATAATATTCAAGGATTTTGAAAATGAGAAATATATCTATATATCACTTCCTTAGATACCACTTTTTGGTATCGAGTAGAAACATATATCTAGAATGAGAAATATCTTAAGTAGATTCCATCCTTTGATACCACTTGTTGTGTCAGAATGGTGAAGATGAAGATATAAGAGGAGGGTGAATTGTTTCCTTTTAAAAATCTTGAAAAAATAAAAATGTTTCTTCTTGAAATGAAGTGATCCTTTTCATCTCTCTTAAATTTGAGTTAGTGGTGAAAATAAATAAAGGAAAATAACACAGTGATGTATAGTGGTTCGGGGCACAAAAATCCCCAAGTCCACTCCACCGACTCACTACTCCACAATCTTGGTGATTTTCACTAGTAGGTCCTCTTATCTAGAGACCTCTACAATTGAGTATAGGAAGTTCACACCTTATAAGTATTTTAAAGGGCCTTATGGTTCTTTTTCAGAGAACTAAAATATCAAAATATTAGTATGAAAATTTAACACCCAACCATGATTGAGTCTGATTATTTGATACTCCAAAGAAAATAGATGAGATGAAGTTTGTTTTGAAATAGGTTTAGCTCACAGTTCCAGTAGCAACTAACAAATATATATGATCTTCAATAATATACAATAGTAACAAAATAAAATTCAATGTTGCATAAAATTTATCTTCTTTAAACAATAGTAATATATTAGAAAATTTTGTGCAAGAATCCTTCTTATTTTTACTGTGAGAGAATAAGTATGTAAAAATAATATTTCTCTCTTTAAAATGATGAGCAGTAGAATATTTCAGCACTTTATTTTTTTCATTGTTTTCACATCTTTGATCTTATTCATATATATTTTTTCCTACTAGATATATATATATATAGAGAGAGAGAGAGATAATAAATATCCAACAGTAACAGCAACATTCCTCTTTCTTCAGATACTTAAAATCCTTCATAAATATCTCATGAATGGCATAGCACTATTGGCTTCTTCCTGTGGAATAAATATCTAATAAAATCATTTAAAATAATTTGAATAAATATTTTGATAAAATATAAAAAATAATATCAATGTTTCATGATTTAAAACTTCAATTTATATCTATTAAAACCTATTTAAACTTATTTAAAATATTTCTTGAAAACTAACAACACAATCTGAATGTAAATTTAAATATTTGAATTTTAATAACTTTGTATCCTATGACTTTTCAAGAAAAATGAAGTTAGAATAAACTATCCATTTTTTCTCACTAAATACTAGACCAAAATATTTTCAATCTTTTCATCAATAATATTTTGAATTTATTATAATTAATCCCATAGATAGGTTACTGAAATAATTCCAAAAAACGCAACAATTTAAAATACCAAGAACCATGTAAAATAGAATATTGTAACCTTATGAAACTCTATATTCCACATTCAATATATTTCATATTTTAAATATTTATTCCATATATACTTTTATTGTTAGTATGAGTTTTTTCATGTAGAAACCATCTCGAGTTATGGCTATGAATGCATGGTAGTTCAGCATGATTAAACGCAGCGAGATTCTTTGAGAAAAGGATATTCTCTAGCTTAACCGAGATCCAGTAACATACCCATGTTTTGTTCTGGTTGATAACACTTGAATCAACTTGATAGAAACACCTCTTTTATTCAACATGTATTTTTACATCCATTATAATGGTTTTCAACAGATCTTCTTCTCAAGCAATGAGTTGTTGTACAACAAATCATATTTCAGTACCTTCATCCTCCAGTTTTGTATGATGTTTATATAGTATACCATGGAAGGCTTACAATTTTCATGCTACATGGATTGCATGCTTGGATAACACTTCTCTTTTATTTTTCTATTCATTAAATAAAATTATAGAGGGTTTAATGATGGTTTTTTAGCAGCATTATATGTGTATACCATCTTCAGTAGATCACGATGCATTTTTTTCATCATGAAGTTTGGTGTGAAGTACCATGCTTGATGCAACAACAGTCCATAATTTTTTCAGCACCTAATATATCACCATTTTAGAAGGTGTTGTATCTACATGAAGAGAATAGCTACATTATGTAGAAAATTGAGTATCAACAAAAATTTCCATTTAAAACTATAAAATATCAACAAACAGTAGGTCATGTTTCTGTATTTTATTTGTAAAAGTATGTAGTGAATTTATTCTCTTTGGATGCAGCATTTATTCTTATAAAGAGATGTATATAAGGATTAGTTTTAATTTTTCAGCAAAAATAGCACAACTAACTAGTATAAAAGTAGGGTACATTCTCACAAGAATGTAGGTTTTAAGAAATTAGAGTTCTTAAAAGTTAGGTTCATGAAAGTATGGTTCATTATAAACCTATGGTTCATTTACCATACTTTTTTATCAAAAGTAGAGTTGATTAAAATTAGTGTATGGTTAATTGAATACAACATAGGGTATAAGAACCATAAATTTTTATTAAAAGTATCTTTTCACTATTCTAAAAGTAGGGTTTCACTGTTATGAAAGTAGGTTTAAAATAATCCTTCAGAAAACTAGACAGCTTGCATTGGGAGGCTTCAATGTTTTCTTAGATCCATTTAATAGTAGATTCAGCCTTTGTCCTAGAAGACTTATATTTATGAAATATTAATATATTTATAATGGTTCAATAATTGAATCAATCTGAATTCTACATCTTTGTATATATTTTTAAAACAAAAGAAATAGCATTCTAGAGAAACTACAGTTCTAAAAAAATCATCATAGAACTGCAGAAAATTTATTTACCATCCAAACGTCCTTGTTAGGCTTCAATGTAAACTGATTAAATAAATATAATCTTCTTGTATTTCCATATAATTAGGTTTTGAGAGATTATGATATCTTAGTTATCCAATGGTATAAGGATCACATGAATATGTTCACTGTATCTTAAGATATCAACAAAATTAAGAGGTTACTTTAAGCTAAAAACTATAATGTCACTTGAACAGATTATAAATGCTTCGGTAAATTTTTACACCATGAAAATATCTGAATTGGATTTCTACATTAATATATGAAATGAATATAATATTTTTATCTTTCTAATGGAATAAATTTCATATGATTCTAATCTCTATTTCTTTAGATATAAAATAAATATTGTGGCATACTAAATCTAAAACACTTAAAAAAATTATTAGCAAAAAAAGAATGATGGGTTGAAGTAATTATTAAAACCAAAAATAATATGAGAATGGAAAGGATCCACTCAAAAATAATTCCTGATATTCATCCAATTATACACCCTAACCTACTCTAGTCATCAATTCATCATCAATTGATTGTGCCCCACCTTGAATCTCTAAACATGCTTCCAAATCACAACCTCAAAATCAAGGTACTTATACCACTAAACTATAATAAGATTCTTGTAACCATTATCGAAACAATGGGAAACTCTTACTGAAGATGATCCATCCCAGAACATAACCACATTGGAACTTAGTTCATCACCCAACCTATGGTGCTCCTTGCCATAGGCTTTAACTCACTAAGGCCTATTTTGAAACCTTGGCACTCCCCAAAATTGGAATTTTATATCAAACTCCATACCTGCATTCCAATGATGAACTCAACATGGTTCCCATCTCAACATACCTAAACTCATAAGAAACTTCAGTCTAACACTAGTAGTTTCCATCTTCCTAACTTATAAACCAAAAGTAACAAGTATCACCAACCCTAAAAGAGGGCCTTAAACATGCTAGATTCCCACGAAAAGACCTAAACAATTACTAAAACATACTCATCATATCAAAAATTACATAACTAGTGTATTTTATATCTTACTTAATTTACTCTCATGAAGAATAGCAGTCGTACCTCCTATGTCCAACCATTCCCAAAATGCTCAACTCCAACTACCAATGTTCTTTTGGATTTCCTGATCATGGTGCATTTATCCCTAGAAGAATCCCATGATCATTCAAATACACCCACCAAATTTGATATCTAAATTTAGATGAGGTTCCACAGTTTAATCCTCAACTGTCCATTTGAAATTTGTGTTATACCATGAGCACCAACACACCACCAATAAGATCACATTTATATCACCTCAAAACCATCCTAAGCTTGATTCCAATGCTTAGTCTCAGTTCACTACCACATCTGATTTTCCTATTTTGTATTCCTTGAAAAAAATTTGTTCACCTATCATTTGTTTCAAACTGGAATCCCTATTCCAAAATAACCATCCAACAACTAGTTTCACACATCCATGATCCATCTAGCAAGAGGATTGTATCTCCACAATCAATATCACACTTCCCACCATACGGGTATCTGTGTCATCACTTCACTGAACCAAAATGGAACATCACAACTCGTGGTTAGTCTATACCTAAATGTGAGGATTATACATGGAAACATTAATCATACCCAAGTTCCAACAAGAAAAACATTTAATTTTTTAATCCTGACCCATTGGAACTCCATCCATGGAATTTATAGAAATTAAATCCATGATGAGGGCCTCTCACTTTGGCAGAGGATGGTGTACTCCCCGCCATAAAAATTTCCTTATTCCTCTCTTTGATCACATTATCAGTAGGTTCCATTGTCAAATATGAGCATTTATCCTCCCTATCCATGCCCATTTTATCCCAGTTATTAACCTTGGATCAACCATGTCATCACACCTGATTAATTTCTAATATCTCCTCTACCAAGGATGGACATTTCAAAATCCTCATCTAAACTCGGTCCATCATGCATGTAAGTGTCATGTAAAAACTCATTGATCCCCATCTTTTATATGGCCTATACTGATTTAGAATTCCATAAATTTCATGTGTAAACAATGTGAATCACCTTCATCCCATCTAAAAGTGAATGTGTGTACACTCTAGTATCACCCAAAAGTAGAGACCCAACTTATGCCTTCAATTATTACACATTACCAAAACTATGATCAAGTGCCTAACCACTAGACATGATCCTAAATCATGTCAGTTCCCACAATCCAAGAGAACCCTCAATAATATTATTCAATATTGGTCATGTCACTTATGCCAAGTATATTATAGGATGGCCCGCTAATCAGTGTTGTCTTATGATCCAAGAATCTACCCACACTCTCACCATGTACCAAATGAATCTATAAAAATAGGTTTAAGAACTTTTAAGGTCCTTACATCCCAATCTTGTTTCAAAATCATGATGTTGGTTCTCAAGGTACTTGGTTCCACAAAACCCCAAGTTATAATCACGCCTTCATCATAAACCCGATAGAACCACTTGTACATCAGTCTCAACACAAGTGTACCACCATGCTCACTACCTCTAAAGGCACTATAAGGCCAGGCTAACCCCTAAAATGGGTTTCCATAAAATAGCACAAAACACAAACTCATTATAGTTCATAACCAATTTTAAGTGTCTCTAGGCCTACCAACTAGCCCACCTAGTCAGGTCTCACATCAGGGTCACTAGATCCGACCACCTAGCCCAACCAATCAAGCCTCTCACTAAGTTTCTATCTCATGGAATTTAATACATTATATCATCTCATACCATGTCACAAACATACCAAACACCCATATTTAGGGCCTCAACATATTCCAGGCATCACATGCCAACTCACCCAACCACAAGAGAATTGATTCTCATGATAATCCCCACATGGACTACTCCCTGGAGAATCACCATCTCATAGGTCAATAGGTATATATACAACGACATCACCCTAGATGATCTGTATTGAGCAGCTATGACCATATATTTTGGTTAAGTATAATTTCATTCCAATATATATGGGAAAAACTATATAGGTTGTTACTGACACTTTAAGTAATTGAACCTACACAACACTCACCCACAAGGTATTTTTCTATAAGACATTAAATTCCTTTACTGTTCATTTAGGGAATTGAATCATCCCTTAATAAAAGTACCATACCACCACCCTCACTATTAATCATCTTGTTATAGGATCCATAAGACTTTCCATCAGAATAAAATACACGTATACAAGTAATTATAACTAAGTAGAATTCCACCAAGTACTTATATGAGAAACTTTTGCATGAGAATCTCCTAACACTTTAAATATTTGTTCCTCATTAATCAGTGGAAATAAACACACTAACAGACCCCTACATTTCATGTGAATCCTACATTCTAGATATGATTCATTCATAGATGCATATGGTCTCTACAATCCAAGATCCAAAAATAAAATAACTCAAAAATCATAAATAAAAAACTTCATGTGCGTCATACTAAATTAAAATCATAATAAATGTAATAGTGAAATACAAAAAACATCAATCTCATTCCCATGGTAACTAGGAATGAAACCAAAAATGGTGTTCATGATGGATCATTCCAAATTCCATCACAAGTTTTGACACATCCCTATGTCTCCAGTTTATAGAATCCTAAAATAGTAAGACAAAAATAAAAAAACTATTATATAACTTTCTAACATCCTAGATCAGCTCGCTCTAAATAGTAACTAGACCAAACCTATATGTGACCTCATCCCAAATTTTACCTGCAACCAGATGAATATATTCTTGAGTACCCATGTGCAATGCTAGTCTGTGTAGGGTGTGAGTACAAACCTTATTAGGGAACCACCAACACAGTCCCATATTAACTAGCATATCCATTGATATTTTTATGTGACATTCTATGATAAAAAATAACTACTAAAAAGAAATAAAATAAAAATCCATTATCGATCATCACTTCCATGACCCTGATACCTAATTTAGCTAGTGTTTAAGTGTCTCTAAGAACATCATGATGGTTGTGCCAACAAAGTAACATAAATCCCCCAAATCCATGGTATCCCTAGATGTATCATCATGAATCTAGGGTTTCGTCCCATGATAATCTAATATCCAATCTCTAAATCGATGGAATCTCCAACACCAATATACAAATCCATAGTAACTCAAATTGTATCCTTATGACTTTGAGGTCCCATCCCATGGTAGTCTAGTATTTGAGATCCAAATCCATGGTATCTCTAACACTGAGCTCCAAATCCATGGTAAAACTAACTGAATCCTCACAACTTTAGGGTACCATCCCACGATATTACAAAAACAAAGCTCCAAATCCATATCATCTTTAATAGTATCACATATTCCTCAAGGTTATATCCCATAACACATCAATAATAAAAGAAATAAAAAGGTATATCCAAACATCCATGAACAAAACCACTATCATCATCCCTTAGGCTCATGTTCTTGGCATAGGTTCTAATGGGATGCTTGATACCACTACTTCCCAAGAACAACACATATTCTTTGGGTAGGTCAGTCATCAGGGCACACAATCGGGTCCCTTGGGTCTATGCATAATTAGAGGAATCTATATTGGGATCCTTGTTTATAGCCAGTATCCTAGGATAACACATTTCACTCAAGAAAGTATCACTCCCTGATAGTGTCATTACATATAATGACCTCTCAACCACCCATTTCACTTCACATCAGAAATGATGTAGATATATGGCTCATGACCTTTCGGTGTCATCAAGGTTCCACTAGGTTAATTCACTCACCTAACTCGATCCTGGTATACCTAAAGTCGGTCCACCTAGGCCTAGTCATGTTAGTGGGGAAGAATTACTCACCCTCATTCAACACCATGACCCTCCTAAATATAAGGCATCATAAGGTCTTCCCATGGCCTACTTCAACCATAGATTTGTCAGTCATCTCTCACCCTTACATAGGGGTACAAGGTTATTGAGCATGGTACACCCATACTTAGTCAATTTTTTGTAAAGGATGCCACTTGTGGGGATCCAAATGTATCTAAGAGGTCTTAAGACAAGGAATTGGCTATCTGTGGCTGAAGAATCAAGCTAGAATATTGAGACCAATGTGAACTAGGCACATTTTAGTTTTTTTCATAGCATTAAATTTATTGATCATTTCAATTTAAATATTAGTTTAATTTAAATATTGTCATTTAACAGAAGGGTACTACCTATAGTGGTGTTCTCATACATGACATTCCATATTTCAAAAACATAACCATAGGGATGATATATGATACAACCTAGCTCAATTAAAATTTTCCCCATTTCTTTATAAACATTGAAAGCTTTTCTAAGGACTATCGAAGCTCTTACAACCTAGTCCAAGATCAACTGAGATCATTTTAGCAACCTGAGCACCTAATTAAAGCCAAAAATTAATAATTAATTATTTATAATATTTATAATTACCTAAAAAAATCCAAAAAAATCATAATAATTCCAAATAAATAATTGAACACTCACTATTTGAAGAAAACTCAAACAACCACTTGTAGTCGGTCTGTAGTGGACTCCCAACACCAATATCGAGAATATACCCAACATGAATCACCATTTCACATGAAAAATTAATTTAATTTAAGGATAAACCATAATTAATTTGGTGTTACCACAAACTTCATCCCAAATAGAATGTGGTGGTATACAGATGGAATATCAGGATGCCCTTATCATAAGCAGAACAAAATCCCTATCATCAGTATCTGATTATGCCATTCTATGATGGAATCAAAATAATAAACCATAACTAGAGACCTCAAAATTAGTGGTGATTTAAGGAGGAGATAATCTATGATCACTGGAGGGAAATTCTTCCTTCAAATCTCTATGAAAAAACCGCAGAATCCCTACCCAAACAAGGGTGTGAAGGTGGAGAAGGGGGGGTTCAAACCCCCATCATGTGAGAGAAACAAGGGGGAGGAGAGGGGGATTCCCGCTCAAAAATATGAAAGGTATAAATTTAATTTATCTAATTTAAAATTACACCAGATACCCAATACCAGGACACCAGTTAGTTAATGAACTCAAGCATTAATCATGGCCATTGGCTAGCCCATCGATTAGCTAATGGTTGGCCAATGGCTAGTCGGTGGCTGGAGGATGCAACCATCAAGTAGTTCAGCCACCCCAGCCTTCTCCTGACACTTACCAAACCCCTTATCCTAACTTCCAAGATCTATTCAATGTCCAATTTACCTCTTTTGAGGGGTCTCAACCTTTGTAATTCAATTCTAAATTATGGTTTAAAATACACTCTACCCGCTATTTGAAAATTCAAAATTCTTCTAAAAACTTCATGCCTGTATGGACATGAGGCATTATAGTTCTAATTTATATCACAGTTTTTTCATGTCCCACTCAAGTCAACCACTCCCAGTGAAATACTCACCTCTACATGTAGGTTCAAAGGAAAAATATACCAAGGTCCTCTATGTTCATTATCATTTCATTTCCACCAAGGAATTCATTTTTAATAAATATATAGACATTGAATTTTTAGGAATCAAACTAGTGATCAAGGGTTCATCGTGGCCCTTGACACTTGCATATATCTATGGAATTTTATTTTAAAGACTAGAATTTATTTAAATAAAAAGGTTTAATCACTCAAAGTGGTAAGACCAAAAATCACATGCCACATAATAACATGCTTAAACCATAGGTAAAATTCATAAGGAATGCCTACATAATAAGAAGTTTCTACCCTTTAAATTATCTTAATCATTATTTCCCATGTTCATCCAAGTATGAACAGTCATCATCCATCAATATGAGGTCCTAAATCCCTATATATTACTTTAATTAATTAATTAATAATTCCATAATTTATTTTATAATTAATTCCATAATTAATTTAAATGTAATAAATAATGGATTATTCTCCCCCAAAACCCTTGTTTACACCTAAAAATAATACTTAAAGAAAACTAGAGAAAATGTCTCTTTTTTTATTTTTTTTTAAAACAGTTATCACCCTTACACATGACCATTGCACAGGGGGTACCTACATAAGGGTAACTTTAGTTACCCTTATGTAGGTCCTATAGTGATCCTATCCTTTTACATATAACATTACATGATTTTAACCATAATTATACATCATAATACAATCCAAGGATTGTAAAATCTAGTGTCTTGGAAGACTAGGTAAATAAAACTGAAAACATGGAACTAAATAAAAAATTTCTTTATTTAATATTCAAATTGATCTCCTAACTTTAATTGTTCTCAAACATCTGCATAGGGTACCCTGGGGAACCCATGAACAAATGGATGAGTTAAATAGATAAGTAAGGGAATAACCATAATAACAAAGTATTATCACATGGGAAAGAAGGCATGACATGATGATATAAAAAGGCATGTAACATAAGGAATAATAAAATATAAACATTGAGTCATATAAACATGGAGTCATGGTAATGTGGACGAAACATAAAACATTAATTTATCATGAGTTAAGTTTAACCTCCAAGACCGTTTCACATGGTAGCAGAAGCTATGGCTAACTTCCAAGACTATCGCACATGGTAGCACAAGCCTAGACTAGCCGCTAAGACATTCACACATAACGTCTCATGAGACTCAAATTTACCCAATGAATTACAGAGATATATGAGTGAACCCATATTAACTTTTCATTAATATGTTTTCTACATAAATAATCATACATAATCAATCTTGCATAAACATAAGGGTTTCCTATGGAAAGAATTGGGTACCACAATCATGTCATAAATCATAACAAATGGTCGTATCATAAAAGTGTCCATGAAATAAAGGAACTAAAATATACATGGACATTCATAAGGAAAAATAGGAATATATCATGGTAAGTGATGTCAAGTATAATTGAAAACATGTAAGAAAATTATTTAAGAAATTTTACCATTAAAACATTTTTTTGCAGTTTTAAGGAAAATATTATAGAGCCTTTAAAATAGAAAAGGGAAAAATCCTTTATATAAAATCAGAAGTGAACCAAGATGGTTTTCATAATAAAAAAGACTGATTTTATAAAAACAATGGTCGATTAAAACAGAAGATAGAGTGCACTTGAAATTGGGTAATAATTCAGGAAGTTCCATCAAAACATGTTTGCTTATCGTGAAGTATTGAGGAGGGAATCACTTAAAAAACATGTATATCCCTGAAATAGAATGATGTAAGGGTATTGATAAATAAATTTGGTACATGTATACAGAATTTATAATATTCACATAAAAATATAAGATAACTTAATTTTGGTAAAATAAAGATAAGGCAACCTGAAGGAACAAAGGAGGTTCGGGTGGAATCCCTTACGGATTATCGGCATAGTATCGAGTGTCCTTAAGAGGGATTAATGAAAGATAAAGGGGTTTATAATAAATTATAAATCATGAGTGAAGTATATGGGAGCTAAAAAATCATGCCCCATAATTATGGATTATGGATAAAAGGGAATAACATAGAGGACATTCTTGAATAAAAGTGGAATAGAGAGGATCCCTTACCTTAAGTCCGATAGTATTATCTACTTGATATTAATGACCTGAATAATAAAATTATGTTCATTAATTAATAATTAAATAACCTATTATATAAGTAAAATATTTAGTATAACCTTTTTAAGTTCATTAATAACCTTTTTTATGGGTTAAGTGGTTCAATTTCATTGTTGAGGTCTGTTTGTTTTCTTTGCTTTTACGATCAGTTTAGTTATGTTCATGAATGGAGAAACATTTAAAATGGGTATGGTTGTCTAGAATTGGAGTTATATTTTATTATTGAACATCCATAATCTTACATGGTTGTAAATTTAATTTGGTTACTTGGAGTGAAGTTGAATCATTATATAATACTTTAGTGATGACCTTCTGGGTTAATTGGCGGTTTTTTATCACTATGAACTCATTTTTCATTATAATTTAATATCATATGTACAAAAATATTATATAACCTTAGATAGTATATATTACATAATAATCTAGTTTAATAATATCAAAACTAATTTCAATACCATAATTGAAGATGGTAAAAGAAATTGAAAACTCATCGTCCTTGAATGTGGTAAATTAACATATCTTGGATGGTGTCTTTACTACTATTATAACATAAGAGTAAAAGAGATATGATAATAACTTATTCCATTATCATAACAAAACTCTATTACATGTAATGTACTGGAGTTTTCATAACATTTGGATAAGGAGAGGTAAGGATATAAAATAAAACAAATGAACATGAAAAAAAAGTAAAAGAATTGAAAAGAGGAATTTACCTCATGAATCAATATTACTTGAGAGCCTCTTAAGGGGAGAGTATTTGGTATTTTGAAGAGACTAAGGGATTTAGGATGTGGGGGAGGATATTTGGGATATATTTGGGCCAAATTTAGGGAAGTAAAAAAGTCTTGAGAGTAGTGAAGAGAAGAGGGGAGTGTGGGTGGTTTTTATATTGGAGGGGAGGAGGGTTTTCATAATATTTTAATCATTAGTTTATTATTTTTTCATAAGACAAGAAATAGTGATGATTCCATGACCAAGAATAGTAATAAGTTCAAGTGAGTTCTAGATTTGGGTGCTTACATCACTCATGATTTCAGGAATAGTGGATTTAAATTATAATGTATTTATACGGTAAATTAATGTATGTTACTATTCACCAAAATTCAATTATTTCAAAAAAATCACAAAAATTCACCTTAACCATTTTTCTTTTAAATTAATTAATTATTTATGACTTACAAAAATACCAATACTTTTACTATGATCATATTATCAAGTTTAAGATTCATAAATTTTATTTATACATCCAAGGGTGAGGTTACTATTCTTTTGGTTGATTTACTATTCATAAGGGTCATATTACTATTCATAAGGGTAACATTACTATGAATAAGGGTTGTTTACTATTTTCCAAAAAATTAAGTTTGTCTTATCGGACTCCAAATATCTTATTGATCACAATCGTGTATATCATATTTTCAAAATTCAAATCACAGAAGTGTCAAAATTATGTTTAAAGGTCACATAGTGCTTAGTAGTTCATTGTTTTGTGATTTCATGTGATTATATGA